>CAMQGK010000005.1:1825000-3025000 GCA_947000775.1 Pterois miles | reverse complement strand
ATGAATTCATTTTTGACTTAAAGAAACAGTGTGTCACAATTTAGGGTGATCTTTTGGCAGAAATAAAATCTAATATTAATAAGTATGTTTTCTTTAGTGTATAACGACCTGATAATAAATATTGTTATGCGTTTGTTACTTAAGATTGAGCTGCTTATATCTACAGAGGGAGCAGGTCCACTTCACAGAGTCCACCATTTAGCACTGCTATGCATCTACGGTAGCCCAGAATGGACAAACCAAACTCTGTTATCTTTTCTTACTTGAGCCAGAGTCAATAACGTCACTTGTTCCCATCTCCGCCGCCACTCTCTCTCTCTTGCTTCACTACTCACTTCCCAATTACACACACACGCACACACACTATGCGCAGGCTCAGGTCCAGATGGCCCGAAAGAGGACCATTCACGTTTTTGCATCAGCCACCACACCATCAGCTATCTAACATGCTGAGCACATGGGAAAGTCTTGAGTTGGTTGCAGTCTTGTGACCTCACCACTAGATACTGCCAGATGTGTGTGCATGGACTCATCTTGACCTAATGGAACAGGGGTGAGGGGTGTTTCAGATGCTGTTAGATGATCCAGCATCATCTACTAAAACAATCAGTCATCAAAATGCAATCGCATTTGTAATACACTAGCTGGAATGTTTGTGTATGTGCAGCATGAGGGTGACAGAGATGTTTATTCACTTTTTGTTCAGGTCCAGAGATCACAGATGAGCTGGTTAAGGTGCTGCGCAAGCGTCTGGATGAGACCACCTTGGACATCATCACGGTCATGCTAGTCAGGAACTGCAAGCTGACACCAGCTGATGTAGAGGTAAATTGCTCCTTGACTCATTTTTGTTGAAGAAATTGGGGTAAAAGCACTTTAAATTTTTCTAAACAATCTTTGTGTTATTTGTGGCTGGTCTGGGTACATTAAGCTGGATACACTTCCACAATTACTGAACATTTCTTTGGATAAAAGACTTCACAAAATGTTATCTGGTCAGTTCATCCAGCCATCAGGATCTCCAGCCACTGAAGTGATGACCTTCAGCCTCCCCCAGTACTGTCTTCCCTGGCTGCCCGCTGTGGCTCACTACCTGAGGCAGAACCTCCTCATCTTCCTGCATGTACCCAAGTACACCGACAGCAACACAGCGCACCACTTCAAGGTACAAACCAGACCAACTTAATGTTATTAATAGGGCTGTCAATCAATTAAGATATTTAATTGTGATTAATCGTATGATTGTATATATAGTCATGAAAAATTTTAGACCACCCTTGGTTTCTTCAATTTCTTGTTCATTTTAATGCCTGGTACCACTAAAGGTATATTACCTGAAGAATACAATGAACACGACAAAAATGCAGCTGATTACATAATGCTTTATGTCCTATTTGACATGCTTAAGCTGATTTTATTCCCAGGGTATATAAGAGGCCATTTCATGTCATAAGCAGCCCTGCAGATGCAAAGGCCTGGAGTGGTTTCCTGCTTACATTCAAGCCGTAGCACAACTCAGAAGTTGTCAGCTCTCTCATAATGCCTCAAGCAAAAGAATTATGTGAAGCCACAAAGGCAGCCATCTTGGCACTGCTGGAAAGTGGCATGAGTGAGAGGCAGGTAGCCAAAAAACTGAAGATCTCCAAGACAGCCGTTCATTATACCAAGAAAAACAAGCCAAACACGGTACTACCAAATTGCTTGCTGGTCGAGGCAAGAAACGTCTTTCTACCCCACGAGATGACTGTGCACTCACCCGTTCCTGTGTCAGGAATCGTCGTCAGACCTCCAGGGACCTTAAAAATGAGTGGGCACTGTCAAGAAATGTGACTTGTTCGGCAAGGACAGTTTGAAACCGACTTCCTGAAGCTGGTTTGAAGTCACACAGGGCAAGGAAGAAGCCCTTCATCAACGAAAGGCAGCGGAAGGCCCGGTTACTCTTTGCTAGGGATCACAAGGGTTGGGCTGTTGATGACTCGGCTAAGGTTCTCTTCAGTGATGGATCCAGTTTTGAGTTGATGCCCAGTCCAGCTAACTTACTGGTTAGCAGGAAGCCTGTAGAAGCCTACAAGCCAGACTGTCTTGCCACTACAGTAAAACATGGGGGTGGATCAGTGATGATCTGGGGTTGTTTCAGCATGGGTGGAACAGGGCAAATGCAATTGTGTGAAGGGCGAATGAACCAGGTCATGTACAGGGCTACTCTTGAAAACAGTCTTCTTCCATCAGAAAACTCCTTCCTGCCTCGAATGACTGGATTTTCCAACAAGACAATGCCGCTTGCCACACGGCAAGGTCAGTTAAAGCCTGGATGGAGAACCAGAACATTCAAACCATGCCTTGGCCTGCTCAAGCACCAGATCTAAATCCAAGCAGAACAATGTCAGAAGCTGGTGGACAGCATGCCAAGACGCATGGTGCAGTCATTAGAAACAATGGTTACACAATCAAATACTAACTCCTGAGTAAAAGTGTGACTAAAAGAGACAGAAAAGAAAACATGGAATGCCTAAAAGCACTGTTTGTGTCAGTACAATGCCACAGAAAACCATGGAAAATGGCTAGATATCAGCTCTTTAATTAAACTCTTATGAGCTATTTTTGTTGTTATCATTATATTTGTTCAAACAAATGTACCTTTAGAAGTACTAGGCATTCAAACAAGAAATTGAAGAAAACAAGGGTGGTCTAATGATTTTTTCCATGACTGTATATACTGATGGGTACGCATAGAACCCATTTACATTCACATATCTGAAGGTCAAGGGATTCCTTTGAATATGGCCATGACAGTTTTTCCTCACCAAAATGTAGTTTTGTTAAGCATTAATCTTTATTCAGTCGACAATGGATTCTTTATTTTTTCTAGTTGTATAAGATGCCAGTATCTTCCCTGTAGCTTTAAAACTGAGGCGCTACCAGGTAAAAATCCTAAGTTGTGTTAATGTGTTAAAGAATTGAATGTTGTTAAAACAAATTTGCATTAACTCGTTATTCTCATATTTGACAGTCCGAGTTATTAACTTAACAGTGTAATGAGCGTGTGGCATGTTAATGGTCTTAACATCGGGGCTGTAGTAGCTCAGTCTGTAGGACTTGGCTTTGGGAACTGGAAGGTCGCCAGTTAAACTCTCGCACGGACCACAGTGTGGAGAACTAGAAGCTGGAGAGGTGCCAGTTCACCTCCTCAGAACTGCCGATGTGCCCTTGAGCAAGGCAACCAACCCTCAGACTGTTTGGAGCGCCGACTATGTGGCAGCTCCTTCGCTCCGTGAAAACGTGTGTGAAAAACTGAATGTCTTTAATGACGGAGTGCGTCTTTCTTGCTTCTTTCTATTTTCTATTAATGCCTGAAAAATAACTTTAGTTGTGGATATCAAATCTTTCTTTGAGGTACAGATCTTCTCTTCTTCTTAGAAGAAAGTTTTGCTTCATTACAACTACGACTTGTGTTGGCTCAGGGGGTTTTCGCATGTAGTAACATCGTACTCACTAAAGTAATTGCTGAGATGTGGGAGCACAGCAGCATTGCTACAGCAAAGTCTGACGGGGCAAGAAACACAAGCAGTCAGATAATTGGAAGGTAAAAGTAAAACACCCAAATTCATTTTATGTTAAGGTCAGATGGAGAGTGAGCTCACCCAGTGTGATGCTAGTAAGTCCTGACTGCACAGGAAACCTGTGTGTGCACAACTACAGTAAGTACAACACAATCAAAGATGAAGCAGGATTTGACTCTGTAAAATGTGTTGGATGTTTGTAATAATGATTCCAATCACCTTTAGTTTGTCTGAACTGTGTGGCATGTAGAAAAAAAAATCCAATAATCGGAATTATCATTTAAAGCCAGTATCTGTAGGATTTGCATTTTTTATTATATCTTTCCAGAAAAAAAGGCATATAGGTCATAAGTTGTTATTTTATTTGTGTAAAGACCTGTTCATAGCAGAAAGTGATAGTGAGTGAAGTTTATCTATGCACTATGGTAAAGCAGGTGGTACAAAGCTCCCCCCGGTCAACAGTCCAGATGCACCATGGGATTTTTACCATGGGATTGACATGGCATGACCAAGAGAGCCGATCAATCCCCCAAACAAATACTATAAGATATACATGTACATACGCTATATAATATCATATACAATACATCTACGCACCCACATACATCCACACAGATAATGTAATACATAATAATACCCACAACCATGCTTACACACAAACACACCCACACATACACACAGTTGTTTCTGCCTTTGTCGAAAAAAGAGTTGAGGTGATAAATGGGTTATTTAAACCGAATGAATTCTGACATAGTGAACATGTCGCTCACATGATCAGCTGTTTCTGCTGTTGACGTCTTCCCGGCTATTACCATAACAGGCGAATGTTCATCTTTGTCTCCGGACATGAACATGAAACATGGCTAATACTAGCTGACATGAAAAAACTATTAAAACTTGAACCAACTGAAACAATTTCCTGAAGACTTCTCTCTATTTTTCTGTCGTAGATGGTTAGACAGCCAAGCCCACTTGTGTTGTTTCTGGTTAGCAACCTCTGCTGCTTCATTTCTGTTTACTGATGGACTACAGCCTCGTGCATGTGTAGCCTGTAGCGCCATCTTCATTAGGCACCACTACAGCGTGGACCATTTAAATGACGAAAGAACATTCAGCAGCATTGTAATCATCACAAGAGGAATTGTGATAGGTCCAAGTCAAACACCATCATCCTAGAAACTACTGCTGCATGCTCAGCGTTCAGAGTCTGGCTAATAATAAACCAAAGTAACCAAAGTATCTGACTTTTTTTAAGTCCTCCAGTACTACTTTGAATGAGTTGTTGACTTGTAAAAATAATTCATTGCCTCATTGCAAATCAAAAGTGCCTCTGTGCACTGATAGATGACGTTTTGACATGTGCACCACACACAAACAGCTCTGTTTAAAGTGATCTGGATTAAGAATGAATAAATCTGAGATATGGGAGGCTCCCAGCTCTGCAAAACTGTGGCAGAGACTAAAATCATTCTGACAAGTCTCATTGTGATGTATGAAATAAATGCTGACTTGTGTGGTTTGAGCTTCCTGGGGCTGATTTGCTCTCCTGTTCTGTCTGCAGCACTACTTTCATTTGAGCAGTGACTTGGCTGACGGTGATATCTACCTCTACAATAAACCTGGAGGCCAGGGGACGGGAGGCAAAGGTAATCACATTCCCCTCTGGGCCTCAGTCCTGTGTGTGTGTGTGTGTGTGTGTGTGTGTGTGTGTGTGTGTGTGTGTGTGTGTGTGTGTGTGTGTGTGTGTGTGTGTGTGTGTGTGCGTGCGTGTGTGCGTGCGCGCATTTACAAAGACAGCTATCACCATAGTGACTCAATGTTCCATTACTGTATTGGCTCATATATGAGATGAACCTGATAATTAGACGACAACCCCAGCCCTATTTGCAGTACTCTTTCAACTAGACTTCTGCAAGATAAGGAACACATAATCAAAGACTCTACGTCCATGTTAGTGCTGAAATGATTAGTCAATAAATCAGCTGTATACATAAATATTCTCAGGGGCCCCTCAAACTGCTGCTTATCCTTATTTATATTGTCAGTTAGTCGACTAATCTGTCGTTTGGACTAAGATTTCTTTAGGGAATTAATCAACTTATTTCTAAGAAAGCTGTAAGCACATCTCTGGTAAACACAAGATTAAAGTGGTGCTTTTGTATGATTCTTTGTGGAGAAATTCACACTGTCGACGAAAATCAACAAAGTGCTTAGTCGACATAACTGTATGAGTGTTAATGAACTAAGAATTTCTTTGGTCGAGGACAGCCCTAATATTTACACTTGTTTATATACTCTTTATATTTATACTTTTCTCTCCTTAACACAGCCACATTTCAGTGTTCTGTGTATTGCGCTACATGTTTGCGCCTTGTTTTGTGTCTTGTTTTTGTGCCCTGCACCTAACATGTAGTCTGAACGTTGCCTCGCTCCCACTGAGTTTGTATCATTCATTCTTCTTGTTTGGCCCTGGGGACCAGGAGCAACACAATTTGTGTTCCTCTGTACTGTACTGCACTCAACGATAAAGTCTCTCTCTCGTCTCTCTATTAATCAGCTATTTTC
The DNA here is from genome assembly GCA_947000775.1 of Pterois miles. NCBI lineage: Eukaryota > Metazoa > Chordata > Actinopteri > Perciformes > Scorpaenidae > Pterois > Pterois miles. Next base: position 3,018,875 of record CAMQGK010000005.1, on the reverse strand, counting down.
ATAATCAACGCATTTATCAGTCATGAAGCCCAAACATTATAACCTGTGCTTTTATTGGGACCAGGTTCTTACCTGCGTTTCTACCAGTGGGCAAAGTCCGGGTCTGAAAAGTGAAGCCAATGTCAAACTTGTTGCAAAAAGAAGTCTGATTGTAAAAGAAGACTGGAAAAGATGCACTTCTGTTTTCTATAAATATATCAGTCCCCGTTAACCTGACTGGTGCTGCCAATTTGAGACCTAAACCTGGCGCAAAAACCCAAAGCTACAGTATGTTTGTGCTTTATTTCATCCATTACTAACCGCTAGCTCACTAGTCAATTAAACACTTTGGCTACACTACTACTGCTACCGTCTCTTACCGCTGGGCCTCTTGTATATATCAGGTGACAACATCTGGTTCTAAAAAGTGAAGCCAGTGCATTCTTGCTAATAGCCAGCAGGGGGCGACTCCTCTAATTGCAAAAAGAAGTCAGATTGTATTGAAGTCTATGAGGAAATGAGCCAACTTCTCACTCGATTTATTACCTCAGTAACATTGTAAACTTGAGTTTATGGTCTCAGTCGCTAGTTACGTCTTCTTCAATACAGCATGATATTCATTTAATAAATTATGGTCCCATTTAGAGTCAAATAGACAACATAAAGCATTGTATTCTTTAGGTGTGGCTACCTTGGGACTGACAGGTTGCCACCGCAGTGTTGTGCGGTCTGGGAACTGTCAGTGTTTTTGTCATGTAACTGTAACCCTTTCACAGTGTTTTCACTTCATTTAAGTTAATTGTAATATTGTGGTCACCTAAAAATGCCTTCTTCAGTGTCTTCTTGTACTTAGCTCCATCCTCTCATGTCACTTAGGTTACTCACTGTGTTATTTTCAGGCATGTGTTTGCATTTAGATTGGCAACCTAAAAGCTCTCTTACTGATTATATGAGGTTGGTTTCCAGCTGCACACTGCTTAACTCTACAGAGAGATGGTATGTGGCTAGCAGGAGGCTGCTGCCCTGGGCTACTAATCCTGCAATGTGGTCACTCACTCATCAATGTATACAGTCAGTACAGTATGTATTTGTACTTGTGTGGATATTGGATTATTTAGTGTTAACAGTACCTTGTCTCTTATTTATTTGTATGCTTTTATGTTAAACAAGATGAAACAACCTGATGAAGGTCTGTGTACCGAAACGTTAAAATCGTCTAACTGCAAGTAAACAGGACAGTGTGCAGGAAGCTTTTTGCTCTATTATGTCAACCTGAGTTCACCTGTCAGCCGACAGCTCTTTAATGCAGATCAAGATGAAAAGTTCAGCTAAGCTCTCTGTTTTGTCACTTTCCCTCTCCATATATTTCACTTACTGTCAGACGTGATCAATGCCATTTCATATTGCAATACTTTCTCATTTGTCAATATGCTGTGTTGGTTGAAGGGGGAGCACTGCTGCTGGAATCAGCTCTGTGCCTGAAAGGTTACCCTGTTCAATGTGAAAATGTTGCTGTGGAAAGTGAATAAATAACTCTGCCATCCTTCAACAGCTCTCACCAAAGGGCAACTAATTAAGGATGTAAATGATGAGTTTACTGAATTAAAACCCTCATTTATAATTACTAATGTGCTAACTTTCATCGCCATTTTAACTTAACATTTGGCTCTTAATCACAATGCTACGTTTTCATTTGCAGAAGACATTATCCTGGGTGGGCTGGCTGACGTAGCTTTGTTCCAGTTAGCACAAACAAAGAGGCTGGATACAGTCAGACTGTTGGGTGCTTTCAGTGCAGTTTAAAATATTTTGCTCCTCCAGTCCAGTCAGGAATCTGACTTTGTCCCGACTCTGTTTAAAAGTTCTTAATCAGACTAATACTTTTTATGGTAAACAGCTATTTACCACATGACTGCTTGTGAGTTTAAATTTGGCAGTAGATCAGTATTGTAGTGTTACTGGACCAGTACTAAATGTGGATGTTCACTGCATGAAAGTGTGTTGTGAACCAAGAGCATGTGTGTCTAGTTAGGCCTGTCACAGTAACTAATTTAGTTCGATGATATATTGTCCCAGAAATAATTGCAATAAATGATATTATTGTCATTTTAAGACCATTTTATGGCACTGATATAATAATATAATATGATAGCATAATAATAAAAGTACACTATTTCCAAGAGCAATAACTTTTAATTCTGAAAGTTATTTAGACATTGGAATTGGAGTGTGATACAAATATTAAAATACTAAGTATTTAATCCTCTTGGGAATATGTATGCTTGCTTAATGCCAGTACATGCATTTATTATTGGAAATTAATAGCAACACAAAACAATGACAAATATTGTCCAGAAACTCTTACAGGTACTGTATTTAGCATAAAAAATATGCTCATATCATAACATGGCAAACAGGCAACAAAAGCTGTCAGTGTGTCAGAGTGCTGACTTGACTATGACTTGATTCAAACTGACTGTGATTATCATAAAGTGGGCATGTCTGTAAGGGGAGACTCAAGGGATCCTTTGAAAATGGCCATGTCAGTTTTTCCTGGCCAAAATTTATCATAACTGTTGAGCGGTATTTAACAGCCTGAATGAGTGAGCATGAACTTGTTGGTACCAGTGGATGTCTCAGGTTTTATAGTGTCATATGATGCCAGTATCTTCACTGGAGCTCTAAACTGTGCCGTGACAACCTAAAAATCACATACAGCGTTAAAGTTAATAACTATTAATAAGTATTATGGAGGTCCTGTCCATTTATGGTTAGATATGTCAATAACATAATTATTATCAAGGTCATGTCCATATATCATACTATGAGTCAATAAGGTAAGGTCATGTCACATACTGTATCATACAATAAGTCAATAACAGTTGTTAACGAGGTCCTGTTCATTTACTGTATAATACTATAAGTCAATAACAATTATTAACAAGGTCTTGTCGATATATGCTACGATAAGTCAATTACGTCAAATATTTTTTGAGGTCATGACGATGCGCAAAAAATCGATATAGTAATTATTGTGACATTCGAACAGTGTTCTCTAAATGGAAAAATATAAAAAAGTAATTTAAACATGTTTGAATGTTAAACAGGATTTCACTGTTTTTATTGCTCTGGAATTGAAGTAACGACTAAAATGCTCAGCTGACAACTTTAAATCCAGCTGTGTTTCCACTGTGAGCTCTCGGGGGATTCTCACCTTTAGTCTTTTAACATGACCTCTCTCTGGCTGTTAAATCATAAACAGCAAGGCTAGGGAGAGTTTGTTCCTCGCTCCTGTGCTCATTCGACTTGCTGTCTAACTACTTTTTAATTGCTGTGCGGGGGAAGTTCTGACTCCAGCTCATTAGTTTTATCAGCTGCAGAACAAAGTCTTTAAGTTGCTGTATATGATACCTGATCTCTGCCCAGTAGAGTCTCAACTGTTTCTGGTCTGTTGATTAATGACACTTCGCCGCACTGTACAATTAAATATGCACAGAATCCTAATGGGCCAAGTTTAGGGACTAGTGTAACTGCAGATATTGACAGTGACAGGACATTTATTATATAATGTACAGTGTACACATGTACAGTGATTTGGATGGACTTTTTTTGTGAGTAATTACATTTGAAAACTTGTAACGAGTGTAACAGGACAACATCCCTCTCATTGTGAACTGATAGTATCTCTGTTTTTGATGAAATGTATATAGTGATGAGTGATTTGTATTTCTGAAATGCATCTGTGTCTCCTGTGTCCACCCACCTCCATGCATGCTGCTGCTGCTGCTGCTTATCCACTGTGTACGATTATTGACATTACCCCGTCAATGTTAACACATCCAGCAATACTGTCTTACACAAGCAGTGTTATAGAGCAACTATACCTTGTGGTGAAGCATCTGCACAGTTAAAAGGATCAAAGGATCAAAAATGGATATTAAGACTCCTCATTTCACTGTGCTCATTTTCAACATATGCTGCTGTGACAGAGACCATGACAACTGAAACCAAATATTATATTTTCCAGTTATACAAATGGGTATTTGCCTAATAACCCCATGGTTAAATTTGTTAAATTGATTCTCTGTCGAGGCTCTTTGGATAATTGTGAACAAAAGTAACTCATTTGTGACTCGACAGGAAGTTGAAAGCCTAATGGAGCTGACTAGGTGTCAGTTTGGTCATTTGAACATAGAGTATCCCTCCTGCTCTTTCAGGTATTGCCTGCATTGCCCTCTCGTTTGTGGACGCCCATGGCCGTCCCCTTCAGGTTCCAGTTCAGGACTGTGCTGCATCGCAGAGATCGGAGAACTGCACCATTCCCCTTCATCCAGACCACTTTGATGAGCTGACCACTGTGGGTAAAGTGGACTCCGTTAACCTCAGCTCAGGTACAGGTGAGCACAGCACGGAGTGGATGTAGCACAACTACATGAGGAGTTTCGCTCTGTCCAGAGACACACTTTCAATGTACGTCCCTCGATCTTTACACACACACTGGCCAAGCTGGTAAACATGAACATGCTCAGTCTGCTGATGATGGGATGAATTGATGGAGCTTGAAGCAGCAATGCACCTGAATGTCAGAAAGTGCAAGAGGAAGCAAAAATGAAGGTCCATATTTACAAATGAATGCAATTACCATCCCTAATGATAAGCTATGGTAAGCACTGTAAAGTTATTGAACCCAGGTAGGCAAATTATCAGAATCAGATTTAATAGCCAAATATATAAACACATACAACAAATCTGACTCTTGTTTTTCGTTACTCTCAACGTACATACACAGAAATAGACATACAGCTAAAAACAAGACAAAACAAAGACAAAGAAAACTGAACAGAGCTAGGTAAAATAGCCATTAGGACTGTTAATCGATTCAAATATATATATTGATAATACTCACCAACATATGGGAGTGGACAAACATGCTTTATTTATGTCAATGTATGTATACAGTATATTCATAACTACAAATCAGTTAAAAACACAAAACAGTGACAAATATTGTCCAGAAAACATCACAGGTACTACATTTAAATCATAACATGACAAACTGCAGTCCAACAGACAACAACAGCTGTCAATGTGCTGACTTGACGATGACTTGATCCAGACTGACTGGGATTATCATAAAGTGGGCATGTCTGTAAAGGGGAGACTGGTGGGTACCCAGAGAACCCATTTACATTCACATATCTGGAGGTCAGAGGCCAAGAGACCCCTTTGAAAATGACCATAACAGTTTTTCCTCGCCAAAATTATTTAGTTATTTAACCTCTTTTGCAAGCTAGTATGACGTGGTTGGTGCCTATGTGTTCCATAGGTTTTCTACTTTCATATTACTCCATTATCAGCGTTAACTTTGACAGCCCTAATAACTATAAAACTATTATGTACATAATCTGACCTGTCAGATGGTTTGTTGGAAACAGTTTGGAAAGGTGCAGGCACCTCCACAAATACTATTGTGTGACTCTGGTGAATCCAAACCAACGAAAGTCACACAACAACACAAACTAACCAATCGCAGCAACAGAAGACCAGCATCGCCTGTGTTATTCAATGGAGTCTAGTGGCTCTGGGGAGAGCATACTGTAGGTAATGGCCTCGGTTCCTCATTGGAAACACAGACAGCAAAGTAAACCTGTGAAAATATTCTAAATATAGCGTACACTTAAAAGAATATTAATTTCTTTCAGGTGTCTATAATAAGTTTTGCTGCTGCCTCCATCCACAGCAGTACATTGCTTTGCTCCCATGCTGGTACTCCTGTCTGTTTCTCCAAACTGGGGGCAAGCCGACCACCATCTGTAGGTAATACACTGAAAAGGGATAAGTACCTCACACAGCCCTACTTCAAAACACCCAAACTATCTCTTTAATACTAGGTGGTATCTTAAAATATCCAACCCAAGCTGAAGTAATAACATCTTCAGGGTCATGTTCTCAGACTTGGCAAAGCTCCTACAAATCCACAGACATCAGGCCACTGTTGTCATAGGTTGAATAGTACTAACCATGACTAGTAAACTGAGTTTGATGGGTGCAGTCAGTGCAGTTCTCCTTTAGAATTACTATTTGATTATCTTACAAGGTTACAGCAAGTCCCACGAGTCATTTTATTGCATAAACTGCACTAATTTGAAAATGGAATAATTACAGTAATAAACGTCAAGCTACATCATGGGTAACAGTCTGGCTATTAAATTTAAAGTCTAAATATTAAATGCCCCTAAAATTGAACAAGTAAATCTTTCTGGTGAATGAATGCAACTGTGTAATATGAAGAGATTTTCTTTCCTGGAGGCTAGATTTGTCATTGTGACACTGCATCGCAGGGCCATAAATCAAAATTAAATCATGGTTTTGGGGGCTTATTAATATAATTGTGTTTCTAAAGTGTTAGCCCATACCCTAATGGTCATGTTGCAACAGGAAAGAGGTGACAAATACGACTCCAGCTGTTTGGTTTTGGGCATTAAAAACGGAGCCGTCCTTAAATGGTGGGTTTAATTAAATTAGTCTTCACTGTGCAATCATAATACATGTCCCCATCTGCTACTGTATACTGTTTGAAGATATGTTAATGAAAGGTTACCCAAAATATTAAAAGTTTGCATGATGTGGAAATTGTCTGAAACACTATGGAAGCATATAAAGGAGGCAGCAGAGGACAGAAGGCAGGAAGACATCGTGCCAGATCTCAGAAATGGCAACGGCAGTCACTCCTAATATCTAGTTTCTCAGTTATGTCCTTGCAGTGAACATGAATATAATTTTTCATCATCTCTGTAAAGTTGGGCAGCATTATAATTTTATAGTGTTTTAAGTGAAAAGGTGTGAGTGTCTGAGCCTGTCAGAGAGGAGATGTGGATCACCACTGTTTTGTGGTTTTAGATAAAATAATAATATAACATATCATAGGGCACCATGGTGGAGATGATTAATGATCCAATATTAAGACCACATTTCCCATAAACCTTGCTGCTTCAGTATTGAATTGAATGTTAGCTCTTGCCAATGGGAACAGTAGCATTCTCCAGATGCCATTGATCCCCTTACAGGAGCTAAAGCAGTATCATTATGTGCTGAGTCAACAGCATCTTGATGTTATGTCTAATGTCATTTTTAATCCAGTTGTTTTCATTGGGATGTGTGGGGGTAAATATCACTTTTGTGTCTGCTTGTGTTCTAATAGAGCCGCAGCTGTACGTGCGCTTTGACATCTGGGAACAAGGCAACGTCAGCCCCTTACAGCTGAGTGATAAGCTGCAGGGGGCTCTGCGCCATGCACTCTGTGATGTCGTCATGGAGCTGAGGATCTTACCGAATCCTCTTTGTTTGGGGGTACTTCACCCAGGACCCAAAGCTGAGAGAGAAGAGACGAAAGGTGAGGTCATCATCACCAAACCTTTATTTCTTTATCATCACTCCATGTTGTGTATACTGTATGCTCTACCTGTTTGCAGGGTTCCTATGCAGCATAGAAGAGTAAGGGATTTATTTTCTCCGTCATTTCCAGGTCTGGATAATTATTAAACAAGATTTTGCAAAAAAATGAAAGAAAGTATGAGAAAATTTTTGGGTTGTAGCAAGTTTAGTTTAAAGCTAGACAAACTCCCTATTTGCCAAAACAGTGTCGTCAGCTACTTGATTGTGTTATGTGATCTTTATTGGTGAAAACATACAATTTCACTTCATTCAATTTTAAATGTTACTTGTCTGTGGTCGACTGTGTCTAAAATGTGTCTTCAGGACTGTTGCTTCCTTTGCCTGAGGTGAGAGAACTGAAGGACAGCCCCAGGCAGCGCAGTGGCTCCCGGGTGTTTAAAACCAGCCCCTCCCCCATCATCTTATCCCAAGCTGCAGGGAGCGCCCCCATGATGGGGACCAGTACACCCGAGTCTACCACACCCACCAGCAAGAGCACCCGCAGGAGCTTCTGGGACATACTGGTTAGTTCCTCCAAAGGCTGAAGGCTTTATTCCCAGTGTAGCCTAATCACAGGCTCAGCACACATCTCAGGGACATATTATTGTATGTGGGATGTATAACTGAGTTAAATGAATATTATACCTAGTTATACTATGATTTTTTTTTTTTTTTTTTTATAATTTTACTGACTGAAATATCTTCATCTTCGTCTTCAACCGCTTATCTGGGGTCGGGTCGCGGGGGCAACAGCTCCAGCAGGGGACCCCAAACTTCCCTTTCCCGGGCCACATTAACCAGCTCTGACTGGGGGATCCCGAGGCGTTCCAAGGCCAGTGTGGAGATATAATTTCTCCATCTAGTCCTGGGTCGTCCCCGGGGTCTCCTCCCAGCTGGTCGTGCCTGGAACACCTCCCTAGGGAGGCGCCCAGGAGGCATCCTTACCAGATGCCCAAACCACCTCAACTGGCTCCTTTCAACGCAAAGGAGCAGCGACTCTACTCCGAGTCCCTCAGGGATGACTGAGCTTCTCACCTTATCTCTAAGGGAGATGCCAGCCACCCTCCTGAGAAAACCCATTTCGGCCGCTTGTACTTGCGATCTAGTTCTTTCGGTCATGACCCAGCCCTCATGACCATAGGTGAGACTAGGCACGAAGATTGACCGGTAGATAGAGAGCTTTGCCTTCCGGCTCAACTCTCTCTTCGTCACAACGGTGCGGTACAGCGACTGCAATACTGCCCCCGCTGCTCCGGTTCTCCGGCCAATCTCACGTTCCATTGTTCCCTCACTCGTGAACAAGACCCTGAGGTACTTGAACTCCTTCACTTGGGGTAAAGACTCATTCCCTACCTGGAGTAGACAATCCATCGGTTTCCTGCTGAGAACCATGGCCTCCGATTTTGAGGTGCTGATCCTCATCCCAGCTGCTTCACACTCGGCTGCGAACCGATCCAGCGAGCGCTGGAGGTCACAGACTGATGATGCCAGCAGAACCACATCATCTGCAAAAAGCAGCGATGAGATCCTCAGCACACCAATCCGCAAACCCTCCTCCCCCTGACTACGCCTCGATATCCTGTCCATGAATATCACGAACAGGATTGGAGACAAGGCGCAACCCTGGCGAAGGCCAACGCCCACCGGAAACGAGTCCGACTTACTGCCGAGAACCCGGACCCAGCTCTCGCTTTGGGAGTACAGGGATTGGATGGCCCTGAGAAGTGACCCCCTCAACCCATACTCCCGCAGCACCTCCCACAGTATACCCCGGGGGACCCGATCGTACGCCTTCTCCAAGTCTACAAAACACATGTAGACTGGATGGGCATACTCCCAGGCCCCCTCAAGGATCCTTGTGAGAGTGAAGAGCTGGTCCGTTGTTCCACGGCCAGGACGAAATACGCATTGTTCCTCTTCAATCCGAGGTTCGACTATCGGCCGGACCCTCCTATCCAGCACCCTAGAGTAGACTTTACCAGGGAGGCTGAGTAGTGTGATACCCCTGTAATTGGCACACACTCTCTGGTCCCCCTTTTTGAACAGGGGAACCACCACCCCAGTCATTGCCACTCTTTAGGCACTGTCCCCGACTTCCACGCAGTGTTGAAGAGGCGTGTCATCCATGACAGCCCCTCCACACCCAGAGCCTTCAGCATTTCTGGGCGAATCTCGTCAATCCCCGGGGCCTTGCCACTGCGGAGCTGTTTAACTACCTCAGAGACTTCCCCTAGGGAAATTGACGACGATCCCCCATCAGCTTCCAGCTCTGCCTCTACAAGAGAGGGCGTATCAGTCGGGTTCAGGAGTTCCTCAAAGTGCTCCTTCCACTGCCCGGGTACCTCCTCAGTTGAGGTCAACAGTGTCCCATCCTTACTGTACACAGCTTGGATGGTTCCCCGTTTCCCCCTCTTTAGGTGCCTGACAGTTTTCCAGAAGCACCTTGGTGTCGACCGAAAGTCCTTCTCCATCGCTGCTCCGAACTCCTCCCACGCTGCTTTGCCTCCTTTACGGCAGCGGCTGCCACCCCACGGGCCCGTCGGTACCTTGCAACTGCTTCCGGAGTCCTCCGAGATAACATATCCCGGAAGGACTCCTTCTTCAGTCGGACAGCTTCCCTGACCACCGGTGTCCACCACGGTGTTCGAGGGTTACCGCCCCTTGAGGCACCTAAGACCCGCAGCTCACAGCTCACCGCCGCAGCTTCAGCAATGGAAGCTTTGAACATCGCCCACTCAGGTTCAATGCCCCCAGCCTCCACAGGAATGCTAGAAAAGCTCCGCCGGAGGTGTGAGTTGAAGATCTCTCGGATAGCGGCCTCCTCCAGACGTTCCCAGTTCACCCGCACTACACGTTTGTGTTTACCAGGTCTATCCAGAGTCTTCCCCCACCCTCTGATCCAACTCACCACCAGATGGTGATCAGTTGACAGCTCTGCCCCTCTCTTCACCCGAGTGTCCAAAACATGCGGCCTCAGATTGGATGATACGATCACAAAATCGATCATCGATCTTCGGCCTAGGGTGCTCTGGTACCAAGTACACTTATGAGCATCCTTATGTTTGAACATGGTATTTGTTATGGATAATCCATGACTAGCACAGAAGTCCAATAACAAATGACCGCTCGGGTTCAGATCAGGTAGGCCATTCCTCCCAATCACGCCTCTCCAGGTACCTCCATCGTTGCCCACGTGTGCGTTGAAGTCCCCCAGCAGAACAATGGAGTCCCCTACTGGGGCCCCATACAGGACTCCATTCAGGGTCTCCAAGAAGGTCGAATACTCTGAACTGCTGTTTGGTGCATATGCACAGACAACAGTCAGAGTTCCCCCCCCCCACAACCAGAAGGCGCAGGGAGGCGACCCTCTCGTTCACCGGGGTAAACTTCAACGTAGCAGCACTCAACTGGGGATTTGTGAGTATCCCCACACCCGCTTGGCGCCTCACACCTTGGGCAACTCCAGAGAAGAATAGAGTCCAACCCCTATCCAGGAGAACGGTTCCAGAGCCGAGGCTGTGCGTAGAGGTAAGCCCCACCAGATCTAACTGATAGCGCTCCACCTCCCGCACAAGCTCCGTCTCTTTCCCCCACAGAGAGGTGACGTTCCACGTCCCTAGAGCCAGCCTCTGCCGCCCAGGTCTGGTCCGTCGAGGTCCCTGGCTTTCACTGCCACCCATATGACAGCGCACCCGACCCCAGCGGTTCCTCCTGCGGGTGGTGGGCCCACAGGATGGAGAGGAGGGGGTCTCCACGTCGCTTTTTCGGGCTGAACCCGGCCGGGCTCCGTGGCAAGCCCGGCCACCAGGCGCTCGCTCACGGGCCCTCCATCTGGGCCTGGCTCCAGACGGGGGCCCCGGGCTTCCTCCGGGCCGGGTCACTCCTCCTCTGCCTCGGTTATTCATGGGGTTTTTGAACCATTCTTTGTCTGGCCCCTCACCTGAGACCAATTTGCCATGGGAGACCCTACCAGGAGCACTAGGCTCCAGACAACACAGCCCTCAGGGTCATAGGGACACACAAACCTCTCCACCACGTTAAGGGGATGGTTCCCGGAGAGGACTGACTGACTGAAATCACCTACCTATATTATTCACAGTGTTTATGTACATTTCTATTACTGTCTGTTAACCATTAATAATTTAATAGCAACAGAATAATGTGTCTTGAACAATTATAAGCCAATATGCCAATATGATTAAACCATAAACTGCTAAATTTAAAAAACAATTTTTGCACCAAAAAAATAAATAAAGTTGCCAATAATAACATTGAAGTCGCCATAATAACAGTATTGCTGAGATAATACTTACGTTTTAAAATGGCATTAATGATCTGATTTGAGAAAGCTTTTTTTAATGATTGTGTTTACTAATGTGTCTGACTATCGTGTTCCATCTTAACATGTCTGTTTGCTTGATTTAATATTTACGGTCTACACTATGATTGCTATACGTTAGAGTTAGGTGTCTTTGGTCTAAAGATAAGGAAGTTTGCCACCTAATAGTTAAATAATGCTGAAGCCACAGAGCAGCAAGTTATCAATGTATTAGTTGGTTTGAATTAAAAAACAGAAATGTAAATGATTGTTGAAGTGTCACACTTAAGGCTGCACACCTCCGATGGGCTCCCAGGGGTCACATCTAGGTCTACATTCTGTTCCCTGTTCATCCTACAGTATAAGCATATGTTGTAATACCAGTTTACATTGTTATGCAGATGAAACCCTGTATTGGTCTTGCAACGCATACAAACCACAGAAAGTTTACAGGCAAATTCTTGTCATAGGTCATAGATGCTATTTGTTTTAATTAGGCTACCTGAATTATTAGCTTATAGACTCCTTTTCTCCTTTCTCCTTTTCTTATAGACTCCTTTTCTCTGTAAACATGATGATGTATGTCTGTGGGCAGAGTGTAGGTGGTGGAGACAGAACATGGATATATAAAGAGAAATGGATACAGCATTGGAGGTGGCGGTCATTTCTATGAAAGTCTGTCAGTGGCGCATGAAGGCAATAGAAAAGTACCTTCCAGGTCTGAAAAAGTACCTGGATCCTCTGGTTCCAGTGGGTCTTGCTGGGCCCTAGTGCGCATGTCCAATAAGCACCATGGAGGCTATTTACATATAGCAGAAGGCTAAGCTAAAGTATTAGCGATGTTTTGTCTCCATCTCTGAAAGGCTTCACCAATGCTGTAGCTCACTAGAGCCTCGAATCACAGTTTGTCATCTCAGATGTGTGCGACATCAATACTGGCACCCAACATCACAGCAAGATGACACTTTCAATGTATAACTTTAGCGCACCACTCTGAGTGTTTTTTCTCCAGTATTTCCTTTGTTTTGACTCCTGCTAACACTATGACATAATCATAACGGCTGTAAAAGGGTGCGAGCCAGCGCACAACTTGAGATTCTCGGATGGAGCGTTGTTGGTTGTTCCTACTATACGCGGGGCTTATATTGGGTATTTGTGGTTTTGTGTTCCTGTCTGTCCTTGCAGAGTAAGCCAGATTCATCAGAGCTTGGAAGCCCAAAGACAACGGATGACATTGTGCAGGAAAAAGGAGAGGAGGGCCGAGCGGCACGACGAAGACACAAGACGGAGAATGTAAAGCAGCAGTGGAGCCAGGAGAAAGCAATGGCCGTCGAGCTGGAGCAGGCCCAGAGGTGGGATATAACTGCAACTTAACATCACTACATTGAATGATTACCAATGAGTGCTAAAGATTTGACCACAAAAAGATCACCTCTTGCAATTAAAAGCCCTATAAAAAAGATTTCCTATTGTAGTACTAATATTTTATATTACTGAACGAGAATAGAGGTCTCTCTGGGTGGGCGGGCACTATACATGTTTGACAGTGAAAAAGCTCTAAAAACCTCCTGTACACTGCAGATGCAGCAACCAGCTGGCAGTAAAATAAATTTAGAGACCAGCTGGTGAACATAGTGGAGCATTTAGCAGCTAAAAAGACATAGTTGGTGGAGACCAAACCCAGAGCTAAAGTAGAGATAATGTTGGACTTACAGCATTACATTCATCACTTGGACACAATGCAGGATTTCATGTTAATTTAATATAAAATAATTTCATGTTAGCTAGCTGTCTAGTTTTCAAACTGACGCTATCAGTGCAGTTTTTCCCTGGTGGATTCTTGTTCGGTAGCTTGTTCAGCAAGCCGAGGACACATTCATGTGGGTTAGTTTGTGTTTTACTTTTAGCTACCTCTTCTTTACTACAGTTGGCATATTTATTATGGTTTATATACAGTGTAAAGGTATGTTGTTTTATGCTACATCTGTTTTAACATCTGGCCAGGAACACCAGATACACAGAGACTACAGTCGCATAGGTAGTGGCAGTGTCATGAATTTCCTCTAGAGCACTAGCCTGAAATCTCAGCAGCTGTCCAAGAAATCACAGTATTGACAGCAGCCAACGCACCTTTAAACCATTCAGTGCAGCGGCATCTGTTAAAATGTCCTGATGCAGTATAGGTGTTTGTGGCTGTGTAGGAGGCAGGTGTCTCAGCTGGAGGAGGGAGATGCTGGCACTCTACACCCCGTCTACCAGCTGACCTGTCAGCCATGGATCACTTTCATGGCTAATCTTGGTAAGTGTTATTTTAGTCTTGTATTTTCTGCCAGAATGGGGAAAAAAAAATGAGAGGCTGAATCTTCTGACGATGAGAGGTTTTCTGTTCTGTGAGCTGAAGTATCTCTCACTATCAATACCTCTTTCTCTCCGTCTGACCTGGCTGCTGGAGGACAGGCTGCCCCTCCATTCAGCAGTGCACGGCTGAAATGGCTTCACACTTCCTGCTGCCCTCCATCTTGGCAGAGATTGTCAGTTTGGTCAGTTCACTGGCCAGCGACACAACAGTGAAGGCATTTGAAAAGACAAGGTGAGTTGTTTTGTAGTGGGCATCAGAATCAGAAATACTTTATTGATCATGGGGGTGAAATTGGGGCATTACTGTTGCATTCATATAAACATAAAGAAAATAGAAAATTATGTTAATTATGTACAAAATGCTACAATACATAACATGATATATGTAGAGAAATATATGTAAATAAAAATAAGATATGAAAATATAAAAATATGTACAAATATTTGCATTAAAACATGCAATATTCACTATAACATACAGTATAACCACAGTGCAAATAAGTAAATGCAAAATGCTGAGAATTGGGATCTATTAAGTTTGCTAACTATAAATACAAGAATGGTATGAATTAGAAGTAAATAAGAATATTTCTTGAAATGAAATACAGCAGAATGCCTTACAAAGTGTTTAGCTGAATGGGGTTGTGGGTCTTTACCATTACGGTTTAACTGAAAGTCCAGCTGCTTTCACTGCTTTCTTGTCAGATGACATTACACAACTGCTTTTATTGCTTAGAGTTCGACCGAAATGTCAGCTGTTTTCACCTCTTACAGCGTGAACGTTTGAATCTTTTTCATGGCGGAACAGTGAACAAATCAGCAGTTTATACATCCAGGGTAGCGATGTTGTTCATTCAGACAGATCTGTAGGTTTACAGAATGGACAGATATTTGACAGGGACAAAAAGAAAAACAGACGACGCTTCGGAGACGAACGTCCTCAACTGACGGTGATCCAAAGAACATGTTATGAAGCAGGGCTAGTAGTTCCAAGCTTCATTCCTAACGCTGATATTTGCCTCAGTCCAGAAGTCAAGATTTATTTAATAACTAGAAAAGCACTTGGAGAGCGCAGACCTCCGCCAAGCACCATAGTTTCCCCCCATATTGTAATTCACTCCAAAATAAAAATCCTACATTTTTTAATTTTTTTTTAATTTTATATCAGTGGCAAACATAGAACACATATACAAGACACAACATAAAACTCACAATACATTATTTCTAAAATGTAAGAGTACCCCCATTTTTTATATAAATTGCTATAAAATCCGCCATCTGGATCAGATCTGGATCAGCCTTTGGGATTTGATTGAAGTACACATTGTAAATCCCTGAGTAAAATCAGTAAATTTCATGAGCTTTGGGCAACAATTACCAGAGATATTGAGAAACAGTTTTTTGGGTCCCATTTACCCCAGTGTTAACGAAAATTTCAAAGTGATCCAGATTCCAGGATTTCTTCAGGATCACCCCCAAATCAGTTCTTCCTTTTCACATTTTCAACACACCCTGAAAATTTCATCAAAATCCATCCATAAGTTTTTGAGTTATCTTGAACACAGACAAACAAACAAACAGACAAACAGACAGATAAACGCTGGCAAAAACATAACCTACTTGGCGGAGGTAATGAGAGGTGATATTATTTCCAAAATTCACTACATGTTTTTATCATCAAAAATCTGCTTCAGTCCATATTTTTCATCATAGATCCTTTAAAAACCAACAGTTTTTCTGCAGTTAAAAAGTGTTTTCTCGCCCACATGCACCTGTAATGGGCCTTTCTAGCAGCAATCCAACCGCATCATAAATTACATTTCTAAAATATAAATAATAATGAGAAGGAGATGAGGAGAGCCCAGTGGGTATTTTATGTCTGAAAAGTCTGGCTGCTCACAATATGAGACCCAACAAATGAAGAAGACCTTTAGAAACATTACATCCCAGTCACGTCAATATCAAAAAAGGTGCATGAAATTATTTCTTCCTGCAAATGTGGGAATGGGAAACGTTTGAGAACGACTGGTGTAGCTGAATGCTGCTGCCTATCACACTGAGCTTTTACGATTCACATTTCAACAGTCGGTTAAAGTTTACTGGGAAAAGTCAGTATTGTACATTGTAGAGGATTCTTTAAGTCCTTCCTTCTTACATCTGCATGTCATTGTCCTTAATAAGTCAGGCCAGTATTGTGTTACAGCTGTGTCATATGCAGTATGTATATACAGTATATATACCTCACAATCGTGGTTTTCTCTATTTCTTAAACCTTTGCAGCTGTCCCCCATCTGGAGACATATTCGTACCCCTCCCTCTTGTCCAGAGCCTCAGCCAGCCTCCAGACGCTACAAGGAGTTTCATTCTCATTGGCCGCAACTTCCACCAGTGGCACTGTAGCACAGAGCAAGGTAACTGCTAAAGCCAGCATCTCTAATCATTCACCTGCTGCCAGTGCTACCCATTGCTCATCCTCTGCACCGCTTACAAAACTGCACAGTACACACAATCAATCAGTAATGCAGCATCATCATCTGTAGTCACTTTGGTTTCTTTTGAAATCACAAACTCTTTTTCTTACAACCATTTGTTTATGGAGGTGGCAGTCCAGACTGTTGTGACTGGGGTGTCACTGCCTTAAGTTTGGCCCACAGTAAAAGATTTTTTAGATCTTAATAGATTTTGAAAATGTGAGAAACCCCACACATAACGACATGCTCTGTTAAATTTAACAGCTTCTCTCCTATAGTGTGTGGTGAGCAACGATTTGGTTACAACAGCACACCACATACTAACAGACTCCATTCATGAAGAGTCCTGACTTAAAAAAACAAAAATCTCACAAAATCTCTCATCAAACATGACTTTAGTGTAAACAAACATTGTGCTTGTTAGTTTTTGCACTACCTTGAACTGAAAAGTCATGAATGATGGATGGGTGAAGTCAGGGAGACATAACCGCTCGTGTTGTTGCCACAAATGAACACATCCTCCATTTCTGAGGTCCACCTTAATACCACTTATGCATCATGTTTTGTAATAGCTCATGCATTAGCTGCTGCCACAAAGCAGTGGCTAGATTGTCAATTGGCTAAGGTTCTTCCCCATGTTGCTGCATCATCGGCTGTCCTTTTGTATGTGGGGATAAGGCATCACAGTGGTATGGTGGTTAGTACTGTCGTTCGATTCCGGCTTGGAGCAATGCTGTGTGGAGTTTGCATGTTCTCCCCGTGTTAGCGTGAGTTCTCTGCAGTACAAAGACATGCAGGTTAGGTTAATTGACTCTAAATTGCCCATATCTGTGAATGTCAGCTTGAATGGTCGTCTGTCTCTATGTATGATAGGCTGGCGACCTGTCCAAGGATGGATGTAATTTTACAAAAGTACAATTTGAGATCTGTGCAGCCAGGATGGACTGGAAGTCTGCTCCGCTCCAAATCAAACCAAAAATCATATTCTTGCACACTGAGGGTGTGATGAATAAATGACATCAAAATATGAAATACTTACCTGTGTGTATTATATGGTGGTATACAGATGGTGTGTAAAGGCCTTTTTTCTGGGTTTTTGGCAAGCTAGGCGCTACTCCAGTGCGTTTCTGCCTCTCGGGTTAAGACACCTGTAAACCAAAGTCCAGATTACTCGTCAAATGATTGGTTTGACCTCAGGTCCCGCCTCTGACAGGGCAGAAGGCCAATCATAGTAAAGGATAATGGGGTTGCACCTGGGGTGGCTAACTAGATTTCAGGGGAGGCACCCCAGGCCACTCCCTGGACAATTTTGTTTAACCAGACTACTCCTTAAAAAAAAAAAAATCCATACTGGTTTTTGTTTTAAAACCCACTTCACTACTCTACTGGTGACAATATTCTATGGAGAGAGCAGCGATGGTCGAGGGAGCTGTTTCTTCTTCTTCTTCTTCTTCTTCTTCTTCTTCTTCTTCTTGTTAATTATTTTAAAATACACAGCAATGTAACAATCCGCTCCCATCCGTCAAATATAGCCACTTTGTATCTGACAGAGCTAAAGGGAGACTTGTGCCTCGGTATCGGTATCAGATGCCGAGGTGCGTAACAAAGCAGAGGTACAGGCTGCACACCGCACGCTGCGAGACACAAAGGCTCTTTGTGGAGGCCAAGAAAAGTGCCGAGCACAGCAAAATAAGAAAAGAGTAAATCCAGGCAGAGGGCAGCAGGGTCTCCGTAGATACAGACAGGGATTATCAGTCAATGCATTGTTTTTAGGATATTTCTTCATATTATACCTTTAAGTCAATAGTCTGATGGTAAAGGAAAAAAGTGCATTTTAAATGACAGTGTAATGCAGTTGAAACTGAAATGGCAAACAACACACAACAGGATGTGGTGAGGGTATCCAGAGGAGCTGATAGTGGTTTCTGAAGGCCTATATGAGTATGTAAAGACTTCTACCAGCAACATGTTGCTAACCTGTGATTAACCTCATCTTTAGCGTACAGGAAGAGGTCTGAGCATGAGTGTTTTGTCTCCTAAGCTTTCAACATGCTCTCCTTGCTCTTTGTTTCTGTGTTTCTCGATCCATGCTGACTGCTGTCTAACATAACTGTGTTATTTTGCAAGTGTCTGCTTCCATCAGTTTGTGTCGAGCTGTGTGTTTCACTGTCCATGCCGCCTTGCTGTTTGTACCATCTCTGTTTGCCTACAGAAGACAGTTCAGATGAGGAAAACACCCCAGTGCTTAATAGGTTCACACGTAAGTTTGCCTTTCAGCTTAACACACTGATGCTGATGGGTAGGGGTGTGACGATTCACTCAGCTCATGGTGCCAGACGATACACGCTATTGGGTTCACGATCTCAATACGATTTGATATTATAACAAAAATGTTAACAAAATGATGAAGGTATACGACTGAAAAAGTAGCCTTTTATTCAAAAGACAGCGGTCCAGGTTTTGCTGCAGGGCCACAAGGGGTCTACCTGGTGCCGCACACACCGGTTGGGACCGCTTCATCCTCCTCGTAGCGATTAACGCTACCTCATTAACATTATGGTTCCCTCATAGCGCTGGGTTTAAATCTGAAATATTGCAAAAGAGGCGCGTTTGCTTTCACTTTGACACCAAATCCTCTTCCATTTCTCAGTGTGTCAACTCTCTCGTCCTGTGTGTGAAATATGACACCTGCTGCTCTGAGCTGACTTTTTGAGATGCATTCACTTTCAGATTGTAGCGTCCGTCGTCTGACTATCTACTGATAATATGCCGCTGTTACGCGAAAATGCTTGTATGATGAGGTGTACCCATCATGTCCTGATATCGCGATTCAGTTTTTCGTCTTGACGATGCACATCGTCACATTTTATATTGCAAAAATTCACGGCACGATATTTCGTCACACCCTTACTGATGGGATGTTTGGAATTGCTGAGGGTTTTTTAATTTTTTTTATAGAAATGTAGTGCTTAATATATATTTTGGATTTTCTTTAATAAATGTATGTATCTGTTAATATACAACATATTTAAAAGTGGACAAAAGTATTCAAACTCAAAGGCAGTTCTAATTACTTTACATCTTTACATAAAACAAACACAATGAGCCCTATTCTTGTGAATCAAAGTGCGACGCACAAAGCACATTCGAGTGGATAAAGGCAGGGAGATATTAGAGAGGTTTATGTGGTATGTACCTCGCCACCCACTGACCGACGCTGTCAGCAGACAAAATAACAAACTTCAGTGGCTGAAGATTTTATCATTAATATTAAATTTATAAGTGACTTGATGACAGGCCAAAATGATGTTTTGGCTGTCTTATGTGGTAAAAAGATCAATTTATTGTGCCACATCAGCTTCAGGAGTCTGAATCTTCAGTTACTTACTGATAAAGGGCCCTATCTTACACCTGGCGCAAAGTTGCACACAGCACAGTGCAACTGTAATTGCTAGTTTCAGACTGACACAGTTGTCATTTTCACACCTAGCGCCCATGTTTTGTATTTAGCAAATGTACTTATGTGCATCTGTGCGTCCATGGGTGTGTTGGTCTTATGGTCCTATCATGAGGCAGCAGAAAGCAATTGCGCTATTGACCAACAAAAACCTGGTCTAAAGTCTGGCGCAGTATTTTCCTGCTATTTAAAGGGCGCAGAGAGTAAGATGAATCTACAGGTAGGTTCGCAACATGCGTCCACTCTGCTTGTTACACACACTGGGATGCACAGCAGTGCTCCTCCTCCTCAGTTCAATACTGCATTGGCGCTGAACCCCCCCATACCACCTACACCGGTTAAATAGGTTATCGGTGTATTTGCTCACATACAGTCTGTTGATGGAACAGAGGATTGGGAGACGATGGAGGCAGAGGATCCACCGGCCAAGCACCACATACATCTGCCGGCGCACTTTCATTTCATGCACAAATAGATCCGTTTCCTCAGCAGAAAAGCTCGCTTCTCGCTTCTGTTTGTCAAATCCACCTTTTAACTAACAATGCACCCAAAACAGGAGCACCTGGATTTTAAGGGGAATGGGGGAGGAGGCTCTGATTAGTTTAATTCCTGTTACGGCCAAAACACACCTATGATTAATTAAGAGACCTTCCCCTTTATTTGCACCTAGATTACGCAGCACTTAATGAGCCAAAGTGGAGTTGGACACGCCCTAAATGCACTTGCGCTATGAACTTTAGACCATGCGCTATAGATCGTTTAACTAGGGCCCATAATGTCCCCAACATGTAGTATATAGATACTGGAAAATGAATAATATCCCTAGCATGTTATAGCTTTGTGGAATGCAAAGAATAAACACTCTCCATGTGTTTTCTCCCCCACTGATCACGTTCAGCACATTTCCTGGCTGAAATTTCCACACCAGCATTACTGTTTGCTCTGATAGGTAAAGTTTTCACTCATTTGTCAGCCAAACCTTGGAGACCTCTCACACAATCCTGAGTAATCCAGTGCATTTGGCTTGTGGGCTGATAAAGACCCCCAGAGTAGTCCCCCTGTTAATGTGCAAATGAAAAGTAATGACATGTGAAAGCCGATCTCAAAGTCATGGTTCAGTGCTGTTCATTGACTGTAATCCAACAGTTTGGTTAAGAAGAGATGAAGGAATGTCCTGACAGTCAGAAGAGGGTCGGCACTCTGTCTGGCTTTGATTCATATTCGTATTTCTCTCTCTTTTGCCCAGCTCATAAGGGCTTCCAGCGCTTTGAGGCCCTGGAGCAGAGTGATTGGTTCAGTCCGAGCCAGGCCGGAGCAGCACTGGCTCCCCGCCAGAGGTTCCTCTTCATCAGCATCCTGGACAAAAAGGTGACTAGGTATATTTAGGCCTCAGGCCAAGAGAACAAGACAGAGTTCTTACAAATACAAACGCTCTTAATTGTTTCAGCTGTGAATAAATCTGACCTTTGAATTACAGTTGTGTTAAATGTCCCTCCGTGGTCCTCTTCATTTAATGGCTGCTTCATCCAGTAGTATGTCAGCATGCAGATCACTAGAGGTCCACACACATCTCTCTATGAGATTTCTTGCTTTGACTCCAATCAAGGACCAAAGGAAGCAGAGCACCAGGAGGTGGATTGGTGCACTGACTAATACACAGTAATGTTTATTTATTTATTTATTTTGTGAAACAGTTATTAAACAGGTTTCCACAAAAAGCAACAACATTGAACAACATTATCAAGAGAATGTAAAGGTATATTTACTGAATTTACCTCAAGAGGTGATAGTGAGTCACTGTAGCGTCCAGTCTGCCCTCAGTCCAACAGGAGAGGACGGAGAAGTGTACTGTATTGTAATGTACTGTATATTTCTAAGAAGTTACAGTCAATAGTTTGTTTCATTACAACATCAGCACCCAGCATTAGAGCAACACTTCAGCCATTTTGGACCGAGACCAACGACCAAATGTCAGTAAACTGACCGACCACAAAGTGTCGTAGTCGTAGAGTGAAATTAATCTCCATTGTATTGTCATATATTTAGTGTCTCTACCAAGAAGTACTGTGTTTAACGATAGCAATATAATGAATATACGTACAATTCTAAGTATTTACTTACTTATTTATTTATTAAACTTTTTTGCTTCCCAGAGGAGCATAAAGTGAGCGATGGACATAAATGGAAGTTAGAAACATCAAGTACACAGATTTTGAGAGAAATCTCAAACTTTTCATATCAAGGCTCCAAAATGGAGTCCAACAGTCCACAGACCAAGGATGTAGAAGAGGGTGTGTCCTGTGCTTTTACCCTGCATGTAAGTAAATAGCTACAACTGCATTAAATTCTGTTGATGCTACTTGCACTACTAGCTATTTTCCGATAGCTGGTTGTTTGGGGACAGAGACGTTAATACATCCACCGCGGTACAGGCTGCCAGCATACAGCCCATGGGTGGACTATAAGATCATAAAAGTGAGTATGCATTATTACAGCTGGCAGGAAGCTGCAAGAACTGGATATGTCATATGAGCGCGCTGGGCGGTACAGTCCCGTGGGTCTGATGGACTTTCGTTATGGTGAGGAAAATAACTCTTGATTCAGCAGTTAGTTCATTTTACACTTTTTAGGACATCATGATTTAAATGAGGGCTATTTAAGTGTTCCTACTGAGAAGCTGATTTTCTTCCCAAAAAAAAAAAATTATCCCCTGATTTCTAGACGTCTCTTCATACATTCATGGCTATGGACTCGCTGGCGTTTTCAGTCCAAAATGATGACAGCACAACCACAGCCCCGCCACCTTCGGCGGTAGCAGAGTGTGTGACAGCTCTGGGAGTTCATCTAGCAATTAGCTTTAGTAACGTTGAAGCAGCACAGCGGGATTCACAGTGGGCTGGTGGCATTGGGACTAACCTGTGGAACAGCAGCAACAGAGAGTTTGCAGTGGGGAGTCGGGGCAGTCCCCGTGGATCAGACCCCGATGTTGAGGTTTGAGGTTACTACAGCTCCGCTAACTGAAGTTCTGCCTCCTGGCAAAAATACCAGTTTTCTTGTTTCTGCTATCTTGGATTTAATTCAATAAACAAGCGTACACGCGGCCTACAGCTCCAGTTATTGGTACAATAAACATACAGATGGCTAACCTGTTGTCCAATGCCACATGTGAAGATTATAAGATAGTGTTGTTATTTACAGAGGACTGTAAATGGAGTTTATATGGATCCAGCAGTAGAGGTGAAATTCTGACCCCTACTTGTTTGGAGCGTGTGGCTACATCTTACACATTGCACCTTGTAAAAGCTAGAGAGGTGCAGCCATAACATAATGCAAATACATGCCACAGCTTCGTATGTGTGTGTTTGACTTGTCTTATGTCATACTGTAACCATCGCTGCTTTAGGTGACGCTGTACAGCTATAACTGGTCTGTGGACCTTGGTGCCTCCCTGAATCGTGAGCTGGTCCGTCTTGTGAAGTGGCAGAATGCGAGGGCTCATGTCGTTCACTGCCTGCTCAACCAGAAGATGGGCCTGTTCCACCACTACTGCTTCTCTGATGCACCCATCCACGAAATGGACTCCAAGCAGGTAAAGACACCGACACAGCTCCTAATGGGACGCATTGACAGCAGAAAAAGAAACTGGCCAAGCTCTCGTTACATCAGCGACATGTCCAATGCTGCGTCTTTCTTTGAAATAAAGATTAGTGGAAATTGCTCCACTTTTTAGGATGGAAGAAATTTAAAGTTTTTGAGGCGCTGGAATACATCAGGCTTCGGAGTAAAGTTTTTACAAGTTCTAACTCAAGGCAGCCATTTACTACTTGTTCTGTCAACAGATAAATAAAATGAGACACACAGACCATAATAGGACTTGTAGGATGAAATAAAGGTTTCCTCCATCAGCATTCATTTCCTCACGTACATCATGTTAGACTGCTGTCACGGTCATGCTGACACACTTTCATTGTGTCACTAAAAAGCCGTCAGTCAGTATGGCTACATGCGATGGGGGTTGGGAGCTGCTAGTTCAGGTGGAATCAGCCTGTCAGGGCAGCATCTGGATTCAGAAGGTTGCAGGTCCTGGGGCACATTTCATACAGCTGTTGGATCCTGGGCAGGAAAGTGATGATGTCGCTACCTGTACACTACTAGCCTGTTTGACGTGTGCTTCTCCTGGTATTTATCATGTTTCTACCCTCAGAATGATCTCGTGTACCTGCACTCTGTTGTTTCTGCTTGTGCCATGATTGGTGAATAGGGTAAAACTTTAATGTAATAGGTATCACCATAAAACTTCCCCAGTTCATTACTTTCATTAAGAAATTACAAGATTTCTGAAAAATATATGTATAAAAATATTAAAATATGCAAATGTGGTATTATCTTATCAAAAGGGGAGTAGCTCAATCCATAAGGACTGGGTCAGAAAATGGAGGACTGGGTTCAAATCCCCCAGGCCATAGACCAACTGGTTGCTGGAAGGTATTTTTTGCCAAGCCGGGGCCACCCCCTTTTTAGGAATAACATACTCTATAAATCCCCATGAGCTATATATGACGGTGAAACAGAGTGAAACAAACCCCCTTTGGGATAAAAAGGAATATCCTTCTTTAAATAAATCCATAGGAGTCAGAAAATACTGTAAAGCCTGAAAAAATATGTATGGAAGTTCTAAGGAATAAGAGATTCAAACTGGCATCTGAGATGCTAGAACAACCCCTTGTAAAAACCTCAAAAAGTGTAGAATAGTAGTGAAACTGGATAGTCTATATATATAGGCTACGTATATATCCGCATATAGATATCTAGTATAATAGTATATACTAGTATAGTATAGTAGGAATATAGATAGATATATATAGATAGATAGATAGATAGATAGATAGATAGATATAGATATCTATATATATTAGATATCATATATATATATATATATATATGTATATATATTCAATTAAATATTAAATGCTCAAAAATCTCTTTTAAGGTATATTTTGAACAGATTTAAAAGGGATTAAAAGGATCTTATGGGATTAATTTGTGATTAATCATAATTAATCATGGACAATCATGTTATTAATTGTGAAATCCTAATTAAACTTTTAACTTAAACTAATGGTGAGTATTAGTAAATTGAACTGAATGAAAAAGTCTGAATTCCAGGTGAAACCAGTGTTCCAGTTGTGTGTGTGTGTGTGTGTGTGTGTGTGTGTGTGTGTGTGTGTGTTTCCCATGTTCCTGTCCCCTGCACCATCAGAGCTTGCTGCTGCTTTATTCAGGCTTGTTTTCTTTTTGAGTATCTCAGCAAAACTGCTGGATCTCCTGTATTAAATATGGAGTTGCAGATCAATGTGCGACTGATGGACTCGGCAGCCCAAACCAAAACAAGACTTCTCAGCCATGTGACTAAGCATTTTTATTCTTGTTGATTCTTACCCCTCTGTATTTTTCCTATCGATCATATCCTGAAAATACAACCTGTCACATAAACAGCCTTGTTTTTCAAAATGAAACACTTAACTACCTCAATGCAATTTAGTCTTTGTCAGTTTCTATTTATCCTCTTGAATTATTTATGATCAGCTCTGGCATAGAGAGGTCTGAATAGGGAAGTTTCAGAGTGTGTAGTGTTTTAGTTTAAATTGTGCTTCCAGTGACAAAACTGTTTGCTGAGCATATTTAACAAGACTTCTTCCTTCACACGCCTGCTCTCCTCAGGACTCAGCTGTGATATTAACCTCACTTTTCCCACTGGTGAGTGTGAGGATAGTGGTGCAGAGAGTCTCCAACTTCGAGCCCACTGATTTTCATTTCCACAGCCACTGGTCAGAAGGTGGAGAGTCTGACGCAGTGTAAAAGACCACGGGAGCACTTCCCTGTTAAGATAAGGGACAATTGCAATAAGGGACTTTTTTGTGGGGGACTACTGTCAGAACATGGTTTCTGACAGTAGGCTAAAGATATACTGATAATGTGGTGACTTAAAGGTTGCTGCATTCAGCTGCATCCAACAGGCTGGAACAGTGTGGGTCTTCCCTCCTCAACAGCTGCTGTTGAGGGAGAATAACAGTGTGTATCCACCATTGTTAAAGCAACAGTGTGTAGCATTTAGGGGCTTTTAACAATAAGAATCATGTTTTTATTACATTAAATTGAGCCGTTCATATCCACATAGAGAGGTCTACTTCAGAGTCTGTTTCTGCAGCCTTACCACTAGATGCTGCCTAATCCACCTCTGCACTTTTAACTTCCACGTTTTATAAATGTTTCTAAAAGATCCATTAAAACCAGGTGGCAGAGACATACTGCTGCCTCACCTGGGATATTACATCATTTTAAATATCACATCAATTATATCTCCGTATAATAGGATGTTATACTGTCACAGTTTGTATGAGGAGGTCCATTTCTGCAGATAGACATTTTTTTGTGCACAGTTTAACTTACAGTGACTGAGCTGTAACGGATACACTGAACTTAGTCCCATTAAATGTAATAATTAAATGAGTTACAGTGTTATTAGGAAAGCAAGGGTTGAGCCTGAAAATGTTTCAGGAGAGCTGCTATGATCTGCTTCCAGTACAACAAAAGCTCACATATCCTGCTGAATGTGGGGAAATTATGAATTTGAACAAGAGTTTTAAACAAGGCTGAATTACCAACCAGGCAGAGTGGACCTGGGCAGCCCCAGGACATACAGGAAAGGATATACGAACAGATTTCCCCCTATTTGTGTTTGTATCCACAATTTTTCTTATTTTGATAGTATACGTTGATTGAGAGTCACCAGTTATTTCTGATTGTTGCTCTTCTCTTAGGTGTGATACAATTTTTCAAGTGGTCAAGATCACGCTTACCGAGATAAGAAAAAAACATCCTGTTTTCACAGTACACAAGGAAACATGTTATATAATCAAATTTAGATTATTTATGTTTTAGAGTAATTATAATCTTTGGATTATTAAATTTGTGCTTTTAAGAAATACTTTCGGTCCATTGATTCATCATTCAGCACACATAGGTAAGAGCAGATTAGGATGGTTAAGAACATTTGGCGCATCTGTAGCTGACTTCTATTACTTTTTTTTTTTTAATTAAGAGAAGATATAAGATAGTATCAAGAGAATATTGCTGCATGATATGCACAATATCAACTGATATGGTAATGATTAAGTGGGAGGTCGAGGCACACAAACTGCTTCAGCATTGTTGTGGTTCGTGTGTGTAGCAGCGCAAAGTGAATGGGAAGAGTGATTTCTTGTTCCTAAATGAATCTGTGTTTAATCAAATCTCCAAACCCTTGGCCCACTCTTCCAGCATAGGGATAGCATGGAGGATGCACAGAGTGGATGAATGGGTTAATAGTGCCCAGCAGCTCATTTTGGCCCCAGGGCCCCCCAGTAGGTCAATCTGGCCATGGTGACATTGACACAAAGCCTGCAACGCAGTGGAGTTGAGATGAAGAAAGGTTAAAAACGACAGAAAAATGTCATGTTCAGTGTTGTTCCTTCGTTGTAGTGTAGACCAGGCTGCAGCAGAGATTTATTAGAGCAGCATTTTACAGCAAAGATGACACCAAATGCCCTTTTAGCCTTCCCCCCTACAGCCAATTACAAAACAAGTTGAAAGAATAGAAAGAAGCAAAGTTTTCCTTTCCCTCCGATGGCCCTGCTCTTCATCGCTACATTACTAATGAATCCGGACAGAAGGCAGAGTCAGAGCAGCAGAAAATTTGCCTGAACAGAGCTTCATCTGTCATGGTCCTGATGAGAAGCAGAGGGAGCACCAGTGCCCAGTTAGAGCCTCCAGCCTGTAGGCATGGTGCAGCCAGCTCTGCCACACTGGGGCATCTGGGCCCTGAGCTGCTCCGCTGAACTAACTCACCCAAAAGTTGCTCTCAACAGCAACCAGGGAATGGATGAATGCAATAATAATAATACCCAGCAACAGTGAATCTATTCTATATAATGCCACAGGTCATGACCGTGACCTGTAAAGCCTAGACCTGTTGAAGCCGACATGCGGACATTAATTCATTTTCAATAGGATGAAGGTGCTATAATTTAACTTAGATCTTCCTTATAAGACTTGTTGGATGATGCTTTCACTCTGACAGGGAGCATTAGTATTTGAAAGTACCAATCTTCTCTTCTTCTGATGCTGTCTTAGTCTGGCTTTGCTGTCTTTTTGTACTGCATTTATTGTCAAACCATTCACCTGATGTCCCATCTGTCTCTTCCAGGATCCCAACCCCTTCCTGAGCCCGTCCATGGAGCCTGATGCGTTGCTGCGTAGCGCAGTTCCTCCTTTGCCCAGTAAAGAGCAGGGCAGGCTGGGTAGCTCTGGCCGAAGTCTTGCTCCGCTTCATTTCCCCTCTGAGCTGCTTCCCTTTGATGAGGCTCTGAGGGACGTGTGCACCATCCGACCCTTGATGGAGGGGGATGTGGTGGCCCGACATGGCGGCCAGCTCTTGGAGATCAAAGCTGCTGAGCGGAGAGGTTAATGCTACTACTACTACTGCTACTACTACTGCTACTAGTACCGTAATAATACTAGTAATAATAATAATAATGCTAATATAATTTTTGTCCAATGAGCCCATCATGCATCACACTGAGCAGGAAGGCTAATGGCTTTGTCTTTGTGCTGACAGAACTGGAGAAACAGATGAAGATAGAGAACCTTTTTGTGACTTGGCAGCAGAGGTCAGCACAGTCCAACATGCCCATCTCTGTAAGTAGCCCACGTCATAGTTCTGAGGGCCTCATGTAGATATAACTAAATGTTTGTAACTTAAAGGTGCTAAATTTCTGAATTTATCTGAATATGTATTACCTCCACACGGCTCTCAATATGGCAAAAGCTGAGCCGGCAGCCTGCAGATAATGGTACTAACAGCACTAATGGTACCTATAGAATTGTCATTGTCTATTTAAGCCACCGTACAATGCATTCTGTTGCATTTGGAGAGACGGATCGCCACGTTGACTGTGCAAATGAAACGGCGTCCAGCGTGGCTCGCTGCCTCTGGAAACTCCTGAAGTAGTTTTAAACTAACAATTGTCAGTCTGAAATGAAGGTAGTCAGGTACCACATGCCTTATTTCACACCTCAAAAGTTTTTAGAAACATTTGAGTGAACTATTTTCAGAATATAAGAGAAAAGTTTCTAAACAAGCCGCCATGTTGGAGGATTTGAAAGCCGTGAGCAGACAGCCCAAAGTGTAAGCGTTCGTCCAATCAGGTGCCTTGTGGCCATCTATCAAGCGTCCAATGCTGGGAAGCGGCGCAGCCACTCACATCCAAAGACGCCCCGTGGACACATGCCACAACAGTGTCAACTACAGCAGCAATACTGACAGAGTAAACAGTGTTTATATGAGGGGGACCAGAAGGTGGACAGCATTATCAGCTGTAACTTACGTATGAGTGCACAGAGGAGCTCTGACTACAACACACAGAGTATGTTTTCTGTAGTGTATAATCGCCTGAAAATAAGAATCATTGTGTTTTCATAACCTTCGCATTGTGACAGTTGGTTACATTGTGCAATCTCAATGCTAGATGCCATCAAATCCTGCACGCTGCAGCTTTAATACAGTATTATAACTATTACAGTATAATAACTGGGGGAATACGTTGACACTGTAGGGAAAAGTGGACAGCAGCTGTTCTTTATTCCCCTCATATACTGTACAGTGTAAATGCTTCTTTTTAACAGCAGCGTGAACAGATCTCACTACATTAATATCTGACATCTTGTTTTCTGATTTGTATCACTTTTCATGTGGGAAGGTGGAGCCAGCAGATCTGGAAATGGTCAGCAGAGGGACAGTGATCACACGGTTAATGTTCATGATCCTTTATGATTAATAGTCATGAAAACTCTTCTTCTGAAAGTTTAACACTTTGATGTTCACTATCAAGACATCAGATTCAGAAGAAGAAGAAGAAGATCAACCTTTATTAGTCCCGCGAGGGGAAATTCAACTTTTACACTCTGTTTGTTAACTTATACACGGTACGTGCAGACCCGAAACACACACATGCACATGCATCAATGGAGAGATGTCAGAGTGAGGGGGCTGCTCCTGACAAGTGCCCCGAGCAGTTGGGGGTTTGGTGCCTTGCTCAGGGGCACCTCGGCAGTGCCCAAGAGGTAAACTGGCACCTTTCCAGCTACCAGTTCACACTCAGTTCTTGGTCCATATCGGGACTTGAACCGGTGACCCTCCGGTTCCCAAGCCAACTCCCTACAGACTGAGCTACTGCCGCCCCAATTTCTAATATTCAATTAGAATATTAAACGTATGAATGTTCATAGTTAATCACGACACAAATAACACCAAACAATGACAGCTATTGTCCAGAAACCCTCACAGGTTCTGCATTTAGCATAAAAATATGCTCAAATCACAACACGGCAACAGGCAACAACAGCTGTCAGTGTGTCAGTGTGCTGACTTGACTATGATCCAAACTGCATGTGATTAAAATAAAGTGGACATATCTGTAAAGGGGAGACTGATGGGTACCCATAGAACCCATTTACATTCACATATTTAGAGGTCAGAGGTCAAGAGACCCCTTTGAAAATGACCACGGCAGTTTTTCCTCACCAGAATTTACCAATTGTGTCAATGATTCCTTAGGTCTTCTAGTTTCCTCTGACGCCTGTACCTTCACTCTAGCTTTAAAATTGATCCCACTGCAACTGAAAAATCTCAAGTTGCGTTAATTCCTTAAAGAAACTGGTGGCGTTAAAACGAATTTGCATTAACACGTTATTACTCCGACAACCCTAGTTTACACAGAATCTTAAGGCTTTGTGTGTGCTTTCAAACAGTCTGTGGTTTGTTGAGGTTGAGAAAAGACTCAAACAGATGCCACCCAGCCTGTGTTCAGACCACTGACTTTACAGAGCTTCATTCCAAAGCTGAACACTATGAGTCTCTGTAGTAACTGTACATGACAACACCATATGTGATTATGAAGTACAGGCTTAACTACAACTGTGCAGTCATGCATGATCATCAAAAGTATTGACATCTGGTGAAGTATTGTACATTTGCTCATGGGTTCATTCAGAAAGGCCAAAATGGTGTTAGATACTGGGCACATTGAAAAAACATTATGTGAACAATCTAACAGTAAATTGGATCTGACCAGTGAGTCAGAATTAAGTATTAAATTCCTGTATGCTGAAAGTAGTCTAATATTATCTAATATTGGAGCTAATTGGACTTGACAAAACCTGGGGGCGTGGTGCCTCTGACTACATTATGGCTTTAAGGATTCACAATCACTTCAGGCCTCGGGGGAAATCATTTAGTATCGGCTTGTTTCAAATTCAGGAATATAGGGGCTAATTAAAAAGGTTTCTCTCTTCTGCAGTGACATCTCAAGAGAGGTTACATGGTGGCTTAAAATTTATGAATTTGATATTTCAACAGACACCCACAGAGCACTCTAAGTCAAGCACATCCAAGAGCCTGACCCAGGTCCAACAGGGCCCCAGCCATCTCCACTGGCAGTTGGTTTCAGGTGGATTTTCATGACACTGGATGAACAAAATTAAATATTAGATGTAATCTGACTGCATGAATGTCAAGCCTCATGTGCTTAATACACTTCAGTACTCATCTGCCGCTGAGCACTGCTAAGTCTGACTACAATGAGCTACAGTATACAATCCTGTAGACGTCATTTTCCAAGTCCAAACTGGCATTCCCGCGTCTCTCAAAGTTCACCCTCTGCAGTGTCATCATCTCATCATAACCTGAATGTCTCATCAGGGGACTGATTTGGAGACTCTGAAGCAGTCGTCCAGGCTGGTCCACTACTGTGCCACCCCCTCCTCTTTGATCCCATCTTCCGCAAGCAGATCCAGGAGGAGCAGATTATTCAGCCTCCAGTGAAGGTATGTTTGCTGCCTGACTCAGAGGAAAGTGGCAAGAAGAGGAGGTTGTGTCTTGTCTATAAATAGGGATTTTATGATTCAATACTCACTCAAGTGCATGCATTAACATGTTTCTTACATGCTACTATTCACGAGCAACACTATATTGAAAGTTGAGGCAGCTGCGCATTTAGCCTCCTGTGTGTTGCAGCACCCTTTGTGATTTTTGATCATATTATTTATTATTGTTTTAATGTCTAATTCAAGATATGACCGATTAGACTCTTGGCTAACACCAGCTCATTTGCATTGTCACTGGAAAAATAGTAGGGGGTTACTGTAATAATGTAAAGAAGGAACAAAATCTCCGGTATTCGCAGATTAAGTGTCTTCTTTATTATATAGGGCAAACAAACGAACATGTTTCAGCAATAAGCCTTTGTCAGCGTGAACAATCAACACGTAAAACCAGTTTTCAATTTAAGACAGTGGAAGATTACACAACAGGATACATCTGTGGAAGGAGGGAGGCATAGCAAAAACACCAGCAATACGACAAAGAACAGAAAGAAAGCTCTTTTATTTCCGACCTACTGTGTAATCTTCCTGTCTCGCCCCTGATTGGTGGCTGGGCCTCACCTGAGTACTGAAAACTGGCTTTACGTTTTGATTGTTCACACTGACGAAGGCGAATTGCTGAAACGCGTTCGTTTTTTTTGATCAGTACAATAAAGAAGACACTTAATCTGTGAATTCCTTCTGTTCTCGCTGTTATTTTTTTTTTTTTATTGTAAAAATGTACCTGACAAATTTGTCCTGGTCATTCTAATGAATTCATCCATCCATCCATACAAAGGATTGAATGGTCATTTATTGTCATTATCAAAATGGTCTTTTCATTTTCTATAGCCAACAATTACCTACTCAATGAGAAGAATGTTTCAGTACATATAGCCCAACAAAAATATTTGTTTTGTGAAACATAAATTAAATGTAGTCTAAATGTAAAGCGCTTACAAATATAAGCAGTGTTTGTCACACATAGACTTATATTATATATGATATTATACTTATATTAACAACAGCCTATATTTGGTGACCCATTTTAGCATTTTCCATTTAAATGTTTTTATTCATCTGAGAGAACATTGCCATCTGCGATTGATTAAGTAGTGGACTAGTAGCTGCTGGGGACTGGATGGAGAGCGCCACTCTCATGCACTCACCCAGGTCCACAACATTCTTGTCTCTTTCTCTGAGACAGTGTAATACTCCCACACAGCTGACTTTTTCTTTCACCTTTATCTGTAAACAAACTACACTTACCCACCATGTTGCCTGAGTCATGTCCATCCAGTGGCTTCTTCTCTGAATCAGCAGCTGGTTTCTGTTGTCCGACAACGACCACAATTAACCAACTCAACATTTAGCTGACGCAAATTGATGCAACACAACTGATCATCAGCCACTGC
Source organism: Pterois miles (assembly GCA_947000775.1). Taxonomy (NCBI): domain Eukaryota; kingdom Metazoa; phylum Chordata; class Actinopteri; order Perciformes; family Scorpaenidae; genus Pterois; species Pterois miles. Next base: position 2,985,485 of record CAMQGK010000005.1, on the reverse strand, counting down.
CATCAGTGAATGTCATCTTATTTGCCGATAGGCCAGTGGTGATCCACAAGGCAAATATTGGCCGATAAATCTGGTGGTTATTAGCCATATTTTAAGGTATGTTTTGTTTGCTTATAGCTACTATGAGGAACTTTAATTTTGTGTTGATTTTGGTGGTCCTTGAGGACAAAAGCGGTTGTGTTTCCGAGCACCAGAATCCCTTGTACTGCAGCAGGATCTGGCAGTCTATCCCATGTAGTCCTGGTTCTGGCTCTCCCATGTCTCTCTTCCCTCCCCGTGGCAGCAAAGTCGGATCTGGGTGTCCATGGTGGGGTGGTCGCTGCCGGAGGCCCCGCTGGAGTCTGAGCTGAAGGAGTATCTGATGGAGTATCTGATGACCTGCATGATTTTGTCTGATCTCACCGAAATCGGATCCGGGGGCACCGCCGAGAATAAGAATAGAATAGAAAAGAATAACTATATAGAAATAGCAGATCCTCTCGCTGATGGGTGATGTTTGTTTATGAAGGTCATGTAGAGGAATCAGTATTACTGTTTCATAACCAGTCAAAAGTTCCTCACAGTACCTTTAATCTACACAATGGTACACAAAATCAGGTCTGCGTACTTGAGTCTTGTGTGATTAAGAGATGTCCACTGTTTTGTGTGACAGAAACGCCATCGCTCCAGCGACTCCACAGCATCAGGTCGGGACCGAAGCTACAGCACTGACTCAGCTGACATGCTGCCCAGCCGGCTGAAGGAAGAACCTTGGCTGCTTGAGATTTCTAGCACCTTCCTCCAACAGTACGTCCAGTACCTGCAGAGCATGGGCTTCATTCTCGTCCAGGTCCGACCTCAGTCTCCAGCTCGCAGGTCAGTGAAAATAGTTGTTTTGGTTGTTGAACGTCTTTATGTCTTGTGACCGTTATTTCTCTTTGCCAGTGTTTGTTTCTGTGTTTAGCATGATATTTAAGGCTTTGATCAAAGTAGGCTCGAATACACATGGAACCACTACAGAATACACCGTAAAGCAGGACACACCATGCACATCAAATCCTGATTGCAGTAGTTAAAATAGAGGGAATGCAATTTATTTTCTAGCAGCACACTGTTTTTCAAACACCAGCCCAAGCTTCTGGAAACATTTGAAATATGACCTTCCTGACCATTCCATTGGTAAACGGATGGTACTGTATGAGTTAAGCAGTGTCACAAGGTGTTCTTCCTCTTGTTTCTGCTCGTTTTTTGTGTGAAACTTAAAAATGAATCACTCCATCTCTGCCTCTCTACCATCCTCCTAGTCTCCTCTCTTCCTCCATAGTGAGCAGCATTCATCCATTAGTCATCATATGTGTTTTGATCCTGGTCTGACCTGTGACTTCCCAGCACTGCTGCCCCACGGCTTATGTAACCAGAGTGGATACAGGGCAGATGCCTGTCATGTCTGCCTGTCGCTTTCTAGGCTCAGACTGTGTGACTCTCTGAATTATGCTGCATGCTGTTGGTGGTCCATTATTCCTTGGGCCCAGACTTATCTGATTTAAGCAGGCCCTAAGTGACCCCTGTCCTGCACCCCCACCCCCCCCCCCCATCTCTTACAGCATCGCCCGGGCTCGTGCTGCCATGTTGAGCTCTATGTCATCAGAAGGGAGGATGTCTTTTTCTTATGTAAAGCAGAAGAGCGAGGACAGCCCTAAGGTTAGCGTTCACCTCAGAGATGCAGAAATCTTATTCTCGCGCATACACACACACACGCACGCACACACACACGCACACACACACACACACACACACACACACACACACACACACTTAGCCAGGCTGCTATTGTAACAATGACCCCTAAAAATATGAAATGTCTCATAAAATCTGAGTCCATATTGCCAAAAACAGTTCTTCCCGTTGTTCCTTTTTCATCATTTTCATTGATTCCCTTCTTGAAACCTTGAGGTCAATCCCTGAATATATATTTTCAGGACCTGGAATTAGTAGTAGTAGCAGTTAAGTTAAATTACTACATGCAGCCTAAAACACCAACCTGTGCCCAGTCCAGAATATCTAAAACCAAATAAAAGATGTGATGATCATAAAGCATATCTGAGTTTGAAAATGAGGCACTGGCTCTGACACATTGCTGTTCACTGTATGCATATATATAATATATTTTCATGTATTTCTCCCAGAAACTGGATTTGTGCTTCTGAAGGTGATATTGATAGTGATGCAGTGTCTATGGTGTTGCATTAATGAAAAAAGACTGCAGTGCTCAACTAGCTACTGGGCGTTCAGGAAACATGGTGATTTTTTTAGTCAGGTAGCGGTAACCTTTTCATTGCTGCTAACATCAGTGAGAGGTGGCTCAGATTAGACGTCCAGGACTCACTGACTTAAAAGTATTTGCTAGTCTGGCAACTAGGCACCAGCATTTGGTTGCTAAAACTGAAAATATGGTTGCCATTTTTAGTCACCTTATATTTTGATTAATCGAGATAATATACAGTTATATCTGAATTGGAGCTGGCTTTAAGATTGTAAGAACCTGGAGATATAGTTCTTTTCTCTGTACTTGACAACGAGCAAAAAATATGGTTTTGCTGTAATTTGTGGTCGCTCATGCAGCCTCAAGTCCTCTAGTAGAGAGGCCACGGTAAAGTAAAACATTTCACGACAACTATACTTCTTATTGTAGGTGCAGTAAAACCTGTGTGAGCCTTTGTGGACACCGGTTCAACTACCATGCATCTGCACAAGCTATGTTTTCCACTGCTTTGTTCAGTCTCCACCCCCTGCCGGTCTTGTGTTGAAGTCTGTTCCCCCTTCAAACAGTGGTACCTGTAGTGGTGCCCTCCACAGTTGGGGTTAGGTCAATACAGAGTCTGACTACCTCCCAAGGATGTAGTAGTGATGCACTGGTGTAAGTTTGTTCAAAATCTTAAGGGGGGGGGGCAGAAAGGCCTTAGGGGAAGTGGAATCAAGCTATGACCCCGGCCTCTTATGCTCTGTATACAGTATGTGATGTGGTTTAGCCCTAGCATTCTGCAGAGGGTGGTAGGTGCAGCAGAGATAACTGGTTGGGGTTAAGACTGGGTTCAACTTAAGGTAAGGAGTAACACATATCAACAGGGAAACAGACTTCGACTCCATGTAGCCTGACTGGTTAGAAGAAGAAGAAGATCAACCTTTATTAGTCCATCCATCCATCCATCGTCAACCGCTTATCTTGTTAGGGGTCGCGGGGGGGCTGGAGCCGATCCCAGCTGGCATTGGGCGAAGGCGGGGTACACCCTGGACAGGTTGCCAGTCCATCGCAGGGCACATAGAGACAGACAACATAGAGACAGACAACCATTCACGCTCACATCCACACCTACGGGCAATTTAGAGTCATCAATTAACCTAAACAGCATGTCTTTGGGTGGTGGGAGGAAGCCGGAGTACCCGGAGAAAACCCACGCTTTTCTGCTTTTTTGCACTGGAGAACATGCAAACTCCAAACAGAAGAGCCGCAAGCTGGAATCGAACCTGCGACCCTCTTGCTGTGAGGTGACAGCGCTAACCACTACACCACCGTGCAGCCCCCTTTATTAGTCCCACTAAGGGAAATTCAATTTACACTCTGTTGTTAACACACACATGCACATACAGGACCCATATACATGCAACAATGGAGAGATGTCAGAGTGAGGGGGCGGCTCCTGACAAGCGCCCCGAGCAGTTGGGGGTTTGGTGCCTTGCTCAGGGGCACCTCGGCAGTGCCCAAGAGGTAAACTGGCATCTCTCCAGCTACCAGTTCACACTCAGTTAGCCTGATTTGCCTTGTAAATTTCACAATTTCTTGCATTCTTGTTCTTGTAGATCTTGATTTAGATCCCTCCCCCTCCACCAGCCTAACCAGTACAGCAGTCAACCCAACATTATCAGTAAGAGGGAGGATGAATGAGATAGTGACCGATGTTGGTTGAAATTTTGCTTGGTGTTGATATCAGGAATTTTATTTCCTATATTTAGATATTGGATGTTGCTGAGTTTATGCCATGACTTTCTCTAGAATATTTGGTTTCTTTTAAAGGGGTCCCATTATGCTTTTTGTGCTTTTCCCTTTCCTTCCCTTTTAATGCATGTATAGAGACACACACACACACACACACACACACACACACACACACACACACACACACACACAAGACAGACACACACACACAATCAACACCTTGATTGAAGTCCTGCCTTTTCTTCCATAGCGTGGTGATGTCACCAAGTAAAGTTTTTGAATAATACCTGCCTAGCGGCTAGCTGGGGCAGCGACAGGAGTGATGAAAAGAGGTGTTGCAGCACAGCTGGTGTGAGAAAAGAAAAAAAAAATGACAGCACAAAATATCAGTAACATGGCTTAGAAACCAGCTGTATCTGCATTCCAAGGCCTATATTGGACAAACTGTAATGGTAAAATTGTTGTATAAATGAACTTTGCAGACTACAGCATCTGGCACCACCGCATACCACCTCCAGAGGGCGCTGCCAGGGGGGATCGTGTTGATGGAGCTGGCTTTTCAGGTGAGATTAGAATCATGAACTATGCTCACTAACATCATAAAGTAGCTATGTTGATAATTAACCAGTAACCGATAGTGTTAATCGGTTAAAACATATACTAATAATTAATTAAAAAGCTGACCAAAACTCAGAGGAGCAGCTGTGCTTGCTTAACAGTATTGCTATTGCATTTACATCCAGTGGACACCTTTAGAACAGCAGTTTCTGTCATTGAAATATTGCAGCTCATTTTTATACGAGATGCAAAAGCATCTCGCAGGCCGGATTAAACCCGGTCACGGGACTGATCCGGCCCGCAGGCCGTACGTTTGACACCCCTGTTCTAAACTGAAGCAGGAGTGGTTGTGATATCCTGTTTATTAGTACCTAGCATAGGTCAAACCTCCTACACATCCCATACTGCAACATGGTAACATATTTTATCAGAATTGTGCAGACTTCCTATTAACAGTTTGTAGTTTCTCATCCCTAGCTGAGATAATCGCTAATTTCATTTTCTCAGACCTGACAAAGCTCCAGCAGATCCATAGAAGACATACTGTAATACTGGTTTCTTGAGCTGAAACAAAAGTGCAATGAGGCAAAATGTTTACTCTCAACAGAAGATATTAATGGGACCAGGAGCAAAGTGTGATTGCATTTCTGTGTTGTCACAGTACAGTAAGTTTGACTCTGTATGTGTTGTCTGGTGTTCCAGCCATATTATTTCCAGGCAAACATCACCATTAGTTTCCTGGTGTCTGGGTTTTCGTTCTGTTTTTCGCTGCTGTAGTTTCAGTGGGAAATAAACCCGCTGAGACATAATCTTGTGCTTGTGTAAATGGACTTGCATGGCTAAGTCTGAATTCCCAGTGAAGGCCATTTCAAAGGTCTTAAAATATCATCCTGTCACTGTGAAACCTGTAGCTCCTCTGATGAACAGGAAACTTATTCTACATTAATAATATTGTTTTCATGAAATAATCACACGTTCTCTATGTGCCTTCTCCGTCTGCCAGGGGTGTTACTTCTGTGTGAAGCAGTATGCACTGGAGTGTTCCCGCATTCCCATGGGCCAGACAGTCAACTCCCAGGTAAGTGATGGACACCAGTGGTTGTACAGTAGGGTCCAGGGACTTCTGGGGGAAGTATGAGGGTCCTGAATTGGGTTCCAGGGATTCTTTAGGAGGTTGGGCTTCCTCAAACTGTTCTCACTCCCAACTTGTCCAATACCACTGTTTGGTCAGTGTTGCATCGGTATTGGAAACCAACGCCCGGAGGCACCCTCTAGCAACAGTTTGTGATGAACAGGGCTTTCAGCTAATTCCAATGTAAACTCACCTACTTTGTTATTCAGTCAGAGCAAGTGACGTTGTACTAATAGCATGAGAATCCGCTCAGGGCAAGAGGGACAGGTGGTGGATGGGTAAAACAAACAAGACTTCCAACCCAGAGACCGCTAGTCATGTCCCATGTGAATCAAAAAGTAACGGTAGTCATGTGACTCAGCGGTATTGTCAGTCCTGTGACGCGAGTCGTTAGTATCGTCAATCACACTTAACGTCAATCACAACTGTTTCCTAACACTAACTAAGTGCTTGTGTTGCCTAAACCTAACTTCCTGTGAAAACGGAAGTTCATTTTGAAAGGCCGCTATGCGAGAAACGAGCGTATTTTGTCACACTGTCCATGACGCGTCCAAAAGTAGTGCAAGAGGGCTACCCTGTGCGTCGGTCTCCGATGCCGTGGGGCACCGACCAGGCGGCGGTATCGGATGGAGCTCCCAGGGGTCGGTGAGACTGAAAGTTTGGATGTTCCAGAGGTCTTTTTAGGGATTTTCGAGGCTTCCTTGCAACATTAGTTTAATTTGACTGTATTTATTTGCTAGAATAAAAGTAAAAAGTCTGACATACTTCTAACCACTCTGTTGTTGATGTAAAGAGCAGATGTTTCCACAGTTTTATATAAAAGACGGCCAGTATAACTGAATAAACTGTCAGTGTTTTTACTTGTGGGTCCACCGTGCCGGAATGATTGAAAATAACTTTATTTAGTCTGTGCGATCATTGCTCTAGTTTTGTTTTATTGTGGTGCTATGACATCATTGCTGTGGGATTTCTTTCTGACTATATTTTTGATGCCAGATGCTCTTTGCTGAGATTACAGTATAGTTAATAGTGTGCGGTGTCTCGGCCCTGATTAGCTGTTTGATGAAGTTGGGACTCTTTGCTTTCTCTGTTCATCCATAGTGGAGGTTTTTTGTTAATAGAAACTACAGTTATCTAAGGATAAAGCTGCATATATTTTTGTTATTATTAAGAAATGCCATGAAAAGACTAAAACCAACAATGTGTCTCTCTGTACTTTCTCACTTGCCTTCTCTGTGGCTCTCCATAATAAACAGGGTATTAGTTGGGGACTGTTTTCACCACATCTGGGGCCCTACAGTGTTTCAATCATCTACCAAATCTTATGCATTAAAATGTTTTTGGTAGAGAGCAAACAAAGCCGACAACAGCCAACAGAATTAATGTTAGTTAGCATCAGCTCATATGATCTACCGCCAATGACGTTTGCTATTGAAATCATAGCAGCATCCACCGGCCTTTACATTGCATTTCTTTTAGTGTAACACCATATTGAGTTTGGTAGTGGGTTTGTTGTTTTGCCTCACAGCACAAAGGAGCGCTGCTTTACACTCCTTAATTTACACCATGCAGTCGTTACTATTGTTCATATTATTTTTTTAAACAATGCAAGAATGACAATATATCCAGGATTGTGGATTGCAGTAAATATGCTGTAATATGCATTCATTTGGAAGCATATATACAGTATTCTATATTTTTAGTATTTCCTTGAGCTGAAGATGTATATTTAAGTAACATTAGTTTTTGGGCCTTGGTGTCCACCCATTGTGACACTGTGTGGATTTTTTTTTGTTTTCGGTTCGGCCTCCTGTGAAGATGAAATCCTGATGTTCTACAAGAGTGGTTCTTCATCTGAGAAGGAAATAACTTTGCTTCAGTACTTTCACTTACAGGGTGTTATTCACACTATGTCATTTCATTGGGTTCTCCAATCCGCATTGTTCATGCAGTGAATTCCTGGAGATGTATTGCTGTATGAAAGAAGGAGAGTTTATTGTACAACAGACGAACACCCAAAACTGCCCGAGAAGGTGAAGTGAAGTATATTAAAGGTATACAGGAAGCTCAACATTGTGCATTTGCAAGTGAATAGGTGTCGACGGGGTTAATTGTATCAATGGTCTGACCATCATCTGTTGGAAATGGCATAAATTATATTAGCTTTGCTTCCTGTTTTGCTGGGTTTTAAAACAGTTTGGTCAGTATTTGGTCACAGTGAGGAACACTGCTCTCACCTGGCCGTCTCCTCTGAGTGACATTGACAGTGTCATTAGGCTATTTAGGGTTAATTACTTCACTACTTCATTATTTCACCATGAAGGCTGGTCACACCAGCATTTTGAACAACTAAAAGCTGTACAAAATCAATTAATTTTAATGTAATTTGCTTGTAGGCGTGAAATCTTTGTGAGCAAGTATTTCACATCAAGTTCAACACTTTTAACTTTTCCTTGATAACTGCCATTAGCCAATAACAGACATAGACTGGAGCCCATTTCACGCAGCCTGTTCAAGGCGCGAATGTTGCACCATTATTCCACCTTGCTGTTCTGTGTAAAACCGTACAGAGTTGTTCCACTGCTGAGTCTGCAGCAGAGGTAGTCAGAGCCGAGCCGACATGGACAGCCACAAACCAGATGCCGTTGGGTTTAACATCACCACCTATTTTGCTCCTGCAATGTCGGCGTGCTATCTAAAATGAGAAAGCAAAGCCGAAAGACATTAACGTCGTCACCATAGTGTCGCCCATTGCTTTGGTGACTAAGGCTTTGAAGCCTGGATTTCAGTATTTTTTGCTGAGAGTCACAAGAGGGTGGAGCTAAGTACAACCAAACACTGAGTAAGATATTTATAGGGGACCAAAAGGGTTATAATTAACTCATGAACAGAAAACACTGTGAAAGGGTTAAAGTTCCATCTCCCCTCTGTGGTCAATGCCAAGGTAGCCGCGCCCTACAACATGGCCTGCTTTATGCTCTGTTATACTCTAAATGGGATCTTAATTTATGAAATGAACACCAACATCCATCAACACTGACCTTTGAGGGAATCGAGAGTTGGAGAGTTATTGTAGCTCATTAGCTGTGTTGTGCCATCCTTTTTTATTTAACCCTCTGCTCCAGTTTAACTGCCACGTTAGTTTTAAGACAGAACCATATAATGCATAAAATATGAAAGTTGTCTCGTTGATGTCACCCATCACCCCAGTGAAGCTCAAAGTGGGCAGCTCCCACCGTCGCCATCTTGGCAGTGACGCCTCCTATTCCAAAACTGGGCAAAGAGGAGGAGCGTGGATGGAGCTGAGACGGACCAAATATAGTGATGCAGAAATGACTCAGCATTTTAGCTCTTCTGGTACTCTCATCTCACTCAAAGTCAAAGTTTTTTTTTTTTTTGATTAGATGCCTGCATTTAAGGTCTGTGATTTTAAGGTGCAATTTCCCATATTTGTGATTTAACAGTTTTTTCAGATGTCACTCTAATGCTATCTGCCAGCACACCACGGTTTAATTTCTTGTTTAAGTCCTGGTTCAATATTCGTCACAAATGGATTCCATTCTCTCATTTCTCCATTTCTCCCGCTTGTGACGGATCCATTTTCAGATTGTGGGAGCAGTGCACTTTGATGTGTCGAAGTCAGGGAAGGATGTTTTGAAAGATGTCTAAGATGTCATGGCATTTGTTTCCTTCTGGTGTTGTCAAAATGTCTACAAAGTAATGTAAGAGGTTGACTGTCAGACAGGAGACGGAGACGGCAGCTTTATGCACAGCAGGAGGAGGTTTGAAGGGGTGAGAATGGAAGAAAGAACGCATTTATTACAGCTAGCGTGTGTCCTGAGGTTGTCCTGAAATAGTCTGAAAAAGGCTTGAAATTGATTAAACTGGGGCCAAATAAACAATGCACAAATTAATTACTATTAAATAATAATCATAATAACCATTATCATAAATTTATTTAGGAAATTTAGGATTTAAAATTGCAATCCTCAGTCACTCCAATAAGGGCATTGTTGCTTTGTTTACTGACCCATAGTCCACAGGGTACAAAGGCACAATATGGACCAGTTCACTAATGAACTAATACTAACTAATTAAAAGATAATAAATATTAAAGGAGACAGCATAAATAAAAATGTCGCTAAAACCCTTGGCTGACGTTACACCGAAGCAACCTTTCTCACAGATCACATTTCGACTTGTCATCTTCAGGAACAGGCGCGTAATGAGTGACGGCTGACTTCCATCTAGCTGCTTCGGTTTCAGGGTCCTGCTCTTGTTCCCGCTGGCTCGCTGTCACACTGTCATGGCCTACAGCGACATTTGACCACAACAGAGCCGGTGTTAGTGTTCTCAGTAGCACCTCACGCAACGATTTTCCTACTATGACAAGTCAGGAATTATGTTAAATGCTGAAACTTAAAACTCGTAAAGTCAGAAACTTATTCAGCAATACTTATTTTGCTAATGTCAACCACAAGAAGCTGCTGGTCAAACCAGACCAAGAAAGGCTGTAGGTTGATGTTTGTATTAGTACAGTCCAATCTTATTAATCACACAGATTGAATGCAGTGTTTCATTTTTCCCAGCAACAATGTCAAAATCTAATTTAATAATAAACTTTACAGATGAATGAGTCAAGCATGTAGTTGTTTCACAATAAAAGCCTACCACTGTCTTCACATTTAACAGGTATTTATAATGGAATACACACAGGAAGTGTTATGTTAGTATCAACAGTAGCTGTACTGTATCTTTAGTTGAAAGAAAGCAATTGAGCGGCAGAGTCCCTCCTCTTCTGGTGTCACCCATGGGACCTTATTTTGGAAAACAAAGACAAAAAAACATTGTGATCCTAACTGAAATTTGGCATTAATTACACATATATGTTTAGCAATAAAAAAAAATAGTTTTGCAAGTCAAGAAAGTTACAGTTTGCTGTAGTATCATTTAATTTTGTGTGGTGAAGGACACCTCTCGCCTCGCCTAATATATGTCACCACCACCGGCTAGCTGGCCAACTTAGCCATGTTCCATTTACAGATGTAACGTTATCTTTCCTGGTGTGTTTTATCTAGCGACAGCAACAGTTTCAGTTGAAACACTTCATGAAATGGTTCAGTCTACAAGAGACTCTGCTGTATATTGGCCTTTGGGCTCCAGTCAGTGTAATGGGTGTATGTAATGTGTGTCTCATTGCATTTGTGTAGCAGGGAAAAGGTTTATTGTAGTATCTCTTCAGACTTCCTTTCCATCCACCTGTCTGTGTGTCTGCCTAGTCCCACCTCATGTCATTTCTCCATCAGGGCAGCCTCCTCACCAAACCTCGTTGCAAGCCGTTTCCAGATGCCACCCCAGTATCTGACTGTGCGGTATGTCCCAGCCATTCTCAAAGGAGGGGTGTCTCACTACAATCAGGCTTCACCCCTCCCCGCCGCTCTGCTTGCTGCCATCAGTCCTGGTCTCTTCCTTTCCAAATCTACATGTCTGTGTTTTTGTCTCTTCGGGAATGAATGGGTTTCAGTGTTCAATGAAGTATTCTTTCATACCTGTGGGAGCTACAACTTCAACAGCTAGACTGTAAAGCAAGTACCTGGGTCAGCTCTATGAAGGCTGGTTTTACTTGGACAAAGGTCGGGTATTATAATATCTTTCTTTTTTGAGGTTCAGGTCTCAGTCATGCTCCCCTGTGATTTCCTTTTCCTTCTCAACTTTCAAAAAGTTGTCTGTCTCCCTGCTTGCTGGTTTGGGTGTCATTAGTGTCTCAGCTTGTGTTTTTCTAAGTGTCTGTTCAACCACTGTTGCCCCCTCTGCCCTTTCTCTGATAATCTTACTATATTTCCACTTGCATTTTTGGTGTCCAGGTGGTTGACTGGGGCTAGGATTTTCTTCCAGGTCTACTTTCCACTATCAGTTCTAGTATGCCTTTTGTTTAAAGGGTCAATCATTGAATACCACGGGGCTGAAAGCTGCTGCTACTGCTGCTTGCCATAGATGATCTTTTTAACAAACTGTAAAAGGTTGGTTGGCTTTCATGGCACTGAATTGGTTCAAATTTTAGGTGAAATGATAGAGATTGATTTGTGTCAATGACTGCATATTTGAACAAACCAAATGATGTGGAGTTCCCCAGGGTTCAATCCTAGGGCCACCTCTGTTCAGTGCAAACCTGTGATGACACTTACGTGTGCAAAACATTAGTTTTTTTGCCGTTATTCCAAAACAGACAATATTCCTACTAAACTGTTTACATGGCTAATGGAAGTGAATATTCCGGTAATATTCCCGTTTACATGCTGCCATGCATTCTCAGATTAATGTATCCGGTGGCAGGCTTGTCCGACCGTGCAAACACAGCCTCCCTCTTTCATTCTTTCAGCCACCGTCTACTGGAGTGATATTTGCGCTTTTCCAAAAACCTGTTGATATTCAAGTCTTTCATAATGTTTAAAAGTAGGTGTGTTTCTCCTTCTGACCAGAAATATGAGCTTTTGTTTGTTAGGCATGCATCTCTGCAAACCTGGCGATTTGGTTTGTTTACAACACACAGAGCTGCCCGTAAACAGGCCAGATTCTGGTTGTGCTGTGCACATGTCCAAAGAATGCTCCTAAAACCTGAATAAGGTTAAGATATAAAGATGCATATCCTACATCTTAACCGGAAGGTCCAATTCAGAATATGTTGTTTATATGACCCGTATCAAATTCAGAATATTGTCATATATGGAATAATAATGGAATATTAATGTGCATGTTAACATAGTCAGTGATTGAATCCGCTAAAAAGAAGGAATTTGAGGACTGTAGCATTGTTGGAGGAGTCCAGTATTTTTAGACTTACATTAACGTGTACAACAGCATTTCACATGTGATGAATTCACATGCAGGCCAACAGGTCTGGTTTATTCACATGTTTATAGGAAACTAAAGTTGTGGATTAATTGTTGTCTCTTATCTTTTCACAGTCCACCATTCGTTTATCAAGATGGAAACAGGCGTCTAATATTTATTTATTTATTTTGTGATTTTACGCTCAAAAAAAAACTACAAAATATAACCATATGAAAAAGCAATGGATCATTTTTTGGATTAATGGATCAGTTATGGTCCTCTACACATGAAGACAGTCAGTCTACTACCGCATTAAAGATATGGAGAAAATGAAATGATGTACAGTATATGTAAGAGAGATAGAGGAGTTTGTCAGATCAATGTACTAGCTACCTGTGTACAAAATGCTTAAAATACTTGTTTGATTTTCTCTTTTCCCAGAACAGAAAATGCAGGAGTACACCCTCAAAGTGAAATGTCAATGCATTTTTAAGCTTTCCTCTCGTGACTGTTCTTGTCTTTTTCTTTTTTTCAATCAATGCCTTTTGTGTACTCTCTTCTTCTTGAATGACCCTGAATGATTACAGCTTCTCCCATCGATGTAGCCACTCATTAATTTCCCTTCCACTGAGTGAGGCTGACAGGAGACGAGCTGCAGCCCCGCAACTCAACCTAACAATTTGTTACACAGGGTGTTTAATTAGCTAGAACATGCACCGTTTGGGATTGCAGGTTAGGAAATAATAAATGTTAGCTTGGTAGTGGAGATGACACACGCAGGACGTGTACTACTTCTGAGCTAAGAGATGTCTGCAGTCCCAGTGGCCTCCTGGCTCCATCCATAGCAGGCTAAGAGGTCGCACTTAATTTGTCTGCCAGACTGCAGAAACACCACCGGGGAGAGAAATGTTAATATTCATCTTTTCATTCCTCTGTGATGACGGTGAAAGTCTCCTGCCCTTATGCTTTTCCGAACAAGCGTTGAAGCAGGAAAAGGTGGTGAAAGGTTGCACTAACACAGATGAAGGTTTCCTCTAGCTAAAAAGAGCTATGCAGTTTTTCTTGCCTCTTTGATTTGATAAAGCCTATTTGTAAAGGTTCCAGGCAAATGGTCCAGATGAAAGTAAACGCAGGAGTAGCATTCAGCTCTCGCTGTAAACTCTCATTGTGCCGTGATTAACTGCACAGCGCAGCCTCTCACCGCAGCCATTTACTTTTGCAATTAATGCTTTTGTCAGCCACCTTTTGATGTTGGATTTAATTAAATAAGATACTCTTATGAATCTGATTGATATCAAAGTTGCTTACAACAGGCTCTCACCAAGGAGCAATGGGAGTCACGGAACAACAGGGCCTTAAGGTGTACAGCACAAAGCATTCAAAGCTGGCAGGGTGTTTCGACTTCAAATGCAAAGCAGGTTGACTAGTGGATAATAAAACAGATAACCATTCAGAGAAAGAGGTGGTTTATGCCAGATTTTATTCATTTTCCAGTGTCAGACTTGAGTTTGGAGCTATCGAGAAAATTCTTGTGACTCCTTTAGCCGTGTGACTGTGTGCTAGTCGATATGTGCTGGTAATGGCTGTCCACCGTCTGTTTTAGCTCTCCATGCTCTTCACTGAGGAGTGTGATAAGGTGCGGGACTTGATGCACGTTCACTCCTTCAGCTACGACTTCCACCTGCGTGTGGTGCACCAGTACTTAGTTGGCTGCCACATGACGCTACGCCAGGGCTATCAGCTCACCGACTTCCTGGACGACTTCATCTCCCATCACCCAGACATCCCCAAGTTTGGTCGCAACCACGTCTTCCAAGGTGACATTGGTGTGACGTAATATTTAAAGTAACTCTTGTTTGCTCTGGACCTGTACAATCACCAGAAACAGGCAGATCCACTAAAGGGATGAGCTGGAAAGAGCAAGTAAATGATTATGATCAAAATCGGGATTAACTCAAAGTGGATAAAAAGTAGAGCGTTAGCTAATGCTGCTATCTTGGTTTAGGCTTAAGGGTGCTAAATTCCAAATTCAGAGCATGTCTAGGATTGAGGGATTGCCTCCACGCAGCTCTCAACAGGATGACGGTTGAGCCGGCGGCCAACAGCTAAAGTTGCTAACAGCACAAACAACAGCAACAGTGCTGAAAGACTTAGCAGTGTGAACCTGGGAAGGAACTGGAGGGTGGGTGCTATGCTCGGGGGAGATAAAAGATGTTTTCACATGAAGCAAATCTTTGTGAAAGTCTCTGATCTTTGTGCACATCAGGGAGCTTCTCCATCTCCACGGGGATGATAACGGCTCACCAGCTGTACAACTACATCACTGACCACGCCAGCACCTACGGCATGAAGCCGCTACGCATGTCCAAGGCTGCCGTCACCACCGACAACAAGAAAGGGACGCCTGACCTGCACGAGTATGCACTAGTGGCTCTGTGGAACAGGTACATACATCAGCATCACAGAATACACTCAGTTATATTCTCATTACATAATCCGCTTTGTTTCAAGCTCCTCTTTCTTCTCTTCGTTTTTGTTTTAGTTCGGGTTCTTACAAGGATCTGGAGGGCCTGCACCACCATGATGACTTCGACGTGTCCCTGGTGGTGTGCCATAATGCAGCTCCGTTTGAGGAGCAGTCTGATGGGGAGAGGCATTTGTTGAGGTAAAGAGATATGAAAGAACAGATTAGAGAAGACACAAAGTGTGAGCTCAAAAAGCAAAAACATTTCTCTTTGGTTTGTCTTTTATTATTATTACTTGGATAAATGTTGAGTGTTACTGGAAATTCAGATCCATTGTCATGTAATTAGTGGAGGCCACAGCGGCTGCTGTTTACCTGAGTTACATGGTCCTGATTTCAGTAAGTGATTGATGGTTAAAATCAGCAGTCATGACCAATTCATCTTTACATATATTCATATGTACTTATAGCAATCTAGATTTATCTGTGATATTTTGTCTGGCTCTAATTTCAAGGAGCCTGTTCTGGAGTTTTAAATGAACGCCTCTCTAACTTCTCATATACCTTTATGTGTAGGTTACGGTTTTATGTGATCATGACCAGTCAGAGAGAGCTCTTCCCCCGCCTCACTGCTGACATGCGCCGTTTCAAGAAGCTACCTCAGATCCACCGTGATCCTGGTGAGCTGGGTGGCCGGCTCCCCCCAGATCGGGCAGAGGCCTGCGGGTCACGTGGTGCCGAGCAGGACCTCTGGGAGGAAACATCATCTGAAGCTGCAGCCACCTTGGCTCCAAGCGACGGCAACGAGTTTTACCCTCTGGCGGGGGGTGGACCGGAGGCTCAAGGGCTGCTCTACCCTTCCCCCTTGTTCCCTCTGCTCAACAACGAGGTGGTGTCGGCCCGCCGACAGATCCAGGCCAGCGTGGAACAGGCCATGGGTCACTGCCGCAGGGATAACCTGTGGAGGAGGCTGTTCCACGGAGAGCACCTGGCTCTGGACAAACTGAAGCTGACAAAGCTGTCCTTCAGCGAGCTGGAGGAGCTGCTGGAGGCTGTGCAGAGCCGCTCGGTGGGCGAGATCGACCCACAACTGGTAAGATGCCCTCTTAAGCTTTTCATTTTACATTTTTTCACCGTCCTTTGAGTGAGCACTCAAAGTTAACCTGTGGGTGCACCTATCAAGACCTGGTAAATTCTAAGAGAATAATACAAGGATAATTTTCCTTCATTACAACCGTCATTCCTATGGTTAGAAAACACGGCGTACTCACCAGGTTTATTGCTGGCTACTGTTGGATGGATTAAAAATATATCTATTGTCAAGAGCAGTTGATTGAGACTTCTAAAGCAGTGAGTTTAATTGAAATGCTACCTCTTTATGAGATGTCTGCCTCCACTCTGATGAATAGCGAATTTAAAAATTCAACAGCAACATCATACCAGAACCATTTTCCCCGTTAGTGTGGATAATAAACAGACCTCACTGTCAACAGATTTCATAGGAGCTAATTTCTACTAAAGAAATAGTCTGTATGAAAAGTGTTGACCTCCATTGTATTGTAATGGCTGCAGAAATCTCAGAGTCAGATATGTGAAAACCTGAAGTCAAACCCAAACTATCAGCAAGGACAGATATGAGATGTTTTTCTGTCCATCTCAAGTACAGTAAGTGGTGGATGAAATAATAAGAACGCTTACACAGTGCCTACACAGCTGAACAACATGTATCTGCTGTGTACATGGTTGCTGTAATGGCAGTGTGTGATGTGTTGCTGCAGGTCTGCTTCCTGACCATGAGTCCAGCCTGGTACCAGAGTCTGATCAAAGTCCTGCTGAACCGTTTCCCTCAGAGCTGCAGGCACTTTGACGACAACGGCATCCAGTACCTGGTGAGAAGATGCTCTTTTTCTCCTTTCTCTTATATAGGCGAGCAAACGAAGCATCACTGCTGACCTGATGAAGGGAAACTGGTGTTTTCTGGTTTTCAGTGGTTAGATTTCATTGGGGGTTTCACAGAGGTCTTTCTTCTGTTTACTTCCTCTAGACACACTTCATAATGGCCCTGTTAACTTTGTGCTACTGACAGCGGTGGCAGCCAGCAGTCTGTGTGTTGTGTTTGATTGTAGTCCAATCATGATGGTTAGCAACGAACCACAGCTTCTAACATCTAAGATGGATTTATCTATTTACAAGCGCTTCGGGACATCTGTTCACCTGGGAGATACAAACGTGGTCTCTTAGATTATACATTATACATACTTTATACATAAATTAATATTTACAGATTAAAATTAAATCACACAAACAGCTGGGTTATCTAAGCCCAGTCTGACTTGTTCCCCCAGTGATGAGCTTTTAAAGCTCCATCGTTACCTTGGATACTGTAGTATTAAATATCGAATATAAAATATCCACATAAGAATAGGAAAATAACCCAAATATGTACATCTAACAAATATCAAATAAAGGCAACATTACAAAAAAAAATCATTGTAATAATAGTAACAATTTATTAAAGCTGAAATTATGTATCTAATGTATCATGCAAGAGGCATACCAATCAGCCATAACATTATGACCACTGACAGGTGATGTGAATAACATTGATTATCTCGTTACAAAGGCATCTGGTATACGGGGCTGCGTAGCCACAGAACTGGATGGACAGGCGTGTGTGTTGCTTACGTGGGTGAGACATGGCACCAGGATGCACTATGGGAAAAAGACAAGCCGGCGGAGGCAGTGTGCACACTGCAAAAATGGTTCAGGAATGGTTTGAGGAACACGAGTTTGAGGTGTTGACTTGGCTTCCAAATTCTCCAGATCTCAATTCAGACGAGTATCTGTGGGATGTGCCAGACCCACTCTAATACTACGCAGGTGGTCACAATGCTGTGGCTGATCGGTACATTACCTCTGCAAAGTGTAACTTCACCAAGTCAGCCTCAGCAGGTCTCTGGCTTCTACATGAAACGTGGGAACAGTCATTTTATTGAAAGAATAAGTCACTTTAAGACTGAGAGAGCTCCGTGTTTAAATGTAGAAAAGGACTGTTGAGGGATTATTTTTTATCTTGAGTGGGGTAATTATGGGATCCTTCAGAGTTTATGAAAATGAGAAAGCAGGAGATCAAAAGAATGGGCCTCATTTCTAGAGACTGTGACCACAACCTTCCTCTCCTTTCTGTCCTTTCCCTCTTTTATTAGCTGCGTCTTTTTTTTGTCAGATGTAAGGGGTTTTTATACGTTTGTTGTTTGTTGGAACTGGATCATGTGCAACAAGTGCTGGGGTGTAGTGTTTGTTCCTGACGACAATGACAAAGTTTTCTGTGCACTACGACTCTGATTTAGTAGCTCTGGCTTGAGTATCTCCATAGCAACGATCGATGACGCTCATCACATCACTACACTGTTGTGCTTTAGAAATCTGAATGTGCTCTTTCTGTTCGTTCAGGCAGACTTTTGTCTCCATAGAATCCCATTCATATTCTAAATCAAGGATTTTGATTACTAGCCATAATGTCTATATTATATATAATATATAATATCATATAATATGAGACTGTATAGAAGCCACAAGTCCATATGATTTAGCCTTGTTTTTAAAAAACATGGTTTATTCCCGATGTCATACAGAAGTATTACAGTACCCACAATCCTAAGTGTAACAGCTTTGTCTCTGATTGGTGGAGCTGGCTGTTACCGTGGAAATAATTATACCGGACCCATGAACAGCTAGTGAGGGCGTGTGCTGCTCCGTCAAAGAGAATAGAAACCAAAAGATGCTTTTTTGACAACAGCCCCTCGATGGTGCTGCAGTAGTGCTGCCACCATTTTGGACTAAAAAAGCTGATGAGTCCATAGCTATGGACGTATAAAGAGACATCTGTAAAACAGAGGATCAGTATTTCAGTATGAACACTTAAATAGCCCTCATTTAGCCCATGGTCTGGGCTCCACTGGACCCTCTTCTACATCCACGGTCTGGGCTCTACTAGACCCTCTTCTACATCCACGGTCTGGGCTCCACTGGACCCTCTTCTACATCCACGGTCTGGGCTCCACTGGACCCTCTTCTACATCCACGGTCTGGGCTCCACTGGACCCTCTTCTACATCCACGGTCTGGGCTCTACTGGACCCTCTTCTACATCCACGGTCTAGACTCTACTGGACCCTCTTCTACATCCACGGTCTGGACTCTACTGGACCCTCTTCTACATCCACGGTCTGGGCTCCACTGGACCCTCTTCTACATCCACGGTCTGGGCTCTACTGGACCCTCTTCTACATCCACGGTCTAGACTCTACTGGACCCTCTTCTACATCCACGGTCTGGGCTTTACTGGACCCTCTTCTACATCCACGGTCTGGACTCTACTGGACCCTCTTCTACATCCACGGTCTGGACTCTACTGGACCCTCTTCTACATCCATGGTCTGGACTCTACTGGACCCTCTTCTACATCCACAGTCTGGACTCTACTGGACCCTCTTCTACATCCGTGGTCTGGGCTCTACTGGACCCTCTTCTACATCCATGGTCTGGACTCTACTGGACCCTCTTCTACATCCACAGTCTGGACTCTACTGGACCCTCTTCTACATCCGTGGTCTGGGCTCTACTGGACCCTCTTCTACATCCACGGTCTGGGCTTTACTGGACCCTCTTCTACATCCACGGTCTGGACTCTACTGGACCCTCTTCTACATCCACGGTCTGGACTCTACTGGACCCTCTTCTACATCCACGGTCTGGGCTTTACTGGACCCTCTTCTACATCCACGGTCTGGACTCTACTGGACCCTCTTCTACATCCATGGTCTGGGCTCTACTGGACCCTCTTCTACATCCACGGTCTGGGCTTTACTGGACCCTCTTCTACATCCACGGTCTGGACTCTACTGGACCCTCTTCTACATCCACGGTCTGGACTCTACTGGACCCTCTTCTACATCCACGGTCTGGGCTTTACTGGACCCTCTTCTACATCCACGGTCTGGACTCTACTGGACCCTCTTCTACATCCATGGTCTGGGCTCTACTGGACTCCATTTTGGATCCTTGACATAAAAAAGTTTGAGATTTCTCTCAAAATCTGTGTGCTGGATTTTTCTAGCTTCCATTATGTCCATCGCTCACTTTATGAGCTAAACAGTCTAATAAATAAATAAGTAAGTAAGTAGTTATAATAGTATGCATATTTCTGATATTTTCATTGTTTAAGACAGGACATTTTGGTAGAGACATTAAAATTATGACGCTTGAATAGGAACAGAAATAATTTAGTTTTACTTTTGTACAGCGCTTAGGTAGCTGTTATACTGGCGTCCAGTAGTCACTTTCAGTCCAGAATGGTGGAGGCGTAGCTCTGCTGCTGGGCCCTGATGTTACGATGGAACCAACAGGTGACTCACCTCTTGATAATATACTGTATGTTCTTTGGCAGCTCGTTTGGAAACTCTTGTATTACGAAAATAGTCCACCAAAATGTTTCTGAAACATTTGAACAGAGAAATAAGGCATGAAGATGCTGAATCTGTCTTCACTTTAGAGCGACAATAGTTAGTTTTCAGGAGTTTCCAGAAGTGGTGAGTCGCCATTCGTGGTTGTTTCGGATGAGTACTTCCTTACTCTTAAAATAACTGTGGACACAGTCTTGTACCTTTGCCTTTTTGCCATTTTCCATTTTTTTTTCTCCAAATCAGATGTGTTCGTCTCGATTCATCTCATAGACAGTTGGCTTGGTTCTATACTTAAAACTCTTAACACTTAAAACTCTTAAAATAAGGACTTAATGAAACATCAGTGGAGTGAATGAAGGGAAATTCACTACTGGACCCGGAGCTGTTCAAAAAGCAGGCAGTCAGCCCATCAACATGATTGATTGATTGCCTTTATTTGTATATGTCGCTCTTCAGCTATGAAATGTTTGTCTTCTGGGTGAATTATTCATGACAAAACAAGTTTAAAAAAAATAATAAATTGATGCGCAAAATTAATTGCACAAAAAAAAAATGCCCCCATTGTAAAAAGTCCTTTACCCTGACACTACTATTAAGTAATCAATGGACCTGATTACCTTACAGTTAACAGTACTTAATGTTGAGTCAGAAGCTGTGCACACTTTAGTATTGTTGGGTCCACAGCATTGCCTACTGTCAGTATTTTAACATTTGATCTTTTCATTGTTTCCTTTATGGTTAACATGGTGAAGAAGATCATGAAGGATGAATCCTTGTAATTAGAGCTTTACTTTGAAATGTCCATCTCATCCATATCATCTTGGTTTCAGGCTGTTCTGAACCAGAAGTTCACTGACTGCTTTGTTTTGGTCTTTCTCGACGCCCAGGCTGGAAAAACAGTGAGTTATTGTATTGCTATGATTTTTATTATTATTGTACAGTACTATAGTTGTGCAAACATCTCAGCAATGTTTCTTTTCCGTTTTCTTCCTCCTACAGAGCCTAAAGGTTGTGTTTCGGGAGCCGCTGCCGTCGCAGCAGCAGGCCAGCAGCAGCCCTCCTCCCCAGCTGGTCTCCATGTATCATCACCTGGAGTCTGTCATCAACACTGCTTGCTACAACCTCTGGACAGGACTGTTATAGAGCTGATCAGTGCTGGACTTACCTCAACTCAAATCCATGTAATCATGATCGACACGTGGAAACCAGAGGCAGCAGTAGAGGAAAAGAGAAGATGAGCTCACTTGGGGAAATCCTCTAAGCCTGTATGCTCTCCCTGCAGCTGAAACACTCACTGTGGTATTACGCTCAGTTGTACCTTTCAATGGCATTAAGAAAAGCATCGTAGTGGACATTTACTGTTTATGTAATGTCCTGTTAGTGCACAGGATGCACTTAAACTTCAACAGACATGACAGGAACCTAAACCCAGCTTCCCAAAATCATCCCCAAACCAGTCAGGCAAAATCAGATTAAAATCTAAATGGCTCCTAACTGGTGTGTAGAAACCTCCATTAGCTAGTGCGCCTAAATCCTGTGATGTACTTGCTTTTGACTTCTCGTTCATGTGCATGATAACCACCCCGTGTATCCTGTATTCCTGTGGAGAAATTACGCTGGAGCGTTAATTGGATGGTGCCAGTATATGAGTACTTTTAATATGGCGATATTAAAAGGTACAGTGTGTAGGATTTGGTGGTATCTGGTGGGTATTTGGTGTGGTTGCAGGTTGCAACCAGCCGAGTACCCCTCCGCTCATTCCTCCCTTTCCTGTCTGTGGTAACGTGAGCCGCCGAGGGCAAAACGGTGGTAACGACGTTCACCTCGCTCAGAGACCGTCCTTAACTTAGTAACACTACTAAAAGTCCGACGGCGGCTGGGGGTACCACGGTTTCACACTCTGCAGCTCACGTTACTGCAGTTCCACAGGCGTGTCGCTGAACTACGGCGTTCTTCAGGAAGCATTAAAAATCTCTCCCTAGAGCCAGTGTTTGGTTTGTCCATACTGGGCTACTGTAGAAACATGGCGGAGTAACATGGACTCTGTGAGCAGGTCCCAGTCCCTCTGTAGATAAGAAGGCTCATTCTGAGCTAACGAAAACTTGATTCTTAGTTTCAGGTGATTATACACTCATGAAGACATAGCTGTGAGTATTAAATTCCATTTCTGCTAATAGATCCTTCTAAATACTACAAACTGGACCTTTAATTTATATCCATGATACATTTGAATATGTGAAAATATTCCAGTGTCAGCCAGTGATGATCCCACTCTGATCTGCCTCACAGTGGACAAACTTTTAAATCCTCCAGGTACGCAGCTGCAGCAGGAACAGTACTACTTACACTGCATATTGTGAGCTACTGTTGGGGTACGCTTTGTTAAAAAGCAAGTATATCACAGTTAGTAGAGCATTTGTCACTGTGCACATATGGAGTGCAAAATCTGTACAAAACTGCATATAGTGAAGATTTTTGAGCCAAGCTAACTAAAACTGCAATGTATGAAGTGGGTTTAACAGTGTTACAGCAGGGGCACAGCACCTCTGCTAATGTCAGAAGAAATGAATTCACATATATGAAACATGTAAATCCTTTAAACAAATTAGCAGAGCTGCCACATAAAGCTGGGGAGACACTTGGATTAGTTCCCTCAGTCGATTCAGGTATTTATCGCGATTAATCATGATCGTCTATAGTTAATCACGATGAAACACAAATTATTCGCACATTTTTTGTGTTCAAAATGTACCTTGATGGGAGACTTTTCAAGTATTTAATCCTCTTATCAACATGGGAGTGGACAAATGTGCTGCTTTATGCAAATGCATGTATATATTAATTATTGTATATCAATTAATAACACAAAACAATGACAGATAACCCTCACAGGTACTGCATTTAGCAGAAAAAATATGCTCAAATAATAACATGGCAATCTCAAGCCCAGCAGGCAACAACAGCTGTCAGTCAAACCAATGATTTGACTGACAGCTGTCAGTGACTGATGTTTCATACGATGCCAGTATCTTCACTCTCGCTTTAAACCTGAGCCTGCTGCAGTCAGAAAATTAAAAGTTACATTAATGCACTAAAGAAGCTAACAAATGTGTGTTAACATGGTATTATAGAGTTAACTTTGACAGCCCTAGTTCCCTGGTAAAATCTGTCTTAATCTGCGCTGTCTGCCTGGTTTAATGTGGCAAAGACCGCAGAATCAATGAGTGAAACACTTTAACCTCATCTCATAACTACATTTATAGAGACATCAGATGCATCAGGATTTCTGTGATTCAGCTCAGCAGGTTACTGGTCTATCACATTCACTCTAATTAATCAGGCCCAACCATGATAATGTTGAGGAATGTTGAGTTTTTATAAATTTGAAAAAATAGAGGCGATGCAGCAATGCCCACCACCTCCACTAACCAGTTCCAGGGGAAAACCCCTGGATTGGCCGACTAAAGATGCAGCTTGTGTTATGACACCACGATCACAATTTTCCACAGTCAGGGATTTGTAGCAGTAGATTTGGACCAGAGGGTCTACAAAGTCTAGGGTTTACACCCTGTTGGGTTAGATCCTCAGGGACCAGGTCTGTTTGAAGACCTCTAGCTCAGAGCCTTTTGCTGATTCTAAAAAGTGGAAAGTAGATGATGTCTTATCGTGAGCAAAATGCTTCCAGGCCGGTGTATCGGGATCTGAAGAGGGTCCTGGAGTACTGACACATGTACTGATGACATTCTGGTTTTTACCAGTCGAGAAGGTTGCTATGTTTCTGTCTCATCTTTGAGAAATACCCTAAATGTACGTCAGCAGTTTAGATTTATTGAATCTGATGCTTCAAGCTGAAATCAACTCTTCTGACTATTTAACACAAGTTTCATACCCCACAGCTTCATTAATAGGTCTGCGTTATGTTGGATCTTGTGCCTTCTGATAGCATTTTTCTAGCTTTTCATACCACATCAATGTTTTGTAGGAGTGAGAGACAGCTGGGACGTCAGTATGCACAGTGGGACTGCTTTTATGTTAGATTTGTGTCAAACCTGTTACCCACTTGAACACCACTGCCATATCTGGTGCCCTGAAGTGCCTTTGTCTATTTTTTTCCTTCTTTTTTTTTTTTTTTAACTCGCAAACCTATGAAGTGATACTGTTGTTGCTCCATCAGCTCTGCATAGAAGATCTTTGGTAACACTCCTGATGTTATGCCAAAGTGAGTCAGTTTGGGGTAATGTGACAAGAAATTGCCTTTCATAAGGAAGAAAATGGGACATATTAGCGTTGATGATTTGCATAATAGCATGCCACATGTCATCAGAGCTGAGTGTTTCCAAAGCATGTTCAGGGTGATGAGTTGCGGCTGGTAATCATACCTCAATTTTAAAGAGGGCATGAAGCCAGCCTGATACAGCAAACACAAAGGCTTGACATCCACTGCAATACCTTCATTAATGACATACTCAGCAGCTTAGATTTCTACACATTTTTACTGGAAGGAAACCAAACGTTTGAGCTCATTTGTGGATGTAAAATGAAGAAATGTCCAGCGAAGCTCAGAGAATTCAGTCTGAATGTTACACACTGGATATCCATCACTGCAAAATGTGAACTGAAACAAGTTAACCCTTAGTATTGTGACTCTGTAATATAAACACTGCACAGTCTCTAACTGTATAATGTATATTATGTATATACAGAACACTTTATACAGTATGTGAAATGCAAATAAAGCAGTAGGATGAATGAGAATATTTTTGAATATTTTTTTGAGTCGTTTTACATGAACACAGTGTGTGATATGTAGGAAGCTTTGTCCTTGTTTCTAAGAGAAATACACCTCGACAATGAATGACCTGGAAAGCAGTCAGTCAGTACAGTTGACAACAATAAGGCCGTGACGCCTCATTGCAGGTCTGAGATCTTATCTTGGTTCATGATTTAGGAGATTTGGTATTACAGAAACATGTTTCCTAACTGCATTCAGCAAGAAATCCTATCTTATCTAGGATAGAAAGTTAGCTGCTACAGGACTGTACTAATTTTGGAATTTCCCAAATTAGGAATCTAAAATTAGGATGGCCAGTCTAAATTCAAAATAACTGCCAAAAATGCTAGTAGTACTGTTGTTAGGTCTGTGTGGCTATGACGAATGAAGCTGAGGAACAACATGAACACCAGAATATAATGACTGAAAGGCTACTCAAACTGTATGATGACACTTTAAAATTTCCCAGACCATGTAAACATGGATATGTACAGTATCGACTGCCAGGACAATGTAGTTTGAATTTGATCAGTGCTACATCTGGCTCTGGAGAGGCCTACAAGGAGGCATGGGGCTCCACCAGTGGTTCTATAGATCACAAATGCACTTTGCACGGCATACCAGGACGAGTGCAATTGAAAAATCAAATTAGCGGTTATATTTAAGATTTCTTAACCCATTATCAATCCGCCCCCATTTTTTTGGAGGAGCAGAGGAGTGGGGGATGGCATGTTCAAGGGTAGAGACACTGTCACTTAGAAGTGGTGTATCTGAAAGCTGAAAACTTTAATTTTAGATGCAGCTCAGCACTGGGTCAAGTTGTTCTAGTCATGAATCAGAAATAAAAAATTCACTCATTCATTCATTAAAATAAATTGTGAAAGTGTATAAGAACGTAGAACATGATTATATACAGCAATCAGCCGTAACATTATGACCACTGACAGGTGAAGTGAAAAACATGGATTATCTCGTTACAGCAGAAAAAATGGGCAGCGTCGACTTTGACAAGGACCAGACTGTGATGGCTAGAAGACTGGGTCAGAGCATCTCCAGGGCTGCACAACTTATAGGATGTTCTCAGTCTGCAGGGGTCAGGACCTACCAAAAGTGGTCCAAGGAAGGAAAACCGGTGAACCGGCGACGGGGTCCCGGGTGGCCAAGGCTCACTGATGCACATGGGGAGCGAGGGTTGGCCCGTTTGTCCGATCCAATAGAAGAGCTACTGTCGCGCAAACTGCTGAAAAAGTTCATGCTGGTTCTGACAGAATGGTGTCAGAACAGACTACATCAGTTTGTTGCGTACGGGGCTGCATAGCTGCAGACCGGTCAAGATGCCATGCTGACCTGTATGGCCGCCACAGGCGCCTACAATGGGCACGTGAGCATCAGAACTGAATTACAGAGCGATGGAAGAAGGTGGCCTGGTCTGATAATCACGTTTTCTTTTACATCACGTGGATGGCCGGGTGTGTGTGTGTCGCTCACCTGGGGAAGACACGGCACCAGGATGCACTATGGGAGGCAGCGTGATGCTTAATGTTCTGCTGGGAAACCTTGGGTCCTGCCATCTATGCGGATGTTGCATCTAAACATTGGTGCAGTCCAAGTTCACCCCTTCATGGAAACAGTTTCCCTAATGGCAGTGGTCGCTTTCAGCAGGATAATGCGCCCTGCCACACTGGTTCAAGAATGGTTTGGGGAACATAAGTTTGAGGTGTTGACTCGGCCTCCAGAGTCTCCAGATCTCACTCATCGAGCATCTGTGGGATGTGCTGGACAAACAAGTCTGATCCATGAAGGTCCACCTTGCAACTTACAGGACTTAAAGGATCTGCTACTGACGGCTTGGTGCCAGATACCACAGCAGATGTTATGGCTGATCTGTCTAAGTTTGTGATGCTCACTAATGTCTCATAAACTGTTGCAGCAATTTTGGGGTAAACACCATTTGTTTCACAGATTTGGTGCTAAATTTGAGCACTTTTTACCACTTGAAAATTGACTAAAATGATCAATAATCCCTCAAAAATACCACATTAAAACACCAAGACCACAGAAAAACCATGCTGTGATTTGGTGTCAAAATCTTTTGACATTTGGAAATTTCTGAACGAATTGCGGCAATTGGATGTTCTGGCAACTGCTCAGGAACACCGTTAATGTCACTCTAGCGCGGAAAGACATCCATCCTCCATCCTTTGGTTGTCAGAAATGGAGTACAATATTGATAACTATGTTTTCATGAGTGTATAATCACCTGAAACTATGATTCATTGTGTTTTCGTTAGCATAGTATGAGCCGTCTATATCTCCATAGGGAGGACACTGAAGGAAACAGAAGCGCATGATTTTTTTTTTCAGATTACATGTCTCATACATACATTCAGGAAATAGTGACCATTTTATAAAAATGACTTTTTTCAGTTGTATTTGCTCCAATCTTGCCTTCTGCTGCTTTAAATCGATATAATACAGTTATGAACTCATCTACATAGCACGACTGACCTCAGACAAGCCACATTAGCTTTACTGCTAAAGTCTCTTCATTTAACTTACAAACACGAACACATTTTTTAGATTATCACAATTTATTTTTCACAGTAATATTAATATTTTTACATTGTAAAGTGAGATATACAGTATGATTAAATCAGTACACTTAAAAAAATGAACCAATGTTAGTTGAGGATACTATAAGTGAAAGTAATACAAGGGGACATTTAGATGGGTGTTTGTCATTTAAAATGTACAGTATGAAATGTGCCTACATCATAGTATACTATGGTATAATAGTAACATAATAGTACTTGGATTGAACGTATTGTGGGTGTACTGTTTACTGTATGTGTGGCCACTGGATCCAAGCATGCCATTAAGCAGAACACTTCCACTGACTAGTCTCCTTCTCATGACTTGCTGTAGGTGCAATAATCTTTCATCCAACCCAGACCTTCCTTGGTTGAGCCTAAAGAGGACAGAGATGCTTATGAAACATATTTTTTCTAACTAGTTGCCATCAATAACCAAACAAGAAGAGCACTCACCCAGTGGCTTGTATTCACAGCCGATGTATCCCTGGTAGTCGTGCTCTGTCAGCATATTGAACAGGTAGCTGTAGTTGAGCTCTCCGGCACTGTCGGGCTCATTCCTGCCTGGAACCTGAGCAATCTGGATGTGACCTGAGAAAGGTTGCATCTTTATTACCTCCAGAAGCTTCAGTGAGCACGCTCTCTGGTCAACAACACTGCTGATGCTTCACATCAGTCAAGTTTATCTGTAGTAGCTGAAGAGGCACAAGCACAGCTCCAAAATGTCACTGTCAGAAGTTTGACCAATTAAACAGCATGAGTTTGCCACATCTCATATCCAACCAAGTCCACATCTTATTAAACTGATAATCTGTAATTAATCTATACATTAACTATTGTATATGTAGAAATATAGTGAAGAAATGTCTACCTGAGCAGAGGATGAGGTCTCTCTTTCTCTGTGTGAGCTGTTATCAGATTTTCTGTTCTCTTTGTTAAACTAGCCAGTCCGGCCACGCATGCCTTTTAGTGCACCGAGTCTCTCTCTGCACTGCTATCACACAGCGGTTACCGCTAATAATACCATCCCCGCACCACAGCGTGGAAGTGTAGCACCCTCCCCCCGAGGTTAACACTGTAAGGCTGAAGTCACACCAGAGCAGCGGCGAAGTGCTGCCTGTCGTGCAACGTCTATGAAAAGCTGCAGATGCTGCTCCTGAGCTCAGTGAGCTGCGGCTGTTTGATTCTGCGGCGAAACAAACACAAGTTTGGAAAGGTTTAACTTTTAGCGGTGAAGTGCAGCCAGAAAGGACATGCAACCAATCAGTAAATGTTGACCGCAAAAAAATGTAATTACTGCGGCGAGCAGCACTGCACCACTGCTCGGTGTGAATTCGGTGTCGGCTCTGTCCGTTAGCACCGTTAGCTGCGAGCTGCTGGCCCAGCCGTCGCCATGTTGAGATCTGTGCAGAGGCAATAGAAATGCTCTGAATTGAAAAGAGAACCTTTAAGAATCATGAAAAGTCATCACTGTTGCTCGACCTGACCAGAGGAAATAAATAAAACACAATTTTTCTTTCAGTTTTTGGTGTCATTGGGCAAAAATTCCATAATAACCTTTCAGCATATTGTAATTCAAGTTTTCTGAGAGAAAACTAGACTTCTGCACCTCCTCATGGCTCCGTTTTCAGACTTTAAAACATCTAGCCAATGACGGAAGACTCTGGCCAATCACAAGTCATTTGAGAGAGAGAGCGTTCCTATTGGCTGTGCTCCAGCTGGTGGGCGGTGCTTGATCTCAACATGGCTGCCGGGTCATAAACTTTCTCATTTTACAGCTAAACAGCAACTACAAGATGCTTCTGAAAACTTCTGAGGAGAGAAGTATTAATTACAGTAACAGAATACTGATTCATATTTGATCAGAGCTGCCTAGTTTGATCATTTAGTCAGAGTTCAGGAGTGACTGACTTTCAGATATGTTTTTCTAAACTCCAGTTCACAATGTGACATAAACTAAATGTGGCTGCCATCTTGATTACGGAAACAGAAGGCATAGAAGAAGGCATCCATCTGTTCAAGTCTAGTTCAGTAGGTTTATAATATCATTAAAAATATTTGATATCTGTAATGAAGGCTGAATATCAATGCCAAGATACAGCATCTGTGGGTCACCATCTACAATTCAAAAGAGGAATTTGGCAGCATCAGGTGGGACTTCGTTGAACTGATTTTGTAATTAGGGAAGCAACTACAGTATCAGTATCTTCAGACATTTCACATAAATATGGGGAATAAAAGTAGAAACAAGAAGCCTGGAGGAAATGAGGTTACTGGTCACCAAGGCTGAAAGATTTGAGTACTGTATTTTCTCTTCCATCTTACTCACCAATCATGGGGAGGTACTTCTGTATGTTTTGTGTGAGGTTTCCATCCATTATTTGCCAGTGAAAGATGTCCTGAAATAGTTCAGACATCTGTTAAGAGTTTCATATTTGTTTGTCCTTTTTTTTTTCCCAAATTAAATTTGCAAAGCACCCACCATTTGCAGTTTGATGTTTGGCTTTCCAACCTTCTCCAGTATTGCAGCTGCTACAGACACAAACGAGAGGATGTGCTGAAACGCTACTCATGGCAGGTAGTCAGACATTATAAGTGTGTTATATGTTGTTATACGTGGCATGAGCCATGCACGTAAATCAATAAATGTCTGTTAATGGTGGAAAAATAATTTATTACTGGCCAGCTTTCCATGTCATATCAGAAGTATGACATGAAAAGGACATTCATTTCAACACATTCACATACTCACATCCAAAATGGCAACCAAACGGTCAGAAGTTGACCAGAAATCTCACGATTGGTCAAAGATTAAACTTGCTGTAGACTAAAGGCCCTGACTCACCAAACCGACAGTCGGCCATCAGCCAGTTTGGGGCCGTCGGAGTGGTGTGAAAATGGTCAGTAAATGCATCTTTGTTTCATATACTGTATGTATCATAACAACAGTTTGTATGTCTATCTGCACCCGTCTGTCTTCCTGTTTCCCTTTTTGAATGACCAATACAGACTACCGCCACCTGCTGGTGTGGAGAGTGAATTCATCTCACGCAGGCGCAGAACGTACGTGCTAACTAGCCGTCGCCTGTGGTCTTTGTGGTGTGTTTGAGTGCAACTTTCTGGCCAAGACAAAGGCGAAGTGAGGTGACACAACAGGCGGCCTTCGTCGCCACTAGTTCTCTGATTTTGGTTTGATGTGTCTGGGTCTTAAACCTGAAGTTCATTCAGGCAAGTTTGCATTTTATTTAAATATTCATAATTTTATTGGCTGTGTCCACTGTATGTTTTTACTGAGCGTCAGATAAGTTAGCTGGAGGGCCTAAACTGGGCCTCCACCAATCTCAACTAAAAATTTGGAGATTTCACATGAATGAAACTGTAAAACTAATTTGAAATATATAAAAAAACTAAATTTAAAATATTGTCCAGTAAATCTGACAGTGCTATCTCAATGGGACATAGTGTCTTACCCTGATGAGGAGAGTCCAGGAAATACCGGGGATCTGTAATCCTTGTGTTGATGGGTTCAATCAGACCAGTGATCCCTTCCTGTGAGGAACAGTAACATGTCACAACACTGATCAACGCTGACAGCATCAGGGGGTCATAGCTGTTAGCTGGCTCGCTGCCGCCCAACAATGCTGAGAGATGGCCGGCATCTGATGGTGACGTTTCATCGCGGCTTGATGTTTTTCACATTTCATGTGCGATTCTAACAGTTTGATTCTTAGTGTCTTTGATTTTTACGTCCTCATTCAAAAGCAGCCTCGGGCTTCGTACGAGTCCGCTGGCTTCAACCACGTTTTAATCAGTATTCTCCATCCACATCCGGTCCCCACTGCAGCAACGTGATGCTGAATTTAATCTAAGGCTAAACATAGCTAAATGTAAATGTTAAGAAGCTGGTAGGGTAGCATGATATCTTCATGGATGTGATTCTGACGGGTGAAAAACCTATTTCAGTTCCATTCTGCTCTCCTGTAAAAAACAAATACATTCTGAAGACTCTTGATTAACAATAAATTAATTATTGCAGTTACAGTACAACATTCATTTTAAGACCTACAAAAACGGATTGAATACAATTTTAGACCCTCTTAGGCCTACATTTTAAAATTGAATTTAAAACTTTTAGGGACCTGTGGAAAACCAATTATACCAATTATATTACTTATTATTTAGGTTGGTGTGATGTTAATAAAGTGGAACAACTTTTGTATATGAATACTATGTCCATGTGCTGCAACACTACACTACAAAGGAATGCAACCAAAAAAGATTATGACATTAATACATCATATTTATTTTACATGTTTATTTAATCTGTACATAACAAAAAAGAAAAAAAAAGTTTGTGGGCGTCACGGTGACCAAGTGGCTAATACACAAACCATAGTGTGATCGCAATGCCCTGATTTTGGTCAGGGACCTTTGTTGTACATGATACTATATTAATATGATATTTCCTCTCTTTGCTCTACTGTGAGCCATCTAAGAGATCCATCTCTGAGAGCGGTTCCATGGTGTAATGGTTAGCACTCTGGACTCTGAATCCAGCGATCCGAGTTCAAATCTCGGTGGGACCTGATGATTTTGGGGGCGGCAGTAGCTCAGTCTGTAGGGAGTTGGCTTGGGAACCGGAGGGTCACCGGTTCAAGTCCCGACACGGACCAAGAACTGAGTGTGAGCTGGTAGCTGGAGAGGTGCCAGTTTACCTCTTGGGCACTGCCGCGGTGCCCCTGAGCAAGGCACCAAACCCCCAACTGCTCGGGGCGCTTGTCAGGAGCAGCCCCCTCACTCTGACATCTCTCCATTGATGCATGTGCATGTGTGTGTTCGGGTCTGCACGTACCGTGTATAAGTTAACAAACAGAGTGTAAAAATTGAATTTCCCCTCGTGGGACTAATAAAGGAATATCTTCTTCTTCTTCTTCTAATGAAGGGATTATATGCCAGAAATACAGTATATGATGAAAAACAGCCAGGAGCAGTGATGTATGCAGCTTCCTGAAGACTAGTCATGTCAGTGAGGTCTCCAGGTTTGGTACCTGAGGTACCTGCACAGGGACCAAAACCTATGCTTTCCCAACCATATCTGAGAACCCACACTGAAGCTGGAGACACCGCACAGAAGTGCTGGGTGGAAGAACAAACTGTTAAGCATTAATATAGCAGCACACAACTATCGTCTATGTAAAGAGATTACTCAGGTAGACATTAGACACTAGTCGACCTGAGCAGAGAGCGAAGTCTCTCTGTGTGTGGTGGAATCATGGCGTCCACCCTCCTGTTCCCCGCCAGGTTAACACTGTTATCTCTGTCAGCACGTTTGCCTTTTTGATGCGCTGTTTTGCCAAGTTTTGCCACGTTGAGAGCCGTTTAGAGGCAATAGAAATGCTCCCAATCCTACTTTTAACACCTTTAATCATCATGACATCATTCCTGACTCCAGCTCTGTAAACCGACACCAGCAAACGCTTTCCTAAAACAAACTTCCTGAAAAAAATATTATTATCCTTACTTCTTTCTTGAAATTCAATACATTTGATAAGGTGAAGACTTGTATAAAAACATATTCTGTAGACATGAGACATTTTTGATATACAGTATCAACATGCATGCAAGCCTTTACAGGTGTCACAGGTCTTTTTTTTTTTTTTTACTTACTCTTACTAATGCTTACTAACGTTGTTTTAAAGTTTTGATTATTTTGGACAGAGTTATGCGAATATACTTGGATACTTAGATTTTATAAATAAAACTAATTTGTCATTTATTTAAATATTACAGTATTGTTTAATATTGTGTTGTTAATTCATGTGCATGAAGAATTTATTCAAAGCACAAATTAGTAATTGGTTCTTATGAATTTATTTTTTCCCCTGACAGTTATATTTCTCATTCTTGTAGTGTATTGTCTATTATACCTTATATCAAAAAATTGATTTCAATCTCATATTCTATGTTTTATTTTCACAGTCCCACTATATATCTGCAGAAACCCAGTTTCATTGCACTCATACTGCCGGGAGCTGGCGCTCTGTTGGACAAAAAGGTGTCGTACCTTTGAGAGGACATCAGCAGCGTAGTTTAGGTTCTGCACAAAGATGGCCTCCATCTCTTTGGCGACCGCCGTTCTGTGCGAGCCCACAGGAACCCTCCCTGCCATCAGGTGGATCCTGACAAATTCATGGAAAATACTTTATACACAAATGCAAAGTTGAAAAGGTTAAACTCTTTGTAACTATATGGAGATTATTATTATATTGATTCAAATAACGGGAGCCTGATACCTGTATCTGTGACAATGGGGCCGATCTATTCAATTCAATTCTATGTTTATATACTATGTAGATTATTATGTACTAGAATTCCTGCTTAAGTTCTGACCAATTTGTTGTTGCATTAAAAAAGTTTATACTGTTTTTCCTGTTAGTTTTGAAGATTTTTTTACCACATAACTGGCACACAATTTCTCATTTTAATAATAAATAATTCAATAAATATATATCTATGTATTTATTTGATACATTTTGTTTTACATAGCTGAGAAAGTAACACTAAAGTCAAGTTACCTTACACATAAAATAATGATCCCAGTGACTTCCACACAGTGAGGCACTGGTATCTGATCAGTACTTGGTATCTGCCGATACGCACAGCTCAGGAATCGGTAAAAAAAAAAACCTATTGGTTAATCTCTAGTTGAAGGAAGTGCCCTCAGAGCTTAGAGACAGGATTGTGTCAAGGCACAGATCTGAGGAAGGCTACAAAACATCTCTGCTGCCCAATGTTCCCCAGAGCCCAGTGGCCACCATAATCACCATAGATCTTAAATGTAAACTGTAACTGTAACTTTGGAAGAACCAGGACTCTTCCTGGAGCTGGAGCTGGCTACCAGGCCAAACTGAGCTGTCGGGGAGAAGGACCAAGAACCAGATCGTTACTCTGACCGAGCGCCAGAGATCCTATGAGGAGACGGGAGAAAATTCCCACCACTGCAACACGTTGTGCATCTGGGCTTTATGACAGAGTGGCCTGACGAAACACGAAAGCATCTAAAGGACTCTCAGACTGACAGAAACAAGATTCTTTGGTCCGATGAAACCAAGATTGAACTGGCCTCAATTCTAAGCGTCATGTCTGGAGGAAACCAGGCACTGTGCAATACCATCCTAGTGATGGTGGTGTCGTGGTGCTGTGGCAAGGACTGGGAGACTTGTCAGGGCAGATTGAAGGCTTAACAGAGCAAAATACAGACAAATCCTTAATGAAAACCTGGTCCAGAGAGCTCAGGACCTCAGACTGGGCTGAGGGTTCACAGGACAATGACCTTGAGCACACAGCCAACACAACACAGGAGGAATTTTATATTTCATGTAAAGCACACTGCCTGGTTGTTGAAATGTGCTGTACACACAAACGTGTCTTGCGTTTAGTATGAACAAGCTAATTTGTCATACTCAATACTAATTTTCTGGGAGAGGTTTAGGGGTGAAACAATGCAAAAGTTCAAAAGGACTAACAGTTAACACGTCTGTTGGGGACCCTACATACAGCACATACATCTTTCAGATCCCAATCCTCCTTGCAAACAAGCTCCCTAAAGATGTGGAATGAAATAATAAAATGCATCAATTGAGGGGCAGGACAGATATATACATGGTTTGCCTATGACCCTGACTTCATGTTACATATGTTTTAAAATTCAACATGAGAACCACAGAATGATAATTTACCTCATGTAAATACAATGTTAAGTCTAAAGGACTGCTTGTTACTGCTTAATACGATGGCAGCGCCCACGATCCCGCTTAGCTTCTGCATACAGATTTTAACCAGCTCATAGTCCCATCTTGGAGAATCCATTTAGTTGGTGACTGGCTGATGAGATTCATATTTTATTATATCATACAATACACAAAGACCCTTTAAATATCTGTCTGTCTCTGATGTGACCTCGCTCTTTAATATTTCAGCAACGTAAGCAGCCAGTTGCCCATTTCTGTATTCTGTCTACATGTATGTGTATGAACTGGCTAAAGTCGCTGCGTTCTAGTCAAACGTTGAAGATGTCTATAAAGACGATACTTACCAAAAAATAATGTCTAAATTATATTTTGTTCTTCAAAACTTAAAAATAGGTTTATTGAATATTAAAGCAAGAGGGAAATTTCACAGTAACACTGGAAGAATTGACAGGCTGTGCAGACAGCAGTGGTTAACACTGTAGCCCCACCAGCTCTCCCTCCTGGAGAGAATTCAGCTGGAAAGATGTGGCTTGATTCTTCTGTGCTCCAGCGCAAAAGACTAACTACTTTAATCATGCATGCTGCTGCATGCTGTGTGGAAGCGCAGTGGGAAACCACTTTCACATTTTCTAAAATTATCCGTCTGTGGCTCCATTTTGGAGAAGTGTCCATGGTGTCCTGGAGGCAGTTTTTAGGATGAAAATCTATTTTAATATTAAAATCATGTACCTTGTTGATCTAGAAGAGCTTCATTGGGCAAAGCGAGATAAATACTGAGGGTGTTGTTAGTGGCATGTGACAAGGCTTTGACCTGGAAATGGCTTAAGAAAGACACACCAGCCATAAATGTTCAACTTTTCATTGTATATACACAAAAAAGAGAATTACATTTAAACTAAGAACTCAAATTGACACCTCTGACGAAAATTGGGGGCTGCATGGTGGTCAGCACTGTTGCCTGACAGCAAGAGGGTCACGGGTTCAAACCCGGCTTGGGGTCCTTCTGTGTGGAGTTTGCATGTTCTCCCTGTAATGGGGGCAGCAGTAGCTCAGTCTGTAAGTCTGTAAGGACTTGGGTTAGGACGCGGACGTCACGGGTTCAAGACCCCCATGGACCAAGACCAACTGGTTGCTGGAGAGGTGCCAGTTTACCTCTTGGGCACTGCCGAGGTGCCCCTGAGCAAGGCACCAAACCCCCAACTGCTCTGG
Source organism: Pterois miles (assembly GCA_947000775.1). Taxonomy (NCBI): domain Eukaryota; kingdom Metazoa; phylum Chordata; class Actinopteri; order Perciformes; family Scorpaenidae; genus Pterois; species Pterois miles. Next base: position 2,948,741 of record CAMQGK010000005.1, on the reverse strand, counting down.
GCGCTTGTCAGGAGCAGCCCCCTCACTCTGACATCTCTCCATTGACGCATGTATATGTACTGTGTGAACAGAGTGTAAAACTGAATTTCCCCACTGTGGGACTAATAAAGGAATATCTTTCTTTCTTTCTTTCTTTCTAATAATGTGGGTCTGTCCAGGTCCTCCGGCTTCCTCCCACAGTCCAAAGACATGCAGGTTAATTGTTCACTCTAAATTGCCCATAGGTGTAAATGTGAGTGAGAATGGTTGTCTGTCTCTATGTGTAAACCCTGTGATAGGTGGTGACCTGTCCATGTTAAACCCGCCTTCGCCCAATGTCAGCTGGGATTGGCTGACAACCATCACGTAATGGATGAATAGATGATGAGAACTGGTCAAAATGGATTAATGTTCTTTTCCCCCAATTACAGAATCATTATTATGGGTTGATATAGATGTGTACAGATATAGATTTGCTTGTGTGTGTGGATGTACGTGTGTGTATGCATTTATATGTATGTATGTATCAGTGGAGGCTGGTCCATAGAGGCAGAGGAGGTTGCTCCTCCTCTATTTTTGAGAGGCGGGGGGTAGAGGAGGACAAGAACCCTCCATCCTCCTTTTGGGTGGGACGTCATATATCAGTTCAGTGCATTTCATTTTTTTTCATGCTTGTCTGTGATTGGCCGCTCCATGGGAGGATAACCTCCCTTAATTTGTCAGGAATCAACAACCAGCAGAATTTAAGATTGACAGCATGTTTGTCCAGTGGTGATTTCCAAATGTCATCAGTCTCCACCACTATATTGTATTAACTACTTTACTAGCTGGCAGTAAAGTATCAGCAGCTTATTAGGAAATGAATTATAACATGTAAAGTGTGAACTACTTTTAAAAACATAAAACAAATCCTGTTTATTTAGGCTTATTTAATGAGCTGTAGCGAGCTACTCCTGTTAGCTAATTACTAACACTATACTAGTGTACTCAGCCCTACTACTACTGTTAGTGAACGCAACAGTTAGTTTATTGTAGCAGCTGTAAAGGACCAGTACAGCAGCCCTTCGCCTATACTGGGATCCAGTCCTGGAGCGCAGTAGCACGTCGGACCACTGCACGCCACCGTGGTACCGCCGTGGGTGAGCCTGTCCAAGCTGGAACCACAGCGGAGCTATGGTGATGCACAGTATGCTCACACGGCACAGGAATCCGGTCAGGGCAACCGACTGCTGTACACAGTTACAGAGAGGCTTCTAGTGACACAATACAAACACTCCGAAGGCTGCAGTGACTGTTTTTACTGCTTAACTTTTGTTTTACATAAGAGAGTAGAGATAAGTGACCAAGGCAACTAGTGTAGTAATAATAATGATAATTTAATTTTATAGCATGCTCTTATATATAGCAAGCTCTTTCCAGAGTAAAAGATTTACAGAATAAAATGTTTTAAATAAAAATTCCCCCATATGACAAAAAAATGAGGAAGATGAGAGCACATATACCAAGCAGCACTGAGCTCATACATAAAATGGAGGTGCAAGTGCAAAATAAGAGAAATAACTTTAAAAAAAACTGACACAAACCATGGGTGGTTTTCCTCCTGTCCTCTCCGACGTTTTAAGTCCCAGCCGCCACTGGTGTATACACAGTATGCAGAATGTGGACTTTGTTGTTGATTTGACATGGATCTTCCCCCTGAAGTCTATTTGACTTTAACTCATTTTAATGGTGTGCGTTTGTCCAGTTGGCACATACGTATGTATACTTTTGTTTATGTCTAAAAGAAAACCAAATAAAAAGTCAATGAAAAAAAGAAACAATATAAAAGCTGTAATGTATAAGCTATACTCGACCTTTTGCAGTCCAAAGCTCTGGCATACTTCACAGCCAGATCCAGACCCTGTCTGAACTCTGCCTCTCTTCCAGGAACTGCTCCAAGACCAAGATCCCCTCCCTTTACATCTCCTGCAACACATTCATCTCATCGTTACCATGTTCACCCTCAAAGTCTTACTAACCACTTCAGTGTCAGCGCTGTCTGGCTGGAATGAGCAGCTGCTGACTGAACGTCGGTGCGCTGATAGGCTTTATGTAACGTTACCGGGCGGGGTGTTGATGAGGACCACGTCCACTCCTGTAGCCTCTCTGGATCTCTGGAGTTCCTGCAGGTCGGAGTCGTAGAGCCAGGCTGCCTCCACCGCCTGGAAACCGGCCGAGGCTGCCGCGTATATCCTCTGACTGAAGTCGGGAAGCTCCGTGAATAGCCAGGAAATATTCGCACAGAACCTCAGCGGAGCCATCCTGGTTTAAGTGTAGAGGCCAACGACCCGACGTTCAGTCTGAGCTGCACGTTTACACCGATAACAGCCGGGGAGACCTGCGTTAAGCGAGCCACGGTAAAGCAGTGGGAAAACGGCGGGTAACGTTAAACAGTGTAGACCTGATCAGATCAGATTAATATGCAGCCATATATGTTAAATGCTTTAGGAAAAAGCATAAATTAGGTTCAGACCAGCACTTCAATTCAAATCGCGCTAGTTTAGCAAAGCTGGGGGAAAATAGTTCTTTACTTCCATTATTCTTCACCGTTAGCTATATTAATTTGTACTATGCAAATAGTCCCAAACGAGTTTTACAGAAGTTTAGCAGTGTCTGACCTGACTATGCGGAGAGGTTTGTTATTGTCACGTGACTTGTAGCATGCTTCCTGGTCAGTGAAATGCGCAGGCGCGGGAACTCGTAGTGACGTAAACGTCAGTCACAGTTCGGGGCGTGGTCAAGCAGATCGTGTCGATCCCGATCCGCTCACAGCCGGAAGTGGTCTCCAGTTTTAAGACGGTGGACAAAACAATGCGTCCAATAAGCAATATGATAATATAATTTACAAAAGACAGATTCCCACAGTAACTACAGTGCTTTCAAAAACATGTTTTAAAAGAGATATTTATTTATTTATTTATTTCAATGTATGATTTAAAAAAAAAAAAAATATAAAAATAAATAAATATATATATATATATATATATATATATATATATATATATATATATATATATATATATATATATATATATATATATATAGTTCCCACAGATTTTCTTCTGTTTGTAAAGAAATTTAACATCAGTGATTAACTCTGGTAACTCAACAAATTAAAAATAAACTATGCTCAAGATGAGGGGGGGGGGGGGATTAGTCCCTGTGTGATTGGGTTTGGGTTGGGGGGGGGCGGGGGTTAATCCCCCCCCTAAAACAAAACCATTTTTTTTGGGGGGGGGGCGTTTTTTTCCCTCTTGGCCCCCCCGGTGGCCCCCCCGAAAAAAACACCCCCCCCCCTCCTCTCGGGGCTTTTCTCAAGCACCCCCCCCCCTCTCTCATTTCTCTCTTTTTATATTTATTTTTTTTGTGAAATTTATTTTGTGAAAAAAAGAGTGTAAAACTAAATTTCCCCACTGTGGGACTAATAAAAGAATATTTTTCTTTTCTTTCTTTCTTTCTATCAGAAATGCCATGTAATCATGTTATATTTCCTGCAGCAAAATTCTGATGGTGTACTATACTGTGTAGTTGTTTTCAGTACAAATAATATTTTAAGGGGTAATCCTTGAAATTTTTATGGTAAATGTACATTTCAAAGGGAGCACTGTAAAGAATTAAATTAATGAATTGACTGTTACTGTTGTAATTGACTGCTTACACTTTTATTTCAGGAGGATATGTAGATTTTTAGTTCAGTTCATTCAGTTCAGTTCATTGTTAACTGCTTATCTAGGGTTGGGTCACTGGGGCAAGAGCTCCAGCAGGGGACCCCAAACTTCCCTTTAACAAGCTCTGACTGGGGGATACCGAGGCCTTCCCAGGCCAGTGTGGAAATATAATCTCTCCACCTAGTCCTGGGTCTTCCCCAGGGCCTCCTCCTAGTTGTTCGTACCTGGAAAACCTCCCTAAGGAGGCACCCAGGGTCACCCTTTCCACATGCCCGAACCACCTCAACTGGCTCCTTTCAATGCAAAGGACTCTACTTCGAGTCCCTCACGGATGGCTGAGCTTCGTACCCTATCTCTAAGAGAGATGCCAGCCATCTCCTGAGAAAACCCATTTCAGTACCCGCAGTCTAGCTCTTTCTGTCATGACATGTAGATCTTTACCAGTAGGAAAATGGTACTATTGTGTAGAGTAATTATTTGATGATATTGATCGTGATGTAGCCTACCTGGGCAAGACATGGAGCCAGTTACTGAACCCAGATTGTTCTGAGTGTGTGTGTGTGTGTGTGTGTGTGTGTGTGTGTGTGTGTGTGTGTGTGTGTGTGTGTGTGTGTGTGTGTGTGTGTGTGTGTGTGTGTGTGTGTGTGTGTGGAAACAGGTGGCACCTTGCTTGGCAGCCTCTGCCATCAGTGTATGGATGCGTGTGTGAATGGGTGAATGCTGACATGTGTTGTAAAGCACTTTGAGTGGTCACTAAGAAAAGCAGTGAATGCAGTCCATTTACTGTACCATCCCTGTAGTAATACCCATACTCATAATCCTCATTCAGTACTAACACACATTTTATCACTGCTATGACATATATGGTTTCATTTCCATTTGAACCATAGTTTGTAGCAAATTATATACAAATAGTGTAAATAGTGTAATTATTGCAATGCAGTTCTTCTGTGCAACGTAACAAGCTATAGCTATACTGTTTACTGTATAGTGTCTTTTACTTGGTGACACAAGTTTCAGTTTTGGTAACTGTACATGCGTGATGGTACCAAACCTGGCAACCTCATTATGAATCGACTCCAGGAAGTCACTGTGCCCAGGAGTTGCAGCAATAACCAACGGATTGACCAAGTCAGTCTAATAGTGCCATTCTTCAGTGCTCTTTGTAATCATTCTGAGACATTACCTAGATCAGGGAGCATTTCACTTCCTTAATTTCACAGTGATATTGTATCCAAACTGCCCACATGTCTCATCAGCATGTCCTTTGGTGTGAACGTCTGTGCCCAGACACCCACCTGTTGTTAATGAGGCTACTAGTGGGCCAGATGGCAGGGTTTCCACGTGAGGGCAGAGAACAGAACAGCAGACCACCAGCCCTCATCTGTCTGTACACTAACAAGCCTACAATGAGTTGGCAGACCCAGGCACAACACTATATTTATTTCTCTTTTTCAGGCTGATGTTTTTACTCGTAGCTCACAAATGCTGATGGATGTCTCAGCCACTGCAGGATTCCTGCCCGGGTCGCATGAGATGAAACACTATTCTGTGTCTGTGAGCTTTTATTCTGTTTGTATTATTGCATCTCATTTTATAACTAATTTGGATTTTATATTACCTAGAATCATTATGTTTCAAGTTGTATTTGTCACATACTCAACATATCTACATTATGCAGTGAAATGTTTTGTTTCCTGCAGTACTGTGTTTGACTTATGAATATCAAAACACAAAAACAGAAAATACAGTATTCACAACAAAGAAAATATATGCAATACAATGTGTGCAAATGCTAGACATTAAATATTAAATATGGTGCAGATATTGAAGCGATGCAGAGGAAATACCCTTAATTATTCCTAGACTATAACCTGTAAGTGTTTTAGTTGCATGGTACTATTTACTCATACAAGTGGGAGAAGCTCTTAGAAAAATGGTCAGTGAGTAGACCTGGTTGTGTCCACTACACAGTATTGGTCAAAGTCAAATAAATGCATTAATAGAAGACAAAGGAAACCAACCAGAGAGAGTTTCATTTATTACTTTGCCCACCCATATATTTACCATTTTATACACCACAGAGTGCTGCACAGTCACCTGGTTTTTGTTCCTTACTTACAAGGCACACAGCCTCCATCCCCCTGACACTGCCTTTTACCTGAACACTGTGAGTGTGTGACCCACTTTTAGACTTGTTTATACTCATATTCTCCAGCACCTTGTACCACCTTTAGTGTTCATGTTGTTTTGTAGTGCTCACCCACTGGAGCATGCCACTACACAACTATGTGTGTAAAAGCAGAGAGATGTGCAGAGTAGCCTCCTACAGAGCCCTAGAAGATAACCTTCCATCTGCTGTAGGCTTTACGTTACTTTCCAGCAGCTCTTTTCTAACCTTGATCCAAGCAGCCACACTTTCGCGAAAGTATCTTAAAAGGCAAAACCCCTAATGACCACCATGGTAGCTCCAGAACTTTCCTGAAGCCGACGTACAAAGTCCAAACTTGTCTCTCTAAAAATAGTCACTGTTTTTTTCGACAAGAACTTTGGCTGTCAGTCATTGTACTTTCACTGTATCTCACAAAGTTCCAAGGTTCATTTACTTCATTACTGGAAGTCAGTTTACAGCACCGTAAAATGCTGTATACATTGTGACCACTTCACACTACACACAGAGCATACAGATATTTAAATGGGAATAGAATAAAATGAAAGTGAAAAAAATCTTAGATCATTTGTGGAAATCATTGTCGAAATGACAAGATATTAAAACTCCTGTTTGTGAAATTTTGAAATCCAGACTCTAGTTTCTTCAAGTATTAGCATCAAAACAAGACTTGAAATAAATGAACTGAAAGCAACACATAGACTAATGGATGGAGTAAAGGAGACAACATAGTGGCTTGAACATAGTTGTTGGAGAAGCCAGTACTTAGCATGTTTCCTAAATCTCTGATGACATATCATGGTTATTTTATGGTTTACTGCAGTAAATATACACTCACTGGCCACATAATTAGGTACACCTGTTCAACTGCATGTTAACACAAATAGCTAATCAGCCAATCACATGGCTGAAACTCAATACATTTAGGTGTGTAGACGTGGTCAAGACAACTTGCTGAAGTTCAAACCTACTGGGAAACCTACTGGGTTCTACTGGGATTTTCATGCACAACCATCTCTCGGGTTTACAGAGAACGATCCGAAAAAGAGAAAGTATCCAGTGAGCGGCCGTTGTTTGAACGAAAATGCCTTGTTGATGTGAGAGGTCAGAGGAGAATAGGCAGACTGGTTGGAGATGATAGAAAGGCAACAGTAACTCAAATAACCACTCGTTACAACCAAGGATGCAGAATACCATGTCTGAATGCACAACACGTCGAACCCTGAATAAGATGGGCTACAGCAGCAGAAGACCACACGGTGCCTCCTGTCAGCTAAGAACAAGAAACTGAGACTACAATTCACACAGGCTCACTAAAATTGGACAATAGAAGACTGGAAAAACGTCGCCTGGTCTGATGAGTCTCGATTTCAGCTGCAACATTCAGACAGCAGGATCACAATTTGGCGTAAACAACATGAAAGCTGGATCCATCCTGTCTTGTATCAACAGTTCAGGCAGCTGCTGGTGGTGTAATGGTGTGGGGGATATTTTCTTGGCACACTTTGGGTCCCTTAGTACCAACTGAGCATGGTTTAAATGCTGCAGCCTACCTGAGTATTGTTGCTGACCATGTCCATCTTTTATGACCACAGTGGACCATCTTCTGATGGCTCCTTCCAGCAGGATAATGCACCATGTCACAAAGCTCATATCATCTCAAACTCGTTTCTTGAACATGACAATGACAGTCCACAGTCCACAGTCACCAGATCTCAATCCAACAGAGCACCTTTGGGATGTGGTGGAACGAGAGATTCACATCATAGATGTGCAGCCGACAAATCTGCAGCAACTGTGTGATGCTATCATGTCAATATGGACCAAAATCTCTGAGTAATGTTTCCAACACCTTGTTGAAAGTGTGACATGAAGAATTAAGGCAGTTCTGAAGGCAAAAGGGGGTCCAACCTTTTACTAGCAAGGTGTACCTAATTATGTGGCCGGTGAGTGGATATTACATATCGTTAGCCTCATAGCATAATTGCGTTAACGTCATATTCTAAGGTATATGACTTAGGCAATTATGCTATGAGGCTAACGATATTGGTCTTTTGAACATGTGTATAAAAACATATTGTAACCATGATGACGAAGCTTCCCTAACCTTGACAAAATAGTTATTTTAACCCAAACCATGAGCTTTTCCTCAACCTAATTAAACCATAACCTCTATGCTGCCACATTATAGAACACATTTATTTTAGTGATGTGTAAGTTTTGAAGGCTCAGATAGATGATGGTCCTGCTGATACATCAGTTCACAAATGTGTCGTTCTTTAATTCACGTACAAACATATTTTGTTGTTTCATTTGGAGGACTTGCTGAATCTATAGCGCACACAAACACACACACACACACACACACATAAGGATTTTACATTTAAAGCTAATATTTCTTGTAACTCATCCAAATATTCTGTTTGGCAATATCTGGCCTACAGCTGAAAGTGTCATCACAGGCAGATTTCCATTTGAAATGTGGTGCACACTGACAGATAGGCGAGCCGTTTTAGGCTGCCTCTTGCCTTTACAGGTGTCCAGAGTCACTGCTGGCTTCATTATCTTTGAGCAAACAGCCCTGCTGACTTAGTCTAATATATGCAAATGCTAACATGGTTGCACCTCTGACAACGGCTGATAATGGCAGTTTAGCTGCTGTTGTGTCATTTACACATGGCATCCTCTGGCTCGGGGGGAGCCCCGCTAATTCACCGCACTCCAAGGCACAAATACTACCGTAAAAAATCACAGTTCCGTTGTTGCACACTGAGAGGCTTGTGTCTTCTTCAACGATTCATTTATTTGCAAGAGCAATTGTGCAAACATGTTGTGCCACAAGCTTCAGGTTCATCAGGTTCATCGTTTTGTTTTCCAATAATCTCACACACAAAGAACAATAAGTAGTCTCGGTCAAACATCCAACCTACAGCCTTCAATCACAGGTGCATACAATGAGGAGGTGGGTGGAAAAAAAGGGCTGCAACTATTTCCCTGACCACTATTTTGTGCTTCTACTGCATTCCAGACAATTCATTACTGGGAAATTTGTGACCTCCTATAAGAAAAGGATATTCTTCTGTTTGCGTGGGTTTTCTCTGGGTTCTCTGGCTTCCTCCCACAGTCCAAAGACATGCAGCTCAGGTTAACTGATGCCTCTAAATTGCCTGTGGGTGTGGTTGTGAGTGTGAATGGTTGTCTGCCTATATGTTGTCTGTGTCTCTGCCGTGTGATGGTCTGGCGACCTGTCCAGGGTGAACCCCGCCTTTGCACAATGCCAGCCTGCGACCCCTAACAGGATTAAACTGCATGTCTTTGGACTGTGGGAGGAAGCCGGAGAACCTGGAGAAAACCCACGCTAACATGGGGAGAACATGCAAACTCCACGCAGAAGAGCCCCAAGCCGGTGACAGCGCTAACCACTGCACCACCATGCAGCCCATTATAAATGTCATTTATATTCATTTTAGCCATAAAAAGGTTAAGAAATGTGTGCTCATTTGTAAATACTAGTACTAATACAAAATTAAAATCCTGTACTATATTCGTTTACAGAGCCCTGCAAGTCACTTTCATCTTCTGCAACACTGTCCTGCACATATTTCAGAAATTAACAAAGGTTAACAAATGAAGGATTTCTGTCCACAGACAAAAATGCTTGAGGGGGAAAGCAGGAAGTGTTAATTTGAGAATAATATAATGTAATGTAATCGTAATGTCACTGATATGATGTCAATATACAGTCAGAAAATCACTTTCACTGTCTGTGACATTTTCTACAGACGTCTAGACTCTGAAACTGTAGTTCTGATCACTTTCACTGTTGCTGTTGCTGCCGTGAACCGCATGCGCCTTTCATCAAAAATAGGCGAGCCTTGAATTTCTAGAAGAGACGCAGCTGACATACAGCAGAGCTGCATGGCAGCTCTAACCTGTTAACATGGACGCCGAAATGAAATACAGCAGGTAACGCAGCCACCATGCGCTCCTCATGCAGCCTGTCTGGCTTTAGACAGCCACATATGGCCAATTTCATATTTATCCTCTCAGTTATAGATGATTTCAGTGTCAGGCAGTGTGCCTCAACAGTAAATTGACTGACACTATCCAACTATGATATAAGTAAAAAAAAGTGTTCGGTACTGTATCACATCCAAAATATGGCAACTAATGACCAAAAACAGCACTAAGAGCACAGAGCAAAAACACATTTTGGTAAAAAAAAGCAGTCACCGTGGTGACATGCGTGATCAATGGACTCTAAGAGAAATTTGCAAAAAAGAAATGAAAAGAAATATTCTGTTTGGTGACTTTAGTGAAAATAGAAAATATACTGTCAGCTCTGGTTCAGTTTTGCTGTCTGGAGATGACAGGTACTTCACTTTTAACGCTCTCATCTCAGCTTGCTGCATACCGCCCCTTGGCGTCACTTTATTTTTGGCATCAAAATAACTATAGTTACTCTTGGTATCACTTTAGGTTTAGGAAACAAAACCACCATAGTTAGGAAAGACCTACATGGTTGGGCTTAAAACTACTATGTTTGTATAGTGAAAAGAAAACGTTGTGAATATGGGACACAAATGAACAGCTGATTGTAACATGAAAGTGAAACTTAAAGCACAGGACACAAACAGGTCAGCTCATATAAAAGCATCCCCTACTGACCAATCAGAGCTTGGTGCGTGGACATATCACACAAATACAAAGAAGTTAAAGCAACGTAATTTAAACTGCTAAATGCAGGAGGGACACTTGGCAAAAAAATCGCAGACTGTGTGAATGTGTAAATTAATGGGCTTACATCACTGCTCATAGGGCACGATAAGTCTGACTATAATTACATGTGCATCCATGCATTATCTGTAAAATTTGATCCCATTCAGGGTCGCGGCAGGGCGGAGCTGATCTTAGCTGATATTGCCCGAAAGCAGGGTTCACCCTGGAAAGGTCTACAGACTATCACAGGGCTGACACATAAATAAAGACAACCTACAGGACATTTAGAGTCAGCGATTAACCTGCATGTCTTTGGACTGTGGGAGGAACCGGGAGGACCTGGAGAAAACCCACGCTAACATGGGAAAACATGCAAACTCCTCACAGAAGGGCCCCAAGCTGGATTTGAACTTCCAACACTCTTGCTGTGAGGAGACAGCCTTAAGCAAAGCCCATAATTACATGTGTTCGTTAAATTAATGTGTTGATTAAACATATTCCCATGGTGTGTATGACTTTTTCAGCCTTATTCTTTTAGCTGCAACCCCAGCAGTGTGAAACAGCCTCAGGAGCAAATAAAAAATAACTCTAAAAATACATCAAAGAGGTAAGAAGATTTACTTTCATATACCAAATACATGCCACAATTTCCCCAAGGGGATTAACAAAGTATCTCCTATTCTATAAGAATACATCCAAGCAACACATTCATATAAAAGAATACACACATAGTTATAGTCAGATGTATTCTATGGGGCGGTGATATTATCAGTGATATTATTAAGTCCGTTAATTTAGACATTCACACAGTCGTTGATATATATATATTTTTGCCAGCTGTCCTTCCTGCATTTGGATTATGTGTTTAACTTCTTCATATTTGTGTGATATTAAAGTTAGCTCTTGGTTTGTAAAATATGCAGTCAGTAGACTTGTCCATGTTTGTGATTGGTCATGTGCTGCCAACACCACCCTTTTTAAAGGTCCCTTCTGTAGGATCTGGTGATATCTAGCCAACTGAAGCCTCTACCGTGTGCCAAGTGTGTTAGAGAATAGCTCTTTCCCCCCCCCCCCCGGGGCCTTTTCCGGGCCCCCCCCCCCCCCCCCCCTCCCCCCTTTTTTTTTTTTTTTTTTTTTTTCTTCTCCTTTTTCCTTTCCTTTACGATTTTAACAGAGTGTAAATTTATTTTCCCCATTTTGGGACTATTAAAGGTAGATCTTCTTCTTCTTCTTCTTCTTTCTAGAGTCAGTTAGAGGAGTCAGTGTGTAGAGTATGTGTATGTAAGAAGTGAGTGGTGTAGCAAGAGAGAGAGGGCAGCGGCAACGAGAGCAAGTAACTTTATTAACTCGGGCCAAGCAGGAAAAGTTAACAGTGTTTGGTTTGTTCATTCTGGGCTACTGTAGAAACATGGTGGACTCTGTGAAGAAGAAGAAGAAGAAGAAGAACAACCTTTATTAGTCCCACTAGGGGAAATTCAATTTACACTCTGTTGTTTAACACACACATGCACATACAGGACCCATATACATGCGACAATGGAGAGATGTCAGAGTGAGGGGGCTGCTCCTGACAAACGCCCCGAGCAGTTGGGGGTTTGGTGCCTTGCTCAGGGGCACCTCAGCAGTGCCCACAAGGTAAACTGGCACCTCTCCAGCTACCAGTTCACACTCAGTTCTTGGTCATGTCGGTACTTGAACCGGTGACCCTCCGGTTCCCAAGCCAACTCCCTACAGACTGAGCTACTGCCGCCCCAGAAAGAGGGCCCGCTCCCTGTGTCGATATAAACGGCTCAATCTAAGATAACGAAAACACAGTTCTTGTTATCAGGTAATTACACACTAAAGACGTCATACTTATTAATATTACTGTATATTCCATTTCTGCCAGATCCCAGAATGGTTACACACTGGTCCTTTAAGTTAACACACTCATAGCCAGATTGAGACCCTGGGTTGACTTACTGAGTTGACAACCACTTTTTTAACCACATGATTGCTAAGCATGATCAAGGTTCTTAGGGTCAGTTAACCAGATAACAAGAAGATACCCTGGATATGTTGAACTTGTTTCGTAGTACAGGCCACTGAAAGAGGTTATAAAGCTCTAGAGATTCATCACTTCAGGCGACTCCCTTCACATTACAAATAGCCATTTGAATCATTGTCAATATAAAAAGAGCATTTGGTGCAGCTTTTACAAGTTGAGAATGCATCTGACATCAACATATATTAAATAATCATTCTACTTATATTTACAGCCTTTCTCATTTGATTATTGTGTTACGCTGCTCCATTTCTACTGCTTGCTTTATGCTCTTGCAGTAAGCATCATGTTGTCACCCAGAAAACTGCCTGATTCATATATGCAACAACTCAACTAACACACTGACTGAATTTAATATTCCCCTTCATATCATATCAAATAGATACAGTACAGACCAAAAGTTTGGACACACCTTCTCATTCAAAGAGTTTTCTTTATTTTCATGACTATGAAAATTGTAGATTCACACTGAAGGCATCAAAACTATGAATTAACATATGTGGAAATATGTACTTAACAAAAAAGTGTAAAACAACTGAAAATATGTCTTATATTGTAGTTTCTTCACCTTTTGCTCTGATTACTGCTTCACACACTCTGCATTCTCTTGATGAACTTCAAGAGGTCGTCACCTGAAATGGTCTCCAACAGTCTTGAAGGAGTTCCCAGAGATGCTTAGCACTTAGGCCCTTTTGCCTTCACTCTGCAGTCCAGCTCACCCCAAACCATCTGGATTGGGTTCAGGTCCGATGACTGTGGAGGCCAGGTCATTTGGCGCAGCACCCCATCACTCTCCTTCTTGGTCAAATAGCCCTCACACAGCCTGGAGGTGTGTTTGGGGTCATTGTCCTGTTGAAAAATAAATGATGGTCCAACTAAACGTAAACCGGATGGAATAGCATGCCACTGCAAGATGCTGTGGTAGCCATGCTGGTTCAGTATGCCTTCAATTTTGAATAAATCCCCAACAGTGTCACCAGCAAAGCACCCCCACACCATCACACCTCCTCCTCCATTCTTCACGGTGGTAACCAGGCATGTAGAGTCCATCCGTTCACCTTTTCTGGTTCCACAAAGACACGGTGGTTGGAACCAAAGATCTCAGATTTGGATCATCAGACCAAAGCACAGATTTCCACTGGTCTAATGTCCATTCCTTGTGTTCTTTAGCCCAAACAAGTCTCTCCTGCTTGTTACCTGTCCTTAGCAGTGGTTTCCTAGCAGCTATTCTACCATGAAGGCCTGATTCACACAGTCTCCTCTTAACAGTTGTTCTGGAGATGTGTCTGCTGCTAGAACTCTGTGTGGCATTGACCTGGTCTCTAATCTGAGCTGCTGTTAACCTGCCATTTCTGAGGCTGGTGACTCGGATGAACTTATCCTCCGCAGCAGAGGTGACTCTTGGTCTTCCTTTCCTGGGGCGGTCCTCATGTGAGCCACTTTCTTTGTAGGGCTTGATGGTTTTTGCGACTGCACTTGGGGACACTTTCAAAGGTTTCCCAATTTTTCGGACTGACTGACCTTCATTTTTTAAAGTAATGATGGCCACTGTTTTTTCTTTACTTTAGCTGCTTTTTTCTTGCCATAATACAAATTCTAACAGTCTATTCAGTAGGACTATCAGCTGTGTCTCCACCTGACTTCTGTACAACACAACTGATGGTCCCAACCCCATTTATAAGGCAAGAAATCCCACTGATTAAACCTGACAGGGCTCACCTGTGAAGTGAAGACCATTTCAGGTGACGACCTCTTGAAGCTCATCAAGAGAATGCAGAGTGTGTGAAGCAGTAATCAGAGCAAAAGGTGGCTACTTTGAAGAAACTACAATATAAAGCGTATTTTCAGTTGTTTCACACTTTTTTGTTAAGTACATGTTTCCACAAATCTGCACCCAACCTCCATCAGTTCCTCTTTTACCAGTAAATCCCTGGAAAACATTGGTCGGGGAAGTGAACCATCCTTATCAAATAAAGCCAAACTGAAATCTAAATATCCTGACAGAAGCAGCAAGTGCCACCGGAGGCTCAGCACCACACGGCCCCGGAGGATTAGCATTTTGCCAACACACCACAAACTCTGTCAGACACTGAGTTTAGCAAGAGGGAAGACACATTTGATTCCCCTGGCAGCAGAAACATCTGTATGAGAAACAGCTCCTGTTTGACCCTCCACAAATCTGATCTGACTCTAACAAGCATGGGATCGTCTGAAAGCTAACATCTTGTTTGTTCATTCTTAAAACAAGCTTTGTTCCACTGATAATAGAAACCAAAATCATGCATTTGGAAATCTGAGTGTCACGTAGATGACAATGTTTGTTACTTTTGGGTACTAACCAAAATGTATCTTTGGTGAGTCACTGTGGCAGATATCAGAGGGATCACTCTTTTCACAGTGCTGCTGTGGACAAGCAGGACGTAAAATAAATTAACGTGCTCCCGTTCTCAACCTTCACAAAAAAAGTTTAGGCACTGTGTCTAAGCTGTATAATGGCGGGGAAAGCCCTGCTAAATATCTTGTAAATGTCAAATTTGCCACATTTGTCTGCTTACATCGTATTTATAAGTTTGTGCCTAGAAGGTAACCCGCAAATTGTGAAAATGTACAAAATTTCTCTCAAGACTCGCTGTCCAATGGCTTATCCTGACTTTAACCATTTGAAGTCAATGTCTGTTGTGAGAGTTTCCCAAATTGTTGCTTAACTTCTAGACACAACCTTTATATAAAGCCACCATTGCTTTTTTCTCTTTTGTTTGCACTGTGTGGCTGCACAGTAAAGTTACAGTATAGAGTGTGTGCTTGTATGACAGATGGATCTTTCTTTAATAACTTTCAGAGTGAAACAGAAAAAGCAAAAGCCAGCCTATGCAGACAAGCCCTACTCCTGTATAAGACTTTTCTTTAAAAACTGCAGGATGGCAGTAGAGGAGTAATTTAAAAACACTGGGCACAGCTTTACTAGAATGATAGTCTTTCTCTGCAGCACAAAGAGAAGCCTGTTGAGATCATAAGACATCATTTGTGCCCACAAATAAGGAGCTCTGTGGGGCCTGCACAATGAGAGCTCTCTGTGTTTATGTCAGTGGGATTTTACTTTCAAGATATCTCTATAATGGTGAATATGTGAGTTACTTCCTTTGGAAAACACAAGTTCCCACGATACTGCTCAGGAGGCCTGTTTCAAGTGCTAACACTCTTCTTACTCTTGCAAAGTTTGCAAGCATGTACATACACTTTCCAGCTTTCTCTCAACGTACAGTTATACATAGTCCTTACAACCACCTGCCTCTTCTACAGCAACTGTTGTAACCACAAAAGTGCAACAACACAGCCACAACTATTCATTCTACGGCCATATGAATGAATGAATGAAATCTTTATAGCGCCTAGGGGATTTTTCTTTGCACAACAAGCATAAAAGACTAGAGAATGCAATTTCTGAAGAGCGGTGAGAATTGACACAGGTCAACTCAAATGCACGACTCATGACACAGGCAGAGTAAAAGGCAAAAATCTTTACCTTTCAAAAAGGGTTCGGTACACAGGTAGTCAGGCAAAGGCAGGCAAACAAATCCAAATCACAAAAAACTAGGCAGAGTCAAAAAATCAGACAGAGGTCAATAAACACGATGAGACTTACACATGAAGGAATGCTGGAACGTTTGCATGTCACAAACATCACTAACGTAATTTCAAAATAACTCAACGATTTGGGTCTGCTGGTTGGAAGTCCTGCTACAGACTACAGTGGAAGAAATACGTATGTGATCCCCGCTGATTTTGGCAGTTGTCGTACTAAGAAATAAATTAACAGTCTCGGATTTTTATGGCAGCTTTATTTTAACAGTTAGAGAAAGAATATTAAAAAAAATATTGAGAAAATTACGTGAAATGAAAAATAAAAATTAATGTGCATGTTATTGAGGGAAATAAGTATTTGATCCCCGACCAACCTTGACCAATGTTGGCTCCCACAGACCATTGACATACTCCTAATCTCACTGAAGTAAGTACCTGCATGACAGACACCTGTTCCAAATTGACACCTGTATAAAAAGCCACCTGCCCACAGACTCAGTAATACTCCACCATCTCCACCATGGGCAAGACTAAAGAGCTGTCAAAAGATGTCAGGGACAAAGCTGTTGAACTCCACAAGGCTGGAATGGGCCACAAAACCATAAGTAAGAAGCTGAATGAGAAGGTGACAACTGTTGGTGCAATTATTGGGAAGTGGAAGAAGTACAACATGACTGTTAATTGACCTAGGCTGGGGGCTCCATGCAAGATATCACCTCATGGGGTCTCAATGATCATGAGAAAGGTTAGAGATCAGCCGAGAACTACACAGGAGGAGCTGGTTAATGATCTCAAGGCAGCTGGGACCACAGTCACCAAGAAAACTATCGGTAAAACACTGAGACGCAACGGTTTAAAATCCTGCAGTGCGCGCAAGGTCCCTCTGCTCAAGAAGGCTCAGGTCCAGGCCTGCCTCAAGTTTACCAACAAAAATATTAATGACTCAGAAAGAGACTGGGAGAAGGTGCTGTGGTCAGATGAGACCAAAATTGAGCTCTTTGGCCTCAACTCAACTCGACGTGTTTGGAGCAAGAGAAATGCTGAATATGACCCCAAAAACACCATCCCTACTGTCAAGCATGGCGGTGGAAGCCTTATGCTTTGGGGGTGTTTCTCTTCTAAGGGGACAGGTCAACTTCACCGCATCGATGGGAAGATGAACGGGGCCATGTACCACAAAATCTTGGGTGACAACATCCTTGCCTCCGCCAGCACACTGAAAATGGGTCGTGGATGGGTCTTCCAGCATGACAACGACCCAAAACATACAGCCGAGGAAACAAAGGAGTGGCTCCGTAAGAAGCACATCAAGGTCATGGAATGGCCTAGCCAGTCTCCTGACCTTAATCCTATTGAACATCTATGGAGAGAGAAGCTGAAGCTTCGAGTTTCCAAGCACAAGCCTCAAAACCTTTAGGATTTGGAGATGATCTACAGAGAGGAGTGGATGAAAATTACTCCTGATGTGTACAAACCTAGTAAGCAACTACAAGAAACGTCTGACAGCTGTGCTTGTCAACAAGGGTTTTGCCACCAAGTATTAGATCATGTTTTGCTAGGGGATCAAATACTTAATTCCCTCAATGACATGCAAATTAATTTTTATTTTTAATTTCATGTAATTTTCTCAATGTTTTTTTTTAATATTATTAATATAACTGTTATACTGTAACTGTATAATAAAGCTGCCATAAAAAGCCAAGACTGCTAATTTATTTCTTAGTATCACAACTGCCAAAATCAGCGGGGGATCAAATACTTATTTCCTCCACTGTATATAGGATAGGTGTACACATGACAAGCTAAAAGCAAAAAAAAGTGTTCTTATTGCACGCAAAATAACTTGCAAAATACTATGTCATTAATGTCATTTGGTACAACCGGGCTGAATAGAACATAAAACATAAGAATCATAAGATCATCATAAAAAACATCATTTGGGAAATTGATAAAGGACATCTGGTGCAAGTTGAAGAAGGTGCCAAATTCACTCATCAGATCTTGTTAAGCAGCTGAATGCTGCCTGCAACAAAGGATGCGATGCCTCTTCTAGTCCACATCTTGGCCAGGCTATATCTGGGTCCTGAAGATAAAAGTGCATATTCAGGCCGTAATGTATTTATTTGAAAGACAATATGGGAAAAAAAACATGTTCATAAATAATGATATTAAAGAAATAAAAGTTTGCCTAGTATAAGAAAATAATGAAAAGGCAATCACATGTTGCAATAAATCGAAGAGCACTCGCGGTGATTGAGAGCCATCTTTTTCTAGATTTGGGCACAAGAAGGATCGATTGCAGGTATCGTTCACCTGGAGAAGTTTTGCTACTACGTGGCACTTGGTTGTTTCGGTCAATACCTTAAAGGAATCAAGTACTAATAGCATTTTTTTGGTTTCCTTAATAGTGTCTGCAGTTCTTGAAGGCAGCCACTTACACACATGGACAAAATTGTTGGTACCCTTTGGTTAATAAAAGAAAAACTCACAATGGTCACAGACATAGCTTGAATTTGACAAAAGTAATAATAAAAAAATTCTATGAAATTTAACCGATGAAAGTCAGACATTGCTTTTCAAACCATGCTTCAATAGAATTATTTAATAAAATAAACTCATGAAAGAGGCCTGGACAAAAATGATGGTGTCCCTAGAAAAGACTGAAAATAATGTGACCAAAGGGACACGTTAATCCAAGATGTGTCCACTAATTAGCATCACAGGTGTCTACAACCTTGTATCAGTCAGTGGGCCCATATATGGGGCTACAGGTAGTCACTGTGCTGTTTGGTGACATGTTGTGTACCACACTCAACATGGACCGGAGGAAGCAAAGGAAAGAGTTGTCTCAGGAGATTAGAAAAGAAAATTATAGACAAGCATGTTAAAGGTAGAGGCTATAAGACCATCTCCAAGCAGCTTGATGTTCCTGTGACTACAGTTGCACATATTATTCAGAAATTTAAGATCCCTGGGACTGAAGCCAACCTCCCTGGAAGTGGCCGCAGGAGGAAAATTGATGACAAATCAAAGAGACGGATAATACGAATGGTAACAAAAGATCCCAGAAAAACTTCTAAAGAGATTAAAGGTGAACTTCAAGCTCAAGGAACATCAGTGTCAGATCGCACCGTCCGTCGCTGTTTGAGCCAAAGTGGACTTAATGGGAGACGACCAAGGAGGACACCATTGTTGAAAACAAATCATAAAAAAAGCCAGACTGGAATTTGCCAAACTACATGTTGACAAGCCACAAAGCTTCTGGGAGAATGTGGACAGATGAGACACAAATGAGCTTTTTGCCGAGGCACATCAGCTCTATGTTCACAGACGTAAACAAAAATGAAGCCTATCAAGAAGAGAACACTGTCCCTACTGTGAAACATGGAGGAGGCTCTGTTATGTTCTGGGGCTGCTTTGCTGCATCTGGCACACGGTGTCTTGAATCTGTGCAGAGTACAATGAAATCTATCTATCAAGGGATTCTAGAGAGAAATGTGCCGGCCAGTGTCAGAAAGCTTGGTCTCAGTCGCAGGTCATGGGTCTTGCATCCTACTGAGCATCTCTGGAAGGAGCTGAAACATGCCGTCTGGAAAAGGCACCCTTCAAACCTGAGACAACTGGAGCAGTTTGCTCACAAGGAATGGGCCAAAATACCTGCTGAGAGGTGCAGAAGTCTCATTGACAGTTACAGGAATTGTTTGATAGCAGTGATCGCCTCAAAAGGTTGTGCAACAACAGTTAAGGGTACCATCATTTTTGTCCAGGCCTGTTTCATGAGTTTATTATTTTTTTTAAAATAATTCTGTTGAAACATGGTTGAAAAGCAATGTCTGACTTTCACTGGCTAAAATTCATAGAAGTTTTATTTATTATTACTTTTGTCAGATTCAAGTTATTTCTGTGACCATTGTGAGTTTTTCTTTTATTAACCGAAGGGTACCAACGATTTTGTCCACGTGTGTACCTGACTCTTCCTCCACCAACCCACTAATCAGGCAAGGCTATATGAGGCAGGTGCTGATGCAGGTAAAATGTTTTAAAATGTAGTTTATCTTTTAAATCATGTGTAGTGAGATCTGCCTGACCCTGGCCCATGGTTCTGCTGCTTCCACTGTGCAGCATTATTAGCCCTGCCTGTTAATATCTGTTTCATTCTAGGGTGACTTAAAATAACTCTGCTGCTGTTTTTACCCCTTTATACTTGTTTTTTCCCCACCTTAATTAGACCCAGTGATGGCACCCCTTATACTTGATTTTACTCATATACAGTATATTCATCGCTTTTGCGCCTGATACTCATTGCTTTTGTCCCTTTAGAATACTTTGAATTGCTTGAGCAATTACTTTATTTGTTTTGCCCTATTTTATAAATTTGGTTTGAATTATTTTGCCTTTTAACCAACTGGGCCGTTTGTGTGTATTGTATATTTGTTTAATTATCTTTGTGTTATGTATTTTTCTTTCAGACGCTGAGTGACACTTTGTTGGGAGGCTGGCAGCCATGGTGGGGTACCTCCACCTACTGCATGGGAGGTAAGAGCACCGAGACACATATAGACAACAGCATAGTTTGCCTTGAGGATTGCTGGGAGGTTTGCTGTGTTACATCTAAAGTGAGTAAGTGGTAAGATTTTGTTTAGTATTTCCTGAGGTGCAAGTCCCCAGGTGGCATTGTTGGCTAGTTTACTCCCCACCACTCTTTGCCACTCCTACTCGAGTCATCCACTGTTTCAGAGTCATTTTGATTGATAACATGATGATAGAATATTTGCTGTATTTTCAGCAAAGAAATGAGACTAATTTTTCCAATATAAATCCTTAATGAACTACTGGCAGCACGGGGTTTCTCTTGAATCTGGAGAATGGAGTAGTGTTTGATCCCTGAACAGTAGGTGGGCTTTAAGAACTCCCACATGAATGCAGTGCAGAGACTACTGCTTTAAAACAGGAATAATACAGGATGAAAGAGAAGAAAATACAAAATTTATATTAAGTGATGATAGCAGATGGTGAAAGCCAACAGTTGTACATCCATATTTTATTAAAGTACAGAAAGTTTCAATAAAGAAGCAAACATCTCTTATAATATAGCCACTAAACTGAACGATATATTTCTAATGGGGATAATTTAATCATGTGAAACAAAACACAATATTTTATTGGCATTTTGAAACTTACATGAGATGGGTTGAAGCTTCAGTTCAAAGGAGGCCAGCCGTCTTGCAGAGGAACCTTGTAGCAAAATCTTTCATTTCACAAAAATAAACTGGTTAAAAACTGTAAAATAGGATGTGACACTAAAACCCTGCCACAATTGTTTTTGTTTTGCTGTAGGAAAAAACAGTTGAGAACTTTGTTCATGAAGAGATATACATTATATACCCTGTTCAAAAAATTAAGTGAACACTTAAATCACACATCACTCTTGATGAACAACTTATTCAAGGTGAAAATCTTTGCTGATGTACATTGTATAATTTGTTGAGACGGTCAGTGAAAACCAAAGTCATCAACCCATTAAGGATTCAAAATCACACTGAAAATCAAAGTAAAACATTGAAATCACAGCTGATCCAACTTCTCTGGGTTTCATCATGGCAATCATAATGTGACTCAGTAGTGTGTTTGGCCCGTGCCTGCCTGTATACACTCCTGACAACATCTGGCCATGTTCCTGATGAGTCAGAGGATGGTGTCCTGGGGGATCTCCTCCCAGACCTGGATCAGGGCATCAGCGAGCTCCTTGACACTCTATGGTGGTACCTGCTGGCATCGGATGCACTGATACATAATGCCCCATAGGTGCTCAATTGGATTTAGGTCAGGGGAACATGAGGGCCAGTCAATGGCATCAATACTGGAGGAACTGTCTCCAGGAACTGCCTACACACTCTGGCCACATGAGGCCGGGCATTGTCCTGCACCAGGAGGAACCTAGGGCCCACTGCACCAGGGGGAACTCCGATATCCACTGCACCAGTATAAGCTCTACCTCACGGCAGTCAGGGTACCGTTGGCTATGACGTGGAGGTCTGTGCGACTCTCCAAGGGTTATGCCTCCCCAGACCATCACTGACCCACCACCAAACCGGTCATGCTGGATGATGTTACAGGCAACATAACGTTCACCACAGCGATTCCAGACTCTTTCACGCATGTCACATCTGCTTAGTGTGAACCTGCTCTCATCTGTGAAGAAAACGGGGTGCCAGTGGCGGACCTTCCAATTCTGGTGTTCTGTGGTGAATGCCAGTCCAGCTGCATGGTGCTGGGCTGTGAGCACAGGTCCTACAAGAGGATTTCAGGCCCTCATGACACCCTCATGAAGTCAGAAACATGCACATCAGTAGCCAGCTTGAGATCATCTTGTAGGGCTCTGGCAGTACTCCTCCTGTTTCTCCTCACACAAAGGAGCAGATACTGGTCCTGCTGCTGGGTTGATGCCCTTTTATGGACCTGTCCAGCGCTTCTCGTGTAATGGCCAGTCTCCTGGTATCTCCTCTGTGCTCTTTAGACTGTGCTGTGAGACACAGCAAACCTTCTTGCGCCGGCACGTATGGATGTGCCATCCTGGAGGATCCTGACTACCTGTGTAATGTGATTGGGTTACAGGTACCGCCTCATGCTACAAGTAGTGACAAGGACACTACCAGAACACAAAACTGGAGAAGTATCAGTTAGGAAGGATCAGGAGAGAGCAACTGTCTGTGGCCACCACATACCAAACTGAACAAACTGGTGAGGAGGGCTGGGTCTGTGGTTGGATGTGAGCTGGACGGTCTGGAGGTGGTGGCAGAGGGGAGGACCAGGAGGAAGCTGGAGTCTATTCTGAAGAACCCCTCCCACCCCCTCTATGACCAACTGGTCCAGATGAGGAGTACATTCAGCCAGAGACCAATCGATCCCCCCTCAGTACACTACAAACCGTCTGGGTCAGTCCTTTCTTTTGGTGGCCATCAGGCTCCATAACCAAGGTCTGACCCCCATGTGACTTTCTGATCATCTGCTCTGTATTTATTCCTGGACCAAATGTATATAATTATACATACATATGTGCTATGCATATACAATACCCACCACCTGCTGCACTTTACTTATTACTGTTACTTACTTATTTTATTGTCAATTCTCTTCATTGCACCTTCTTTCCTTCATTGCACCTTTTCTCTTTTAATTTTTACTATATTGTATTCATCTGTACTGTTGTTGCTGCTGCTATGACACCCGAATTTCCCTCCGGGGATTAATAAAGGTTCATCTTATCTTAGCTCTTATGTAAAACCATTCCCTTTTTGGGGATTTTCTTGCTGTTGTCTCTCCATTGCACCTGTCATGTGAAAAGTTACATTTTTTTGTCAGTTATTTATTGAGTGAAAATTTAATACATTCTAAACTCATTAAACATAAACTAAAATCTTCAAGCATTTTTTCATTTTAATTTTTAATTCTAATTTTTTAAATTAATCAATCAAAAAAATTATAATACAGAAATGTCCAACTTCTGAAAAGTATGTGCATTTACTCATTCAATACTTGGTCGGGGCTCCTTTAGCATGAATTACTGCATCAGTGTGGCGTGGCAGGGAGGTGATCAGCCTGTGGCTCTGCTGAGGTCTCGCTGAAGCCCAGGTTGCTTTGATAGCATTCTTCAGCTCATCTGTATTGTTGGGTCGGGTGTTTCTTATCGTCCTCATGAAAATACCTCATAGATTCTTTGAGGTTCAGGTCAGGCCAGCTGGCTGGATGATTATCATGGTCAGCAGATCAGTTAGTAAATAGTATTTGCCCTTGTAAATGGAAGCATGAAGTGCTTTAAAATGTTCTGGCTGTGTTGACTTTGGACTTGGTAAAACACAGTGGAGCAACCCCAGCAGAGGACAGGGCACCCCCCAAATCATCACAGACTGTGGAAACTTCAAGCAGCTTGGATTCTGAGCCTCTCCACTCTCCCTCCAGACTCTGGGACCTGGATTTCCAAATGAAATGCAGAATTTATTTTCATTTGTAAAGAGGACTTTGGACCACTGAGCAATGGTCCAGTTCTTCTTCTCCTTAGCCTAGGTAACATGCTTCTGACATTGTCTCTGGTTCAGGACTGGCTTGTACCAGGAATGTAACAGCTGAAGTCCATTTCCTAAAGATTTGAGCTGGCTCTTGGTGTACTGACTCCAACCTCAGTCCAGGCCTTGTGAAGATCTCCCAACTTCTTGAATGGGCTTAGCCTGACAATCTTCTCAAGGTTGCAGTCATCCCTGTTGCTTGTGCATCTTTTCCAACCACACTTTTCCCTCTTCCAGTCAACTTTCCATGAATATGCTTTGATACAGCTCTCTGAGAACAGCCAGTCCTTTCAGCGATAACCTCCTGTGGCTTATCCTCTTTGTGGAAGGTATTGATGATCGTCTTCTGTCAAGTACAAGTGTATTGAACTACACCAAGAGATATATGGTATTTATTCATATATTTATTCAAATTTATTGTTTATGTGAATACTACTATAATCAAACTCAAATGAAATATTTACTGGTCCAGTACAGCACCTGCATAAGACACTGCACTGAACCACCTGTCCATCTCCCGTTCCATTTTTCCCTCACTTGCGAACAAGACCTCAATATACTACTATTATACTTTATATACTAAAGTCCCTCGCTTGGGGCAAAGACCCACTCCCCACCCGGAGGGTGCAATCTACCGATTTCTGGCAGAGCAACATGGCCTCAGACTTTGAGGTTCTGACTCTCATCCCATCCGCTTCACACTCGGCTGTAAACAACCCCAATGTGGGCTGCAGGTCACGGTTCGATGAAACAAACACAGCCACATCATCTGCAAAGAACAGAGATGCTATTCTGAGGTCTCAGAACCAGACACTCTCCTCCTCCCTGGCTGTGGTCAAATATGCTTGTTTAAAGCAAATTGATCATCTATTATTGTAAAATAAATTAACAACATAAAACAATAAAAATGCTTGCCCAGATACCCTCACAGGTACTGCATTTAGCATAAAACTCAGGCCCAACAGGCAACAACAGCTGTCAGTGTGTCAGAGTGCTGACTTGACTATGACTTGATCCAAACTGACTGTGATTATCATAAAGTGGGCTGTAAATGTCTGCAAAGGGGAGACTGGTGGGGACCCATTGAACCCATTTACATTCACATATCTTGAGGTCAGCGGTCAAGGGACCTCTTTGAAAATAGCCATGCCAGTTTTTTCTTGCCAAAATTTAGTATTAGTTTTTAGTGTTATTTGGTCTCCTTTGTCACAAGCTAGTATGACATCTTTGGTACCAATGGATTCCTTAGGTTTTTGTAGCTCCATATGATGCCAGTATCTTCACTCTGGCTTTAAAACTTGCTACAACCTAAAAATCACAAGTTGCCTTAATGCCTTAAAGAACTTTGTGGCCTTAAAATGAATTTGCATTGCTGCATTTTTATCGCATATTAGTTTCCTGAGCTCAAGTCCCAGTGTGTTTACAGAAGCTTCGCTACTATATTTTTTGCGCTGTCATGTCTATCTGCTGGTAGATTATGGGTTAAGGGGTTGCTGATAGCTGCCATGACTGGAATACAGTGTGCTGCCGGAGCAGCAGAAGTGTAATAGTTTTTAATGCTTTTCCAGCAGTGGACTTCAATTCATTTCTGTCCTGATAAGATGTGAGGGAACCTGGTCATATCTGGTAATTACTTCTTCACTTCAAACTCAGCCTTTTCAGCAGGAAGCTATTGTTTCCTGGGGACATGTTCTTCAGGTGCTCTAGTGTCTGTACTAGAGCATACGAGTACATACTAGAACATACAATAGGTGCAGCATACTACTGTGTGTGTGTGTGTGTGTGTGTGTGTGTGTGTGTGTGTGTGTGACATGTTTTGTGGTTGCATTGAAGTTCATTATATACTGACTGATTAGAAACAGAAACCTCTCAACACCGAAACACAGTGAATGAATGAATGACTCCAAAAGTTTTGTGATACTTATTTTATATGGATTGAGGAAAATGTACACACAAAACTGCAGATCTTATTTGGGGAGTGTCTTCATTTCTTGTTATGCCAGGAATTTTCCCCCTTTTTTTTTCCCCCTCTTTTTTTTTTTTTTTTTTTTTTTAAAAAAAAACAAAAAATGACTAAAAGATGGCAGATTGAAACAGAGTAATCCTGCAATTAATCTCAAGACTGTCCAAATTAATAACACATTTTTTTATCTGATCAAAATGTACCTTAAGTGGAAATTTGGCAAGTATTTAATATTCTTATCAACATGGAAGTGGACAAATATGCTGCTATTTGCAAATGTATGTATATGATTAGTATTGGAAATCAATTAACAACACAAAACAATGTCAAATATTGTCCAGAAACCATCACAGGTTAGCAGGTAAGATCCTCCTACAGTCATGTTATGTTAATGTGTTAAAGAAATTAGTGGTGTTAAAACGGGTTTGTGTTATTGTGTTAACTTTGACATCCCAAGTAAAAATAGAACAATAGGATTGCCAGAATAACAGAATAATCCTGTTTAATACAAGTACACATGATAAATTAAACAACATTGCTTAAAATCCTCAATAAACAGTTTTCTTTCCATCTAAGTTGAATCCTGATTACAAGAAATGTAGATTACTATCAGTAATAACAAACCAACACATTGTAGTGTTTCATTGGCTATTCCCTGAATAAGACAACTTAACATTACATACAAATCATTTTCATTTTGTTGGCAGGGTGTCGGAGAGTGCTGCTGTGTTGGACTTTGTTTATGGATTAGAAATGAGATGGACAATATTAGAAATGCCATTAAATTAACATCAAACTAAATGGTAAATTCACATTAAAGGATAACTCCAGTTTATTGCACCTTGGGTCTTATTTTTGTGCAGAGGACGGTGTAGACATGCTCTCTATGAAAAGCGCCTTGAGATAACTTCTTCTATGATTTGATGTTATATAAAAATGAATTGAACTGAATCAAATTTCTATTAGTACTGTACTTAGTACTGAAGTTCATTGCTGTGATAGGAATACACAATGTCATTTTTTAATTTATAAATAACAAAAATATCAATCAATAAACAAGCTAATATTAAATATATTCATATACTGTATTTATCTCACTCCAGTAAAAATGCATATTAAAATATGAAGATTAATCCCCAGATGTGAAAACAAAGATGAACTGGAGAAGAACATTCTTACACCTTCTTGAAGGTGTGAAAATCGTTTTAATATCACATGAAAATGGCAGGATTGCATATCACACAAAAATCTTGTCGGCTGTCAGCCTGATCAGACCACCAGCATCCTGTGAGGAGCTACTGGCGGCTGTGGGCGTGGCTTATGTTGCGAGACAACACGGAGAGGTGACGCTTCATTCAAAACAAGCAGCGCCTGAACAGGTTAGTGTAGATGCTGCAATAGCATCACAACTGGAGAGTATTTCATTTAAAGAAGAGTAAGGAACATCACTGAAGGTTTTTCTTGAGGGAAAATATGTTTTCGCTCTTCTCCTGACTGGCTTTGGCAATAGGTTGACTGACAGATGGCTCGCCCAATCACCTGCCAAGTATTTGTTGAAGATGTTGAAGTGACAACTTCTCAAATGGTTCTGTGTAACAGACTATTTGACTTCTCAGGTTAGAAATGTAGAGCACTAATTGTGATTACGTTCTTTGCAAAGAAATGTATTTTCTTATCCTTGAAGGAAAAAAACTTATCAGCCATTGAAGTTATTCCTTGATATGATTTTTCCATTCTTACCATTCACATAACCAGAGGAACTTTGGGTATGTTTGTTATGATTTTTGGGCCCTTTTCTTTCAGATTTGGTTCATGAGTGGGCATATATGACAATTTAATGCTTTAACTTAATGGATGTTGTTCCTTCATTGTTTGTCACTGCTGCTGAGTGACCCGTGGGAATACTAGCTTGATATATGGCAGCTGGGGCTGCTTTGTGTTTTATATGTTCTTTATTCTTCCTTATTTGTTATTGTTTGGTTTTCTTTGTATCTTTTGGATGAAATATGACTTATCTGTCAGGTTTTGCAGGATAATTAACCAAAAGAGAGAGAGACAGAGAGAGAGACCCCAAACGCAGAAGACACACACAGACGAATTAAACAAAAGGCGAGTCTTTAATGTGAGACTGTTTAAACAATTTCTTTCTTTTTCTTTAGTAATAAAAAAAAAAAACTAGACTAGAAAGAAATAATAACTAAACACAAAGAAACAACAAGGAGACTAAATTCACCAATACTAAGATTAAAACTAGACCAATAGTGCACAGAGAGACAGGGAGAGAACACAAATGCACAAACACAGACAAGTGAAACACAGGAACACCAGGAGTGCACAGAAAGACATCGAAACAGGAATAAAACCTACCAGGTGAAAAAGAAACACAAAGCTACACTGAAAGAAGGAAGTCTAAGGGGAATCCAGGGAAAAAAACACAAAGAAGCACAAGAATCTAAGAAGAAGGAAAACTGAGCACGGGGAGATGGTGGAAACTGAACAAATGAGCCGACAAGAACAGAGGGAAAAGGAGTGGTTTAAATAGAGAGGGTGATGACACACAGGTGGACAACCAGGTGGAAACAATCAGGGGTGGAGCAACAATCAGGGAAACTAGGTCAGGGGGTGTGAACTAAGAAAATGGAGGGAAAACACAAAAGGGCAGAAAGTAAATGTAGAAACGACACAGAAAAGGAAGACTTTCAAAATAAAACAGGAAGCAACCAAAGACAAGACACCAGGACCAGGACAGTGAGTGAAACACAACCAATATACTAGAACAGAAACTCAGTAACAAAACAGAACCAAATAATAAATTAACCAATAAAACTCAAACACAAAAGGTCCATAACTGTGACATTATCCATAAAAACAAGTAAAAGCTAATCATTCTAAATCAATACCCAAGCTGCCCACCATACATGCAACTTAAGTTCAATAAGGGATTATCGTTTTAGTTGTGTTTATATATACAGTACGGTATACTGTATATATTATGGCCACTGACAGGTGATGGGGGTTTTTTTTTTAAAAATGTGAGCGATTTTTAACAAGGGCCAAACTGTGATGGCTAGAGGCCTGGTTAAGAGCATTTCCAAAACTGCAGCTGTAGTCGGTCTGCCGGTCTGCAGTGGTCAGGTCCAAGGAAGGAAAACCAGTGAACCAGCGAGAGCGTCATGGGCGGCCAACGATCCTTGATGCACATGAAGAAGGAAGGTTGGCCCGTGTTGTCCGATCCAATAGAAGAGCTACTGTAGCTCAGATTGCTGAAAAAGTTAATGTTGGTTACATATAGTATAAAGATATAGATATACATAATAGATACTATTTTGTTTCTTGCCCCATCACACTTGGTTGAAATCCAACAGAAATGTTTCCCAAACCTCCAAAACTAAGACCCAAGCTGGAATGAATTTGAATTAAAAATGAATGCGAGAGAAAATGGCACAAGACTGTTTTTTACTGTCTTGTTCTATCTGTTCTGTTGCTATTCGCTACTACATCAAACTTTTTACAAGTTCAAAAAGTAATCATCTGTATCAGACCAGGAGAAGTATTCTCTCTCTATCTTCTCCTCTCATCTCAGACACCTACATATATACTCCGCCTCATCTTTTTGCAGGGGATTTTGTCACCTTTTCGTGTGAAGAAAGCTGATGACATCCAGGATTCTTCTCTGAGCTTCCCTCGAATCCCCTGAATGTGCATCATGTTTTCCAAAGACAAAGACAGGCAGCAAAGTCTCACTCTTGAGAGGCTAAAATCAGTGAATGTTAAGCCTGTTATCCTTAAAAATGACTTCTCTGATTAATCAAAAATAGTTGCCGAATAATTTATTAGTAATTTTAGTAATAGTATAATTTTCTAATCTATCAATCAACTAATCGTCACAGCTCAAGATGGTATTGCATCACCACGTCTTTCTTTTATTTATTTTCTATTATTTATTTATTTCATGGTAAAGAGCCAAGGTTGTCTCCACATACACTTAAAGAATTGGAGTTACATTAAGTAACCACATGACCACTGTCAGCCCTGTCTCCTATGAAATATATTCCCATGCAATAATATTCCATTATGATTTACGTTTTGAGGCAAACTTTTTGTCGTGCATTACGTTTGTGTTTGACGTCTCACAAATATGTCTGTAGTGATAGTCTGCGGTAGGGAGAAGGTCACGATGGTGGATGGGTCAACAAACAGGATTTTCCCCCATGAGACCGCCGATGTGAACCTGTGGAAACTAAAAGATTCAGTACAGCTCAACGTATCCCAGATAACCCTTCATTGTTCTGTCTCTAGGTCCATGGTGAGACTGTAAATGTGTGGATGTTAGGTCAGTAGATGATGTGCACCATACAGCCCCTGACACAGGATCGAAACCACAGCTTGTCAGTGGTTTTATTTTGCTTGGACTTTCCAAACAGAGTTGTTAAATGGGCGATAATTTGTGTAGAAGAACAGAAGTAATATTTTAGCTGTGACCCTCGAGGCTGCTCGAGGCGCGTGTTGACAGAATGATCTCAAGCCAGTGAACTGAATCAGGAATGTCATCTATTGGCACTACCACATCGCTTCTCAAGAAGAAGTAAATCATTGCATGCTCATTCTGATGCCACAGAGCTGCTCAGCTCAGACATTTACAGTGCACTGACGTCCGCACATCACTGGAAGGCTGTTGTGTTCACGCGTGTTCATTAAACATTCAGCTGCTTACTCTCAGGCCTACTCGTGGGCAAGTGGAGGACGTTCGCTTTTAAACAGACTGCGTCTCCTTTTCTTTGCATGTGAAATGAGATTGAGCATCCAGCTGATGGCTTGACAGTCTGTTGTGTTGTTCAGCGCTGCCGGGGGACAGCAGGGGCAGGCTTCCATGGTCACTGAAGCAAAATGAACACAGCCGTAGTTGTCCGCTGCTGTGCACAGCTGTAAATTACATGTGTCACCGAGTCCTCAAACAGAGTAAGATGTCGCTGTTGATGGCTTTAAGGTTCAACTGCAGCTTCCAGCAGGTGGCCCAGCTCCCACCATCAGCTGACTACCACACAGCAAGTGAATGTATTTGATTATTAAAACATACATGATAGGGCTACAGCTGCTCAGCAGACAGCTACAGCAGGGGAAACGATGTGCAGGGTTGGCATATGTTCACATCTAACAAAGCAGGATTGATTTTGCCAAAACCAGAGTTGGTGATTGTTGGAAAGACTAAGATGGACATACCCTGTGTAATTTTAGCCAGTTTCTGGCACTCGTCAGATTGTTTATCGTGCAGTACTGTCAGACAATCAGATGAATTTCTGACGTCCCAAATTTTGGTCGGCCGTCCAGAGGGTCTCGCACAGTTGAAGCAGAACTACGAGCCAATTCGCCAACGTCAGTGCCTTGTTTCTACTCTTTTTACAGTAATAAGTGTGTAGCTATCAAGTTTAACAATGTACAATAGATGTAGTAAAGACCTCTTCTAGCAAACAAATTTTACCTGCCTCTGAGCTTTCAAACAAATCTTTATTGACAACTGTCAACAGCCAGAACGGCCCTCAGGGGCCAGCAGGGCGTGTTTTTCTGTCATTTTTTATTTTATACGTACAGTGTGAGAACTCAGGTCGTGGCTGATGATCCGACTGTACAGTGTGAGCACATAAATCTTGAGCTTTGGCTTAACAAAGTGATTTACTCATACATTAGGAGTAGGAGTTACACAACAACATTTCTAAAATTGTATAGCAAATGGTGCCGTTGGAAAATTTTAACATATTGCCCCACCCTGTCATAACCTTAACCATCTGAGGCTGGTGCCTGACCTCAGCTATCTTTCCAGAGTTTTACAAATTGAGTGTTACCATCTAGACATGACGTTCAACATACAGTTAAATGAAAAACAACAAAACCAAAACAAAAGTGCCTCCCTTTCCAGTGGACCACCATGGGACCAAGCTTATATACAATAGCTTGTATAAAATATGTATGGCAGGAAATACAAATAAATCTCACATATGAGGTAGATAATAAAGAAGGAAAGTTCCAGTTTGCTGTAAAACAGAAGTATCAGACAGTGAAATACGCACCCAAGAGTCGCGTAAGTGACATATTGTGTGAAACGAGAGATGTAGTTGTCTGGTAGCAGTAGTCCAAGAGGAGCAGGACGGCACTATCAGGGTCTCACTACTCAAATAATGTTAAGAACTGTGGCAAGAAAATACAGTTATTAAAACTGATTATTTCTCGTAAATCATCGCAGTGTTAAATGTTCTTGAGAGGAGACCAAGTGTGAATTCTGTTCCTGATTGAAGCTATAAAAGACTCATGTTTTCATGTGAGTTTGGAAAGTTTTTGTGCAATCAAATCACTTCCACAGAGAACTGGCTTGCATGAGCAGAAAAAAATCAAAGAGCTGTGAGGCTTATCTGCAGTTCAGAAACCCTCCAAATCTAAGCCACACATGATTAAGAGCCCCAAGACTAAGAACATCAAGGAAATTATTGTAAAACATCGCTATATTCTTCAAAATGCCCCATCCTTGCCATTAGAGCACGTCAACATTTTGTAGTTTCTAACTATAAGCTCACAACTAAACTTCTTGAAGGCAAATTTAAGTGTGGAGCCTGCAGAAATTGCCAGAACTCAAACAAATCTCAAGTCTTTTAACCACCTTACCAATGAAAAAAAAACATAATTATTAAGGATTTTATTACCTGCAAAACTCAAAATGACAATTAGATGATACAGTGCTGTGAGTCATCACATCCCCTTTAAGAATGCAGCATTAAGCATTAAGGGGAACGATGAATGATGTAACCAGTTGTGTTGCAAGAAATTTCAATAAATGAAACATCACATTTCATCTTTATTTTTCATCTGCACAGAAGTGATTAAGTTCTGCCAAAGAGGGTCTAATGTCAATTTTCTCAGAAAAAATGAGAAGCATTTGGTTTTTTTATTTCAGTGGTTTATTTCCAGGGGCATGACTGAGGACTTATCAGTTAATGAGTTTTTATAGTGGTGTTTTATGAGTCTTAAATATTTCAAAATCCCTTATTCATGTGTTTTTATGATGTATGTCATTGCTGTTCCTATTTTTATTGCATTTTATCTTGCTTTTATGATTGTAACCCATGTGCATTGAATATATTTAGGGATTTGTAAAGGGATTTTAAAGTATGCCACACTAGATAGAGATCTGGATAAAAAGACTTTCTCAGTATAAGCTTGGGTATCCAAATGTGGTGCATGGCCAATGTTAGGCATTCCCTTCCCCCTCTGACAGTTTGGGAATGTGATTGGCCTAAAGCCAGATAACCATATATCCAGCCCATTTATGTGTTGACCCACACATGCCAAGCATTTCATGATGGTAACTGGGATGCCCACACAGGGCCAATTTTCTGTCTGCAGTGGCTCCACACAGGCCCCAAACAACACACTTGCAAATGTTAACACTTAACCTGTTTCTGGCTTTGTACTGCATGTATAATCCTTATTGCAAACACCCGGATGACAATAGAGCTATAACTAAATGTTGTTTCCTAGCAGAAGAGAGCAGTCTGTGCTCGCCACACAGCTCAGTTTGAGCCGCTGGGTTCAGCACATCACAGTTTGTGAAAAAGTCGTGCTGTGGTGAAAAGCCATAGGAAATAATGGGGATCCAGATCACAGTGGTGCCGTTGTCGTGTTGTGTCTGAATGGGCCTTCAGTGAGCGAAAGAGAAGAGAGAGAGGAGAGCTAACTGGAAAAAATACTCAAGCAGGGACAAAAAAAAAAAATAAAAATTGATCAGTATTAGTTTATGCCAGGGATTCACATGCCAAGTTTACACCAGAGGCGCAAATTATTTAATTTCCTTTCCTGGGAATTAAAAGTAAAAACGTTTAACATAAAAATGCTGTTGTAGTGTATTTATTATTTTGCTATTTTCATTGTTATAAAGTCACTAGAATGCAGGAAACAAAGTCTCTGAAACCATTTTCCTAGGGGAGGACCAGCTGACCCCCCACTTTGGTTTTGAAATCCTCCTTATTTTATAGTCTCAAGACTAGCAAGTATGTCAAAAGGGCCCGTTTGCTGGGTGACCTTATTCCACTTGATCAGTGGTATGAACTGTGCTCGCTTGCACAGTGCAGAGGCAAAGTCTAGTGAAGTTTGGTTTATGTTTATTGTCATTCTTTTTAGCTTATACTGACAAGTATACAGAAAAGTCCAAGTGTACTTGTCGTATACTGAAAATTTTTGGCCAAGTACTATAAGTTCAGATAAAGAAAACTTATAAGTATCCTTGCAGTAAAATCTATAAACTAGTAGTTCACTGATTGTATAATTTAAAGTGTACTTTCATAAACTAAATGGTGGGCAACAAGTATATAACTAGTAAAACAGTATACCTATACGTTCACTTGTAGTATACGTCATATTACAGATGCAGTATAAAATATAACTTGGATGTAAACTAGTTGTGTACTCAACATTTACTACTCTTACATTTAGAGTATATTTAAAGTATACTATTATAAATTAAAAAGTGGGCCAATTTAGTCCCAAGTAGTAACACTGAGTACACTGATATTAATATACTTACTACATAAAGTACACGTGGGGAAATACTTGAACTATTCTTAAGTGTACCTTGTAATATAAACTTGAAGCACAGTTGTTGTTTGTATGCGTCAGCAGCGGCGAGGTGTCACCGAAGCCGAAGCGGCGTGCAGCGTCTCAGGGTGGCGCTGCTGCTGTGACGTCTTCACCATCTGCAGAACAGGAAACAGCGGCTCATGTCAGCACTATGTGATTGTGACGCCGGTCATGTGTGCTGGCACTGGTACTGTTGCAAAGTTATCAGTATGTTCTTTGCTCCATTCAAGACTTGGGCACTGCCGAGGTGCCCCTGAGCAAAGCACCGAACCCCCAACTGCTCGGGGCGCTTGTCAGGAGCAGCCCCCTCACTCTGACATCTCTCCATTAATGCATGTATATGTACTGTGTGAAATTAACAACAGCGTGTAAAACTGAATTTCCCTACGGGGATTAATAAAGGTTCATCTTATCTTATCTTATCTTATCTTATCTTATCTTATCTTATCAAGACAGTCATATGAAACAATGTGACGGGGCTCCTACTGGGGCTTGAGACAAAAACACAAAGATGCAAACAACTCAGTATTTTAGAAAATAAATGTGGTCTATTTCTTTTTTCTTGAGTATATTTACTGTAATTTAATAACTGCACCGGCATCTCTCTTTAAAAGGAGGCGGGGGAGATTAATGTGTCTTTGTAATTGGCTTACAATCAATGCGCTTCAAAGTCAGTACCAGATAATTAATTCCTGAGTGCACTGTTATTAAAACTAATTGTGATTATTAGTTATCAGCTCACCAAGACAAAAGGGTCATATTTCAGTGTTCACTATATGGATGAATTGACCTGTTAACCCTGTCTGCCTCAGAGCGCTGAGCTGAGTCTCACTGTGGTTAATGTGATGCCCTCTCCTGGGACCCCCGACTGTCATGTTGAAAACCGTAACCTCTCCAGACCACGAGCTGGCTGCGGGCAGCATCTGCTGTTCTGTTGTTTCATCAACCCTGAGGCCACATGCAATATGTCCAAGCTTCAGCGTCACTGCAGTATATTGGAAACAGTGAGGAAATCAGCGCTGTAGTTTTATTTTGTTTTCACTTTCTTCCACTCAGTGTTTATCTGCAGGATTGTGTGGCTGTAACGTCCACAGCTTCCATCCTTTCCAAGCTCCCCATTCATTGTCTACGTAAGCAGCAATTCAACGTCTAAAACATGTCCTGTGACAATGAAGGGAGAGACTGTACACTCATTCATATTGACCTTGCAAAAAATTACATTATGATGAGGTACATTATTGTGCTAATAATAATAGTCTAAAGAAAACTTTGAAAGTGAATTAAATTGTTATATTATAATGCACTGACCTGACTGAAATGACATTGAGCTGCAACCCTGTCAGATTATGTTGAATTCGCATCTTACCAAAAGCAGCATTGTTCTTTAAAGTGGCAGTAGGCAGTGGGGCTAGTAGCTCAGTCTGTAGGGAGTTGGCTTGAGAACCGGAGGGTCACCGGTTCAAGTCCCGACATGGACCAAGAACTGAGTGTGAACTGCTAGCTGGAGAGGTGCCAGTTTACCTCTTGGGCACTGCCGAGGTGCTCCTGAGCAAGGCACCAAACCCCCAACTGCTCGGGGCGCTTGTCAGGAGCAGCCCCCTCACTCTGACATCTCTCCATTGTTGCATGTTTGTGCATGTGTGTGTATAAGTTAACAACAGAGTGAAAAAATTGAATTTCCCCTCGTGGGACTAATAAAGGACTATCTTCTTCTTCTTCTTCTATATTTTTGGTATTATTGGGCAAAAATTCCATAATAACCTTTCAGCATATTGTAATTCAAGTGTTCTGAGAGAAGACTAGACTTCCTCACCTCCTCGTGACTCTATTGTTAGTGTCCAACATGGCAGCCAGGTCACAGACTTTCTTATCTTACAGCTAAACAGCTCTATAGAGTTATATCGATGAGACGAATCAGCCATTCCTTTCGAGCCAGCATCAGGAATAAATAGAAACAATGCATCCAACAAAGGTTCAGCTCATAACGGCACTGCTGTGTTGACGTGGTATCATGGATATATACATGTGATTTGTTGACAACACACAAAATAGTCTTCCAGTCTTCCAGTGTTAGTTTGTGTACAATTTATTTTTGAAGTTTCTGGGAAACCAAGAGGCAGCTAGCCCACCAAATTTATTTATGTAACAGACAGCATTTTTATTTTTGGTGTAACTTGAACGTATTATTCTTAAAGTCACAGAGAACTGAGAAACACTAAAAACCTTTTAGTAGAAAGTGTTTATTTGTGCAAGTTCAGGATGAATACATGTTTTTACCTTTGTGTGATTACATTATTGCAATCAATGAACATAACTTTTTCAAATATAAAAACTTCATAATCTTTAACACACTTTACCCTGCTTTTATTCCATAATTCACTGCACTGCCTTTATTAGTGTACAGTGGACTGTCATCAATCAATCAATCAATTTTAAATCAGGAGTCATTTTGAAGTGAGAACCGATTTGAATCGAATTGAATCGTGACCCCAAGAATCAAAATCAAAACATGAGATACTGAAAGATTCACAGTCCAAAAAATCTGGATTAGTTTGTCTTTAAATTAGGGCTGTCAGTCGATTAAAATATTTAATCACAATTATCCATAGTTAATCTTGGTTAGTTGCACATTTTTTACCCTTTCAAAATGTACCTTAAAGAGAGATTTCAATGAGTAAGTATTCAATACTCAACATGGGAGTGGAAAATATTCTGCTTTATGCAAATATATGCATATATATATTATCTTCACTTCTATCTTCACTCTACCTTTGTGTTAATGCTTTAAAGAAATTAGTGGTGTAAAATGAATCTGCATTAACGTGTTACCATTATTAGCATACTTTGACAGCCCTGCTGTAAATTTTAGTATTTCCCTCTAAAAGATTGATTCCAGTTAGTTTCTGTAAGTTTGCAACACTCCATACCGGCTACTGTAAAATGGTGGGATAACAACTGCTTTACACAGATGCAAAACCAGAGAATTACACAATTTTATAATTTGAGATAATGGGCTATTTCACATTTCCCACACAGCAAAACACAGGTGATAAATCCACTGGGCACATACAAGCCCAGTAGGCTTATCAATTTGTTTAACTTCCCATACGTGCTGTCAATTTGGGTAGCTGTGTTTGCTCTGCTGAGAAAGTCAAATTTGACTGTGTTGTCCTGTTTTCATGTTGGGTAATCCTCTCAGAAAGACGCTTGGGATCCTGAAGGCCTGTTCTTGACTGTGTCATGTCTTGTTTTACTTCCTGCCTTTAAGTTTTCCCTCCTTTGTGATTGTCTGACTCGCCCTGGTTTGTTCCACCTGTCTGATCATCCTGCTCTTCTTGTGTGTTAGTCTGTTTTCTGTACCTGCCTGCCGGACTAGCTGCTTTTTTGTACATCTAAAGTTTTTCCTTATTAAACCATTAAACTTTACGTCTTCATCCTTTTCTGTGTTTGGCTTACAGTCCTCCACTTCCCCTCCCATCCACCACAAGCTCTCTTCCTCTCTTTTTACATGCATTCACATGCAGAAATAATGCTATTTGGTAACTGTACACTAAATACACAGGTACTAATAACAAGTGATGGAGTTGAAATAGAAAGAGTTCACGAAATTAAATTTTTGGGGGTAACCATAGATGACAGAATCAAGTGGAAGTCTCATATCAAATATATTCAAGTTTATAAGTTATACTTCTTCTCACTCCTTTTTGAATATGTATTTTATGTCTTATTTAAATGTTGTTTTGTTTTTCCATTGTTTTGGTTTAGAAATAAACACTTAAATCAAATCAAATCATTTACACTGTAGTCAGTACAGACTACATGGTGTACAAATGACTTGCTGTACAAATCAAGCACGGGTAAAAAAAATTGTAAAACTGCTGATACAGCCGCTAACCTCAGTTTCATTAATAAATAACAGCAGCAACTGAGGATGTTATACTGTATAGTCGTACATTCATTCAGAATTTTAGTAATTTACTATGCTCAGTACCACTAAAACTGCCCCATTGCTCCATCTGACCTGACGTCTCCGTAAAGCTCTTTCTTGGGAAAAGTACAGCGGCGCTGTTTGAGCTATCAAGGAAATGAATTGCAGATGAGAGAAAGAAGGGACATATCTCTCTCCTGAAATGGCCTCCTGTCATCTGTTTCCTGCCTTTAATTACTGTGGAGACCCTCACACCTGGGTTCATCTCGCCTGTCTACGCACAACACACAACTTTCTCCTCATAACTTTACGTACTGAAATGACTTGCTGAAACAATTATCTGGTTCATTAATAATTCATCATTTATCATTGTAATTAGTGAATCAGTTTAGCTCAGTGGTGGGGGATTTAGTTCCCGTATATCCCATGCATGTACTGTTTCTATCAGCATTTTTAAAAATAGAAAGCACTCTGGATGAAAGCATCCACCAACTGTCCTTGTGCCTCTGAGCACAGCTCTCACTGCTTCCCTGTATCTGTGTTTTCTCCCTCCACCATCACAGCTTCCACTGACTCCAACCCTTCATCCACCTCTCTGTCCACGGGCTGTGATGGACAGTGGGTCGTCCTCCTACTGTCTGCATGTCAAAGTGTCCTTCAGCAAGACACTGAACCCCAAGTTGCTTTACAGCAGCGCACTGCGCCTAAAGTACATAGGATGGGTTAAATGCACGTCAGATTTCATGAATGTTCCTGTATGTATATGAATGTAATAAAGGTTTCAGGTTTAATTGACACCGACCACAGAATCCTCTGTGACAGACCTATGCAGGGTGTTGACCTGGCATCACCACGGGCCTCTTACCTCCTGTGATCGTGAAATCCACCTTGTTTACACAGGACAACTGTACTGTAACAGCATATTCACACATCACACCTGGGCCGGTTCGAGCAAAAACTTATTTCTGTGTGTTGAACAGCAATCCCTGGATGGTAAAATCTGGTGTAAACACTGTAGTCTGTCTTCACGTTGTTTTTCTACAGCAACAACTTCCAGGTCTTATCAATATTAAAAAATCATTTATTCACACTTTCCACATGGAGGATTAGTATTTTATTAGACTCACAAGTCAGTTTCTAAATGCTCTGCTCAAATAGAGACAAAAATAGCCAAACCAGTTCAAAGTGTTATTTCACTCTGCCATGGATGGCTCAGCTGCAGTCACCAAAGGAAACGGCTTCAGAGTTTGCTGATGTTTGTCACAATTGCAGCAAAACATATTCAAGTGTTTCTGCAAATATGGGCATTTGGACTGATGTTAAAATTTGCAGTGCAATGCTTGATAAATATATACACAGTGTTATTACCCATTTTGATATAAAAATTACTAAATAATGTGATTTAATAAAATTTATGAAGCATTTTATGGGTCCAAACACCACTTTTCTTCATGTCCACAACTGTGGTCACAATATTCATTCATTCATTATCCGTAACTGGTGGGGGGGGAAGCCGGAGAATCTGGAGACTACCCACACTAACACGAGGAAAACATGCAAACTCCATTCAGAAAGGCCTCAAATATGTAAAATGAGTTAATTCGACTATAATATCACATTTCAAATGGAATTGTTTGATATACATATTACTTTAACATATGTTAATGATTCATTTATATGATTTTTTTCATAAATATGTGCCTGTCCCACACGTCAGTCGTTACCTTAGCAGGTGTGAACATGGATGACAGGTAGGGCCCTCATAGGTGAAGAAAAGCAAGGTTCAGATCACCTTTTCTCCTGAAGTATTTAGTGTGTGTCATTACCATACAGCTTAGTATTTGTGTATTTTGGACTACATTCAGTCATTGCATGTTGCAGTAAGGTCATTAGACATTAGAATTGCAATTGCATTGTCATAAAACACAACACATTTTATTTTTTTTTGTGTATGGAGACTGTAACTATAGTTACTGTATTTTTTGGGGAGCATAAAGAAAATTATGAAATCCTTTCCAAATCTAGTAAGAAACGCTAAGAATGACACACGATAAAGCAAAAAAATATAACAAAATTAAAACAGAGGTGCACACCAAGCAGGTGTCTCTTCCTCAGACTTCTTTAATAATCCAGGACATGTGGGTCGCAGTGCTCTGCCGAGATATGCAGCTATGCCCCAACAAAGGAGACAAGCTGGTAAACATGAATATGAACTGTAAAAGATAGGAAACAGGAAAAGATAATAATGTGTGTGTCCTCTATGCTTGAATGAAATGCTCCATCATACTGTTTTCTTCTGAAGATAAAGCTGTCTAAGGCAACTTTGGAGAAGATCATAAACCAGACCATAAATTGTATATACAGAGAGCCGACATGAAAGCCTCCCAAAACTGAATTCAAGAGATCTGGATTGCCCCCTGGTGGCTGGTCATAAATATAATATAGGTCATAAATCCTGCCTCTTCCATGTTAGAGGATGGGACATGGGCCAAACTAAAAGTACACGTCAATTAAATGTTTCCAAATTACGGTTTCTGTCATTTTACGTAGTTCTTATCGTGCTGATGTTTGTTCAAGTGTTAATTTTTTTTTGATAAGTTTGGTCTTAATTAGTATTTGATGTTAAAAAGGCTGTGAGACATCATGATGCGAGTCTTTTGCTGACAAGCTGCAGCCGTGCTCGGCTCACCGTTGGCTCGGACGGGCGACCTTGCGAAACCTCGGCTCCGGCCCCCGATCACTACTGCACAGACTGACTCCAAATGATGGCAAAATCTTAAGATGGCAGCTCCGGTATCTGGCATATTTGGGCTTTATTTCTGTACAGTGGGAAGACGTGGAGACGCATTGTCCATCTTTATTTACAGTCTATGAGCCAGTATGCTAGATTTTGAAAGTATTCAACAGCCCCCCCCTTCAGGCCTCACTCCCCCAAAACACATGCTGCTGGAGTCGGGAGGAGAGGGCTGTGAGGGGAGGAGCTCAGCACATTGTTGGCATCGCTAACTGATCCTACCACCTCATGTCTCATTCACATGTAAGAAAGCAGCTAACACTATCATAATGGACATAAACAATGAACATGGCTACTGTTAGCTGTCCAGAT
The DNA here is from genome assembly GCA_947000775.1 of Pterois miles. Classification (NCBI taxonomy): domain Eukaryota; kingdom Metazoa; phylum Chordata; class Actinopteri; order Perciformes; family Scorpaenidae; genus Pterois; species Pterois miles. Next base: position 2,906,858 of record CAMQGK010000005.1, on the reverse strand, counting down.
AACAGCACTGAGTGCACGGGCAGGGTGCGTGCAGGTAGCTGGACTGGTAGGTAGCCCATCCAGTCGTTTCATTTGAGCTGAATGAAAGGATTGGACAGGCTTATTCCTGTTACAGACACAGATGCCAGATTATTTTCTCTCTTTTTTTTGAGCATTTGATTTATTGATTGCTCTCAGGATGTAATGAGAATTTTAACAAATATAACAAAAATAAAATGCTTCTAAAATAAATTTCCTACCTGAGCTTAAATTAAAGGTGATTTTCTTCAATATGGACCCTGACTGAAGCTGCCATCAAAGATTTCTCCCACAATATCCTCCTGTTGGATCTTTCCGTTGTTATTTTTAAACAGAAATTAAACACATTTTTAATCAGGCTTTTAATTTAGACTAATTCAACCTTGTCAGCGCTTAAACTCTTTCCTTTGTTATTAATATATTTTTGTATTGTGTCTAATGTTTTATTATTTGTTATTTTTCTGTTTTTGTGCCTAACATTGTAATTAATGCTGTTTTGTAAAACACTTGGTGCTATACAAACAAGATTATTTATCATTATTATTATTTATGGTGATAGTCAACTGGCCTGCAGATGTTTGCTTATTTCTCACTAAAAATAAATAAATAAATAAATAAATAAATAAATAAATAAACAGAATTTAAAAAGGCACTCAGAGAAAGAATCAGCTGGCCTATGGTTCAATTCATGAATAATTTATTCAAGATGGGGATGTGTAAAGAATTAACTGAAAACCAGCGTAACCAAAAACAAAAAACAAAAACAAAAAACAAGTTGCCAAAGGTGCAGCAGCTTCAGTTAATTCATTAGTTGATGCCAGAATGTTGTCAACAATGTTGTTGAACCTTTTAAATAATATGTATGAATGCTTATAATTATTATCATTACAGCTTCACTTTTTTGGCATCACTGGGCAAGTTTGGAAAGGTTTAACTTTTAGCGGTGAAGTGCAGCCAGAAAGGACAACCAGTCAGTAACATATGTTGACCTGTTGTTACAATGAATTTCTTCCTGCCTGAAATCACGTCGGCTGTCGCCATGTTGAGATCTGTGCAGAGGCAATAGAAATGCTCTGAACTGAAAAGAGAACCTTTAAGAATCATGAAATATCAAAATACTATTTTTTTCTTAAATTTAACGCTTCAGTAGGCAGTTTTTGCCATAACTGGGCAAAAATTCCATCATAACCTTTCAGCATATCATAATTCAAGCGTTCTGAGAGAAAAGTACTAACTTCTGCACCTCCTCAGCTAAACAGTAACTACAAAATGTTTCTGAAAACATTTGAGGAGAGAAATCATCATCACAGTAACAGAATATTGATTCATATTGATCAGCGTTGCCTAGTTTGACCATTTGATTGAAGGTTGAGTGACACACTTATGGCCCGGCAGACTCGGCAGATTGGTTGTTTTCCTCCGGTCTGTGAAATCTTGCAGATGCCATCAGGAGCACTGGGGGATACAGAGGAACATGTCTCATGCACTACTGTCAGGATATAGTGACCATTTTATAGAATAACCTTTTTAATCATATTTGCTACATTTGTACTCACTGCAGCTTTAAATGGTAGTAATAATTATAAGCATGTAAGTACACAATATCAGGCCTGTTGGCATTACTGTGTTACAGCTACTCAGTCAAACTGCAAAAAGACAAGTCCAGGTCCTCCAGGTCCTCCAGGTCATCAATGCAAATGCAGTCTTTATGTTTTGTGACTGTAATATTTTTAAAGGGACAATGAGGATCTTTCATTTTGTGTTGATTTGGTGGTCGTATGGACAAAAGAGGGTCTCTTTACAAAACTTCTCATTTTTGTGCAGCAGGCGCCGACTGCAGCCTGAAGGCAGCAGCAAAGCCGGCTCTGGGTCTGTCCGCAATGGGCTCATTGATGCTGAGGGAGTTTCTGGTGATCCCACACCTGAATCCGGACCGGTGGCACCGATGACAAGCAAGAATAACTATATAGAAATAGACAATCATGTCACTGAGGATCTCATTTGTAAGTCACATAGAGGCAGCAGTATTACACTGAGACTGTTTCATTGCCAGGTAAAAAAGATCCTTGTTGTAACTTTTTGCCTACATTTAATATTTCATATGCCCGTATCCCTCAGCAGGTTGTGATAAGACTGTAGCCATGAGGAAAAGTGATTGATGACAGGAAAGGCGAAAGCATGGGGAAAGTAATTCCAAAGCTTTGACCAGTGTTGATTGATCCATGGTTTGGCTTTTAAGGTGTGGAATGAGGTGATAAGCATGCGTGCCTGAAGGACAGCAGCACTCAGATTAAACTTTGTCCCTGAATGTGCTCAACCTAAGAATCAAAGACGCAGAGTCAACCGGAGGAAATCCACCTCAAAGTCACATTGAACAAAGTCGTTATGGTTATTGGGAAACATTTTTTTTTTTTTTGTAATAGATGATAATTGACCAGCATTTCCAATCCTGCTGTTTTTATCATTTAAAGTCTGGGTAAAGTTAAATCAGAGATTTGCTTCTGAGCACATTATACATGTTAGAAAATAATTGCTGCAAATGTGAAAAGACAGTGAACTATGTCATACTGAATTGTGGAGTTGGACCGTTAAAGTGCTTTTCTTCAGCAGTGTCCAATGTTTTTTATGGTGTGTAAGGCACAGACATACTACCACAAACTGCTCAAGGGCATTTTCAAAGTAAAATGATTCAAATTAGCCACTGTAATGTTTGGTGCGATGGGAGAAGATGGATTTCCATCTCTGAATCATACTGTTGGCAACAGCTTTGGGGTGAATACAAACAAAGGTGCTGAGCAAACTTTTGAAAGTCCCTTGAGAGACAGAAGAAGACAGGAAGAGGAAGAAAGGACTTTATTGCTCTGAAGACACTTCATATACAAAAACAACAGTATACTGTGGCGACCTAAAGTAATGTTTTTGGTAGAAAAAGGAGCGTTGTCCAGTTGTGGGGACATCCATCCATCCATCCATCCATCCATCTTCAACTGCTTATCCCGTTAGGGGTCGTGGGGGCCGATCCCAGCTGGCATTGGGTGAAGGTGGGCTACACCCTGGACAGGTCGCCATTCCATCACAGGGCACACAGAGACCACTCACATTCACAACCATGCGCAACCATTCATATTCACACCTACAGGCAATTTAGAGTGATCAAATAACCTGCCTGTCTTTGGACCGGAAAAAACGGAGAAATCCCATGTTTACACACTTAAACGCAAACTCCAAACAGAAGAACCCCAAGCCAGATTCAAACCTGCGACCCTCTTGCTATCAGGCAACAACGCTAACGACTGCACCACCGTGCAACCGTGTTGTGGGGACATTTCAGTCAAAAATAAAGTTAATCCACATTCACATGCTCAGATGGTGGGAGTACATGGAGACTCTGTTGGTTCTTGCAGCCAACAGCAGAACTACAACAGCAATGGCAGACAGCAATGTAGATACACCAGGACCCAATCCCAGTGTCCACACTCACAATGAGGCGTGTTCCTGTCAAGTCCTTTAGGGTTTAGAGCTGTCCCACCGTCGTATCTTCAAGTCCTTGAGGGCTCTCTCGCAGACACGTTGTCCCTTCATGAACACTTTCCATAAGTCTGCATTTCTGCAGACCACAATTTATTGCGTTGTGATGTTAAACACAGGATTACCACAGTCATCAGGGGAGGCCCGGAGGAATAAAAAATGAGAAACAAAGAGAATGGCACATGGGTGTTCAGCCAGGCATTTTTAATTTGCACAGGAACATTAACATAAAGGATTTAAGATGCTCCATATACACAATACAATACAATACAACACATGAAAACAGAGTAATGCAAGCATAAGACTATATTACGCACCTGGTTTATTCATCGGTTATTTCTTTTAATTTTGCTTTATGAACCAAAGCAATTAAATTTGGTTTTTCACAGTTACCTCTTTTCACATAAGGCAAATGCCTGGAGGATGTTCAAATAGGCAGTAAAATATGTACAATAAAAACGGAAACATGACGTGTTTTCACAAAGTGCTGTCTCATTTATATTTCTACCATTTCATGCTCTTACAGCCTCTCACACTCAACCGTTGACCAGGTGACATCAGTCAAAGCCCTGAGGGTTCAGGGCTGAAGGCCTTCAGGGGAACATCGGGATTGGGCCTTGGTATTCCGTGGATGGGATGGTCACCTGGCTGAAGGTGGAGCCATGTACAAGCCTCATAAGATATCACATGGAGCTGCAACTGGCGGTATGTCTTCCAGATTGTATCTGAGGTCTTGGGATGGAAGTCTCTCCCTGAGGAAAGCCGGATGCAACAGCTCTGCTGAACATCCCAACTTCCTGCTGCTGCAGTATTTCTCGCCACACCACGCCAGGCTGTAATGAACTGGCTCTAGGTCTAATTAGTTTGTATTAATGCATTATTATTTATCATTATTAGATATTTTCTTTTTTTTTTTGCATTTTGGCCTTTATTTGACACAGAACAGTGTAGAAACAAGAGGGGTGGGTGGTGGCAGTGGGGTATGACTTGCAACAAAGGTCAGAATCAAACCGGGGATGTTGCAGTTGGATGAAATGTGCCGTAACCTCTTGGCAACCAGATGCTCCAGTTTGCATGAGTCATTTGTTTGTTTGAAAATGTTGCATATTATTGTATTGCGTGAATTTTACAATGTACATATTTGACCTTGATATCAACATCCACTGTGGAGATGCGCTGTCAAGATAAAGAGGGTCTGAATGTGTATAGTACGAAGGACAAATGGTGAAAGAGAGAAATTAGATTATTATCAGAGTCCCATGTTGCCAGTTGGGTATCCTTTCCTCTGCAGTGCTGGAGACAGAGGATAGCAACATCAGATGGGGGAGGGCTGGGGCTAATATGTAATTCAAATCTGGGCTTTGACAGATTTATATTTTAGGGCCATGAAAACCAGTATTCCTGGAGGACCTGACCAGCACAGATACTGGGTTAGCATTGCATTACCTCAGACACTCAGCTCCAGTACACTGGTGTCTCACACATACACACCCACCCACCCACACACACACACACACACACACACACAAAGGGAAGTGACATAAAACCAAATGGATTTGATAAAGTTATTTATTGCATGGATCAGTCGAAGGCAAAGGAGGCAAATTATAAAGGAGAAGAGCCTGAGGGTGTTGCTTAAAGGAGCTAAATCTTAACATACCAAATAGTTATTTTTTTGCTATATTAATGTTGTGGATATCATATATAGAACATTTAAATCAAATAAATAAATACAACCAAAAGCAGGGCCCTAACACAGAGTTTTAATAACTTGACTGAATAAAAAATATACATCAGATCACAACCACACCAACTAATAACTTGGCTGAAAATAAGACTTAAAGGAGACATATTTTGCTCATTTTCAAATTCATATCTGTATTTTGGGTTTCCACTAGAACATGTTTACATGCTTTAATGCTAAAAAAACAAACAAACACGTTTTTCATATGGCCTGAACACCTGTAATTGTGACGACATCTGCCTGTCTTAAGTTATGTATTGTATTGTTTCTTTCCCGTGTTTCATTTCATTATTGTCCATTTCCTGTTTTATTTTGATATTACTAACCTCCCTCTCGTTTCAGATCACTGCACTTCCTGTCCTCATGTGTTCCACGTCCCCTGACCTCCTTTCCTGCTCTGCACGGGTGTTCTGAGTTGTCTGGTCCCGCCCCTGATTGTGTCCACCTGTGAAGCGTTCAATCACTCCTCTTGTATATAATGTGTCTGCTCCCTTCCTCATGGTGCCAGATTGTATTTGAGCCTTATGGTGATAGTCATTCTCGCGTTCTTTCCTCGTGCTTGCCTTCTCGTGTTTTTTGACCCTCGTTTTTGACTCAGCCTCTTGCCTAGCGTTTTCTGAACTTGTTTGTATATTGGACTGCTTACCTGTGTACCGAACCGACTGTATTAAACCTGTTTTTGAACTTTCCTCAAGTCGTGCGTTTGAGTCCTGTTCCATACTGACCCGGGTGTTACAGTAATCTGTCTGAAACACAAAAAGCCTTGTCTGCTCTGATTGGTCAGCATTTCCAGTCTTCTCATCTTTGCAGCAGCATCACCACCAAAGCTGGGGAATGACTAATGAAGTACTGTGGCACTTTCTACCATGAAAAATCACAAATAAAAGCTTCTAAATCAAAATCTCGATCTTTCTGCAGTCTGATCCAAATTGGGGAGAAATTAAATACATCTGCAACCAAGAATACATATTTCATTTTACATATGGCTCTGGTACATACTGCTATCTATATCTGTCTGTCACATTATGTATGAATAAACTCTATAAACCATAAACATAAACATTTGTCTTGTACATTTGTGAGAAATGGCCTGTAAAGCAAGTAGCATGTTAGCATGTAGCAGAGTAATTAAGTAACACTACAGTAACTATCAAGATGTGGGGGTGGAAAGTATGATGATATGATATGAAACAACAGAAGATGTGATACAGTAGTCAAGAAACCAGATAAAGGTACGCCTAAAAGTTACGTATCCTGTCTTATCCTACACATTAGTTGCATCAGACCAGTGACACTCACCATAATGAGGCAATAACTTGCTGGAATAGACATTATCTTGTACCATGTCAACATAATTTTATATAAAAACTGCTCAGTATCTACATTATCAGCAGCTACTATGAGGACTAACATTAGTTATACTGTGTTCATGTCTCCCAAAGTAACTGGAATGTTTTCACTTGAAACGTTTGACTTGTCAGACAGTTACTGACATATTTATGCTCTAAAATGTTTGTCTAAGCTGCATATTATCTGTTTGAGACCCTGACAGAGTACTGTGTAAGTGCACCATGAGAAATATCTTGATTAAATAATCAAAAGGTATTGCAGAGGTGAATTTTACATGTGGGAATTTTCCTTTGTTTTCTTGGAGTAAATAAATATGAACACTGGGGAGCTGAAATCAACTTTATTCAGCGTTCTTTTTCCATGTTTACCATCCACCTAACACAATCTTTCCCCAGAAACCATTATTAGGCCAAAATGTGGATCCAGCATGGTAACCAAAAAGTACACATTGTGGTTAAAAGGTTCCTCTCTTTCCCGAATTTCCCTCCGGGGATTAATAAAGGTTAATCTTATCTTATCTATCTTATCTTATCTTATTAGACTGTCGGAGGGCCTTGTCATACAGCTTTAAACTGAATTCATTAATTCATTTGCACTTGTATGGCACCACCTTATTTTATAGAAAAATGGAGGAAACTAATTCAATATCAACCAAATTAATATAATAATCTCACAACTGGAAGACACGTTCTAAAACAATGGATGTCAAGTTCTCTATTTTGAAATTGGGAACCATTTATTTACCATAAACTGTGATAACTGAAGAAATTCAGTGATGAGTAAATAAATGAACAATAATGAGTAAGGAGTGGGTGAAAGGATTTTTTGAAGGGACACAAATAACTAATTAAAATAATAGTAATGAGAAAATGTTTGATTAGCTTCTCTAAATGCTATGAAAGTTACAAGTAACGATTTGAAAATCAATAAAGCTCCGAAGATTAATTTGACAACAGCTCTTGATCAGATTCTGCCATAGAACGTTTTTACATTTGCCGGTGTTGATTCTTTAGGTCCAGAACTGTAGCGGTCACCTCAGATGCTGTTCTCTGCTGTGGGCTTTGACAGCAGACCTCTCAGCTGGCCTCAGATATCGACAAAATATGGCCTCAAAACGTTCCCATTAAAATAATCAGATGAGTCAGTCAGTTGATGGTTGTTATCTTCTATGTGTTGAAAATTTGCTCACTCGTGAAAAAACTTTGGCGGACGTTTATCAAAGTTTAAACCACAATGAGATAAACAAAAGTATCTTTAATATTATGCTTAACTTAAATAGAAATTAATATGAGGTAGAAAACAAACACAGTGGAAAGTGTGTATTAACGCAGAGACGTTTTAGAGTTAGAAAAACGTAACTTTTTAGAGAGGAGCTGTTCGATCCTCTCTCAGATTTCAGATCAATTCCTTCCTGAATAAACTTTTACAAACATCAGAATTCTCTCATCAATACACAAAATTTATTAACCTTACACGACTCATATATGTCACATACTGTCACCAAACCTTTCTGATTGAATATTTAAAAACTGTCAGATGAATTATCAGATTACAATAATTTATTACAGTACCTCAAACTTAATGCAGTACATATACAGTATATACTTGTTTAATTACTCTATAAGGAGATTAAGAGATGTCATATAATACCATCAATGTTAATACAACAAAGTAGTCGATCATAAGTAGTACTAATCTAACACACAACCTTTAAACTTAAGCGAAGGGATGTGTAGGCCTGGGTTAAGTTTCTGTGAAGTGAGTTTTGACCAAACGGGTCACTTTGAAGTCAAAAAGGTATTTTTTGAAAAGAGCAAGGAGTTACAGATTTATTCAGTCAGCAGGAAGACTCTCCCAATGCAGTCGTAAAGTTTGGTCATCGAGAAAAGGAGTTCACAAGCTCTTACCAAACCACAGTCGTCCCATTTGATGCTATCCATGTTAATTATTGAATCTTCTCTTCACATAGGAATTTTGTGTCTCTGTTCTTGGGGACTGAAACACAAGAACAGGGACAGGATTCCAGTCCTGCTACAGCACACACTAAATTTGGGTCTCCTCCATCTTGAGGTGTGTAGCCTATTCAAGTTCAGGACACCGCCATGCTAATAGTAACTGATGCCTCGGAGATAGGTGCTAGAACTGCTGGTTCAGCTGGTTCCACTCATGAGCACTAAGCACCACATCCTCATAGGACTGTCTTGTACCTTCGTGCCATCTAGATTCTCCTCCTGACTCTCGCCGTCCTCAGACTGCTGTTGTGAGGTGAACTCTGAAAGCACATTTCATATTGACAGCATTGTCTGTAATGAATAACTTCTCTTCTGACAGATAGCGTATTCCTCCACTCAGTTTCCTCAAAGGCAGAAGCAGTTCACTCCCACTATGTCTGCCTGTAAAACACCTACAGTCCAGCAACCAGGATCTGGGTGTGTATGTAGGAATCCTTTTGTTATGCATATGGGCAGTCACTCAAGGTAAGGAGCTGTGATTGGATCAGAGATCAGTTGTTGGTGACACAAGTGACTCAGTCTCCAGTTTCTCCAAAACAATTTCCTTATCAACACTGGGATTTGTTTCTCAGAGATTGTTCTTCCAGAGATTGGTGTGAACGTACTATCATAATCTCAACACAAGTGACAGAGGCAGACAACAGCCAATTATGAAATCTTGGATGATGGCTTCACTGGCATGTTGCCTCAGTGAATGTAGGCTGTAGACCTGCACACTCTGGGTTAAGGATGCTATAGAGAGATGAAGCCCCCTCCCTCTTCCACTATACATTTTAATTTCAAAGCACAAACTCAATCGACTGACATTTCTCAGTATAATAAATTGGTTCTGTACAGTATCTGCACCAACGTTCCTGTTTAATTTCTGTATAATCCTTCCTTTTCCTGTTCTAATAGCTCCAGGGTCAGCTGTGTCCCAGCCAGGGACATATACAGTGTAATTAACTCCCACCCTAAACTTCTGTTCTGCAGAAACACGCATTACTATGCAAAGCATGCATGCCACAGTTTAAGGGAATTCAGCTTGATTTCCTGCTGCTGGTGACCCCACAGAGATTACTGACACTGTAGTGGGTAGATATGAGCAGCATGCAGCTAACAGCTGCATTTCCACAGAGATTAGTTCCCCATGCACTAGTGACCAGGCGTGAACAGATATAGATACTGTTCAGTCTGGGTGGCCTGCACAGGACAACAGCAAACAAAGAGCAGGACTCAGAACAAGTCACACTTTGTTTCTCTCTCAACTTACAGTACAAGAGAAATCAGCTGCTGCTCTGGATATTCGATGCAGTCTTATCAATGTGAGTGTCTTTACACACAGTTACCAGATATAAGATATTTTATTATTTACTGTCCATAAGGTAGCACAAATAATTAATTATCTTATAGTATTGACCGTATTATACAATAAAATCAACCAACTATAAAGTGAATAATTACTGTTGATATTGCAATACTAATAGTTCATCTTATCTATCTTAAAGCTACTACGAGGAACTTTCATTTTGTTTTGATTCTGGTGTTTCCTTTGGACAAAAGTGATGATTTTAAGCACCACAGTCCCTTTAGAAAACCTGTCATTTTACTGCAGCGGGGTCTGACAGTCTGCCCCATGCATCCCTGGTTCTGGTTCTCCCGTGCCTCCCTTCCCTCCAGCGGGCCCAACAATACAGCCAGCGTCGCCAGTAGCATGGCGTTTTTATCTAATCAAAAACATTTTTTGCAGTCAAAAAATATTTGCTCTGCCAAACACAAAGGGAGGCTGCTGTATTAATGGTTTAGCAGCAATCTAACAGCACCATAAATTCAGTTTATTTAACCACAATATCACAAAATCATATTTCTGACTTAAAAGACCAGTGTGTAACTTTTAGGGGGATCTATTGACAGAAATGAAATACAATTCTCAGTATGTTTTCTTTAGCATATAATCAACTCATAACAACAATTGTTGGGTTTTTGTTACCTTAGATTGAGCTGTTTATATCTACACAGGGGGCAGATCCTCATGGAGTCCACCATGTTGGGCCGCCATGTTTCTACAGCAGCCCAGAACGTCGCAATCTTCTCATCTCACCACTAGATACCGCCAGATCCTAAACACTGGATCTTTAATTCACTTAATTCATAATTAATCTGTAAAAATAAATGTCAACTATTTGTGACATGTACTTTGCATGTAAATAAAGTGCCTGAGTGTAAGACAGCACTACTGTATACGTCAAACCTGAGAGCCCGGCCCCTGGAGCTGAGAAATTGATGCTTCATCACCAGTTTTAGTGACTCTAGTCCACGTGTGTCTTTGACTTGCAGCAAGTATAACACTGAGAGTAGTGATGGTTATGGTGACAATATGTACATAAAATATGTTTGTTAGACATAAGGCTTTCATCCAGGAAACTGCTGTTTGTGTCTGTGTTCACAAACATCCAGTCACACTTTCAATGTAAAAGCATAGAGATTTTAAGCCCAACCATGTTTTTTTGTTGTTGTTGTTTAATTCACAACATCAAATACGGCAACCAGACACCCTGGTTTGTCTGGGATTGTCCTGGTTTCAAGGTGTGTGTCCTGAGTCTTGATAAATATCTGTAAAACTCAAAATTCCTGGTTTTCAACAGTCGCTAACAATGTCCCACTTTTCACCACAATTAAAATAATGATAACATTTCACGCTTACATAAATGTTTATCATCTTCGGTCCCACTCATTTATTAATTTGTGCGCACGAGAAAGTATATTAACCGACAGCCAGCACAGTGCACCCTGCTGCAATCTCTCTCTATGCCAAGATACAATTGTGCACGGACGGCATGGCAGATCTGTGCAACCAGTATCAATTAAAAAATAAAATAACCACAGAAGCCCCCATACTTATGTGTTGTATGTGTTGTTTTGATTAATTATTCTACACAGTTCCTTCTGCACAGCAACAGCTGTAGAGGCAAAATATGGTGAATCTCCATCCTGGCCAAAATGTTGTCTGGAGCTTCACATTTAAATTATAATAGCCTGTGGCTGTGGCGAGCAACATGATGTGATAATGTCCCAGACAACAATAAATTTCCTCTGAGGAAAACTCTCTGCAGGAACAACCACTTCCATAATAACCTTTCAGCATATTGTAATTCAAGTGGTCTGAGAGAAAACTAGACTTCTGCACCTCCTCATGACTCTGTTTTCAGGCTTTAAACATCTAGCCTGAGACGGGAGACTTTGGCCAATCACAGGTCATTTCATAGAGAGAGTGTTCCTATTGGCTGTGCTCAGGGATGGTGGGCGGAGCTTGGTAATTCCTCCACAGATCTCAACATGGGTGCTGGGTCACAAACTTTCTCATTTTACAGCTAAACAGTAACTACTAGGCGCTGCCTAGTTATACCGTTTGGTTAGAGTGTATGAGTGATTGACAGCTCATAGACGGCAGCTGAACAGCAGACCCAAGATCAGCTCTGATTGGTTGTTTGCCTGCAGTCTGTGAAATCTTGCAGATGCCGTTAGGAGCATCAGAGACGACAGAGGCACATAGTATTGTCAGGATATAGTCTGTTTTATGAAGATTTTTTTTTTAATTATACTTGCTCCAACTTGCCTACTGCTGCTTTAACAAACTATGCATTGTTTGTTTAATCCATACACAAAGAGGATTTTAAAGAGGTTTTGTTGGAGTTACAGGCTGGAACTATTTCTTGTTAAATAACAGGTGGGATCAGTGACTTCGCAAAGCTGCACACAAAGTGAGGATGCGTCTGTACAGATGATCATCACTTGTGTTCAGCAACCGTATCTGGCAAACTTAGCGCGACTGTATGTAACCTCCCTAAAGCCACAAGTAGTCATTTTTACATTTTTCTTTGTGTATGGATTAAACAGCTCTTGGAAAGAAAGTGAATAAGCATATATATCCAAAACACTGAACTATTCCCCTTTTTTTGGCCAGTACCTAATTTACTGAACAAGAGTATTAAATGGAAAACATAACTGACTGTACATTGAACATTGAGATGTTTGGATATGTGTCTGCTGGTTGTATTGCTGGGAGGAGCATTCTTACCTTTGTTTTTGACTTTGGTAGCAAAACAAGAGTCATGCTAGTGGAAGTAAAACACATTCAAACCTCCCACAGAGCTATGATTTGTCCTAAATATGATATAAGGAGAATGAAGTGACAAAGTGGCATTGACGATGCACCCACAGACAGAGCTCTGTCAGCTGAGTTATCGGTGGAGTATGGTAGTGAAGTGTGTTTTCTAGGGCTGTCAAAGTTAACACAAATTTATTTTAATGCCACAAAATTCTTTAATGCATTAATGCAATTAATGCAAGTGAAGACTGCATTATGTGAAATTAAAAAACCTCAGGAATCCTTTTGGTGCTGTGGTACGACGAGCTAGTATGACATACCTTTGTCATACTAGCTCGTCAGAAAGGAGGAAAGTGTGATTAATTTGTGATTAATCACAATTAACTATGGACAATCAATTGGCAGCACAATGTCTCCAATACCTCAATTTGCTACTCTAGAACTGTTCTACTAACCATGCTAGGATGAAATACATCAAACAAATCACTGTATGGAGGTTTTGAAGGATTTGCCACCCCCCTTTTGAGGTGCAAAACACTCAGATTGTTTTGTTTTTGGGACAGTAAATGAAAATGAACGACACAGTTCAAAAATAATTTGTTTGGGTTAATTCAACATCCACTGTACAGTGTGAAATATGGGAGGCAATGAAAATATATCCAACTACCTGCTGAACTTGATTCATCGTTGCTAACTGACCACAGCGGCGGAGGAATCTGTGTCTGAATTTAACATCTGTTGCAAAAACTATTTTATTAGGTATACACAAGGGACAGACTACAGGGAGAGAGAGAGAGAGAGAGAGAGAGAGAGAGAGAGACAGCGAATGATGAGACAACTTTGTCCCGTGTTCAGTAATCGTTCAGATAATTGACAGCAACACCAAATTTCACTGTAAATTAAATGTCAGTATGTTCTGCAGTCAACGTGCAGCAGACTGTTATTTTCCACTGAATTTCTAGTCTAGTGCATTCTGATTGAAACAGCCAATTAAATACTTATTAAACTGGTATGTTCTTAGCAATAAGTGAGTGAAAGGAGTTTAAAAGTTTTAAGACCTACCAAAAAAAAAAAAAAAAAAGACTTTTGTGGAGGACTTGGTGAATATCAGTCAATATCTGAATTTTTGAGATGCTGTCTTGGCCGGCTAAGTGTGAACAGAGGAGATTTCCCCATGTGCTCAACAACATGTGAGCACACTTCAGAAATACAGATGAACTTCAGTGTGTGCAGCTAATCAGGGATGTGACGCAGTGCTTCATAGCATTCACCTGGTGAGGCCCAAACCTTGTTCTGCTGGTGCAAACATCAACAGGCTGATCAAACGTCTGATGTCTTTCTGTCTCTGATCCTACGGTGTATTGTTGAAGATTTCAGCCCCAAAGAAGCTCCTTTCACTACAAGGACATCACATAAAGGCTGACATTGAGCTCCAGACCTCAAACAGGTACATTATACATATTATACAGGCCACTCACATGCTTACATTTGGTATGTTCCCATTGTATGGCGTCATGATGATATTTGGTCAAAACAAGAAAGATGCATGGCACGTGAATGCCGTTTCCTCAGTATGATTTAAAGTAATTAAGGCCACATTCACATCACAGAGCTTAATGCTCAGTTCTGATTTTTTCCCCAGACAGGTCACATTCATGTTTTACCCATATCTGAACAGATCTCTGCCCTGACATGCCTCATGTGAAACCAGTAACGTCACATAAATATGCATTGGAACAACAGTAAAAAAAAAAAAATACTGCAGCTCTGGGTAGAGTCGGTTATCCTTTAAGCATAAAGTTGGCGTTTGGTGGTTTGATCCCCGGCCCCTACTGTCTGCAAGTGTCCTTGAGAGGGACACTGAATCCCAAGTTTTCCCCTGGGCGCTTTACAGCAGCCCACTGCTGATAATGTTTACCTGCAGAGGTTAAATTTCATGTACATGTACATGAGTTGGTAGTGAGAAAGTGCTGTACAAGTGTTCGTCTCCTGAATGATTTGCTACTCGCCCACAAGACTAATGTGACAAAGTAAGTCAATGTTACTTTTAGTTTCTCACGGGACATGACCACCGGTTTCCTGGTTGAAAGTCTTGTGTTTGTTTGATCGCACAGAAAGAATACTTTAACTAAAACTAAACTAAACCACGTTATCTTATCTCTGTTGTCTTCTGCCAACCACTTCAGATGTCAAAGTTTTACAACTTTGACATTTTGGTGTTTTCGCTGGACTCACCTGGAGCTGTGTTCCTGAATCCACTCTGCTCCTCCTGTCTGTCATCTGCTGAGCTACTGTCACAGTCACAGCATTGGCTCGTTAGTTTTGGAGCATTTAGCTGCTTCTTTTTCTCTGGACTTTAACATTATTTTGAACTTTTCGGTCCCACCATTTCTTTTGCGTGTTCAACACTCAGCCCAGCTCCTAGCCAGGTCTGAGTCTACATGATGTTAAGAGATACTTCCACAGAAAGCTTTAAAGGGTATAAAACCAGCCAGGTAAACAAAAACGGGAAAGACAAGGCCCGTGAGGTTGCCACCTGGTTGCGGCCCATCAGGACCACCAGCCAGCAACCTACAGTCTATGAGAAAATGAGCCTACTTGTCACTTGATTTATTACCTCAAATAAAAATATGACTTTACTGTCTCAGAGTTGTTCCGGTACAGATGTCAGTATCGGAAATGCGTCCGATGCTGTCCAAAATTTGGTATCAGGTATCAACAAGTCTATGCACCGATCTAATACCTTTAATCCAGAAAAAATCAACTGGAAATCAATTATTTTTCACTGCTCCAAAACAGGAGCCTTCACTGTGCTGTTGCCCTGGATGTATCATGGCTGCCACTGATAGCTGTACAACAACAACAATAATAATAATAATAATAATAATAATGTAGGATTGGTATTTGGTATTGGCCAGCACTGCAAGTTCAGGTATCGGAATCAGCATCTCAGGTTTCAAGTCTTCTTCAATACAGCGTGATGTTCATTGAGTAAATTCTGGTCCCATTTAGAGTCAATGAGGCCATAAAGCAGGGGATGCTTTAGGGTGAGGCTAACATGATTGACAGGTTTAAACCGTGTTGTCTGGTCTGGGAGTTTTTGTCTTACAACTTTAACGCTTTCACTGTGTTAGCACTTCATAAAAGTTAATTGTAACACAAACTGCAACTATGACTACTGCGAAAACGTCATTAATATCTAGTGTAAAAAGTTTTGAACTCGATTCGGCTCTGGAGGAAAGCAAATGGAGTACACAGTGCACAACGGAAAGGGATCATTCTCTGAAAAGCATGAATGTGTTCTGTGAATTTGGTATTCTGCCCAGTAGATTTGAATATTTCTTGTGTACAAGGGGATGTTTTAGTCTGATAGTGGTACTGGAGGAAGAAGAACTGTCAATCTGTCCGGCCAGTAGTTGTCCACATGTCTTACTTGAGAGCAAAATCAATCTTGTGTTCTTTGGCTACACAATAAAACAGTGTCAGAGGGTCCAGTAACATGTTTAACTCTCTAGGCTGATATATAGATATAGAGTGCGACAGTTTGCTCTGTTGGTTAGATTTCATCCACATTGTGCTGTGAGTCAAAGATGCTTCCATGCCATCTGTCAGTGGAAGTACCTTGAGAAATGCTCTAATATGTCTAATATTAGCTTCTTTTCCCAGCGTACATCCCCTCAGTGGCTGTATCCTGGGGGAGACCATCTGGTGGCTTGTTTTAGGATTTGTACAACAGGAGGAGGGAGGAGGGAGGGTGCAACGCTATGACTCTACTATAGCATGCATGCTAAGCATATGAAATGTTGCCAAATATATTGGTTGTACATATATGAATGGACATTTTTACTGACAAGCTTTTTCTTACTGAGCTTACACAGCATTTACTAACACAAGTTGACAGGTATGAAACATACCAGTTTGTGCTCAATAGTTTTACCGATGAAACTATTGTCCTCCACCTAGATGGAATGTCCTGCATTTAGGAATATGACCCGACTTAACCTTTCTTTTAAACAGCTAGAGGGGAATAAAAACCATGCTAGATTGCTCTTTATTGATTTTTTTTCTTCAGGCTTTAATTAATACTATCCAACCCCACAATTCAGTCATGAGGCTGATGGAGCATTTTGAGTTCTGGTGGGTTGAATAATGGATTTTTTGATAAACAGAACACAAATGGTGAAAGTGAAACAGCATTTTATCAGATTCATTATGTTCTTTTGCTGGCTCACCCCAAGGCTGCGTTCTCTGACTTTTGCTTTATATTCTGTACACTAACATGTCCCGAACTAACCATGAGAAGTGGTCCATACCAAACCTTGCAGACGACTGAGTCACTGTGAGAGTCAGCTACATGATAATAAATCCAACCATGGCCCAGTCATTGATGAGCTCATCACCTGGTGCGATGAATCTTTCTCGGAGTTAAACAATCCAAGACAAATAATGATATGGTCATAGATTTCAGAACTCAGGCTTCAATCTAGGACTCTGTGATCATTAAAGACCAGGCTATCTTGGCACAGTCAAAGACTCTAAAGCGACTCTTGGGACGAACGGTGAGGCAGCACTCAGCGGGTATTTAGTCTCAGAAAACTGTCCCATTTTCACATTGATAAAATCACATTGACCCTCTTTTTTGGAGCTTTTATTCAATCAATCTTTCCTTTTTCTTTAACCCTGACTCAAAAACAAAATATTCTCTTAACCAAATCGACAAGTGATAGGCGAGTCTCAGCTCAACCTTTCAGTTCTTTACTCTTATCCTCAGGACTGCTCCCATCCATTACATAGCAAGCACCTATATTACCAGGTCCTTCGCTCTGGCTGTCGGTTTGTAGCCCCTTAGATGGAGAACAAAACCACTCAGAAATACTGTCGTACCTGCAGCTGTTGCTCTACTCAGTGCAACCCAGTCTCATTCCCAGCTCAAATACCAGTGTTTGGTATGTGCTTCTTGGCATTGGAGACCAACGAAGGCATGCTCTAGAAATAGTATGTGACAAACCAGGCTTTCACCTAACTCCAATGTAAACCCACCCGCTGTGTTATTCAACGGTCAGTACGAATGACATACTGTAGTGTTATTAGCTTGACAGTTTGCTAAGGGCAGGCAGGTAGGAGGGGTTGTGGATGGGTCAAACAAACAAGACTTTCAACCAGGAGACCGGCGTTTGTGTCCCGTGTGAAACTAAAAGTAATGTAGATTTGTTTTGTCATGTCTTTAGTCACGTCGCTAGTCAGTGAAGCTAACCATGACCATTTCCTAACCTTAACAAAATTGTTGTGTTGCCTAAAACATCCTGTGAAATCAAAAGTTTATTTTGAAAGGACACTATGCGTGCAAAGAGCATGTATTGACACACCGTCCCTGGGTCGTCCAAAAGTTAATGCCAGACGGGTACCCCGTGTGTCGGTGTCCGATGCCGAGATGCACTGACCAAGTGGTGGTATTTGACGAATTGGGGGTGAGAATGTGTTGCTCAACAAAGCTACCATGAGATGATGTAACAACAACAACAAAACAGTAACAACAATACCAGTAGGATTAGCTATAAAATATTCTGTACTACAATAATCTAAAACAATGGATATAAAGAAAACCCAGCAGAGCAATACAAAAACAGTCCTACAGCCTCTGTCCACTAATGTCCAAATGGCAGGATCTCACTTTCCTACAAACAAAAGCATATGACATCAGAATATCAGCACCGTCTGTGACCTGAATGGTCACGGACATGCTAAAATTCAATGATGGAAAATATTTGGTTAATTTCAGAGTAAATGCACATGGGAATTGTTGACAATAAGATAAATTTAGAATAACCACAATTATCTCTTAAAGCTGCAGTGGGTAGAAATGAACCAATTATGATTAAAAAAAGTTAAAAGTTATTTTTATAAAATGGACAGTATATCCTGACAGTAGTGCATGAGACATTTAATCTGGGAAAAAAAAAAAAAAAAAAAAAATCACGTGCCTCTGTTTCCTCTAGTGTCCCAATGGCATCTGCAAGATTTCACAGACTGGAGGAAAAGAAAAGTACTAAATCTGTTTTAATGTGGTTTAATTCATCAACCTCCTGGTCCAGCAGGACAGTTTCTCAGTTGTTCACTGACTTTTTGACTTCTATTATGAAGCTGGATAAAGTGTTATTATTGGTGATTGGTGGTTATTCTGTTCTTTCAGCCTTCCAGCCACAACTACTAGCAGCCGCTTGCACAGCGGAGGCTTTGAACATGGCCCACTCAGATTCCATATCCCCAGCCTCCCCTGGGAAGTGGGAGCTGGACACCTCATGGACAATGACCTCAGCCAGACATTACAGTTCACCCTCTCTACACATTTGGGTTTCCGAAGTCTGTCCAGCAGCCTCCCCGGACGTCTGATCCATCTCACCAGGTGATGATCAGATGACAGCTCCTCTTTTCACCCGAGTGTCCAAGACATACGGCCGCAGATCTAATGATGCAACCACAGCACTCTGTCCAAGCTGGATGTTTGTATAGCCTAAACTACTGTAAGCTATTTTATCTATTGGCGGCAGTAGCTCAGTCCGTAAGGACTTGGGTTAGGATGCGGAGGACGCCGGTTCAAGGCCCCCATGGACCAAGACCAACTGGTTGTTGGAGAGGTGCCAGTTTACACTGCCGAGGTGCCCCTGAGCAAGGCACCGAACCCCCAACTGCTCTGGGCGCTTGTCAGGAGCAGCCCCCTCACTCTGACATCTCTCCATTGACACATGTATATGTACTGTGTGAACAACAGCGTGTAAAACTGACTTTCCCCACTGTGGGACTAATAAAGGAATATCTTCTTCTTCTTCTTCTTCTTCTTTAGCTTCCTTTCAGGAAAATGTGAAATTAGTGAATTTGCCTCAAACAGTTCAGGCCTTTCACATTAATATCTTTTTTGAACTGTTGTTTTTGTCATGAGTACTTTCATAAAGAATGTGAATATTACACATCAAAAGAGCAATGTGATAAATTTTCAGAACAAAAAAATGTCTTTGGGCTTTAACACTGCAAATGAAGGCATCAACCAGTCATGTAGTGCAGGATGGACTTATTCTATACATACACTACAGTGTACAACACCACGGCTCTGCATTTCAAACTACTCCTCTCAGCCTTGATAAAGGCAGTGCAAACCAGATCCACTCCCTCTGTTCTTACCTTTCACAATTTGAAAGCATCCGCAGGGAAGTATTCCCCATTTTCGTGTTGTTTATTCATCATGGCCCCGGAGTGCAAAGGCCTTAAGGGCCAAAAAAGGCATTTTAGTTCAGTTCTTGAATGTATCCTTCAGGTAGGACCTTTAGGTAACATTATGTTTCTAACTAGCAAAGCATGATAATCCATTTTCTCTACACATCAAGCAATAAAACATTTCATATCTAAAATTAGCTCTTGTAAATATAATGAAAATCTGCTGATAATATCTCAGTGCACCTGTTGCCATATGATGTTGATTCGTTCTGGCATATGGTCTGCTTTGGATAGAATGTGCATATTTGTATTTAATTTACATATAAAGTGCAGAAATATGGAACATTTCCTTTAATCTCTGTAAGAATACAAGGCAGTTTTTCTTTGGTAACAAGGTAACTTTAAATACTGAAAGTGACAGTAGTGATGAAAAACAGCATCAGTCCAAAACATATGTTTTCAGATGACAGCGCCTTCCAGTGGCCGTAGGGATTATGACGGAAGCAGTGGAGGAAGTCAGACGGCAACTTACAAACCTTAACCATAACCATGTGGTTATTACAGTAATTATGGCATTGAAGCTCCCCTAACCCTACATCTCTATCTATCTGAGCATCAGTAACAGCTGCTTATTGATGTTATTCTATGTGGGTGCAGTTTTTCTCTGTTGGTGTTTGCCATCATTACACCTTTTGTCTATTTTTTCTTTATCATTGCTTTGGTGCCTTTAGACAAACATCATCCAAGGAGTTCTTTAAGGAGTATTTTCACACTGTACGGCCACAATAGGCTGTTGGTCTGTCTGTAAACTGTGATGGAGTTTGTGTTTTCAGTATCAAGTGTGACAGGGAACAATACTGTGTTGTATACATTATATAGTTTTAAACTACCTATTTTCTGGTTCCAGTTCCAGTTTCCTTCCATTACTTTTTACTCCAAATACTGTTATCAGTTGTTAAGACTTTGGACAAGAACTATTAGGTCATACCTTTGAGCTCCACATGGTTGCTCTCAGTTATAACCATTATAACTCAACTGCGACAAATCCGATCATCATCGGTCCGAAATCACTCAAAAAACTACTCACAACTTCTGCCTCATTAGCGACAACTCCACCCTGTCCCCCTCCCCTCACAACCTCTCCTTTGTACACCACTTCAACCACATCACTGCCTTTTTCCCCCTCAAAAAATAGCTTGTATCCATCCATCACTCTCTTTCTCTGCTGCCGAAACTCTAATCCTTTCGTCACATCCAGAATCGACTACTGCAACAGGATTCTTCATGGTTCATCATCCAAAGTCCTCAACAAACTGCAGTGCAAACAGAACTCTGCTGCCCGTCTACTCACCCATTCCCGGTCCCGTGATCACATCACCCCTGTCCTCCAGAACCTCCACTGGCTCCCTGTCCTGCTCCTCACACAAACCCTCCATAACCAGGACCCTCCTACCTCACTGACCTGCTCCACCACCACACTCTGCTCCTCTGAAGCCAACTTCCTGTTCCCACCACTCCGAACCAAGCACCGGACCTGAGGCGACGGAGCATTCGCTATAGCTGCTCCCTCCCTCTGGATCTCACTTCCTAAACACATCTGAGACTGAACCAACCACAACTCAAAACTCACCTTTTTAGAGCTGCTTCTAATTTGGGATTGATGCTGTGTGTTTTATACTGTATTTTTCTAATGATGACTGTTTTAAGATCATTTTATTGTGTAAAGTGTCTGAGTGTCTTGAAAAGCACTATATAAATAAAATGTATTATTATTATTATTGGTTATTTATTATTTTTGTCTTTACTTATTTATCTTCCTTGTGCTTTATTTTTATCTTAAGTTATTTTTGGGTGAGCATTATGATTTATATTAAGACATAATTCATCTTTTCACACTTAATACCGATGTCCATTGTCATTTTATTGTTTCAGATGGGTAGCTTTCTCATGTCATGTGACTCCATGGCTGTTATCCATGTCTTAATAAAGGATGTTAAATTCACAATCAGAGAGCCTCGAATGTTATCCAGACTGCCATCCTATACCCTAGGACTTCTTTTAAAAATATGCTGAACAGGCAATGCTTTTTTAAAATTTTTATTTGACTATTTGCCCCATCCTTTAAGAGTGCCTGTTTTTTAATTTAGCATTTATAACAGTGTTTCCTGACCCAGTGCAGCACTCTCATTTTTTTCAACACTTACGTATTTCAGTTTTTAAGATATGCCTAATAAAATAAAATAAAATTAAGCATTAACATGCTTTTTTAAACATTTTAAAGAATAACGTTTCGGATTACATTTCATGTCTACTCATACAGAGTTAACAGGGTTTACTCTGCCTCTGCAAACGCCACTTTACTGCTGCATTGTTCATGCGTTTTCATGTACCCTTGTAACAGTTTATTTCCATACACTGCCTTTACCCCTACAGTGCATGTTCCAGTGGGACAGAATTAACATGTTTGTGAGATTTTAATGCAACTGTAGGGATGTGAAGTGGTCCCAGAGCAGCCTGCGGTGCCTGCAGCGCAGCCAGGCAGCCTATTTGAACACAGCAATGCTTCGTGCGGGCCAAACACGTTCATTCATGTAGAAGCAGAAGTCCACTTTAATTGCTGCTTCTGTTTTTTCTGGCATAAACTCTCAACTTTTAGTTGACTTAATATGCATCATGGTTTTGAAGTTACACAGTATCATGTGACACAAGGAGCTGATTCCTTTAATTGTTCTCTAGATGGAAACAGTACATACATGTTAAAGACTAAGTGCTACGTGTAGAAACCATTATCATCATCATTGAGCCAGTGAGTGTTTCTCAAAATCAAGACCACATTTCGGCCTCTCTACTCTTCCCTTCTCTATTTACTGAAGAGAAATATGAGTTTTGTTCAGTGACCTTTAACCCCACAGTGTATGAAAGAACATCACATCAGCTCTTCTTTTTTAGTGCCATAAACACTGATGAGAACCTCGTCTCAAGGCTCAAGATAAAATCACATTTCTTCTTCAAGAATAAATCCAGTTTCTCCTTCAGTGTGTGCTCCTGTCTGACTGCAAGATTTAAGTGTCCATGTCCTGACATAAGGTGTTACGTTCAGGATGTATTTTAGAGTTGAATCTGAAACTGAGATGCCTGGGGTTCTTTGCAAATCTATACACATTTTTCTCGTCTGGTTTTCTGTGACTGGTTATATGCTGTAACAAACACAGTTTCTCCAAACCCCATGTGCTGCAACGGTCGAAATGCAGATACAGTATATCACATCTTTGCAGTTGCAGTGTTTTTCTATTAATTCTGCAAATCTTCTGTGTGGTAAAAACATTTCTTGGAAAAAATGGAATTAGGTGCAAAAGCTGTACAAGAAATACAGCCAATTAAACACGTGGTTTACTGGATATTTCTGTGGTATTATATATTTTTCATCAAACCAACAATGAAGCGATTGTACTATATCTTCTTCCTCTGTGTCACAGAGCTCCATCGTTGTCCAAAAATTTAATAAAAACTAGCGCTGTCAATCAATATTTATATTTATTGGTTTCAAATATTTAATCTCGATTAATTGCATGATTGTCCAGAATGAGTCGCGATTAATCACAAATTAATAACACATTTTTTATCTGCTCAAAATGTACCTCAAAGGGAGATTTGGCAAGTGTTTGATACTCTTATTAACATGGGAGTGGGAAAATATGTTTGCTTTATGCAAATGTATGTATATATTCATTATTGGACATCAATTAACAACAGAGAACAATGACAGATATTGTCCAAAAACCCTCACAGGTTCTGAATTTAGCATAACAAATATGCTGAAATTAGAGGCATTAAACATTTAACATGTTATTGCATTAACTTTGGCAGCCCTATGGACAAAAGTATGTTATCTTTGCTATAACCTCAGGTCACCACTATAAAGATTACTGGGGAGGTTTCATGGTATTTACCCTCTTCACTAATCTCCACTTCAGCAGCACCTTCATCCATCAAACCTTCCAGTTTCATTCCCATCTACAGTATACTCCAAACGGTTGTACAGAGGGGTTTGTTCATATATGTTTCAATGCCTGATTTATATAACATATTCTTTTTTTTTTTTTTTTTTTTTTTTTACCACATTCACTTGGGGTGTCTCCCTTAAAGCAAGAAAAAACATTTTCAGCTGCTAAATTACACTTTAGATCAAGTTACATTTATGGCATTTAATCACAGTTTGCCCTCAAAAAGAGGTATCACTTCTAAAGGAAATATCCAACCTCTCTTCAAGTATATCCCTTGTTAATGGTGAATAATAAGGAACACATTTTCTGAAGCACCTGGTAAGCGTTTCCAGGAACTATGAGAGGACAGTTGCCACCAAAAAGCTTGTTTTGCAGTGAAATGGAGTCTGGTGATACTGTACCCACTAGAGAGTAGCTCACCCCCATTCACAGTCTGCAAGGGGATATCTTATCTGAACCATCAGGATACTGCCGAACGGAGCACGGCTCTGCATTCAAGTGATTAAAAATTTACCAGGTCACTGTTTCATTTTGTGAAGTCTGCTGAAGAAAAGGGAAGGTCGAAAGGATTCCCACTGTACATTTAGAGAGAAACAATTAAACATCAAACATTAGAAATCAAAATTCAGATCATAAAAGAGGCATAGGGCCAATTCTGACTACTGAAACATCTAGAAGAAGAAGAGGGAAGAAGTGTACAGTGAAATATGGAAAATAGTGGTTACCAACAGCTAATAAGGGAATAAGTTGAGATCACTGCCAGAATGCAAGCAGCTTCTCTTCCTATAGTGCAGCAGGCAGCGTAGTCTCAAGCATGGTCAGCCCTCATTCATCCAGTCTCTGATCTCTTGAAATTAACGGTGACTAAACGGTGACTAAAAGTCACCATGGATCTGTTGTTTTTCTCAGCTTGCTTACTCACTGATCGCAGCAGGGTTCAGTGTCAGCTCATGTTTAGGGGAAGTCACTTTTATTGTGAAGCACCCTTTTGACTCCTGTTTGACTCACTCGTCTTGCTGGGAGTTTGGACAGCCAAGGGTTTTCATTATTCCACCCACTGTACAAAAGAATGAATTTAGATTTATAATTTGAAAACTGCCATCCCTCGAGCCATGCCACCAGCACCAGCCACTCATCCCACTTTGGTCCAGG
Source organism: Pterois miles (assembly GCA_947000775.1). Classification (NCBI taxonomy): domain Eukaryota; kingdom Metazoa; phylum Chordata; class Actinopteri; order Perciformes; family Scorpaenidae; genus Pterois; species Pterois miles. The sequence goes on along the minus strand of CAMQGK010000005.1, from coordinate 2,881,754 downwards.
CAGAAATATCTCAGCAATTATTAGACTGATATTATTGGACTGTTATGTCATGTAAACAAACCACGAAGGCTACCTATCAGCTGTGCGCTCAAGTTCAGCCTGGAGACAAAAGTTCTGATCTTCCGTCTTTTGTCCTTTTAAACAGAAAACACATTTTATATTGTGATATTTACTGAAATTTTTTTTTTTTAAAAAAATATTTATAAAAAAAAAAAAAAAAAAAAAAAAAAATAAATATATATAAAATAAAAAAAAAAAAAAAAAAGAAAAAAAAAATATATATTTATATATTATTTATATATATTTTTTTTTTTTTTTTTTTGTTTTTTTGTTTGTGTTTTTGTTGGTTTTTGTTTGGTTGGGGGTGGGGGTGGTAGGGGATCCCCTCTCCTCCTTTTGCTCAGGACCCCTGTGCTCTTGTGGGGGGCTCCTCCCTTTTCCCCCCCCCCCCCCCCCCCCCCCCCCCCCAAGCCCCCAGAAGCCTTTATAATTTTTTCTATCCTCTCCCTTTCTCTCTCTTTGTCCCCCCCAACCCCCCCCAAATATATTTGTAACAATTATAATATTTTTTTTATTTTTTCCTCCCCCCCCCAACCCACCTTCCTCTCATAAACCCCCCTTCCCTTTTTTTTTTTGTGGAGGGAGATGTTTTTTTTTCCTTTTTTTTTTTTTTAAACCCCATTTTTTTATAATATTCTCTCTTTTTTTTTTCTTCTCCTTTTTTTCCCTGTGGGGGAGGGGGTTTTTTTTGCTGAAAAACCCCCCCCCCTTTTTTTTTTTCCCCCCTTTTTTTTTGGAGGTTTCCCCGCAGCCAACTCCCCAAAATCCCTGGGAAAGTTCTCTGTACTCCCCTTCTCCCCATCAGTGATGAGGCCGACGATAGCAGATAGAACTTCTGCAGGTGACAGGTTGGTGAGTTGTAAGTGAAGTCTGCAGTGTAGAGGGACATACAGTGCCTGTATAGCCACCAGCAGTAGGAAACTTTCAGATCTCTGGTGTTCTCCCTCCAGCCAGCTGCCACCTTATTTAGGTTTTTGGAGTGAAATGAGGAGGTATTGTTTCATTTCAACTTCATCAGTCCTGGTCCACTGAGATGATTTCAAGGTGAGCAATAGGAATAGATAGAAACGTGACAAAAGTTCAGCTCAAAGCGTTATGCCACGTCGCGCTGTGTCACTCACCACCAGGACAGTATAATATAAAGGACATGGTTCTTCAGCAGTGTTATTAATGACCTGATAGAGCACAAGACCTGTAGGATAAACTTCTACCGGGTGAGTACTGGTTTCTTTTTGTATGTTTGGGGCAACGGCCCAAGACAAAGAAAATTGCACCGGGCTCAATCACAATTATATTAACACTGCTGAACTTTTGTCCAGAGGATGGATCTTTATGACTTCATTGACCCTCCAGCACCACCAAGAGATTTGTGGTTTAGGGTGAAATATCTCTTTGCCAAAATTTAGCATAACTTTGGAGTGTTATTTAGCGTCCTTCACGACAAGCCAGTAGGAACACCATGGCTGCTACAACCATAAAACTGCATATTGCATTAAAGTATAAGCGTAATTTGTAGGGTTACATTCTCCCTGCTGCTGGCACACGTTCATATCTAGCAGCTTGAACAACAGTTATCCACTGGTGACACCCTTTGCTTTTTGTGGCTGTTTTCAAATTAGTGTTACAGTTAAATCAATAACAATTAAAGTTCTTTTCACTTTGCTTGTTTCAATGCAAACATAATAACGCCTGTGATTATCAGAGTCGGTTGAAAGCGCCTCACACAATTTAGCCATGGCAATTTAATTAGATGCTGGGGTTGTCATCACTGTGGCTTTACAAGAAAAGGCAGGATTTATTTTAGAAAGCAGATTGTGTGACAATAATTACATTAGTGGGGAGTTTTCACCTATCAGAATTGAGGGTGCAAGGACAGAAGGTATCGTATGCTGTACCGATTGTAAAGCTCCTCAAGGGAAATTTGTGATTTGTAATATCAGGCTATATAAATAAAACTTAGTTGATTTGATTCATAAGGAGTTTTTTGTCCTACCTATTATTCCTGGAGAGGCACCAAATTGTCCACTTTTACACAAGAAATATCCAATTGTGTAGTAAGATGATGTTTCTTACTTTTGGGTATTTTCTGCCTTTACATGTTTGACAGTGGAGAGACGACAGGAGATGAGGCAGGAGAGAGTTGACATGCAACAAAAGTCCTCTGCCAGCCTCCAGCTGGAGATGTTGTGGCTGATGGTTGACGTCTTAACTGCTGCCTGACCGTAGACCACAGACTGTAGATCAGAAGTGGGCGCAGTCATCCCAATGCCACCCACTGGTTTGTGGGCTTTTATTTTGAAGCCTCAAGTTCAGCATTTCAGCTGTTGCCATCTTGTTTATTTTACAACCAGAAGTGACACGAGAGGGTGGAGCTAAATCCCCTCACATCCACTGGGAGCAGGGTGTTGTTTTGACCGTTTTTGGTTTTCATCAGAAAAGGTCAAGTAGTGGTATTAGTTCCATTCTGGTTTCCTTTCCTTAAAGTAAGATGTAGTTTCTTTTATTTTAAGTCCTCTTTTGGTTATATATATATTTGCTTGATTTGAGCAGGGCCTTTTGTTTGTTTGTGAAAATCTAGTAAATACAGTAAATAACTTTATTTCACTCCAATTCTGTCCACGTGATGACAAAGTCTATAATATATTTAACCTCTGTGAAGAAATTAGACTTTGTGGTTGGTGTCCTGACTCATAGAGCTCATCCATCCTCAGCGTTAAACTTACATTCCCTTGTGGCCATAAATCTCTATTAAACAGAGGACACCATCCCATACTTTACACACTAGTACTTTGGTGAGCATTATTATCCCACTTTATATAATGTTTGTCATACCTGGAAATAGTGACTGAGTGAGATCTCATTTGCCCCTCCTTCCTCTCCCCAACAGCATGATAAGCTGCCATATTGGACTTTCACCAATAACTTAATGTCTCTCTATCTATCTTTGAATCTTGGAACTAAAATCAATCCACTATCTGACTTTAAAATGCGTAAAACAAATGAGCAACAAAACATGAGAAATTTCATATTGATGTTCTTGAAACCAGATTATTTGTCTTTTAGTTCAGCTCAGTTTAACAGTTGAATTTTTCTGCAGAGAAATCTGCAGACTGTCATTCCAGGAGGAAATATTTGCTTTTTAAGTGTTTGAAGGGGATTTTAATCTAGGGTGGGCAGTCGAGACTGACATACAACAAAAGTTCAAATGCCAACATTACCTGTTTACAATTACTGTAGCTGACAAGCAACTTTTAGCGGACTTGTCAATAATGACTTTTGTCCTTTAAGATGGAAGAGGTGTGACGTTGTTTTAAAGCCTCAAAACCTTATAGAAGAGGTCGGGTTGGATGAATAGGTCAACAAAGCCTGTGACTTTTATATGAGAGACTGCTGTTTATTTCTTCCTACTGACAGTCAATGTTTCTTTTAACCATGTTCTTTGTTTTTAACCTGAAAGCAGCAGTTGGTAGAATTGGAGCAAATTTGATTGAATAAAATCATTTTTCTCAAAAAGAAATATGAAACAGGTAATCTAAAAAAAAAAAAAAATCATGTGTCACTGTATCCTCCGGTTCTTCGAATAGAACCGGAGTGCAAGATTTCAGACCGGAGGAAAACAACCTGTCAGAACTGAGCTGGAGCAGCTGTCAGTCACTTGTGAAACTAGGCAGCGCTGATCAAATATAAATCAGTATTCTGTTGCTGTAATGACTATTTCTCTCCTCAAATGTTTTCAGAAACATCCTGTAGTTACTGTTTAGCTGTAAAATGAGAAAGTTTGTGACACAGTCACCATGTTAAGATCAGTTAAGGAAGTACCAAGCACCGCCCACCAGCAGCCATGTCCCCGCTATTAATACTGAAGGAGTCACATGTCCAAACTGTACCAAGATGGGTCTCCATCAATGGCTTTTCTGTACTTCCTCCAGTATCAGCCGATATAACACTTTCCATTCTAAACTCCACATTTGTTAACGGCTATATATGAGGAATTAGTCCTCAGTTTAACAGAAATGAATGCAATTTGACTTGGTTTTGAATATACGAGGAACCATTGCTTACTGTGTATCAACTACACTGCAGACTGGAACAATGACAGCTTACGGCTGTCTCATAGTGAGTTGAGCGAGTTGGACGCGCATCAGTAGACTTACATCATACATGCTTCCCGTGTGTGAAAGGGGTTTAATTAAATGACTTGCAAATATCAAAATTAACAGCAAATACATTTTTAAAGCAGCAGTAGGTAGCATAGGAGCAAATATGATTAAAAAACATTATTTTTGTAAACGGTCACTATGTCCTGACAGTAGTGTATGAGACAGGTAATCATATTTCCCGGTGCTCCTAATGGCATCTGCAAGATTTCACAAACAACCAATCAGAGCCGAGCTGGAGTCTGCCATCCAGCTGTGAGCAGCTGTCAGCCACTTGCAAACTCTGATCAAACGGTCAAACTAGGCAGCGCTGATTAAATGTGAATGAATATTGTGTTACTCACCTCACCTCAGATATCTTCAGAATCATCGTGTAGTTACTGTTTAGCTGTAAAATGAGAACATTTGTGATCTAGCAGCCATGGTGAGATCTTTTACTAAAAAGGTCTATTTCTCTCAACTGTTGTTCACAAATTTGTCTAAATCTATGTTAGTGAGCTCTTCTCCTTTGCCGAGATAATCCATCTACCTCACTTTTAAGGGAGCGTGCATGCTGACCTCAGGAATGTCCACCAGAGCTGTTGCCCGTGAACTGAATGTTCAGCCTCACAACCGCAGACCACACCAGCCCAGGACCTCCACATCTGGCATCTTCATCTGCAAGATGGTCTGAGACCAGCCAACCAGACAGCTGATGCAACAATCGGTTTGCATAACCAAAGAATTTCTGCACAAACTGTCAGAAACCGTCTCAGGGAAGCTCAGCTGCATGCTCCTCGTCCTCACCAGGGTCTTGACCTGACTGCAGTTTGTCATCGTAACCGACTTGAGTGGGCAAATGCTGACCTTCAGTGGCGTCTGTGGATTGGATGTGGATGTTCTCTTCAGGGATGAATCCCGGTTTTCACTGTACAGGGCAGATGGCAGACAACATGTATGGTGTCATATGGGTGAGCAGTTTGTTGATGTCAATGTTGTGAATGGAGTGGCCCATGGTAGCGGTGGGGTTATGGTACGGGCAGGCGTATGTTATGGACAACGAACACAGGTTCATTTTATTGATGGCATTTTGAATGCACAGAGATACCGTGACGAGATCCTGAGGCCCATTGTTGTGCCATTCACCTACCGCCATCACCTCATGTTACAGCGTGATAATGCACAGCCCCATGTTGAAGGATCTGTACACAGTTCCTGGAAGCTGAAAACATCCCAGTTCTTGCATGGCCTGTATACTCACCAGACATGTCACCCATTGAGCATGTTTGAGATGCTCTGGATCGGCGTATACGGCAGCGCAGTCCAGTTCCTGCCAATATCCATCAACTTCACACAGCCACTGAAGAGGAGTGGACCAACATTCAACAGGCCACAATCAACAACCTGATCAGCTCTATGTGAAGGAGATGTGTTGCACTGTGTGAAGCAAATGGTGGTCACACCAGATACTGACTGGGTATTCTGACCCCCGTGCAGTTCCTAATACTGTAAAAGTCTCAGATAAAACTGAACATTTTAGAGTGGACTTTTATTGTGACCAGTCTAAGGCACACCTGTTCAATAATCATGCTGTCTAATCACACCTGAGAGGTGGATGAATTATCTCGGGATCTTGAGAGAAATAGTGTACATAGAAAAAGTCTTTAGCACATATAAAATGAGAGCAAAAACAAAAGAGTTGCCTTCATATTTTTGTTCAGTGTATATACTGGTTAAGAGGCAGGTATGTCCTGGACATTAACAAAGATTTAACACATTTAGAGGTGCTATAAGTTATTCATTGCTAGTTATTCTGATAGATAGATAGATAGATAGATAGATAGATAGATAGATAGATAGATAGATATATTAACTGATGAAATACTGTATAAGATCCATAAACTATTGTGATTTTAAAGGATAACTCTGGTTTATTGAATGTATGTACATTATTTTTTCCCCATTAGTTCTGTGAGGTCTAATAACACCACAGACTGGAAACTGAGGTTTTATTTCTAAAGACAGTTTTCAGTGAAATCATTGTAGTGGTGGATTTAGACTTCAGTGGCTGGAGCCACCGTGAATTCAAGACCACACCATTTGTCAGTTTAGGATTATCTTATTTATATTTTAAGTATTTTGATATTCCAGAACAAACTGAATACAAACGATGTGTTGTGTCATGTTTCATACTCGTCGATCTTGACTCTGCCTCTCTGAGTTTCTCTCTCTCTCTTTTTCTCTCTGACACCGTGTCAAACAAGCTGCTGACATTATAGTTCCTGCTGTGGGGTGATTGGCCTGAAGGAGTCATAAACTGAGGAAAACTCAACAGAGGAAGTGGAACATGAAATTAAAGAGCACTGATAATGACTAAGAATAGCAAGACTGGTTGGTTTTAATATCCAGTGTTCTGCTCACTGTCATCTTAAAGGATTACTTCACCCCCAAAATGACTATTTGTATATCAGTTACTCACCTTGTGTTACCTTCAATTCTTGAAAAAACTGTTTCTCTTGCAGAAAAATTGAATAGTTGAAGTAAATGGGGCTGCATTTAATAATAGCAAAACTATATCAAAATATATGTTTACAAACCCTCATCTCATGAAAGTTAATTATAACCATTTTTGTCACCTGAAGTTATTCAGCATTTGTTTGCAATACCAGTAGACAAAACTATACCTGGGCCAGTCTCCAGATGTCACAATACTAATACCAGAGGAGTCGCCCCCTGCCAGCTATTAGAAAGCGTTTAAGGCACTTCTGTGTTGGCTTCACTTTTCAGAACCGGAGATTGCAGCCCTGCATTGGACCTGCTGGACTGGGTGCCACTTCGGTCAGGATCTTCAGCAAGTCCAGTAGGAAGTGGGACCTTATACAGGGGACCACAAATCCTACATTATGGCATACAGGAAAAAAAAGACACTGAAAGGGTTAGACACATGGGAGAGTAAGCCAACAGGTTGCCTTACACTGTATAGCAATTTTAAGGGTTTTGCTCATGCGAAAGTTGAAATCTCCCTTACATGCACCCTGCGTTATCACATTGATGCTCTGCTCTTGTCGGCTAAACTCCGCTGCTCCATCCTTAAAGTGTTTTTCTGTGTTATTCATAGCTTATAGCATCACTTAATAATATATTATAGGATGGCCATGAGCCGTTAGCAATTGTGCCATTGGAAGAAGAGGGCTTAAACCATTAGCAACGTTTTCTCTCTGTCTCTGAAACACTTCACTAATACTGTAGCTCACTAGAGCCTTGAATCACAGTTTGCCATCTCAAATGTATGTAATATCGATTTTGGTACCCAACAACACAGCAGGGTGGCATTTTTGATGTGGAACTTCAGCCCACTACTCTGAGGGGAATCGTGCTTGCCCCTGGTCATTCCTTTGTTTTGCCTCCAGCTGAAACTATGACGTAATCATGAAATCGGCTGTAAAAGGGTCTGGGAAGGCACCTGGCCACCATGCACTGATCACTTTCTTAATTTTTACACCTTTTTGAGCCATCACCAGTTTGAACCCATGAACTCATTTCAATTAGGTTGATGATTACTGCACATAAAATGAAATAATCCATGCATCAGGGCAGTGCCTCATTCAGCAGAACAGAATGAGATTTATATGGCAAGCAAAGGGCACACTAAGAGCTACTGTTTACAACTTTGGCTAATGAGCAAACTGACATAGAAAACCATGATTAATTCACAAGCTACAATTATATTTCACCAAATACATACATACAAATAAGGATATTGCTGTAGAAAATGACTTAAAAAGGCATTTAACATAATTTATACATTTGTATACATTACAAAATGGTCATTTTTTGCCTTTTTGCATTAAGAAATGGTGTATTTTTTTCTCTGCTGTATTTTTATGGGAATCATTTATGTTTTAGGGTGTCATAAAGTGAATATGAGAACAAAAGTTCAGCAGAATTACACACAAATCTAAAGCATCGTGAGTCTGCAGGAACATATGAGATGCAGCAGCCTGTATATTAATGTGTAATGTAGGTGTAGGTCAGGTTCAGTATGGTGAGTCGGTGTTGGAGAGTGGACTCAACTCTCTGGGAGGAGCAGGGAAACAGCAGGATGATGGGATCCACTAAATCTAATGTTAATAAAGCAGGCTTGCTCTTTGATTTGTAACATTGCCATCAATGTTCTCAAACAACCAGATATTACATCAGACCGGGAATGCGTCATGCAGAGTAGGCTTGCATGACCAACCCTGCATCCCAATCCTGCGTCCCTTATAGACAGTAACAAGGTCACCAGAAGAAGCTGAAACATGTTTCCAAACTTCTACTTTAAACAAACCAATAAAAGTAATAACGCTATGCTGAGAGTTGCTGTGTAGTCGGTTGCACCAACAATACATCCAAAAACGCTAACCTCCAATTATTCCCCTACCAGATCCTAAAAAAGTCCTAATAGAGGAGCTTTATGGCTCCAAGCTATAGAGCAGACCAGCCAGGCATCAACTCCGAGGCTACACTTCCCTTTGGGGGAAAGAAACTTGCTGTCACAGGAGAGAAAATGATGAAAAGCTGTTGTGTAGTTGGTTAACTGAGGCTTTCACATTGAGATTTGAGGCACAGACGATACATTAATATTCACTGTCAGTGTGGTAAATGGCTAAATGATGCTGGTGACAGTAACTAGTGGCTGGTTAATTTTAGCTTGAGTGGGAGGCTGCTGCAGTAATACAGTCATACATTAACATTATAGCAGCATCAGACTGTCGTCTTCAACCAAATCTCAGCCTATAGATCAAACAGTTAGTTATTAACAGGCAGCTCTTAGCTTAATGTGATTCTATCAAATCCGTCTAGATGTCTGGATAAGCACGGGGGAAAAGTGCAGGGACATAAAGTATTGCAAATGCTCAGGTTCAGGCATGTTTGCTAAATAATTGTAGGAAAATATTTGTATAACAAGAGATGAGAGATGCATACAATGCATCTCAGTGCATACAAAGCATACAAACTTGTCAGAAGTACAATCCAAACATTGTCAAATTGGTCTAATGGGATCTTCGGATTTGTTTTCCCTAAAAGGGGGCGTGGCCTTTACTTTTTGCAAAGTATGTGCCGGTCTGATGTATGCAGGAATTCTAAGCAGTGAATCAAAGAAATAAAACCTTAATTTTGATTGTTTCTAAGCGGTAATATTCTAAAGCACAAATTAACTCAGCCCTACCAACCCTGCAGCAAGGTTGCTGGACTTTCTGTGAATGCAAGGCTGCGATGCAGAGGGTGTTATCGCAAAGAAGTTGTTGGTTATGTTTATATTCTATTGATATTTTGGTCACAGTAAGTGGTTAATAGTGGAGCTTACATTCCAGATTTTCAGTTCAATTGGATAATATGTCTAGGACGTAACAAAGTACAACGTAACCATGTACTTGTCACAAACAGGAGCACAACAGCACAAGAAGAAGTAAATTTTGTCATTCTTTATGAATCCGTCAAAAAGAGCAAAACCCAGCAGATCAGCAACACAGTCTCCCTTTCTCTCACACACATACTATACGTATGCACACAAACAAACAATGCATTGTTAACATCTTAATGGCGAACTTTAACCAAATAGTAGCCTTATATGTAGGTCCACGAGATCTTTTTTAATCTTGTGTTTGGCTGAACACAGTTCCAGAACTGAACCTATTTCAATGCACTGCGAGTACTTGACCAATGCAATGCTCTGTAAGTTATTAATAACTTACTTGGAAGGCTGCTTTGTCACTTTCTGACCTGCCCACATGAACAGTATGTATCATTTATACAGATATTTCCCCTAACTTACACACATTGCATCATCCACCCCCCAACTTGAAACATGTTCCCACGGCTATATGTGAATGCAGTCTAAGCACACACTTCTTGCTGCTGTGCTTTACATGTGGCCTGTGTGTGTGTGTGTGTGTGTGTGTGTGTGTGTGGCTCAACTCTGATCTCAGTCACCGACCTCACCTGTGTGCTGAAAAGGCCGTGGCACACCTAGCCGACGGTGGGCTGTCAACTGATGTAGTATAAAGAGCGGGGGAGTCCATTTAGGGCAGGTGGGAGGGATGGCGAATGGCACTTTCAAATGAAAGGCTGCTGTTAATGTCCAGCATGAAAACAAGCCCACACTGACTTATTCTGTGACATCCGTTGTTAGTCACATGATTCGCTGATATCGTTAGTCAAGTGAGTCACGAGAGTCACATGAGTCATGAGAGTCATTAGTCAGTCAAGTTCACATCAACCACGATCTTTTCCTAACCTGAACTAAGTGGTGTTGTTGCCTAAACCTAACTCCCTGTAAACACTATACATGTAACAAGCATGAACTGACACACCGACCCTGACATGTGCAAAACTGACTGAGACGGATGGCTAGAGCATCATAGTGTGAAGCTTAGGGCCACTGACGAAGCCTCTATATTTGAAGTTGGGAGTGAGAACATGTTTTATTGTCAGTCAAATCTCCTGCTGTCGTGCTCGGTTGGAATGACACCGGTTGGCTCGAGATGTCACACGGTTGGCCAACCTGATCTAAAACATGCACATGCAGGAAAGCAGGAGGCTGCTAGTGAATGTATGTATTATATTACATAGTATTGTATTATATTATATATAATGCACTGTATGTATTTTTCAAGACATATTCCAGCCTCCCTGTGAGCAGTGATGCTGCTTGTATATCATTAAAACATCTTTTCTAGAAGGTTTTTCACATTTGCAAAGTGTTTGGTGGAACATATTGATGGCATCCATCCATATTTAATTTAATTATTATTATTTTTTTGAGATCTGCACAGTCCAGGGCTCCTATATGAGGCGTGTCTCCAAACCTGCAACCAATGACAGCCAGTGCATAATCTGCTCCAAGTCATCAGTCATGTGTTTCACAAGACTGAAATCATCATCATTAGTCATTATTAATCATCTATTATCTATTAATCATCATCTGTGGCTCAGGTGTCTAATTTCCTGACAAACTTACAATGCCAGCTGAATAGCGTGAGAGAAGAGTACACCAAAATGATGGCAAAACAAATTATAAAAACTTCTACAAATTATAAGACAAGTTAATGATGCTGAGGGTGAGGATGAAAGTGAACTTTCTAGAAAAATGTGTTACCACTTGTAAAAAAAATGGTACAATTGGTGCACATCATCTACGTATAAAAGCTCTTCAGCTATACCATAACCCCTTAAAGAGGTAATGTTGAGAACCCAGTCTAAAAACACAGCCTAGTATTGCCAACTGTTTTCCAATGGAAGTAACTAGCAGCACTAGCTCCAAAAGTCCATAAATCAAGTCGCCAAGTCGGCACCACTGACACTCCGTCCCTTCAGGCAATAAACAGACAATGAACATGACAACCGTTAGTACTCACAGCTGTCAAGCTAGCAGTGAGTGTAAGACTCCGGTGACAAAGCATTTGATTTATTGATTGCTGTTGGAATGTACTGAGAATTTCAGCGAATAACATGTTGAAGAACATTACCAACCCCATCTTTAACACACAGCTATGAATCCATCTTAACAGTTTCTGCACTGTACAAAACAATGATTTAAAAAGAGACTAAAAATCTCTGTAGAGCTGTATAGAGTTGGTGAAAATCCTGTGGGTTTGCCACTGATCCATTGTTCATATATAAATATTGATTAGTGATTAGTATAGTTTAAATGTGACTACTACGCTTAGGGAGTTTTTTGTGTTAGCTACATATATCCTCCTGACTACCAGCAGTTCAAATTTGTCCTCTGTGGAGGACATTTGTAATCCTGAATATTTCTCACCAAGTGCATACTACTGCATTAAATCCTGTTGTTCTCTACAGAGGACACCTGGGGCTTTTCAATGATACCAAATGTAAGGGGGTGGGTCTTTGTTACCTTTAACTTTTTCATCCTGCAAAATGGCCGCCGTCAGTGCAAGCACATTTTATGGGAAAAGGAAAAGTAAGTGCAAGGTATTCCTTTGTGTTTCCAAGAAGGGGAATTGCTTTTTGAAGTATCACGCTAAATAAGCACAAGTCAACACAAAACAAAAGTGATGATGGACAGTTATGTGAGTGTTAAACCCTGGCATTTTGTTTGGGACTAACTGTTTGCCATCAAGGTTCAGTTTCACTCATTGCGTTCAGATGTCCACCGTGGACACATGATAGTGTCAAAGCACAACACAGAAAAAACACAAAAGTTATGGACAAATATGTGGAATGTTAAACTCCTCCTTATGTTAACTTTGATAATTTCTCCAGGACAGACTAGTTGCCGTCAAGGTTCCAATTCATATGTATGGTGTTCTGATGTCCACTACAGAGGACACATGATATCTTAAAAATAAAAACTTTTTTTTCAAAAAAATGCTTTCAGTGTTCTAATTACCCTACAAAGAGATGGGGATAAAAAAAATAATGATAATGTGACAACTTTTTTTTCCCTGGTAGTCAGGAGGATATAACATAACAAACACACAACTATCACTGTTTTTCTGAACAAATGTGTTTTTTGCACTTATGATTTCTTTTTAAGTTTACCACAATTGAAGAAAAGAACATAAAAATGGTTAGAAATTTGATCGCCCACATTAGGCTTTAATGCTGTGAAGACAGCAGGGTGGACAGTGGACTTGTGATTCTGTATACTACATTGTTTTTTGTTTTGTTTTTTTACAAAAGCTTTTAAGGTAACATTTGGAGGTAATATTTGAATTATTCACAAGAAATAAAAGAATTTAAAAATTAAAACAATTTGTGCTGCAGAAATTATATATTTGTCTGCTTTCTTATTCTGTTAATCATCTTACTTACAGATTTACTGCATGTTGCAGTGATGTTTTGGGGGTTCCAGACCAGAGGTTGGGAACCACATTAGATTTGTTTCATACAGTCAGAGATATGAGAAATATGTTTTTCTCTATAGATGGCACTATGGATCCCCAAAATGTTCAGTGCTGAATAAATAAAAAATACATATATAACCATTTATAACCATAACTGTTTATAAATGAACCAAAAACTTGTGAAGTACTTGAAGAAATGATTAAAACTCAACTGAAATACTATTTCATCATTCGTTTTCATAAGTGAATTTTATTGGAAATCATTCTTATTTCATCTCAGCAGCTTATTGCTCACTGAGGTGATCAGTTAGACCTCTCAGTGAATGAAATCTCTGACACGACCTTCGATCTTCCCACATTTGTTTAAAGATGTTTCTGCAACTACGAGCATTTTTCCCAGTAATGAAATTTTGGATTTTTGTTAAAATTTGCACTGCAGTACTTGATAAACATATATACATCATTATTACCTATCTCAATATAAAAAAATACGAAATAATGTAAATTAATAAAATGAATGTAAGCATTTTATGGGTCCAAACACCACATTTCTTCATGTCCCACAACTGTGGTTTCACTGTTGAGTAACACAAAATGAGCTAATTCAGTTACAATAGAAAAATGGAGTTGTTTCATAAGCATATTACTTTACAACACATTAAAATAAGGTTTGTTCCCATAATGATGAACAAATACCATAGTAAAATTCTTATTCAAAGCCAAACAAATTGGGTTTCTATGGAAACAGGAGCTACTAGGTGAGCACATGGCTGACAGGTGACCCTCAAGATCAAGAAAAACAAGGTGAAGATCAAACTTTCTTCTGTATTTATTGTGTTACCTTATTATACAGTATATATAATTGTATAGTTTGGACAACATTTAAAAAATAGCTAAATATTACTGTTCATGTATGAATTCATGTATATTAGATGCTTAAAGGCAAAGCTAATGTGGCAAACATTGCTAATTGCAATTTATCTGTAATATTAGTATTATATTAACTGTCATTTACGAAACATGTCCTTAAAGACGCTGGCAGCAAAATTACAAGATCTGTCATAAAACATATTTAATATTTTTGGTTATTGTCTACTATGAGAAATCCTGAAATCCCCTATTATATATATTCATATGTATAGTTATATATACACACACGAATAATTAAATGAACCAAAAACTTGTGAAATAATTAAAGAAATGATTAAAACTCAGCTCACCGTGTTATGAATTTTTTTTTCTCATTCATTTCCATAATAAATGATTTTTTATTGGATATCCTTCTTTCAGCAGTTTCGGTGGGTTGAAGTAACACTGCTCAGTGCACGGGATCTGTCATCGTTCAACATCTGTTTGAATACTTTTTCCACCATTCTTTCTTATTATAAAACAGTTTTTTTTCGCGGATCTGTCGAAACCCGATCAAACAGAAGCTGGGAATGTGCTTCCCAAGCTTGGACGTCAGCCTCGTAGTACGCTAGAGTTCTCCCGGAAACAGCCGAATGTGGCCGACACCTCCCGAGGGTGTGTGTGGAGGAAATGTTGGGGATGGTGCTCCGTCAGAGCGGAGCCGCCGCGGACGGACAGGGAGCAGACTGATACCGCGGTCTGACCGGGAACACTGACAGAGAACAAGTCCTGAGTCCTGACTCAGCGGGGATTTACCGGACACCCCTCACGACGCCTTTACGGACCTGTTCTCCGGTTCACCTCGGGGAATTAGAACAAGTGTTGGGACTAGAGGAATTGGGAGACTCTTTCTAAACTGTGTCTAATCTGAGGGACCTGCCTGCTCTTCTTGTCTTCAGCATCTTTTCCGAAATGCAAACGTCCAGGAAACCCTAGAACATGGTGAGTTATTCATCCCTTTCAGCGTCCTGCTGTGGAAACATCTGTGCAGTCACATCAGGAGCGTCCTGCACACTGAATTACACCATGACACAAGTGTCAACACTCACTTGCATCTGACAATGCAGCCTGCACACTGACAGGACATGACACTCACATCTATTCAAAATCAATACATAGTTTGCCCGCAAAATAGCATATCCTGTCTCACAGAGAATGATACTCTATCCGCAGTTCACCATGTAATCCTAAACAGGGATTATGTTAAAAACAAATAAAAAATAAGAATCAACTTTTATAGGCGAATTTTGTTAGCAAAGGCTCTTACAGATGGATATTAAGCTGTTAAAAAACATGTTCATTCATGAATTAGAAGTGGATTTAAAGAGTTTGCCATAATGAGTCAGAGACAGGCTTTCCTGTGCTTTCATATGATGACCCTTATTCTGGCAGATTAATGCAGATTGGTAAGAGCATCATTCTGTAAAAATAATATAACAACAGCACAGTAGACTACTATAAAAAGCGTTTTATATGAAATGGCATTTCTGGATCCAACCTGTGCAAAACAGCATCGCTTGCATCATTTCTTTGGACTGTTTTCACAAGAAGTCTCAGCCCTCTGTTCACACTCTCCATGTTGTGATGCATGTGCGACCCTTTGGGAAAATTTGCAATTTACAGACTATTCTTAATGCATTCATGCTCTCGAAATGTAAGCCCACTGTATCTGCAACACGTTTGGCACGTTATAATGTTTGTAATATATGAGGCTACTTGCGTATACACTACATGGGTTGATGTAATGAAAAATGTAGGTGTAGTCTGTTCTGCTGTGAGATTTAGTCTCAGCTCTGTTGTGTTGTTTGTGCAGCAGCCCATGTGTTTGCATGCTTATTATTAGCCAGTTATACTGCTTGACTTGGCACTCGGTGCTTAATTCTTTTGGCAGTTTTGTAAAGCAAGAATAGTGAAATGCTCTGGATGCAAAAATCCAAATGCTTTAGGACTAAATAAGGCAGAAGAAGAAGAGGACGAAGAAGAAGAGGAAGAGGTAGAAGTGTGCAGTTCACCTGGATTTGACAGAGCTCTAACTGCTGGATGGAGACTAAACAAAGAGTGAGATGGGAGGAGTGAGTGAGTGAGTGCAACAGATGGAGGGAAGAGGAGTGAGGGCAGGGAGGCTGGGGAGGAGGTGGAGTCACGCAAACAAGATGCAGACAGAAAGGAGGTAGAAGGAGTGTGTGATGTTCTGCCTGTTATTCATGCACCTTGATAACTGCAGCTGAATGCCAGCACTGTGTATGTATGATGGAAATGTGTGTGTGTCTGTGTGTCTGTGTGTGTGTCTGTTTACTCGCCTTCCTTTTGGGGACAAAATGCTCGTCCCCATAACGTTGTGTTTAAGGGTAAGACTAAGGTTAAGTTTGGGTTGAGGTTAGGGTAAGTGTTAGAATTAGGCAAGTAACAGTTACACTTAGGGTTAGGGTAAGTCTCAAGGAAATGAATTAAAGTCAATGGAATGTCTTCAGGGGCTACACGGTGGTGTAGTGGTTAGCACTCTCGCCTCACAGCAAGAGGGTCGCAGGTTCGATTCCAGCTTGGGACTCTTCTGTGTGGAGTTTGCATGTTCTCCCCGTGTAAGCGTGGGTTTTCTCCGGGTACTCCGGCTTCCTCCCACAGTCCAAAGACATGCTGTTTAGGTTAATTGATGACTCTAAATTGCCCGTAGGTGTGGCTGTGAGTGTGAATGGTTGTCTGTCTATATGTTGTCTGTCTCTATGTGCCCTGCGATGGACTGGCGACCTGTCCAGGGTGAACCCCGCCTTCGCCCAATGCCAGCTGGGATCGGCTCCATTCCCCCCGCGACCCCTAATGGGAAAAGCGGTTGACGATGGATGGATGGAATGTCTTCAGAATGTCATGGAAACACACACACACACACCGTCTCACGCATATAACAACCTAACTTCTTTGTTTGTTTCTGTGTCCTAGGCTGAGCCTTACCATCATGTCACATGCACATCAAAATGTTCACATAGCCTGCAGCAGGCCAGCTCCAGCACCTTCCGGTGATCTACGCCAGATTTGGTTTCAGTACAGTTAACACTGTTATTAACAAATAAGTGCGGCCAGGCAGATAAAAAAAGTGTGAAGAAGAGAGTTACAGGGTTTAAAAAAAAACATCTTTATTTGTTCATTTGCAATGCAGAAAATGAAGAGGGGTGCCCACAGGCATTTTTTTAATCACATATATATATATATATATATATATATATATATATATATATATATATATATGATTAGATGGTTTGATTAGAGGGTGAGCAGCTCCCCCAGAAAGTGACGCCCTGTGCAGCTGCCTTTATGGCCTCTGCCTTAAACTGGCCCTGAACTGCAGGTCCAGACTGAACCAGACTGCAAACTAATGCTTCTTTGTGTGGACCACGGTTCCATCTACAGTCAGGCTCTGGCTGCTGGTTTCACAGCTGTATGTGGGCTGGCTTCCCTCCATCTCTGCTCACACTCAGCCCTCCTCTCCACATTGATAAATTGTGTGTAATTTCAGGGATGAACAAGCATGAAAACATATGGATTGAGGGGGATGAGACATTTTGGCATTCTGTATATACAGCATTTTCATTCAGGTTAGAGTCTGCTGCATATTGAGATGAGAGGACTACAAAACCCTGCAGGCTGGAACCAGTCCCATGCTCAGATGGGTCTATACAGAACCTCTGTGGTTCAAGAATCAGTCCTTAACTTAGAAAGTTAGCAAAATACTACAGAGCCTGTAGTGTTTAATGACTTCTTGAAGGACATTTTTTCTCTGGGGACCACTACTTGGGCCTGAACCAAAGATCATCTCTAGGGGCTGCACTCACACAAAAATTCCTATACATCTTTCTTCAGTAGAAACATCAGTTTTTCCTCCATTTTCTCTTGTAAACACGAGAGAGAACAGATGCTCGGCTCTGTTTTTATTTAGCTGGTGCCACACTTTTTTTCACAATGAGATCAGATTACGGCAGGTTGCGTTTCCCGCTGCAGCATCTTCAAAGAAAAGCATATTTCTTAATCAAGTTTTGTAACAGCACAGACAACTGCTCCCTGCTATCATTCCATCTCATCTGTCTGAGTTTACACTAGGGTTATTTATGGGTGCTCTCTGTGTGAGTACAAAAGAGAGCTTTTCTCTCAGTTACTAAATAAAGGTTAAAAAGATGTATGCTTACTGGTTATATTGTCAAACTAAATGCATTCACATTATCCCAAGACAATATTGTTACAGAGTTCCATTTCATTTCAATGAATCTACAGTATGTGGTGGTATTACAGTATACAGTATTACAGGCTGAACACATTATATTTACTGTTTGTCAAGCCTAAAGCAATGTTATCTTTGAATCTTGCTAGCATAATGTTAGTTTTATGCTAGTATTATGCTAATCATCATAATATTGATTTGGGAACAATAACATAGCAGGATAGCTAGCTATTATTGTTGTTAAGCATACTGTCAAATTATATTTACAACTGTAACAACTCTTATTGTCTTTGAATCTTGCTAGCATAATGTTAGTTTTATGCTAGCATTATGCTATTCATCATAATATTGATTTGGGAACAATGACATGGCAGGATAGCTAGCTATTATTGTTAAGCATACTGTCAAATTATATTTACAACTGTAACAACTCTTATTGTCTTTGAATCTTGCTAGCATAATGTTAGCTTTCTGGCTCATAGCTGAGCTAAATGGTTGTATGAGCCGAGTGGACTAGAAATGTCTCCTGTTGCTAAGTTATAGTGAAGGTTCATCAACGTTTCCTTTGCGTAAGAACCTTATGGGATAGCTGTTCCAGATGTTAGCAAATCCTCAGGTGTTACCAGGAAACAGAGTGAATGTCTGAATTTTTTTTCTTGTGGGATAATGCCCTCCGAGGTGTCCATAAGCAGGAGTTAATGGACTTCTGTGTGTCGGATGGTTCTGGCATCCCTGTTGTCCATCAATTCCTGATAGTGGACACCTTGACAGGCATTATCTCTTACTTGATGTACATAAAATCCTGTAGTTTTTGGGTGAACCGGCTGTCTCTCTCCAGAGCTGGGAAATGGCTTGATAGCAACAGGCTCTGTATTGTGTCCTGTGGACGCGATTGGATGGGACTGTTCAGTTTGTCTCTTGCGTGTCGTGTTATTGTTCCTGTGCTGATTGACCTATCTACAGAACAGTCCAGCTGGTCTCCTTTCATTGCCACAATGGATCAGGACCACAATAGCCAGGCTTTTCACTGAGACTCTCTATTGTTTGGTGTTCAGACAAAGTGTGGCGAGCAGTAGTGTTGTTTCATCTCACCTCAGAGCAAGGGCAAGATCCTATCAACACTGACAGACTTGTAATTTTCCCACTGTGACACAGAATGGTATCAGAAATGATCTATGCGATGGATGTTTGGCCTGTGCAGGTGTCCTGCTTGCATAATGTAATGTATTTATGGTAAACAGGATTGGCTGAGACACAACCTGCTGAGGGACTATTGAGTAGCAGAGAGGCATTTGACCAGAACTCACACTAACCAAGTCCTGTGCACCCAGATTACACAGTCAGTGGAGCCCTGTGTAATCTGGGTGTATTTATATAGCAGTCACAAGTCTAATGACTTGGTCATAAAAACTTATTCTAGATGGGTAAACTTATGTGACAGGCATGGCCTTATAAACCTGTTAGGAGGCCCTGGGGTGAAAATGAGCTATATATATCCTATCATATGCAGGGTTGCAGGAGGCTGGAATCGATCCCAGTTGGGTGAAGGCGGGGTACACCCTGGACAGACTATCAAGGGCTGAGTGGTCAGAAGTCGAGAAAGGCTTTAAATATACCAAACACTTTTGTTTTTGCTCCCATTTTTTATGCGCTGAAGTCAAAGATCGAAGACTTTTTCTATGCACACATAAGGGTTATTTTTCTCAAGTATTGTTCACAAATTTGTCTAAATCTGTGATACTGAGCACTTGTTCTTTGCCAAAATAATCCATCCACCTCACTGTTAAGGCTGGTGAACCAGGTTAGACAGGACTCAAAGGACAGCTTGATTCAAAAGTACAAAATTTTTACTTGTCCAAAAAGGTTCAATACACAGGTTAGAAAGAAAGAAAGAAAGATATTCCTTTGTTAGTCCCACAGTGGGGAAATTCAGTTTTTACACTCTGTTGTTTACACAGTACATATACATGTCAATGGAGAGATGTCAGAGTGAGGGGGCTACTCCTGACAAGCACCCAGAGCAGTTGGGGGTTTGGTGCCTTGCTCAGGTGCACCTCAGCAGTGCCCAAGAGGTAAACTGGCACCTCTCCAGCAACCAGTTGGTCTTGGTACATGGGGGAACTTGAACCGGTGACCTCCGCGTCCTAACCCAAGTCCTTACGGACTGAGCTACTGCCGCCCATTATCAATCAACGAAGGCAAAAAAAATCCAGAGAAATAGACAGAGGCAAAGTCAAACAGGCAAAAATCCAAACCAGAAAACACAACACTGGGAAAACAAGGCTGGAATGCTAGACACACGGAGGAACTAAGACGAACTGACACACATTAAATACTCTAGTAATGGGGGGATGACAAGGCACAAGTGAAATCAATCAGGGCGGGGCAGACAATCAGCAAAAAGGAGGGGAAAACACACAGGGGCAGGAAAAAGTCCACTTTAAAATATGCAGTTTTATCACACAGCACGATGCCACAGATGTCGCAAGTTTTGAGGGAGTGTGTTATTGGCATGCTGACTGCAGGAATGTCCACCAGAGCTGTTGCCCGTGTACTGAATGTTCATTTCTCTACCATAAGCCGTCTCCAAAGGGGTTTCAGAGAATTTGGCAGTACATCCAACCAGCCTCACAAATGCAGACCACGTCTAACCACACTAGCCCAGGACCTCCACATCGGCATTCTTCACCTGCAATATGGTCTGAGACCAGCTACCCAGACAGCTGATGCAACAATCGTTTTGCATAACCAAAGAATTTCTGCACAAAAACCATCTCAGGGAAGCTCATTGTCCTCACTGGGGTCTTGACGTGACTGCAGTTCGTCGTTGTAACTGACTCGAGTGGGCAAATGCTCACCCTCAGTGGCATCTGGCGTTTTGGAGAGGTGTTCTCTTCACGGATGAAGCTGAGTTTTCTCTGTGCAGGGTAGATGACAGATAACATGTATGGCGTCATGTTGGTGCTGATATCAACGTTGTGAATGGAGTGGCCCATGGTGGCAGTGGGTCATGGGATGGGCAGGCGCATGTTATGGACAAAGAACACAGGTGCATTTTATTGATGGTGTTTTAGCCAACATTTCATTGAAGTGCAGTTAAGCAAAAATGCTAATATATGTTAACTTGAATGGGGAAAATAAAATTCAGTCGTGTGATTCTTCTAGACATTCCACTTTGTGTTTCTCTGCGTTAGCGTGGGTTTTCTCCAGGTACGTCCTCCCACAGTCAAAGCCATGCAGGTTAGGTTCATTGATGACACTAAATTGCCCACACCATTTGTCAGCTGTTTATCGAAACATTAATATGCATGGCTATGTAAGCTGTCACATGTATGTATCCAGGATGAGAAGTGGAAATAAATGGACAGCAAGAACAACCGTCTAAGTATCCAAGGAAGCAGAAGTCAAGGCTGTATATCGTATCAAATGACTGGGGTACAACACATGTAAAGTAAAATGTGCTCTGCACTTGCCGAAAGGCTCAATAGCTGATACACAATCACAGAACATGGTGATGATTGATTCCTTTCACTGAGGCATACACAGTCGGCCTTGGGTTGTATTTTATACAAAACATAAATATATGAGGAACGTGGACTGCATCATCAGATTAATCTCACTTTGACTTTAAATTTGAACATTGAACCAACAGTGCACCAAAGCGGACACCATCCCTTAATTTATAGCATCGTCTGCTGTTACCCTCCATTATTTCAGTTCCAATGACGTTGTGCATGTGTCCATACCCCATAGCTCCCATGGAGTCAGAGTGTCTCAGCCTTGTATGTGCTGTACTGAGGAAATGAATCAGAAGATTGATTGCAGAGGTAAAGACACTACCAGTGGAAACACTGTCACGCCTATAGAGTGCTCCAGGGATGATGTATTTTTGTAAGACAACCCAGAAGTTAGAACCTGGTTCCCTTGACAAAATGCCGATGGGATTTTTCCACTGGGTTTTGGATTATTAACGTTTATGATACTGACACATTTTGTTCTGTATGATAATCTCCACAAATGAACACCATTTCAGGATGTTCGAAGTGTAAAGGCCTGAAGTGAAAACGTTATAATGCTATAAAAAAACTACACCGCAGTCACTTGAGCATGAGTATACACGACGAGGCTGGACAGGCGGATGTCTTGTGTGATGACATTAAGTAGTCTCATTTAGCCGCTTGTTATCAACTGCCTTTTTGAAGACACATAAAAGCTTCACAATGCTTGAATGGGATATTTATTGATGTATTATACTGTATGTCGTATAACAAAATGTTAAAATCTCTTCAGCTTGTGTTAACCACAGACCTTATTTCAGACATCTAACTAAAAACCCATTCAAATTGCCCATTGGCTTCCATACGAAGAAACCACAAGTGCTAAAAACTCATTTCTGGGTTTTAGGACTCATTCCTGTAGCACACTGTTCACTTTGAAAGCAGCCAACGAGGAAACACCAACAGTCTACTGACTAGTGGTGTAAGTCTATCTCTAACCCAGTGAGACAAGGCCAGACTTTGGCAGGTACAGGGCAGCCCTCGCCTCACTGCGGTCCAGCCAATAAAAGAAAAAGTGTAGAATCAGGACTTTTTTTTAGATGTTGGCTCAATCAGTTGTTGAAGCTGCAATCTTTGCACTTTGATGTTCACAATGTCAGCAAGAAAAGAGTAAAATATCAGCAGTGATTGTTTTAGCATGACATTTTCATTTTAAACCGTATCATTTTATTTTGATCAGTAGCTGAGAGGCTCTGCTGGGATGCTGTTGATATTCCCATGTCCTCTTTCCCTCTGTCAGCTGTGCCTCTGTTGCTCAGCTCTGCTGCTTGCTTCCCTGTCAGAGTCATAAGCCCACCATTTACTGCAGTGCATCAATTAATAAGACTGATGAGCAGGAGGCTGATAGCTGAGCTGTGGGCTGATGCCAGATATACTTTGCAGTTGATTAAAGCCAAAATATTACGCTGATATGTGAAATTATTGAAAGAAATGAGGTGTAAAGTTTCGAGCAGACATGAAAGAAGGAAATGAAGTGATCACTGTAAGAATCCCCACCACCCTGTCTGTGTCTCCCCTGTGTGAAGCCTCCCTTCCACGCTGCTCTAAAGTGCTGGCTGTTATGGATGAATAGACTCCAGTGTTGGAGCTGTGACTTGGATGTGCCCCTGGATGCACCCTGAATGTAAAACCTTTCCTCGTCATCAGTTCAAGGCTGTCACTGTGTAAGGGCTATGCAGTCTTGGAAAGTGATAGTGAAATAGAGGAATGAAACACTAATATTCACCATCATTGTCTCCCCCACCGTTGGTTTCTGGTCCGTGTGAGAATGCATTTTAAATTATGAAGCTCTCTGTTAAAATTAAGAAAAAATAACATATTCCATAACCACCCATGTCTCCTAAAACCTATGTTGCTGTACTACAAAGCTGCACTGTGAATTTGGGGGAAACATAACTTGTCCCAGATTACTTTTGCTGTTGACATATCACAAATATGCTTATAATGATATTGCACAGAAGTCTGTGTAGGGAGGAGGTCAGGGTGGCTGATGGGTCAAATAAACACAAGACCGCTGTTAATGTCCCATGTGAAAATAATAGTCTATATTCACTAAGCCAAACCATGATGTTTTTACTAGGGCTGTCAAATTTAATTTAAAAACACAATTTATGCCATTAATTTCTTTAACGCATTAACACAGTTTGTGATTTCAAGGTTGTAGTGGGCTCAGTTTTAAAGCTAGGAATCCATTGGCACCAACCATGTCATACTAGCATGGTCATTTTTAAAGGGGTCCCTTGACCTCTGACCTCCAGATGTGTGAATGTAAATGGGTTCTCTGGGTCCCCACCAGTCTCCCCTTTACAGACATGGCCACTTTCTGATAGTCCCAGTCAGTCTGGATCAAGTCATAGTCAAGTCAGCACTCTGACACACTGACAGCTGTTGTTGCCTGTCGGGCTGCAGTTTGTCATGTTATGATTAGAGCAGATTTTTATGCTAAATACAGAAACTGTGAGGGTTTCTGGACAATATCTGTCATTGCTTTGTGTTGTTAATTTCTATTTCATATTTCACATTTCATATCTATTGATATGATGGACATATTTCTGGCTTTACTTTTCTATTATGTATATACTAATTTATTTTATTTGTATTAATACTGTTTTTTAAATCTATTCTTCTTGTCTTTTATTGCACTATCCACTTGCTGCTGTAATGTGTGAATTTCCCCACTGTGGGACCAATAAAGGAATATCTTATCTTATCTTATCTTATCTTAATTTTCAATAATAAATATATACATATTTTTGTATAGAGCATATATTTGCCATGCTGATAAGAGTATTAAATACTTTAAAGATCTTTATTATTCTGAACAGATATAAAATGTAGAATTAATTGCTGATATTGTAATTAATTATGGACAATCGTGATTAGTTGCGATTAAACATTTAATCGATTGACAGCCCTATATTATTGTTTTGTTTCTATTTACAATGTGTGAAACATTGTTCAAACTGTGACCTTTTCCATTTCCCTCGATATGTAATTGAGAATGCAGTTTAGTTGTATGGGAACATCATTTTGTAGGAGACAGGGTTGAAATCAAATTGTCTTACTAGAATAAATTCATCTCATGGTCTTCCCATAGACAACCATTAAGAATTGCTTGTCGCCCGTACTGCTCATAAGGTCAAGGATGAATGAAATGAATGAATAAATATGTTATTTTAAATCAAGTCTATTTATTTTTTTTATATATGACCCAGTCACATATAAATAAGTCAGTGTAACTCAGTCTGCTCTTTTCTGGCTACCTGAGTCCTGTCTCAGACAGCAGGTTTAGTAAAACCTGTGAGTTAGTCAAGAATGTGAGGTAAACTTTTGATTTTCAGTTCCAGAAAGGCAGCTAATTTAAACTACCGTGGTAACTGACTTAACCTGAGTTTCTCTCTGCCTCCTCCCCCTTACAGAGCCAGACACACTGCTTTATTTTCTCTTTTATTCAGTCCGTATCAAAGCGCATTAATTAGTTGAGGTTCATGTCAGAATTTGAAGATATTAGTTTGTTAATCAGGACTCTAAAAGTTTCCGCTTATATATCAGTCATTTCTCTGAACTGCGGTTTATGCCCTAAAATCCAAATATAACACAACATCAAGTCGCCCTCTGCGTGTTCTTCCTTTAGCAGATTTTTATAATGTGACTGAGACAGCTGTCAGTCTGTTAGAGCAGTTCCACAAAAATGTTTAAGATGAAATGAAGCAAAAATGAAGTATCGGTATGAAGCTTTTGGCACACAGGATCAATGACTAATGATATCTATCACTCATGATGTGATTGGTCGCACTGATGGAACATAATCTCCATAATATTTTAGATTATATGCTAATATTTTTAGTGAACAGGATGGTGGTGTAGCTGCAGAATGGAGTTAGAAAGTGAGTTTTTAAATATGCTGTGTATAGCCTGGATGTGTTTTAACAGCACTTCAGTGACTGTGTTTAAATTGACAACATTTGTTGAGACAGCTGAAAAAAGTCACTGAATGCTACTGAGTCAAGATCCAAACAGATGTCTACTACAGTATTTAACATCTAAATCACCACTTTAAATCACCAAATGCATCATTACTGGATCAGATGGTGAGCCTACAGTCATATCTCTGTTTTTGATCCATATATTTAATATTTTTCATGTTCAATTGCTTGCTCCTGTGTTTTGTCCCGTCAGATTAAAGATGAACAGATCTATTTAAAATGTATCGTAGGCTACAGCCACACAGCACTGCACTTTATCATCCATTAGGGAAAGGTCAGTCTGGTAAAAGATGAATTCATGGACAACACTGAATATAACTTTATTGACACATTTTCCCTGCTCTGACTTTTTTAAAAATAAATTTGCACAGCATATACATGCATTAATATCTCAGTGTCCACTGGATTAAAATGGAGGCTCTGCCTCTTATTTACCTGTTGCCGGTGAATCGTAGTATCCATAATCGAGTGCCACTGACGTTGTTCAACCCACTCAGAGTTGACTGAACTGACTCTGATCAGCTGTTCTGGGCCCAAAAACTCTGAGTTTCCCTCCTTAGGATAAGTGAACTCAGGTTTAGACTGAGAGTTTGTTAAACCTGTTAAATCTGTCGGACCTCCTTCAGGAGTATACCCCCCCACGCCTCAGTGTCATGGGTGCTAGGGCTTTCAGCTGCACTGCTCCCAGGCTCTGCAACCTCCTCCCTCCACACATCCAACAGTCTGTTATTATTTCTTTGAAAGGCGTCCTTGGGTGTCCGCCAATTATTTCTATTATTATTATTATTATTAAATGTTCTAATGAATTTCCCCACTGTGGGACTAATAAAGGAATATCTTTCTTTCTTTCTTTTACTTTGCACAGTGACCCCCCTCATTAAAAGTCTCCGGGGCTCATATCTCCTCAAATAAATGCTAGCAGCCTTTTCTAGGTTCAGATTATAAAAAGTGCTGGTTGTACATGAGCTGTACTAATAGTAATAGTACATCATAACAGCACTTTAAATCTAGCAGTCCGCCCCCAGAGACTGAAATATTGGATGGAACAAACCTTGTCCTTACAAATAGTAGACAGACTTTAATGGGTATAGAGTTGCCTTTGCCTCATATATATATATATATATATATATATATATATATATATATATATATATATATATATATATATATATATATATATATATATATATATATAGAGAGAGACAGAGAGAGAGAGAGAGAGAGAGAGAGAGAGAGAGAGACAGAGAGGGAGAGAGTAACTACAAGATGTTTCTGAAAACATTGGTTGGAGTTCACCAGTGACTGACTTGTGGCTCATTGTCGGCAGCTGGGTGGCAGACTCCAGGTCAGTTCTGATTGGTTGTTTTCCTCTGGTCTGTGAAATCTTGCAGATGGACACTGAGATTAGCTGTCTCATTCACTACTGTTAGGATATTGTGACCATTTTATAAACATAACTTTTTTAAATCATATTTGACAAAAGCTTCTTCTGGAGCTTTCAGCCACACCTCATGATCTTCCTCATTGTATGTTCCAGGATACCTTCGTTTATGGCATGTAGTAATGATGCTGCACCCCAGTACCTCGGTGACAACAGAGCAGAGACTGTCAGAGGCGGTTGAAATGTGTGGAAATAGCCAATAATTGGACCTTGAGTTCAGATTACTGTTTCCAGAAATCAAGAAAGTAATGTGTATTTCATGACATGATCACAAGTATCTGTATAGAACAGATACCTGGCAGTAACATGATATTATTTTAGACCAATATCGCCCGCTCCTACTGTCAAATTAATCTGACCATTAGGTTTCGATTTTTCTTGTCGACTACGGTTTATAAGTTGCCCTCGCGGTGACGCTTCACAGCAGATTTTTATGACCAGCCAGTGTTTTTGAAATATCTTGCTGTGAAGCAATGTGTTGGGCAGAAAGAAGGACATTTTGCACAAGCTTGGCTATAACTGTTTCATAAATATGTCTACAGTATGTGGTGTGCTATCATCATTTACTGACCTCTCTGAATGGACGGGGATTTCATACATTGCTGGACATTGTCCCATATAATAGACAGTGTATTTAAATTCTTAATGAATGTCCTTCACAGCAGTTCTGCCAGTTATTTGTACTCAGTCGTGTGGAGGCATCCTGAAGTCGTTCCAGATCAGGGCTGAAATCCAGCCTCCACACAGACCTGCTGTGTAGCTGTGTGCTAGCACTCTGCAGGAAAACAAACGCTTCTGACAAGCAAACATGGCCACCAGCAGTTATGAAAGAATCAGAGCTCTCCTCTTAGGAGAAGATTCATTTAAGCAAATGGACATTTTTGGTGAAATACTGCCTAATAAGTCTTTCCTTGCTCTTATTTACTGTATCATATATGCACTGAGGGGTGTATCTCCTGATTTATGAAATGGGTAGTGTTTTCCTAATATATACTGTAGTATAAATGTAAACCTTTTCATGCTAAAAAAACCCTGTCATCACTGCTCTCCTATGCTTTTGGTGCCTTCAAATGAAACTTGTGAGCTTGTGTTTGGTGGTGAGAACACCGCCGCTAAGTAATATTAACGTTACTGTCAGCGTCTAGAAGCCACAGAGGCTCACAATTTAGCAAGTTAGCAACTGGGTAAAGATGAGGCCGTTGGGAATCTCAGTTTTTACCTCAGACCCATTATAAGATTATGAAGAAAAACATCACACGACTGAAAATGGAATATATTAACCGATTATGCACCGAAAAATGTACTCTCATGGCCTCTGCCATTTTTGACAATGTCAACAAACATGTCACAACTCTGAACTTTCCGAAACTTTCCACTTACAAAGTTGTGAATACAGGAGCAGGAAACTAGCCGTCACACAATCAGTTGCTGTGTAAACAAGCCAACAGTTCTTCGAGAACCAATTCTTCTAATTGGGGACTAATAAAGGACTATCTTCTTCTTCTTCTTCTGAGGAAAAGCTGAAAATAAGTGTGAGTACACACTTACACAACTACTGTAAGTATGTTAGACGAAAGGGTTTTTAATACTGCAGTGTGTACAAATGGAGCAAATATGATTTCCATTTATCCATCCCATCCATCGCCAACCGCTTATCCCGTTAGGGGTCGCGGGGGGGCTGGAGCCGATCCCAGCTGGCATTGGGCGAAGGCGGGGTTCACCCTGGACAGGTCGCCAGTCCATCGCAGGGCACAAATATGCTTTAATTTAAAATATATATATATATATATATATATATATATATATATATATATATATATATATATATATATATATATATATATATATATATATATATATATATATATATATATATATATATATATATGAGACTATAAAAATAAATATATATATATATATTTTAATATATTGTGCCCTCGATCATGCACAGTAGAGACAGGTAATCTGAAAAAAGAAATTATGTGTCCGGTGTCCTCCGGTGCTCCTACTGACATCTACAAGACTTCACAGACTGGAGGAAAATAACCAATCAGAGCTGATCTGGAGCCTTGCTGTCTCTGAGCAGCTGTCAATCATGCACAAACTCCAATCAAATGGTCAAACCATGCAGCGTTGATCAAATATGAATATTCTGTTACTGTAATGCCTATTTATCTCAGATGTTTTCAGAAACAACTTGTAATTAATGTTTAGCTGTAAAATGAGAAAGTTTGTGACCTGGCTGCCATGTTGAGGTCAGTTGAGGAAATCAGAGGAGCTAAACAGTACACTACAAGATGTTTCTGAAAATATTTAATGTGAGAAATAGTCTCCAAAGTAACACAATATTAATTCATATTTGACCAGCACTGCTTAGTTTGACCATTTGATCAGTTTGCGAGTGATTGACAGCTGCCTCTTTTGAATGAACAGCCAATAGGAATGCTCCCTCTCTGAAATGACCTGTGACTGGCCAAACTTTAGTTTTCTCTGAAAACACTTGAGTTACAATATGTTGAAAGGTTATTATTGATGCCAAAAACATTCTGCCTACTGCTGCAGTTTTTATATATTTGTGTGTTTTTAAATCTATGCTTCTTGTCTTTTATTGCACTATCCTGTTAAGGGAGCTGGGTAAATAACCAAAGGGAGGGAGAAAGAGAGAGAGAGAGAGAGAGAGAGAGAGAGACAGAGACAAACCTACAGACGGATTTAACAAAAAGCGAGTCTTTAATAATAGACTGCAAACCATTTAATTCCAGAAATGCAAAATAATAATTTGAACTAGAAATAAATAATAACTAAGTGCAAAGAAACCACAGGAACTAACATACCAAAACTAGAATCAACACTAGAACTAAAATACACAGAGAGACAGGGAGAGTACACCAGTGCACAAAAACAGACAATTGAAAAGCATGACCACCAAGAGTGCAAACCTACCAGGAGGGAAAGAAACAAGCAACATGGAGAAGCGCACGAGGAAAAGTAGAACACAGAGCACGGGAAGATCACGAGGACTTAACAAATGCACCGACAAGAACAGAGGGAAAAGAGGTGACTTAAATACACAAAGGGAAGATGACCAGGTGGAAACAATCAGGGAAAGTAGGTCAGGGGGGTGTGAACCAAGAAAACGGAGGGAAAACACACAAGGGCAGGAAGTAAAACTAGAAATAACACAGAGACGCAAGACTTTCAAAATAAAACAGGAAACAACCCCAGACGATACACCAGGACAGGGAGTGAAACAAAAGATGACGCCAGGGGTGGGTGACAAGACAACACACTAGGATGCATAATGTCTAACTCAAAATAACAAAACAGAACCAGAATAATAAACTAATCAACAAAACTACCCCCCCCCCCTCGGGGGGGGGGGCCCCCCGGGGCCCCCCCCCCCCCAAAAAAAAAAAACACCCCCCCCCCCCCCCCCCCCCCTTATAAAATTAACCAAACTTTTTTTTGGGGGGGAACCAAAACCCCCCCCCGGGGAAAAAAACCCCCCCAAAACCCAAAATAACCCCCCCCCCCCTCCTAGGACGCCCTACCACTCACCACCCAGCCCATCAACAAAACTACTAATACTAAAAGTCCATAGTCATGACATATCCACTTGCTGCTGTAATGTGTGAATTTCCCCACTAATAAAGGAATATCTTATCTTATCTTATCTTATATACATTTTATGTCATACCCTGCTCTAATACCATTTAAATGATTGTTTTATTTGACATGCTGATACAAATGTGTAGTTCTGAATATGGGCTCGCTCAATAAGGTCTTACGTAAAGTAATTTTGCATTCGTTTTGTAGAGAACTTATATATCTTCGGTAGAACAGTATACTCAAGGTGTGTATCTGGTGTATACTGGTTAGCCAGGTGACAGTCATCAGTGTTAGCTAACAGGTAAACAGGAAACTTCTGAGAAAAGCTAACTCACAGCATCTTAAAGCCAGTTAATTTAGTTTGGATTAACTCAGTTAGACGCTCAAAGTTGGCGTTAAAGTATTAACCCTAACCCAAAGGCGGGAAAATGAGCCTGTAGGTAATGTCCCCCCCGTTAGGGGTCGTGGGGGGCTGGAGCCGATCCCAGCTGGCATTGGGCGAAGGCGGGGTTCACCCTGGACAGGTCGCCAGTCCATCGCAGGGCACATAGAGACAGACAACATATAGACAGACAACCATTCACACTCACATCCACACCTACAGGCAATTTAGAGTGATCAACTAACCTAAATTGCATGTTAACCTTCCAATTGCACTGGAAGCCGGAGTACCCGGAGAAAACCCACGCTTACACGGGGAGAACATGCAAACTCCACACAGAAGAGTCCCAAGCCGGAATCGAACCTGCGACCCTTTTGCTGTGAGGCGACAGCGCTAACCACTACACCACCGTGCAGCCCAAGCAATATCTTATCTTATCTTAAAGTCACGGACTGCTGCTAGCTGGACGGACTGTAGTTAGCTGTAGCTTTCACTAGCTGGGACGACAAGAGACTAGTGAGTGTCTGTGGGAGACACTTTCTGCTGCCACATTACGATCACTGTAAACTGAGTTCATATGGACAGTTGCCGTTAAAAGAGGGTGTTGATGGATTTCTGGATGATGTGCTTCACTGCGGCAGTGCTGCTCAGGACTTAATGCTGCCTGCCAGAGGAGCCTGTCTGCTGCTGTCCCACGTGGACAGAGCTTGAGGACTTGTCTCTCCGCTGCACTCACTGGACATCGCTGAAAAGAGGGTTAACAAGCTAACAGCCCTCTGAAGACTTTTTAATTGGATTCAAATGAGCCATCAAAGATACTGTATGGTGCCATAGACTGAGCTACAGGAGTCCCAGCTATTTAAAACTTTGTTTGCTTTCACTGTATTATCACACTGTGTGAACCACCAGTCTTCTGATTAAATTATTTATATGTTTTTGCATTTCCTCGTATTGTTCATATCCGATGTGCATGGATGGGCAGAGTAACTTTACTCTAAAATTACTGTTACTTTAAGACATGCAGCATTTGGCAAGCAAGCTAGCTAAAAGCATCGCTAATCAAAGACATCATTATAATGACGCTAACAACACGTTAAAAGAAAGAATGTCACTATAAATATAAATCACAGTGTCTTTACATATGTCCCTATACAATTATGATAGAGTTATGGCAATATGTAGTGTGACTAAGTTGGGTCATACTTGCCAACCTAGCGACCTCTGGGGTTCATCCCCAGAACATTTGAGTTTCAGAGACTTTGTTTCATGTATTCTGGTGACTTTTAAAGAATGGAAATAACAAAATAATAAGTACACTGCAACAGTATTTTTTGTTAAATAGGTCTACTTTTAATTTTTAGGAAAGAAAACTTGGCAAAAACTCTGGCAAACAAATGCTCATCATTTTTATTCGTTTTCTGCTCCTGCTTGAGTATTTCTTTCTCTCCATGTCTGTCTTCTTCTCTCACTCACTAAAGGTCCTTTTAGATAACGTCACTACTGCTCTCTGAAACCTGATATTTCCAATGGTTTGCATCGCACCACGGTTGCTTTTCGCTGTGTCAAACAAAGCCCAACTTTGGCGCTGCATGCTGTGATGTGTGCATATACAATACCCACCCATCCGCTGCACTTTACTTTACTTATTACTATTTTACTTATCTTATTTATTGTATTGCCATTTCCTTCAGTGCACCTTCTCTTTTACTTATATTGTATTGCTGGAGAGGTGCCAGTTTACCTCTTGGGCACCTCTTGGGCACTGCCGAGGTGCCCCTGAGCAAGGCACCAAACCCCCAACTGCTCTGGGCGCTTGTCAGGAGCAGCCCCATCACTCTGACATCTCTCCATTGACATGTATATGTACTGTGTGAACAACAGAGTGTAAAACTGAATTTCCCCACTGTGGGACTAATAAGGGAATATCTTTCTTTCTTTTCTATCTTTCATCTGTACTGTTGTTTCATCTGTACTGTTGTTGCTGCTGCTACACCCGAATAAAGGTTCATCTTATCTTATCTTATCAAACCGTGTTGTGGTGCGAGCAGCTCCCTTCCACCGTGAAGCGACATTTAATATAGTTGTACTGTCGTCTGGGTGGAAACAGTAGGGCTTATACACTCTGTGCAGTGCCAGAAACAGGTTGTGATACAAAAAGAAAAGGTGTGAAAATCAGGACAAATACGGGAGAATTGTGATCCCGGGAGTTAACTGAGAGAGGCTGATGAAAAAACTGAGTTAGTCTTCTAGGAAAGTTGTGAGGGTTGGCAAGTATGAGTTTGGCTCGAGGAAAGAAACAGTAAAGTGCATATACAGTGGACGAGGGTTTGGGTAGGATCGCACTGCTTCCTGCTCTGTGTATCAGTATAAGTAGTACCTGAGTGAATTCCTGTTAACATCTCATCATTAAGTGGTGGAGTATCATGTCGCTGCCAGTGTTCCTGTTCTCTCTATCTGGGTCTGTTCAGATTGACTGCGTTTTTGATTGGGTCTAATTAACCACAGATTCATTCAGATCAGGTCTGACAGTCCTAAATGGACCTGTGGAAAACCTACCTGATGAAGCCCTCTGGTATGTGTTGGGTGGCCAGCTTTCACTGGAGAGGACGGATTGCATAATGCAAAGTGTAGGATCCAGTGTTTTTGGAGCTTTAGTATATCTCAGCCTCTGCTGCTTTGAATTTGATCATCCTTTTTTTAAATTTGTCTGACTACCCTTTGGTAGCAATCATGCACTAATATTGTAAATGCGCTGTCTTTGTATGGTTGTATTGGCAGCTAGTTAGTTATGATATGAGGAAATCTGTGTGACTAACGTTCAGTACTGCAGTGACGATATGACTCGTGATAAATAAACAACTTAGTACCAGATTAGAATTGAATATGTAAAATACAACTAGAGTATGTTGTTTCTAGAGCAGCAACAGTAATGTTTACAACAGCAAAGGCACCATAAACACTCATTAATATCTCACTGGAAACAATCTGAGATATTAATAAAGTAAATCATATTCCTGAGTGAAGTTTATAAAGACTGAAGAACACAAACATCAGTCAGTATCAGTCCTTCCTCCTGTCTTCTGTCCTCCATCAGTCAGTATCAGAGGGAACTAAATAACTTACATGTATTTACAGTTTGCTGTTAGCCGCCGAGCTAACGTGCTGTGCTCGTGTAAACATAGCGATGATGGATGACTGTGCTTTCCTCCATGTTTAACTGTTTTATCATGTTTATGCTCGTTGAATAGCTGTAATGGTCACGTTTCTTGGTTTTACACTTACAAAGTTTCGCAATTACTTACAGTAATAAGCGTAGTTAATAAGCCGTCGACTCGTCTCCACCTGGTTCACTTCTCTGCCTCCACTGTGGCCTCCCTGATCAGCTGTTCACTGACTTCGCTGTGTGTGTGTTTGTGTTGAGTTCCAGCACAGAGCGGGAAGAGGCTGCAGCATGATAATAAATACTACAGTCTGTAGCCCTGAGTCGCTTTACCATCCCTAAATATAATGGCTTTTCTTATTCATTTAGTTTCAGACAGCCCTTTTACGATGTGGTTACCGCGCATGTTCATATCTTGATGACGATGAAAATATGATTTACTGGTCAGTCCTATTGACAGTATGACTTCAGCAGGTGGGTCTATGGCTGCTGTAGTGAAACCGGTGGTGTCCGTGCCAGAAAACTGTCATCACGGCTTTCGCGTCGTGTACGAAGGCTCCACAAGTTGTTGCTGCGCTTCGTCGCACGGATGTATTTTTGTAAATACGTGGCCATTGCGTCACCTTTAAGTACAGACGTCTGTACTTATTCCTATGACTTTCTTGCTTGCCTACGGACTATTTTATTTCCACACCTCTTGGCGTTGCTGCACATATTGCAATGAACAATGTGCTGACCAGAAACACCTCTGTGCACGCTCTTAGCATGTGTACCATCTATGGAGGTCCACACACTGGTGGCATGCGTGGGCTCTAAGGGCTCTAATGACTCTAGTGCTCAACCAGTGATCTTATTAGCTGCATTACATGCTTTATTTTCCCTCAATATTTCAAGTAATGCAAATCCCAGTCACTCAAAGGGACACAATACATTTTCAATGACTTGTTATGTAAGGATTGATACACTCCTGATCAAAATCTTAAGACCAGTTAAAAAATTGCAAGAATTTGCATTTTGCACTGTTGTATCTTAAGAAGGTTCTAAGTAGAGTTTCAAAATGCAAAAAGAAGAAATGGGAACAAGAGACTAAATGTTTTGAGCAGGCAATTTATTGAAAAGAACAATTTAACTGAAATAGGCTGTTCATCAGCTGATCAAAAGTTTAAGACCACATCCGTTTAAAAGCCCAAATCTGTGCAAAAATTTGGATTCCGTGTCATTTTCTGTCAAGTAATCACACTGTCAAGACCTCTTGATGGGAAAAGCAAAAAACTCACTGCCTTCGAACGTGGCAGGATTGTTGAGCTGCATAGACAAGGCCTCTCACAGCGTGCCATCGCTGCTGAGGTTGGACGCAGTAAGACAGTCATTTTGCATTTCTTAAAAGATCCTGAGGTTTATGGAACAAAAAAATCAAGTGGTAGACCCAAAAAAATCTCACCGGCACTGAGCCGGAGGATCCGAATGGCTGTCCGTCAAGACACGGGACGATCCTCATCCCAAATTAAGGCCATTACTGGTGCTGACTGCGCCCAATAACCATCAGACGGCATCTGCAAAGGAACGGCTTCAAAAACAAAAAACGTCTTCAAAGGCCACGTCTCCTTCAACGCCACAAAATTGCCCGTTTGGCCTTTGCAAGGGGGCACCAAACATGGGACGTTCAAAGTTGGAAGAAAGTTTTATTCTCTGATGAGAAAAAATTTAACCTTGATGGTTCTGATGGCTTCCAACGCTACTGGCATGACAAGGAGATGCCACCTGAGATTTTTTCACACGGCACAGCGGAGGGGGCGCCATCATGATCTGGGGTGCTTTTTCCTTCAATGGAACAATGGAGCTCCAGGTTGTGCAGGGGCGTCAAACAGCAGCTGGCTACGTGGAGATGTTGCAGCGGGCATCCCTCATGACTGAGGGCCCTCGTCTGTGTGGTGATGACTGGGTTTTTCAGCAGGACAATGCTGCAATTCACAATGCCCGTCTGACAAAGGAGTTTTTTCAGGAGAATAACATCACTCTTTTGGATCATCCTGCATGTTCCCCTGATCTAAATCCAATTGAGAACATTTGGGGATGGATGGCAAGGGAAGTTTACAAAAATGGACATCAGTTCCAGACAGTGGATGCCCTTCGTGAAGCCATCTTCACCACTTGGAGCAACAATCCTACAAGCCTTTTGGAAACACTCGCATCAAGCATGCCAACACGAATTTTTGAAGTGATCAACAATAATGGTGGAGCTGCTCATTACTGAGTCTGTTTTTGAGACTTTATTTCTGTTTTAGGGGTTTTTTTGAGCTATGGTCTTAAACTTTTGATCAGCTGATGAACAGCCTATTTTAGTTAAATTGTTCTTTTCAATAAATTGCCTGCTCAAAACATTTGGTCTCTTGCTCTCATTTCTTCTTTTTGCATTTTGAAACTCTACTTAGAACCTTCTTAAGATACAACAGTGCCAAACGTAAATTCTTGCAATTTTTTAACTGGTCTTAAGATTTTGATCAGGAGTGTATTTATGACAATATGAAAGCTGTACAGACAAGTGTATGGAGTGTATTTTATAGGGCTTTTATGGTGCTTCCTTCCCAGTAACAGGATGCAGAGAGGGGATGGAGTGGCCATTTATACAGGAGAGAGAGGACAGAGTGCTCTATTGGGCCTTGACATGGCCACTAGATTGGAATTGAAGTGAATAACTGTTTAATACAATATTCACTGGTTGCCACACAAAGAAGCCACATTCAGTGTTTGTTTTCTGGACAGATAATGAAGTAGGTTTCATTCTACAGTTATAGACCATCTCAACAGCTTGGATCCATGATTACTTCCTGTCAGCTGATGTCATTCACATACACATTTGAAATGTTTACATTTACAGCTGTTCTGTATCATCAGGAAATATATCAGGAAAAATTGCCCATGAAGTTCATCTGGAACGAACTTGAATAACTAAAACATAACCGGTTAGTGAGCACATCTAAAGGTAACACATTACTTCGATGTTATTCCAAAGTGTGTTTCATGGCCTGCAGGCGTTAAGAAGAAGAAGAAGAAGAAGAAGAAGAAGATCAACCTTTATTAGTCCCACAGTGGGGAAATTCAATTTACACTCTGTTTAACTTATACATGGTACATGCACACAAACACACACACACATGCAGTAATGGAGAGGTGTCAGAGTGAGGGGGCTGCTCCTGACAAGCGCCCCGAGCAGTTGGGGGTTTGGTGCCTTGCTCAGGGGCACCTCGGCAGTGCCCAAGAGGTAAACTGGCACCTCTCCAGCTACCAGTTCACACTCAGTTTTTGGTCCATGTCGGGACTTGAACCGGTGACCCTCCGGTTCCCAAGCCAACTCCCTACAGACTGAGCTACTGCCGCCCCCAAAATAAAGGTGTGCCCCGTGTGAGGCTCGAACTCACGACCTTCAGATTATGAGACTGACGCTCTGCCTACTGCGCCAACGAGGCTCTTATAATTTGGAGGATGCGGGCATCGATCCCGCTACCTCTCGCATGCTAAGCGAGCGCTCTACCATTTAGCTAATCCCCCTCAGTCAACCAGCTAATAAGGCTGGTTGACTGAGCTGTACTTTCTGACACAGTAGAAATGCATGTCTTGTTTTCATGAGTACAGCAAGAAGAAGAAGAAGAAGATATTCCTTTATTCATCCCACAATGGGGAAATTCAATTTTTACACTCTGTTGTTTTACTTATACACACACATGCACAAACAGGACCCATATACATGCATCAAATGGAGAGACGTCAGAGTGAGGGGGCTGCTCCTGACAAGCGCCCCGAGCAGTTGGGGGTTTGGTGCCTTGCTCAGGGGCACCTCGGCAGTGCCCAAGCGGTAAACTGGCACCTCTCCAGCTACCAGTTCATACTCATCTTGGTCATGTTGGGACTTGAACCGGTGACCCCCCGATTCCCAAGCCAACTCCCTACAGACTGAGCTACTGCTGCCCCCAACAAACACTCAAAGACATTGTTATGGATGATAGGCAGGTTAGACGCAACAGAAATTTCATAATAATCTTTCAATATATTGTAATTCAGATGTGAGATAACCAGACTTCTGCACCTCCTCATGGCTCTGTTTTCAGGCTGTAAACAATCTAGCTAAACTGTAACTACAAAATGTTTATGAAAACATCTGAGGCGAGAAATAGGCATAACAGCACCACAGATATTGATTCATATTTGATCAGCACTGCTTAGTTTGACCGTTTGGTCAGAGTTCACGAGTGAGGGATTCATGGATCTCATAGATGGCAGCTGGATGGCAGACTCTAGATCAGCTCTGATTGGTTGTTTTCCTCTGGTCTGTGAAATCCTGCAGATGCCATTAGGCATATGATTTTTTTCAGCTTAGCTGTCTCATGCACTACTGCTGTTTTATAAAAATATGTTTTTAATCATATTTGTTCCATTTCTACCCACTGCAGCTTAAGTTCTCATTAATTGTGAAAAGCATTTAAAAAGCTATTTTTTTAAATAGAGTCCGGCGCGATGCTCACTCCACATAAATGCACAATGAGAGCAAAACAGCATCACTGATAATTATATAACTAATATTCTCAATAT
This sequence comes from Pterois miles, assembly GCA_947000775.1. Classification (NCBI taxonomy): domain Eukaryota; kingdom Metazoa; phylum Chordata; class Actinopteri; order Perciformes; family Scorpaenidae; genus Pterois; species Pterois miles. The sequence goes on along the minus strand of CAMQGK010000005.1, from coordinate 2,842,865 downwards.
CCCAAACAGAAAATCCGTTAGCACGTTGGCGTGTCGTTCAGTACCAAGCCTGTTTGTAACCGGTACCAACAACGTCACCTTCAATTCACCCATCTCCCGTCTGCTCTGCTCTGTGTGGAAAGACGTCATAATGTAGTGTATATAGGGGAAACACTGTATACAGTGAAGACTTTTTCTATTTGTTCATTTTGTCTGGCCTTCACCTCCTCCATGTTTACTTGTTATAACATATCAATAGTCATGTCATAGTCACCACTCTGCTGCATTCTGATCTATCTTCAATTTTTTTTTGTACCACAATAAGCTACTGTAAAACTGTGTAATGCATCACTTATGACGGAAGCTATTGGATTTGACTTGTGAATAAAACAGTGATTCCATTAAAGAGAGAAAGTAAGCACAGCAGAGTTGTGAATATGATATGAGTGTATAATTAGCCCTGTGGAAATGAACATTAAACTGAATTTAGCTTTTGAGTTATAGCACAGGTAATTCCACCCCCCTCAGTGTCTTTCACTCTGCATAAAGGGACTGGACTTTATTCGTTTGTGACTATTATTTGAACAGCTTTTAGTAGAGAATTTACTACAGGCATATAAAGGTAACCTTATGTGGCCTTCTTGGATGTATGTATATACATTGGAAATCAATTAAGAACAGAGAACAATGACAAATGTTGTCCAGAAACCCTCACAGGTACTGCATTTATCATAAAAATCTGCTAAAAATCATAACATGGCCAACAGGCAACAACAGCTGTCAGTGTGTCAGTGTGCTGACTTGAATATAACTTGATCCAGACTGTATGTGATTATCATAAAGTGGGCATGTCTGTAAAGGGGAGACGTGTGGGTACCCAGAGAACCCATTTACATTCACATATCTTGAGGTCAGAGGTCAAGGGACCCCTTTGAAAATGACCATGTCAGTTTTTCCTTGCCGAATGCTTAAGTAACTTTGGAGCGTTATTCAGCCTCCTTCCCAACAGCCTAGTATGATGGTACCGATGGATTCCTTAGGTTTCTAGTTTTCATATGATGCCAGAATCTCCACTCTAGCTTTACTGAGCCCTGAGCTCCTTCCTAAATATCACAAGTTGCTTTAACACGTTGAAGAATGTAGTGGCGTTAAGACAGATTTGTGTTAACACTTTGACAGCCATAATTATTCGAGCTTGTAAAGTTGACTTGTAGTGAAACAATTGGAACGGTCTTTGATGCAACATAATCTTTTCAGAGCTCATGAGTGTAACATCAGGTTTGTACTTTGTGTACTGTCCTGGTAGGAAGTTACTGGGGCAGACTCAGTATTGGTAGTAAGGCAGGTGAGAAGTCTGTTGCCTGATATCGTCTTTTCGTTTTCACTTCATCTGTTCGGCTTGACACAGGGTTCATGTTAGCTGCTTTCTGTTTAGAGGGCAGCCGTTTTATCTCTGTCCTGTTGTAATTTTGATGTCATTTTCAGTGGACTTTGAAGCTGTGGTAGTGGTTGTCAGGAGCAGTTAACGTAGCATTAGATTTAGGTTTTTAAATTTCTGTAAGGTGATGTTCAACAACCTGCATATCTGCATCCATCTCATCCACGCTTTGCTTGGCATTAATTCTCACTGTGGTACTGGAAGTTGGCTCAACTGTTTTTCCAACCAGCCATAATTACCAGATCTATTTGAATCACTGTCTATAGGATTTCCATCCTCTAGCTGTTTTCAACTACAGCTAATGTGTACATGAGCAAGGTCATAACTCTTTTTCACATGATGGAAGTGAAATCATGTGGGTAAAAAAAGGCTTTCTCCCTCATCTTCAATGTCAGCACTTTGCTAATACCGTGCCCTGTTTTCCCGGTGCTCAGCACCCAGTAGAGGGCTTCAGCTGGAGGACAGAGCTGGTCTGCTTGTTCATGAAGGGGTCTGGCTGTGGCCCCTGGCGGCCTGCTGGAACAGCAGGCATTATCAGTGGTAAATGGATCTGAAAAGGCTTTGGCCAAGACTGGCTCACAGCTGCCTGATTTATGGCTGGCGATGCAACAAACAGTTAGCCATGTTACCGGCAGGGATATAAGCACTTTCATGGCCACAATTCAAGTTTATTTCAGCCATAAATTCTGAGAGATATGGAACAAAAAGAGCACGTGAATTTATGACACAGGGGTGTTGTTTGTGAGCTGCCAGGAAGAAGCTGTGTTTTAATACCCTGTGGACAAGGATGAACGGTCGGTCTGCTCTCTTATCTCTGCTGTTTGTCCAGCTCAGCATCAAAATAAATATACTTAGCCTACAATACAGCAAAAAGTAAAACACCTTTGTGTTCAAAGAATGATGGTATTCTCATATCTACATCTAAAATTAAAAAGACATCATTCCACTATATCTTTACATAGACAATACATGTCTGCCGCTATATTAATGCTCTGAATTTCTAATTTGGCACCTTTAACTTTATCATCAGTCATGTTTCAGTATTAGATGTCAACTCTTCAGTTCATCTTTTAAAAGGAATTATGTTTAAAATGCTGTGGAGATATCTGTGCCTCTGCTAAATTACCACTCTAACCAGGGATGATGATGATGGACACTGTAGCCATTATATTTCCCATATTTACAAATCAGCCAGAAATGTGAAATATAAATGGTTACAGGAACACAATGAAGCACAAGCAGCCACACAACATCTTAATTTAATACAACAGAGTCTGCTTCACTGATCTATAAATCAGCATAAAACTTATTAAAAATGATATCATGAATGTATTATAACGTTTTTCTAATCAGTAACTGACCCTCGTTAACTGATTACTAACCGATAACTGACGAGATTAGCTCGTTGCATGTTGTGGTGCTATTTTTAGTGCCTAACAAGCTGCCCAGCTGCAATTTAAAGCCAATGCACAGACAGGTTAAATGCATTATTTATCGCCAGCTTTAGTGTATGAGCACAACAGACAAATGAGTCCTCAGTTCACCCGTCCACCAGAGTTACTATAGCAACTTGTTGGTGAATAAACTACTAGGTGAATCACGGTTGACAGTTAAACAGTTATTAACGTTCCTAATTCAGATCTCACCATACAAAGAACCGACTGTATCAGACAGTATCTTTCATGTTAAAAAGGCCACTATCTTTTCCATATCTAACTATAACTACACTGTATATTTAAGGTCCCTCTGCTGAGGAAACAGAGATTGAAGAACGGAAACCACAAGGTAGTTTAGTCTTGATGTGTCTGTGATAAAAGAAGGCGCTCTACAGGCAGCAGATCGTGAGGCTGATAACAGGGCTGTGGCTGCTCACAGTTGAATGCTTGAATTGTCTTAAGAGGAAACTGACAGTTGTTGTGAAACTGTTCATGACTGATAGCTCACTATTGAGCTCTGGAAGCTTTGTATAGAAACAGGCCCAAATGTCTCCTCGCTGCTGCCAAATACTATGTTCCTGCAAACTGACAGCTCCCCCAGAGCAGAGGCACCCTGAATGCATCGTGATACAAAAGAATCTCCCAGCAGAGCTCACCTCTCTTATTTCCACTGCCACTTCTCCGCAAACTCTCCCCTGATTGTACTTATTTATTTATTTATTTATTTTTTTGGGTGATTTGGCTGATAAGCTTTGTCAACACTATTCTGTCCCTTGTGCCAAAATGTGTTTCTCCCAGCCACGGCTAGGTCAAGGGCTGGGAGATTCTTTAATCGCGATTAATGCTATATATGCTCGAATGACAACATGGCAAACTGCAGCCCAACAGACAACAACAGCTGTCAGTGTGTCAGGGTGCTGACTTGACTATGACTTGATCCAAACTACATGTGATAATCATAAAGTGGGCATGTCTGTAAAGGGGAGACTGGTGGGTACCCCTCCATCAACCGCTTATCCTGTTAGGGGTCACGGGGGGGCTGGAGCCGATCCCAGCTGGCATTGGGTGAAAGCGGGGTTCACCCTGGACAGGTCTTCAGTCCATCGCAGGCACATAGAGACAGACAACATAGAGACAGACAACCATTCACGCTCACATCCACACCTACGGGCAATTTAGAGTCATCAGTTAACCTAAACAGCATGTCTTTGGACTGTGGGAGGAAGCCGGAGAACCCGGAGAAAACCCACGCTTACACGGGGAGAACATGCAAACTCCACACTGAACCTGTGACCCTCTGGTTGTGAGACAACAGCGCTAACCATTGCACCACTATGCAGCCCCTGGTGGGTACCCATCGAACCCATTTTCATTCACATATCTGGAGGTCAGAGGTCAAATGGCCATGCCAGTTTTTCCTCGCCAAAATTTTCTGCAAATTTGGAGCTTTAGTTAGCTTCCTTACTGACGAGCTAGTATGACATGGTTGGTACCAACAGATTCATTAGGTTAGTCTCATATGATACCAGTAGGTTCACTTTAACTTTTAAACTGAGCCCACTACACCCTGCATCAAAGAAATTAGTTGTGTTAAAACAAATTTTAGTGTGTCAGTGTGCTGACTTGACTATGACTTGATCCAAACTGCATGTGATTATCTGTCTGTAAAGGTCTGTAAAATGTCTGTAAAAGGGAGACTCGAGGGTACCCATGGATCCCATTTTCAGTCACATATCTGGAGGTCAGAGGTCAAGGGCCCCTTCTGAAAATAACCATGCCAGTTTTTCCTCTCTAAAATGTAGCACAGGTTTGGAGCATTGTTTGGAGCGTGTATTTATTGGAGGTTTGGAGCCTGCTAGAACCCCCTAAAGATCAAATGCATCAATCCCTAAAAAAATGAGTGGTGTTAAAAAGAAATTGTGTAAATGTGTTATCGCATTAACTTTGACAGACTTAGTAAAATGGTAATGTTGGGAGCAGATGGGCTGGGGTGAGGAGGGTTAGGCCTAATATCAGTTACTTTTCCAAATACTTTTCAGTTACTTTTCAAAATCCACATAAAATTAGCGGCATAAATTAGATCCACAGCTCTTATTTAACACCTCATTTATTAAATAGTTGGCCTTTACTGTGTTATTTAGCTCCTCTGCTCATTTTTGCTGAAGCATAAAATTGTTGTAATTTCTTGCTGGAGCTGGAGCTCTTTATTTCAGCCAGGACACTACACTCCACTGTAATATGGTGCAAGAAACCCCATCCATTCCAGTGTACCAATTCAACTAAATAAATTCAAAACATTTAAGTCCTAACTGTCAGCTGGGCAAAATATTTTTCCTCCATCTAAACAATAATATTTTAAAAAGGTTAAAGCAGTCAATATAGATATTTTGGCCACTTCAGGGCACCTCGATAAGCTGTCAACATAACACTGACATATTATCATATTAGAAAATTGACATTTTAACATCAGTCAAAAGCAGACATGCAGTCATGCTTGTCTGCATGCTAAACTAAATGTCCACATATCCTTCTATAAATTTTTTTATGAACGTGTATCTGATCTGCAGTGTAACTCGTGCAGAACAGTGCGTGCCTCCCTCTGTGCGCCTCGGCAAGTGGGAGATTAAAGTTTTTTTGACTGCATTGAACATGTTGTTTTCGAAGGGCTAAACACCAACAAATATGGATTGGAGCTGAAAATTTCAGTAGATAAAAATATGTTGTGACTTTTTGAAATATATACATCTATATTTTTTAAATAAATTATGACTTTTGGACAGTACAACATTCTGGAGTTATTGAAAATGTTTGTATCCCAAGAGTCGGGAACAATCTTACGCTGCCACCACTGGAATCTAATTCTACGAATAGTATTCGCTAATATTCACCACCAAGCGTGTTTGTACCTGGGACAGACATTTACGTTGCCTCCTCTGCTCTGCTTTATTGGTGCATGCCGAGGCTGCCCCGGTGCTCTGCTGCAGAATGAATATAGGGGAAACGCTGATTAATGCACAATGATATGCAGATATGCTAAAATGGTGATTGAGAATTCAAATGTCAACGTTATGAATTAAGTTTCCAACCGTTCGGTACAGTCTCTCTGAAACCCAGCAGGTCTGACAATGACGGAGAGTATGAGATACAGTCGGGGCTGGATTGGCCATCTGGCATACCGAGCACTTTCCTGGTGGGCCGATGCAACTATCTTTTTTTTTGTTGTTTAACTGGCTCATAAATCAGGTAGATCGACCCATTGTTGTATCTAAATTGACTCTGGGCTGATGATGGTTGAGATCTGTATGTATCAGTCCAATCTCCACATGCTGTGTGTGTGGAGGCATGTGCTCAGCTGAGAGGTTGTGTCCCTGCCAGTACTCCAAGTTGGCTGGTACTCACCGGTACACATACTACATTTTACTCTTTGGAGTACCATGCTTTTGTACCATGACGTTTGCTTTTGTACTGGCACTTCTTACAAGCTGCCGTCACTCTTCTCTGCCCTCTGCATATCAGGTTCTCTGGGAAATTCATAATTGCCTTTCATAATGGTGCAGTACCACTGTTTTTGCGGCACAATAAGCAGTAGCCTATGATGGGTCCCTTGACCTCTGACCTCCAGATATGTGAATGTAAATGGGTTCTCTGGGTCCCCACCAGTCTCCCCTTTACAGACATGCCCACTTTATGATAATCCCAGTCAGTTTGGATCAAGTCATAGTCAAGTCAGCTCACTGACACACTGACAGCTGTTGTTGCCTGATGGGCTGCAGTTTGCCATGTTCTGATTGGAGTATGTTTTTTATGCTAAATGAAGAACCTGTGAGGGTTTCTGGACAATATTTGTCATTGTTTTGTGTTATCTGATTTCAAATCATTCAATTTCATATCATCCAGAGAGACAGAAAGGGATGGAAAAAAAAAGATAGGAAAGAAGATGTGGCTGATGGGACATGTTCAGTGTGATGACATTTCTGGTACATAGAGTACCCCAGTACACCTTAACCATGAGACAAACTCATTTTACCCCAGTACACCTTAACCATGAGACAAACTCATTTTACCCCAGTACACCTTAACCATGAGACAAACTCATTTTACCCCAGTACACCTTAACCATGAGACAAACTCATTTTACCCCAGTACACCTTAACCATGAGACAAACTCATTTTACCCCTTTTTTTTCCTCCCTTTCCCTTTCCCCTCCCCTTTTCCCCTCCCTCCTACACCTTCCCAGTACACCTTAACCATGAGACAAACTCATTTTACCCCAGTACACCTTAACCATGAGACAAACTCATTTTATAGTCTGTATTCTAAATCACATGTATTTCTGCCTTGTCCATACAGTTACAGTGTTTGTTTAACAAGCTGCTGTGCGTGTTATGAGAAGCTGTTTTAATAGCAGTGATAAATGATCATCTTATTCCTAAAATGACTGTGGGACATTCCTCTGCATATTAACGGCTCCCTAAGGGGACGCCGAGGCCGGTGTGTCTATCAGTCAAATGAATCTACTGCATCACCCCCGCGGTCTGTTTTACCACATGTCAAGGTGTGGTTTAGGATGAGCCATTTCCACTTTGTGAACTGCAGCACTCAACTACTTCCTCTTGTAGATAACAGCAGGACAAGGCCAGATTCTGAGGTGAAAATCCAGCCATTTTGTGATTATCTAAATAATACATAATGGGGAGATTGACCAGCTATGCGATATCAAACAATCCCTGTTTTAATCACAAATGTGCAACAACATCAACTGCACAGCGGTAGCGGTGGTTCTGGTGGTTTTGGTGCTGCGGTGCAAAGTGCAGAAGTGGACTTTACTGTTTATTGGATGGTGTGGTGATTAATAAAGACACTGTCAACCAATCATAGTACAGGTCTCATTGCTGTGAAACAGCTAAGCCAATCACAGTGTACTGTGATGACCAACAAATGGAAAGTGACTTCAGAAATTCATATTATTTCCATTTCCATGTATTCCAGGGACTTTTTTCAAGGAAGTGAAAGGCTCTTTCATCCTACTGTAGTCTGATTTCACCTTGGTCTAAAGACCCACGAAGATCAGGCAAATTAGTTTGCTGACTATGAAGAAGCAGCATGACGTGACGACGGCTGCTGGTGGTCACAGCAGTAAACACACTCTGCAGCCTGCAGTTCAGTGTGTCCGTCTATTTCATCTAAAAAACATGCTGGAAAAAAATAAACATTAGTTTTTGTCTCACTGCAACGATATTTACTGTTGCATATGTTTACTGATGCACGTTGGACGCAATAAATGAAACGCAGTGAAGGAAAATGAAACTAAGAGTAAGTATATGTCTCCACAGTAAATCATGTTGAGTGTCTGAGGGTTATTTATTTGTGCTTTAGAGCGTAACCGACATGAAACCATCAGAAAATAACTTATTTATTCTTCTCTCATCCATCGCTCCCCACCAATCTCCTTTTCTCTGCTTTTTTAATGAGTTGGGAAGCCGACAGCAGAGCCAACTTAAGTTTTTAAGCAGAAACAGGACTGTAGTTGTCTGGACAGTCCACGCAGAATTAGCACTGATAGTAATGATGATAGAAATAGATAATAAAAAATGCCAATGAAGCCGTTTATAAATATGATCACGTCATCCGTCCCTTTTTCAGTATCGTGTCTCATGTTGTAACTGGTCACATCATGTTATTATACATGGTGATGTGACCCAGCAGCATTTGGTAGGGTTCATACATTCTCCTCTAGCCATGTGTACACTGAAATAGTTATTGGTTGCTATATTTGTCCTCCCCTCTTCATACTGGCCATGAAGCATTCCCTTCCCAACGACCAATAACCATGTCAATCTACATCCGCATGTGAGAATTGTATTCAGAAACGTTTAACAACCATTATTCTGACCATTACTTGACTTTATATTAAATAAATCCTCCACCTTCCTTCTTTTAGCATAAAACAGGGGTTGCTATTGAAACACTCACAACCCTGCTGTACAGGAGATACTTGTGGATATTACTCTGTTTTCTCTTTGGATACTTTATTTTGTGGGGATGACATTATTCTGAGGCTCCATGCTGTGGTTTATTGTAATAACTGTATATTTACATGTACTGCAAGTTGCCTGTTTCAACTTTAAGAGGCATTAGATTGTAATTGAGAGCACAACTGGTATTAATCAGGCGCCAACCTTTGGGTCTTAAAAGTGAAGCCAATGCTGTAGGGCCTTAAACTTGCATTCTTTCTAACAGCCAGCAGGGGGCGACTCCTCTGGTTGCAAAAAGAAGTCTGATTGTATAGAAGTCTATGAGAAAATGAGCCTACTTCTCACTTGATTTATTACCTCAGTAAACATGAGTTTATGGTGTCAGTGTCTAGTTTAAAGTCTTCTTCAATACAGCATGATGTTCATTTAGTAAATTATGGTCCATTCAGAGTCAATTAGACGATATAGTAGTGGATGCTTTAGGGCATGGCTACCTTCTGATGGACAGGTCGCTATCACGGCGTTGTCCAATCTGGGAGTTGTCCGTGTTTTCGTCTTCGAACTTTAACCGTTTCACGGTGTGTTTTCAGTTCATGACAGTTAATTGTAACATGTTGGTCGCCTAAAAACGTCTTATTCAGCCTTCGGTTGTGCTTAGCTTCACCACTCTTGAGTCATTTCTTGTTGCAAAAAACAAAGATAGCGACGGTCAATATGACGAACTTGATGCCATGAAACTGTCCACAAACCAATGGGTGACGTCACAGTGACTATGTCCATTTCTCATGTGCAGTCTGGTATTAACATGTAATCTGTGTCTGGATATTTAATGACCTGTAATCCAAGGCTTTTGTATTCACACCTGGTATGAAAACCATTTCCTTATGTGGCTTGGCTAAACTATTCTGATTGCAATCTATGTGTGCATTGACATATGCATTAACATGTATTCTTCTTGATCCAAATATGATATCCAGATACAGTTCACATGCTAATTCTAGGTGGAAATAGGGTCTAAATGCAACTTAGACAGAGATCTTTTTGGATTAAAGCTTGGACATCTGGACAGAGGTGGTGTTACTAATACAGTAGTATACTATCAACCAAACTGTTGTCAGATAGCTTCGTAAAATTAACCTCAGGAAGGTGAGTCAATGATCTGGAGTAAACTGCAGCCTGCTGCCTGCTGAGTTAATTTCAAAGGGCGTAAATATTATGAGAAGAGGTAATGTCACTATCAATATTTTGCTGATGGAAAGAGAAATGGGATTTTAATATGTGTACTGAAACAAATTGAGTGCCACAGCCTGGATGTGAGATGGCTGTAAATAAATGCCTTATGCTAACTTAATGTTTCTGTTGTGCTCGACAGCTGTGAGCCTCAAAGGAAGAGATGGATGGATTGGCATCAAGAGTGTCAAAGTAATTGTGTTAGTTTGTAAAATATAGGTTTGATACTGTAAAAAAAAAAAAAGCATAAATTATTCCATTTATTTGTTCTGGGACGATTCACCTATCTGCTGATTCAATACTATCACGACACTGCCATTTCAATATGTATTGCAGTTTGTAAGTGTTGAGATTCAATATTGCAATTTTTGTTGACTTTTTTAACACTAGACGATGGGAAAAAGTTGTAAAATTGTACCCTTCTATGGACTTTTACTTTGGAAAATATCTAATATCTAAATATCTAATTTAGTAAGACTGTTTTTTTCAGCATGCATGTAGTCAGAGATCTCCTGAAGTCAAATATATCGGTCATTGTCAGGAATTATTTATAAAAGGTTTTATACTTCTGGTGATTATAATCCAATCAATCTTATTTCTGTATATGTATTTTGTATGTACAGTTCTCTTTAACACCTTATTTTGAAAATTGGATGTAGTCCCACATATGTGCTTCCTCTAACTTCTCCAAGGTGGTCTCTAGCTCTCCGTCAGCTCCGTTCTCTTCATCCATCAGCTCCATCGGGGCCGTTTGAATGCATCTAACATAAATGTCTGTATATGGTGATCTACAGTTGTAGCGGCGGCAGATTTGACCACAGAGATATGTGAGCCGACTCGACATTTTTTGTTTTCTGCGTCATTTTCTGCACCAGTCTCTTCGGAATAAACCATCTTCGCAGGAAACAGCTTGGTTAGGATTAGGCAACAAACTAGTTAGTCTGGATCAGGAAAAGATTGACTTGGTTAGATGAAGACAGCAAAACTACTTTAAACAAAAATCCAGAGCGATGAGATGATTTCAACTGTTTCTCATAGAAATCATAAACCAAACCGTTCTAAGAAGTGTCAGTAAATAAGTGTAGTTTTTCATGATTGTAGTGTAGCGATTTGCCTTATCATGTATTATCTGCAAAATTCTTCAAAGAAGTAGATTTTTTAATGGAAATGATAATAGTACTGTGCTGGCAGTTTTGGGAAAACAAGACCGTCAGCTCATGACGACAGACAAACATTACATTGATAAGATGAAGTCCCATGAAGACACAAGCACATTTCACTGATGAATGTCTCTTCATCAAGGCAGAGAGTATCTACTTGGGGAAATTCATTTTTTTTCAGTCTGTTGTTATTTTCTTTTATGTGCACACACATCGGCCTGGAATACACACACAGGACCTATAGATGTGCACTGGTGAAAGACGTCAGAGCGTTGGGGCTGCTGCATAGCACATTTGTACTCTGATTCTGAGAGAGAGCAATAACTATTTGCATGACCACAACAGGTTGGAAGACATTAAAACAATATCGTGAGTTTGAGTTTGGGGGCGGCAGTAGCTCAGTCTGTAGGGAGTTGGGTTGGGAACCGGAGGGTCACCGGTTCAAGGACCAAAAACTGAGTGTGAACTGGTAGCTGGAGAGGTGCCAGTTTACCTCTTGGGCACTGCCGAGGTGCCCCTGAGCAAGGCACCAAACCCCCAACTGCTCGGGGCGCTTGTCAGGAGCAGCCCCCTCACTCTGACATCTCTCCATTAATGCATGTATGTGTGTTTCAGGTCTGCATGTACCATGTATGAGTTTAACAGAGTGTAAATTGAATTTCCCCATTGTGGGACTAATAAAGGTAGATCTTCTTGGACAGACTGCACTATTTCTTTACTATCATTATAGCTAGGGTTTTGGTAGGGTTGTTAATGTTCTTCAAAAACATTTTTTGTTTTATTTGATGAAATTGTCATTATATCCAGACAGCATTAAATAAGTAAAATGTTCTGACAATAAAACATCTGGCATCAGGACAGTAATAAACCCATCCAGTTATTTAGTTCGGCGTGAAACTTACTTAGATTCAATAAGTGTGTTTCAGTTAGGGTTAATAAAACACTGTAAAAAAAAAAAGGTAGAGCACATCGTCCACCAATCGGAAAGTGGTCGGAAGTGTCCTCTTAACCCCCACTTAACCCCAAATCTGCTCCTGAAGGCTGAGCCATCAGTGTGTGAACGAGTATTTCGATTCTGATGGGCAGGTTGGCTCCTTGTATGGCAGCCTCTGCCATCAGTGTATGAAAGTGTGTGAATGGGTGGATGCTGACCTGTTGTGTGAAGCACTTTGAGTGGTCAGAAGACGAGAAAAGTGCTATACAAATGCAAGTCCATTAACTATAATTGGTATTTTCCAATGAATATATCTGATTTTTAGATGTTTTAATGGAAAGCAGTGTCCAATATCAAAATAAAAATTGTTTCTTTTGAAATTTGACTCTGGTTGTCAGTGGTTCGCAATACACTTATGCCTGCCTGGTCGCACCAAATGGCACATGAATGACGCTGTAATTTGTAAGCCATTTTACATGCAAAAACAACCCTTTTGTTGCTTTTGACATGTTGTGTATAGAAAGTCTGTGCTGACTGCAATGCAAACACATCCATGATAATATGCTACGCTTGTAGCTAGTGACGTAGAATAAAAGGTGAGAGAGACTGCTTATGGTGGGAGGGGGAGGTGGATGGGTCCAACAAACACAGGATTTTCAACCAGGAGACCGGTGTTTGTGGCCCAAACTTATTTTTAAGTTACTTTCGTGATGTTTGTGACATGTTTTCCATACATTTTGTTGTTTGTGGACAACCATGATGCTTTTCCTAAATCCAAGTAAGTGGAATTATTGCTTAAACATAAGCACGACGGTAACAACATGGCGTTAAATGACACTCAAAACGCCATTTCACCACATTAAGTATGTGGCGTACACTTTAGATTGGGTGTACTATGCACCATGTCAAGGGCCAATTTGCAGTTAGATACAAATCTACACATACAGCAAACCTAAAGAAATTTGACAAACATAACTACTATGTAGAGGTGAGACGTAAAGTGATCGAAAAAGCTGCAGAAGATGGAAGGAAAAAGTATAAACCATAGAGGCAAAACAGCCATCTTTGCTCCGTACTTTTTTTCTTTTCATAGTTTTTATCTCTCATTTACCAACTAGCCCAAACAAAAGAGCTCCTGCAACAAACCCTTCAAGCACATAAATCCAACAGAATCCCCTGTCTGCCTTGTCCTCCTTGAATTAGGGACACTTCATCTTGGACGCTCCTTTCTTGGCTCACAGTGTTGACCTCCTCCTTTGACCCTCTTTTTCTACCCTTGCTTTACCCTTGACTTTGCTCCCCTGGATTTGGTCCTAGCTCAAATCTATATCTGGCAAAGCAAGTCAAGCCACTGAGTGAGTCACTGTTGGCTTGGGCTACGATTATTGTCAAGCACTTCCTCATTTTAATTCAGCCATTACTTTGCCAGTTCTTAGACATTCAGTGCCTAATCTGCACTAATACTGGTAGGAAGTATATTCTCATTTGAATTTGACAATAGGCTTAAAATCACCTTTCCCTTCTGACTGAAATCAGCTGAATGAATCCTGTTCTCTCAGCTATATTAGTTCTTATCGCTCCTCCCTATGTTAGTGGTATTGTCTCTGAGCTATTCAGGATTTGTATTTCTTCAGGCTCTATTTAAAACCTGGATATTGCTCCTTCACAGGTAGCAGGAAATTATACCACAAGCAAATCATCAGTGTTTGCAAAGCGATGATGTGCTTGACAAAGTATGACAAGGACATCTTATGTCGCTTTGACAATGTGCTCATCACCTCTGTTTGTTCTTTAACTGGTAACAGCAGGCTGATGGGATCGATGCAAACAGTTTATTCATTATATATTGGCATCCGTGGTGATGTATTCAGTGTGGGCTGAGCTCTGCTCTTTATGCAATCTCTATAAACAGATTCTGCAATTATATGCATGTAGGCAACAGGTCAAGACTCTGGTATTGTAAGGGAGTATTGACCAATCACGTTTGAGCAGGCTTTAGTTTAATGTAGGTAAACAGCCTGTATGGAGCTGTAGTTAAAAGAAGTGGGACGTATTGATCAAAATCCAATCTGAGAATCCAACGATTATCATCTGACAATAATTGACCTTTTCATTGCCATGTTGTTGCTAGGGCAACAGCTTTGGTCCAGTTTACTTCCTGTTTGCATTAACAAACATTGCAACAGTTTGAAGTTGTAGTCCGGCCAGACACGTCGTCTCTGAACTCCAACTCCAGTCTTGCATCCCAAGTTGTTAATCTGACTGTGAACAATGAGCTACGCAAGGAAATGGAAGTCTTGGCTCAGGTATCCACTGACTACCCCGAACTAGGGACGCATCCCGTGGCTTATTGGGTCTGATACTGTGCTCATGCACTTGTGCTTGTGTTCGTAAAACTACTCCGATACAACTGCACCCGCTACCACTTTAGGGCAACGTGACAACAGGATTAGTGCCTCGCATGCAGAGGTGCTGTGGTTGAGGGGCCTAACAAGCCGCCCAGCTACAGCAATAACCCGCTAATCAGCTGCAGTGTATGCTATCAGCAAAACAGGCCACTGAGTCCCCAGTTTCCCCATCCGGTAGCTTTGGCAGCCACAATGTTGCGTACATTGTTGTGGACACATGCAGCCATTTTTAGCCTCCACCTGTGGTTCTATAGTGTAGCGGTTATCACATCTGCTTTACACGCAGAAGGTCCTGGGTTCGAGCCCCAGTGGAACCAGAGTTTCTTTATCCCAAATTTCCCTCTGGGGATTAATAAAGGTTCATCTCATCTTATTTTATCAGTTAGATTAGCTGTGGGGTTGTCAGCTGTGTGTCTGCGTGGTATATATCAGGGTTTCAGCGACGGTTCTGAAAGTCCGGTGTAGCGTTAACGAGTGTCCAGTCTAGAGAGAGAGCATGTGTGATAGTGAATATGAAATCAGCAGTAACGTTACTGCTGTGAACATAGCAGTGCTGTGTGTGTACAGTTTATTGGTCAATGAAGAGGTGTCTTGCTTGCCCCCTGCTGATTAAAGTGAAGGGGTTAGCCCCGACGTTTGCGACAACCCCGACTCAGGCGCACTGAAAATGGACAGATCCTTAAGTTAAACCAGCTATTTTCCTTAAAGTGACGAGCCACTTCTCTGAGTTTTGCTTAGCTTTTTAAAATGATTTAATATTTAAATAGTTAATTATTAATTTCCCTCTTACAAACTATGCTAATCTCTAACTGGAACCCAAGAAATAACGCTCCCCACTCCCAGAGGCTTATCTGTCATCAGACTGATATCTAATGTCAAGACTTCAGAGTAGTTCAGCTGCACAACCTGGGGAAGTAGAGAAATGTAAAATACCCTCCAACATGCAAGAGAGACACCCAATCATGCTTGTTTTAATTCCCTTAGTGAACAGCAGCACAACTCAACTACATAAAAGTCCAAAATATGGCTGATTGTCGTGGTTAACAGCTTCCTAGTTCTTTTTGAGATAACCTGAACAAGCTACAGCGACTTGAACGCAAAAAAAAAAAAAAAGTTTTGAAAAACGCATTATCCAGGAAATGAATCACTTAGTTGTGCACTAGTATAGTAGAAATGGAGGGAAGTAACTGCCCAATCAGAGAACAGTATGTAAATAAATTTCTAATGTGAGGATGTTCATGTCCATCTTTTGCAGCTGATTTTTTGCATGTTCATGCCTCAGCCGGGAGCGGCGTCCTGCTGTGATCTCCCACATTGTCACTAATGGCTAGTTTATGTCTTGCAGAGCTTATTCTTGTCGGTCGTCATTATCTTGTCCCTATTTGTCTTTACTTTGTGGTTTTACAGTTTATCTTGTCATACGAGCGATTCCTTCGGCGGATATGAATCATGCCCATATGTCCAGTACATGATGTGCCCGCACAGTCAGCTGTGAGCTGAATAAGGAGAGGACTGGTGGGGTGTTGGCCCTGTTTCTCTGGGAGCGTGACGTCCCCGGTGGCGGGAGGTTTGGCTTCTGGCTCAACGGCAGACTGGCCCAGGCTCTGAGGGGATGTGACCCACTGAGCCTGGCAGAGCCCCGGGCCCCAGCAATCTGCTGCTCCCCTGGATACTGCTGGGCAGGGCTGCAGAGCAACGCCTTGTATGTCACAGTATCAGGGGAGTACAACGCCAAGAAAAAAAACAACAAATCAACAAAGCAGAGCATTAAAGGTCCTATATTATGCTCATGTTCATTTTCTGTCCATATTAGTCTTAATCTTTGATTTGTTGGTGAAATATTGAGTTTTATCTTTGTTGGCCTCAGACAGTTATCAACCCTCCTGTTGTCTTCCCATCATCTGTGTAACTTTTGTCCTCTTGGGTCAATGGTTTGACTGTTTATAAGGCATACGGGATAAATTATCAACCAATTCTGTGTTACACCTTTTGGCAAACTTCATTCCAACTTAATACCACAACTTTACCCCCCGACATTCTGAATTATTTTGACAATATCAGAGAAAGATAATGCTGATGGATTATCACAGACTGGTATACAGTATGTCAAAGTTTAATTCGGGATATTGTTTTGAAAGCATTTCATTTTTTGTTTAAATGGCAGCACATAATGACACCTATGGTCCTCCCAGGTCAGACCTGACCCGGGCTTAGTTTGACTGTACCTCAAAATTGCACTTAAACACAGGACTTGAGTAAATGTACTTGGTCTGTGAATTACCCAGATGTGACTGTGTGTTACATTACAAACAACTTTTTAACTGCTCACGCTGACTAGAAACCATCAGCTGTATGTCTGAGGTGAGGGGGGAAATCCGATGTGTGATCCAGTGTATAAACAGCAGAGAGACAGACGGGGGTCGAACCTGCTAATGATTTAATGTGCAGCCCCGTGAACTTCTGGCAAGACTAATTTGTTGCAATTAGGAGCTGGTTTTCCCATTAAAGCTGAGATAAAGAGTTGTAAATAATGAGCCAGTCATTGTCCTCTCTGTGCCCTTTAGTCCTGATGCCACATTAATTAGTCGTGTGATACTTTGAGCTTTACCTCCTGTCCTGCTGCTCTCAGCCTCTCTCTGTCCTTTTAGTTTGCTGTGGGTTTAATGAGGCCCTCCTGGGAGTCTCAGCTGATGCCAGCATACTTTTATGGCCAGCTGCACATGGGTTGGAGCTGTTGAACTCCTGCAAGTGTTTTGGCAACTACTGGGGAATTCAAGGTGGATTTCTGCATCGATTTTCCTGCAATCAATATTACCTTACAGTGTTTAGCTGTTGAGGCCAGAGGCTCTATTTGTGTGAACCCACGGTGCGGCGCAGATTGCAGTGAAGTGCACCCTACCCGTTGTGTCAGGGGTGACACTTTAGTCAGGTTTATGTAACCAGTGCATCAAGGGCGATACTTTGGTTAGGTTTAGGCAACCTGTTTGTGGTTAAGTTGTTGCTTAAAGCTAACCAGTGCATCAAGGGTGACAGTTTAGTTAGGTTTAGGTAACCAGTGCATCAAGGGCGATACTTTGGTTAGGTTTAGGCAACAACCTAACCACAAACAGGTTGTCCTGGTGTAGACTGGCTTTCTCAAACAAGTACTTTCAAATCCAAAACTGATTATCAGAATTAGGGTTGTGTATTGGCAAGAATGTGGCGATACAATAGGTATCATGATAGAGGCGTAATGATTCAATATATTGCGATATTGTGATACGGTAAGCAAGGCAATATATAACCAATTTTAAAAAAAATAATTTTAGGAAAATTGTAATAGTATAAAGACACCATAAATATGTGTCCACTGTCTGTGTATCTGTTTATTATAGCTATTGAAATTTTAGCCAAAAAAGTAAGAATGAATAACAAAATAGAAGATCTGAGAATAAATAATCTGGAATCAAAATCTCAACGTAATCTTTTACTGTGTTAGTTGGAGAGCTGAATAACTTTTCAGTTATTTCTGGACTAAAACCTAACTGATAAAAGTACTGTGATACAAATTGGGTCTCTGAAAGGTACAAACTGTAACCTCTGCAGTAACCTGCCAGATGGCCCACTAGATATCCTTGATATACATATCCCTAAAAACACAGAGCATATCACAAAGGAACATTTTGATAGAAAGCTTCTTACAGTCGACAGAAAATTAAAAGTTTGGGGAATGACTAATTTAACTTTATATGGTAAAATAGTGATTCTTCAGTTTATCCATCTCCTCATGTCATCACCTTCCCCCGGAGAAGAGCTGTTTAAAACATATGAACAAAATGTGTTCAGTGTTTTATGGGGTGGGAAGCCTGACAGCATTAAAAGAGCTTGTCTATATAAGGATTACAAACACGGTGGACTTAAATTGTTAAACCTTAAGGCACTCAGTTTTGCACTGAAAGCATCACTTATTCTTAAATTGATCTGAAATCTGCAGTGGTTCTCAGCAAAGTTATTGATGTCTGCTCATCGTCTGTTTCAGACATCTATCCTTACCCCCAGTTAGCTGCTGTTCAGCTCACTATATTAAAGAAAAAGTCCTCTCCATTCGTATCAGGCTTTTGGAAAGGCCATAGTCAGTTGGTTTCAATAAACCTAAAGTGTTGTAGTACAATAGAAATATTTTGATTAATGATCAGCCTTTGTTTATTAAATCTTAAGTCTTATGATGAACTGGAAGTAGTATATGGTAATGTTTGTACATATTGATTGATTTAATGACCATTACATGATATAACTAACTCTGTGCAGCTAGACCTCAGATCTAGAAAGGACGCTATCATTATGCACAAAACAAATGGCATGTTGCCCCTACATTAAGGATACAGCATGGAAGAATGAGGAAAAGATAAACAAGACAATTTTTCAGTTTTACATGCATCTCAAAAACATGTCTGCTGCACCAGTAACTATTCAGTCAAAATGGGAAGATTTGTTAAACAAATGTGTCCCATGGGGGAAAGTATTTGCATGTATTTAACTACTTTTAATGTCTCCATTATCATTTTACAACTAAAACTGATCTGATGATGAAGAAGGAAAAGACCTGAAGAACGTCACCATTGTGATGGGGAAAGCATTTATATTTAAAGCTACAATAAGACAGCAATTAAACACTGAACGCTTGTTTTAGAAACATCAGTAGGTTCTTGAGGAAGATGTTAATAGAAATAAAAAAGAGTTATAACTGTGATAGAATAATAGGATGTAATTGTTCTACATGGATGTGGTACTTCAGGGTGAAGAGCGGAGTTAAACAAAAAATGAATAAATAAATAATGTTGATAAAGTCAACTATTTTGGCTGTATAACAGAACAGATAATTGTGTAAGCAAATGTGCCCAAGTGAATATGTATATAAATACGTATGTAGATATAAATATATGTATATGTATCTATATATGAGTTTGGTTGTGTATATGAAAATGAATATGAACTTACCTCTGGACAGTGCAGTAATACAACGGGTAGCTCTTTTTATTATATGTTGTTGCTGCGGTCTTTATGTCCCTTTACAAGTATGTGTATGTATTTCTTTAACCTTAAATATAAAAAAAGATATGAGAAATGAACCATTTCAGAGTACGCAAAAACAACACATTTATACTGCATGTTTTTGCCTCAGACTGCATGTGATTATCATAAAGCGTCTGCAAAGGGGAGACTCGTGGGTACCCACAGAACCCATCACACATCTGGAGGTCAGAGGTCAAGAGACCTTCTTGAAAATGGCCATGCTATTTTTTCCTTGCCAATATTTAGAGTGTGTTTGGAGTGTTATTTAGCCTCCTTCATGGTGTGGTATGACAGGGTTGGTACTAGTGGGTTCCTCAGGTTTTCTAACTTCATATGATGCCAGTATCTACACCAGCTTTAAAACTGAGCCCTGAGCTGCAGCCTTAAAAATCAAAAACCACGTGGCGTTACTAACTTTGACAACCTAAGTTTATTTATTTATGCACATAGCATGGACTCAGGAAGTAGAGATGCTGAGGGGGCTGCAGCACCTAAACCAGGTTATAAAAACGATTAAACTTAATGTTAAAACTAGTTTTCCTATTTCTTCTTGGGACACAGGCTAAATGTGTAGGATACAAGTAGGATTTGCTTGGTTTTTATATCTGTTTATCATCTAGATAGATATGTGTGAATCCATTGTTAGATTCCTTCCTGACTTTGAAGTTCTCACACCCATTAAACAGGAGTGATATTCTTTTGTGATTTTCTGCCTCAGCGCCACGCCGACAGCCGTGGCCGGAGGCGGTATGTTTTCGGGTTTCTGTCTGTCTGACCGTCCGTCATGAGTGCCTGGAGGGCATATGCTAATTATGCCAATTTCACACAAATCTGTAATGGGATATAATGATGAAGTGATGACATTTTGGACAGACATGGACGTAAACTGCAGCTTGACTGGCTGGTGGAGGCATACAACCACAGGGTGACATTTCTATTTTTTTTTTTCTTCTGGTGTCAGATGGCCGGCTCTAACACAAACTCATTGCAAAGCTTTATCACAAGGGGTGCTAGTGCACTAGCACCAGGGTAATTTCATTCATTGCACAGACCCAGTGTTGGAAATTAACTTTCTGACTCACCTGCAAAGGCGAATGGTTGTTGAAAACATTCACCGACCAAGCATTTTTTTTAGCAGCCAAAATAATTAATTGCCTTTTTGTGTCAAATATACATTTGATTCAGTACATTTCATTTCGACCAAGCCAGGCCAAAATTTGAAGCAAAATAATTTCAATGTATTGATCAACGGTTAGAGCAATCCTGAAGGCTTAGGTCTTATCTGTTTTTTCATACCTTCCTGACATTTCACTTGGTATTAGGCCACTATACGGTAAAAAAAAAACTTGGAGTGGCTTGTCATTAAATGAGAATTGCTGGTGCACCTTAAAGGTCAGCCCACCTTAAGTGAGCCTGAGCTATTATTGTCGCTAACTTCGGGGCTAACCCCTTTCATGGGGACTTGGCTCTTGAGGAGCTGTAGCATTTTTTCACCGATAAACAGCCTAAACTGTAAGTACCCTGCACTGCTTCAGTCTCAGCTGTAACATTACTGCTGACCTCATACTCACTGATGTACTCTCAGTTGCTGTCTCTCATCCCAAAATATTAGGACTGTTTATTAAATGTTAAATATTGCCCGCCTCAATTTACTCGCCAAACCTAAAATCTACCTGCATTTGGCGCTTGGCAGATTTTAATGTCAGACCCTGCACAGACTGATTGTACACCCACATCGCACTGAGCAGCTCTATTGGTGCACACTAAGCTACAGTTTGATCCCTCAGGTGAAAGTTTACAGGAGAAACACATCCTGGGAGGATCTGATCAGCCGAAAGAGAAGCAGTCAAAATAAGACTGGAAGACGTTGTGGAAGCAGCTTTTAAGATGCAGCATTAGACCAGCGAGACATATGTTTGCCTGGTTTGTGTGCCGGTGTGGGAGTGTTAGCCACTTTCAATCCCTGAAGGATTTCAGGTTTCTCCTCTAAATGTATTCAGCAGGGGGAGAATTGGCTGCTGGCTTTGAAGGTTTTAAGCTGCAAATTCTTTCCTGTAGGGATGTTGCTATTGAAACACCTGCATCTCTGTTTGTTTTTCCTCAGTGCTGAGAAATCATTTTACACTACTTTCACATACAGTATAATGCAAACTGACCACTGCAGCTGATATAGGAGTCAATCTTACCACACAAACCAGTCTAACTCAATAAAGATTGTTATATTTCTGAAATGCGTTTGACCATTAAGCTCCTCATGGATCTGGATGGGGAAGGATACAGCACCGTACAAATGACAAATACATGTTTCTAAACGACAGCTATACTGTATATTTGTTACTATTTTAGGGTTATGTGCCAAGATTTTATAGCTACATAATGTAAATGGCTTATTTCAATGTATTCTCATACAGCAGTTCGTATGATATATTACAAAAAGTTATTCCTTATTTTTTGTGCATTTTCATATGATTGTCCAACATCAATTTCTACTCCAGTCTTTTCAAAATAAACTTCTGTCTTCACGTGAAACAGCTTGGTTAGGTTTGGGCAACAAAACCACTTAGATAGGTTCAGGAAAATATCAACTTTGTTAGGTTTAGCCAGCAAAAATACTTAGTTAGGATTAGGCAACAAAACTACAAAAATAAAAACGAAAGCTTAACTTAGGAAGTTTCATCACAAGAACGACTTAGCTTTAAGAAAAGATTGCAGAAGTGGCGTAACTTAAGTTAGGAAGTTCATCCATCCATCCATCGACAGACAACATATAGACAGACAACCATTCACGCTCACATTCACACCTACGGGCAATTTAGAGTCATCAATTAACCTAAACAGCATGTCTTTGGACTGTGGGAGGAAGCCAGAGTACCCGGAGAAAACCCACGCTTACAAGAAGAGTAAGAGAGTCCCAAGCCGGAATCGAACCCGTGACCCTCTTGCTGTGAGGTGAGAGTGCTAACCACTGCACTCACAAAAACTACTTAGGTTAAAGAAAGGATTGTGAAAGTGGCGTAACTTAAGTACGGACGTTCTGTGACAGACCATTTAGTTAGGGTTAAGAAAAGATTGCGAAGTGGCATAACTTAAGTATGGAACACAGGTGACAAATCACCATTGACTTCTAGTTTCACTGTGGACACAAACATTGGTCTTTTGGGTGAAAGGCTGGTGTTTCTGGATGACCTCCTCCCTATGTGGGATAACTATGATGTATGAGAGTTGTTTATTGATTCACCAATAAGCTAATGACAATGGTTCATTCATGAAAGATGATATTTGGTCTGCCACAGCCTGGCTCCTGGGATTTTGTTGATAGAGAGAAAATGACTTGCTGACTATTCTGATCCAATTCCTCATTTAAGTCATTCATTAAGTGAGTGAGTCATCGTGGCAAAATGCGGTAAATGTACATAGAAACACCTCCCCCGATTATTGCTGCATACAGTGTTAGAGCCTTTTATTCGAAAGTGACAGAAGCTACACTGCAGCTGAACCACCCTTTGAGACGGTGTTTACTGCTGATTGCAGGGAAATGTTGTTTATTTCTCATTTCCTCATTAAACATGTATCAGAGAGTCTGACTTCATTGATTAACCTCTAAACACTGTGTAATGTGTTTGTCCTCCTCGTCTTAAAGGTCTGGATATCAATTTCTTATCAGGAAACTCTTAGGAGCGAGTGATTGTAACAGAGCTGAAACAGTATAAAAAGGTAATCTTTATCTCTGTTTTCCTCCCTGTCTGTTTTTTTTTCTGCTAGCATGGCACGGTTAAAATAGACATAATTTGCCGTTGCTCTGGAACTGAGAGGAGCTCTTGACAGACAGTATTGCTGGTTGAAGTGTGCTGGTTAATGGCATGTGGGCAAACAACCTTTGCATCGGCAGGTTTGGAGAGATGCTACTGGTCTGCTGTGGGAGCGGTGCATCACATAAAGAGTGCCTCCTCTTCCATGCACCCAGCGGACCTCTCTGTATTAGCAAAGCTGCATTCATGAATATAAATGTGTTCCTGCTATTATAACACTTAAACACCCAGAGTCATGCACAGAAGCGCTGGCTATTAGCGACAAGCTCACTCGATGACATTGAGGAAACAGTGCACTACTTCAAGTAAATAGGATTCAAGATAAATGTCCAGAATCTCAAATGAGATGTTTTTTATTTGATTTTTCTTTGCTCTATAGCAGGGATGTCAAACGTAAGGCCTGCGGGCTGGAACAGGCCTGTGAACGGGTTTAATCGGGCCCGTGAGATGATTTTGCAAAGTATAAAAATGAGCTGCGATTTCTCAGTGTCCACTGGATGTCGCAATAGCAATTCTGTTAAGCAAGTAACTGTTAATACCGGGGCTGAGCAAGTCTACCTGACAGCTGGCCCGGAGCTGCCTTGTCGTTCTGCCTATTACGTCTTCTACTTCGAGCAGAGCAGAGCGCTTGAATAAATTTAACAAAATGCTGCAAGGACGCAACAAAGTTGTCACTCAGTATTATGGCAGCATATGTGTGTTCAAGTTGAAGCTGTCATCGTTGGAGACGCAACTCGCGGGTAGTGACGCTGCTCTCTTTCCTTGTCTGAAAGATGTGTGCGCGACCCAACATGCTGCAGATATGAAACGGTTCAAAGATAAAATAACGGGACTATTGCAGGAGTTTGAGCAACGCTTTCAGATTTTTGGTGAACTTTAGAAAGACTTCAAAGTTTTTTGCTCGCCATTCACCGTGAATGCCTCTGATCTGCCCGGCAACGTCCAACTTGAAATAATAGACTTGCAGCGTGACTCAGATTTGAAGGGCAAATTTGCCGCAGCTGGCTTGGACACATTTTATCTGCATCTCTTGCCTGGTTACCCCAATTTGACAGCCCTTGCTGCAAAAGTGTTGTGCATGCTTGGAACCACATATCTTTGTGAGAAAGTTTTTTTTTTATATAATGAGCATCAATAAAACAAAGCTGCACTCAAGGATCATGCACTTGTGAAAGCTAAAAGCTGCCAGGTTTCAGACAGTGGGTAACTCGCTTAAATGCTGCATGAGACACTTATGCAGCCCGACATAGTTCTGTGAAAATGAATGTCTTCTGTGAAGATTTACAGAAAGTGAACAGTGTTTAATTTACTGTAATAATGCCAGTCACTTCAGTTCATAAGTGTGGTTTGTTGAAATTGCTCAGGCACTGCACAGCCTTTATTTTTCTATCAAAAAATAGCGTCGCCTACTAGACAGGGAGTAACTGAACCCTCTTGAATAGTTTCTACCTCAGTTTGTGTGGTGTGGTGAGTTAACTCAGGATTAAGATGTGGAAATGAGGTATTTGATACCTAGAGGAATTGTTTGTATATTGTGCAATCCCAGATAGGCTGTGACTTAAAGTTGTAGTACCAATCACTGAAGCATTGTGTTCTTGAAATTGCAGCAATTTTTTCCTCAGAGTTTTCAACAAGTTTGAATTGTTTAGTCAAGAGGATTATTTGTGATGTGTACATTTTCAGAATGTGCTTGTGCTATTTTGGACCAAACTAAAACAAAGGAAACAATCTGTTATTTTTAAGTGATTATGCCATGATTTTACCAGTCCAGCCCACTTGGAAATAGATTTTCCTCCATGTTGCCCCTGAGCTAAAATGCGTTAGACACCCCTGCTCTATAGAGTCCATCTGCATCTGAAACACACACTAATGTGTAAGATAAACAATGACGCAGATTTCCAAAGCTAATCGTGAAGCTAATCAGTAAGGTTATGAATAATGTGAACGTGAGCACTTGCTGACTCAACAAGCTTGGAAATATTTGAAAGGGTTGGTTCAGATTTTGGATGTGAGGTTCTGTGTTTAGCCCCACATCAGTGGCAGCTGGTGACAGGAGGCAAGTGGAACCAACCCATAAGGTGTCATGTTATTTTATTTAGTTATTTCTCTTATTTTGCACTTGCAATTTCATCTTATGTATATATACTGTTTATGGTCTTGGTGCTGTTTAATGTGCTGTTCAATGTCATCTTATATGTGTTGTAAAGGGGGAATACATGGGATTCAGACTTTTCTCTACTTAGTCTGTAAATCTTTTAATCTGGAAAGCACTTTACACTTAAGATTGATAAGTGCAATATCCATAAAATTATTATAAATCCTGCACTAGTAGGCTGCTTATGTCTTTTTCTAATGTGTTAGGGTTATCTTTCTAATGTTAAATGAAAAATTAAGTAGTAAAACAATACCACATACGATTTCCTGAAAACAATCCTTGCAGCCTCAGGAGTGTGCAGAATGTGTCACCAGAAGCCAGTCTGTAAACTGCTGCCTGTACAGTAGTCCAATGCCCACATTGGGATCCAGTCCCAGACGAGTATATCACTCCACGGACTCCTGCTGTGGGTCCAGACTGGACAGCTGACAGCGAGCCCCGAGGCTGCCCCAGCAAAGCCGAACTCTCCATCTATTACCTGGGTGGTCCTGCTCTGCTGCAGCATCAGCTCTTGGTCAGCGGCCTGACATACTGCTACTCTACACTCAACCCGGGACTGGATCCTGGTGAGGGCAACGGTCTGCTGCACAGATCCTTCAGGGCTGCTACAACAAGCTAACTGTTGTCTTTCCTAACCCAAATAATAGAGCTCTTAGTGAAAAAAGGAAACTTTAGACTCTATTGTACAGGCCTACATTTGGAAATTAGCATTGCAAACCAAGGGAGGATTTTTGGCTGATCATAGATAAGCATGAAAAAAATGAATGCATTGAATTGATAGAGGAGGTCCCACCTACGATGCTCACAACCACATCACAGACTGCCCTGTCCCCTCTGCCTTGCAGGTGCTGCTGTTGAAGAATTTTAAGGATTTAAATGATAGATTTTTTTCCATTAACCAAAGAATTTTCCATTTCAACCAATTGCTCTTTTTTTGATATTTTGATCTCCCTGTTGCCTCTCAAAAATAGAAGAGGAGCAACCTCTTCTGCCTCGATGGACCAGCCTTCACTGATATATGGTGTATATACAGTTGCATGAAAAAGTATGTGAAAGTATGTGGAATTACTTTTCTGCAAAAACTGCTCATAAAATGTATTCTGATCTTCACTACAAGTCACAACAATAGACAAATACTGCACAA
The DNA here is from genome assembly GCA_947000775.1 of Pterois miles. Taxonomy (NCBI): domain Eukaryota; kingdom Metazoa; phylum Chordata; class Actinopteri; order Perciformes; family Scorpaenidae; genus Pterois; species Pterois miles. The sequence continues at coordinate 2,816,144 of CAMQGK010000005.1, read as the reverse complement.
AAAATGTGATGGTTTTTTTTATTGAACACAACATGCAAACATTCACAGTGCAGGGTGGAAAAAGTATGTGAACCTTTGGATTTAATAATTGGTTGACCCTCCTTTGGCAGCAATAACCTCAACCAATCGTTTCCTGTAGTTGCAGATCAGACCTGCACAACTGTCAGGAGGAATTTTGGACCATTCCTCTTTCAAAACTGTGTCAGTATTCTTATTCTTGTCAGTATTCAATATTCTTGGGATGTCTGGTGTGAATCGCTCTCTTGAGGTCCTGCCACAGTATCTCAATAGGGTTGAGGTCAGGACTGTGACTGGGCTGCTCCAGAAGGTCTGTTTTCTTCTGTTGAAGCTGTTCTGTTGTTGATTTACTTCTATGCTTCGGGTTGTTGTCCTGTTGCATCACCCATCCTCTGTTGAGCTTCAGTTGGTGGACAGATGATCTTAAGTTTTCGTGCATAATGTCTTGAATAAGATTGGGAATTCATTTTTTCATCGATGACAGCAATCTGTCCAGACCCTGAGTCAGCAAAGCAGCCTCAAACCATGATGCCCCTCCACCATATTTCACAGTTGGGATGAGGTTTTGATGTTGGTGTGCTGAGCCTTTTTTTCTCCACACATAGTGTTGTGTGTTCGTTCCAGATAACTCAGTTTTGGTTTCATCTCTCCACAGAATATTTAGCCAGCAGTGCTGTTGAACATCCAGGTGCTCTTTTCCAAACTTCAAACCTGCAGCAATGTTTTTTTGGACAGCAGTGTCTTCCTCTGTGGTGTCCTCCCATGAACTCCATTCTGCTTTAATGTTTTACTTATTGTAGATTTGTCAACAAAACCGTTAGCATGTGCCAGAGATTTCTGTAAGTCTTTAGCTGACCCTCTAGGATTCTTCTTCACCTCATTGAGTGTTCTGCGCTGTGCTCTTGTGGTCATCTTTACAGGACGACCACGCCTAGGGAGAGTAGCAACAGTGCTGAACTTTCTCCATTTGTAGACAGTCTGTCTTTCCGTGGACACATAAACATCAAGGCTTATAGAGAAACTTCTGTAACCCTTTCCAGCTTCATATAAGTCAACATGTCTTGATCGTAGGTCTTCTGGGAGCTCTTTTGTGTGAAGCATGATTCACATCAAACAATGCTTCTTGAGAACAGCTAAATCAAAACTGGTGTGTGTTTTTAAAAGGGCAGGGCAGCTTTGACCAACACCTCCAATCTCATCACATTGATTGAACTCCAGGTTGGCTGACTACTGGCTCTAATTAGCTCTGGGAGAAAGCATTAGCCTAGGGGTTCACATACTTTTTCCACCCTGCTCTGTGAATGTTTACATGTTGTGTTCAATAAAAACATGAAAACATTGAATTTTTTGTGCAGTATTAGTTTAAGCAGACTGTTCATTGTTGTTTATGACCAAATTATGCAGAAATCCAAGTAATCCCACAGGGCTCACAGGGTTTTTCTTGCAACTGTCTATAGATGTATAGATTTCCACATTCAATAGGGGAATACTAGCAGCCATAGTTTTGATAATCCACTGGAAGCCACAGAAACTGAAGAAGTGACACCTGCCAACATAAATCCAGGGTCTGGCAGGACTCTCACCAGTGTGTTTTGTAGTCAGAATAACATTGAAGCAGGCAGGAGGCTGATGGTTTCACACTGTCTCAATAAGGCGACCTTGTGAGCCAGACATCTAGGTCTGTTTTTTACCTTGCCCAGTTTACCTGTTGTTTTGATGACTCATGCCATACTCACCACTCTGCTGCTCTCACAACTCGCAGAAATGTTGTTTTCATTAATTACTTAATTCCAGTCGATTCTACTTTGCTTCATGTGCTGTTAAGATGCTGTCAATGAAACCCAACACTTCCTTTTGTCGTGTCACATTAAGACCCTACCATTGTGCCATTTGAACAGCTGGAAGTCTTTTAATGTGAAATACCTGTGCAGTGTCTGTAGCCTTTGAAGGCACCGCATATGTTTATCCAACCCAATCTCATGGGAGGTTTATAAATAGTAGGGGTGTGACGATATATTGTCATGATATAAAAATGTGATGATATGCGTGGTGGAGACGAAAACTGTATGTATGTTGTGTTTTCTATGAGCCGTGATGGATCGATCAATATTCGAAAAAAAAACAAAAAACAAAATTGAAACAGCTGTGAAATAGGAAAGTTTTGGATTCGGTGTGCATTGGCTCATAGATTGTTTGAATTTTTAAACTGACGTGTGATTTATTTACACACATTATATTTACATTTGGTCCGAAAAGGCCTTTATTCCAAAATTTCTTTTGCAAAAGTGGAAATATTTCAGCTGATGGTGGCACAAGGAATATTTGTGTCATTAAAATGGTTATGATTATCCTCTAGTGAGCATGAGCATAGACTAAAAATGCATTGGAAAGTTTTGAAGGGACAGACCAGTAGATGTAATTTGTTGCTGACAGTGTGAAATGACATATGACATGATGAGGAGCAGCAAAAGAGAAACAGTGAGAGCGAGAAAGAGACATCTGTGTGCAGATAGCGACAATGAATGCAGATAAAGAGAGAATGTGGCAGCTTTTATCCCAGGAGGAGGGGGGGCACGTCGCTGTGAGGAGTGATATGGTTGACTATTAAAGCTGACTCTGCACTTTCATGACAGCACCTAGGGACAGCATCCTCACACACACACACACACACACACACCTCAGCATGCTGCTGGATCAGTCCACCGTCCTGGTGAGAACACACACAAGCATACAAGCACTAACGAGGGACAGGACATGTCATGCACACACATGGACACACAAATAATGCACCATTTGGCACAGCATTGCATACGAGGTATGAAATTGGCTTGTTTCACTGCCTGCTACTGTGACAGGCAAGTACTCCTCTTCGTCTGCTACTCAAATTTGATCTGTCACTTTTGAAATCTCTGCACTAAATGAAGGAATAACATTCAAGATCTGATGTCATTCAATATATTTTACAAAAAGCATTACATGCATGGTAAATTACAGAATTACACCAAATCTTAGTAGTTTTAATGAAGTATTAACAGCTGCTTAGAGCTAGTGTTAGAAAGTTAACATAATTCATTCTCTGATATCTACTTTGTATTGCTGTAAAAACATCTCTTTCAAATTTACTCAAGTTTCTCGCCAAAAACTTAATTTTACGAGAGTACGTTTGAATGTATCGTGACAAAATAGTCATGGCCAAATAGTCATCTTACCGAACAGAGCTTGAACGCACCATAATGTGTAACTCAGTGGAACCCCCATTAGTTTTAGTAGCTCTGTTATTTAAGCAGGACTGTGCTGCCCACCGGTTCCTAACAGGCAATACTTGCTGACTCTCCTCCTGTCAATTTAAACAGGGATTTGTTGTTCACAGTGCAGCATTATCTGGGAAAAAAGAGGATACGCCTCTCTGGTTTAGTGCTTTTTATTTCTTGTCATTGTCGTCATTATGTATGCATAACTGTCAGAACACATCAGTACAGAGGGATCAATTGTTCCCAAGGAATCGGGACGACTAGGAACCGGTTCTCAACAGGAACTGATTCTCTAGTCCCATCCCTTGTGTTTTCACTGTCTGACAAAGTGACGGATAGCCTCACGATTTTACCTGCCACTGCCAACACATTACCCACATCTGGCGAGCGGCGGGTGCTAATTTCAGACCCTGATTGCAGTTAACAGTACTGAATGATGGAAATGCCAAAAAAAAAAAACAGAACAAAGAATTAACAAACAGAAAAGTGAACTACTTTTTCTGCTTGTTCTTCATTCACACATTCTGTGTTTTCTTGTAATGATTCGTTAAGCGGCTGAGCAGTGTCACATTACAGCAGACACATATGTTATGTATGGGGGCTGCAGATCGATGAGGGCAGCAGGAGCACATCCCTCATCGGGTACTGTTGGGAGAGTTTATCGAGCGGCTCTGAGTAGAGGACATTAATTTGACAGGTGTCGGCCTCCCGGCCACGCTGCTCTGTCCTCATACCTGTCTGCTCTCTGCCAGCTGCCTTGTTAGACACATCGCCGATGACGGATCACAGGAGGTGACGCGACCAGCACCAGGACAATGACCCTGTCTGGATTCTCTCTGGTGCTATCTCTGTCTCAACCGCCTTGCTTCAGCTCTATCAACAGGAGGGGGGTTAGTTCTAGTTAGTCAGTTTGTAACCCATCAGCAGCAAACACAAGGTGTCCTTCCACTGCCTACATACTGTCCAGAATGTTAAAATTGGTTCTGAGTTGGGATTAATGATATACAGTTTTCTCTCATGTCCTTTTACTCTGTTTGTAGAGATTTTTAGTGTCACACTGCTCAGAACTTGATGAGTGTTTCCCAGTCACACATTGCTGCTCTCCACCTTATCTCATCACATTAGGTATTAATAGGGCTAGGTATTAAAAGAGAGGGAACGGTAAACACAATCAACATAACAGCTATCTAAGGGTTGCAACAATACACCCATCTCCTGATTCAATACTATCACAATACCTTGGTAGTGGGATTTTTAAGTATTGCGATTCTACAAGTATTGCAGTTTTATGTTACAATTTATTGTGATTTTTGTGAATTTTTTTTACACTAGACAATCGGAAAAAGTTGAATCATACACTTTTAAAGTAAAGGGATTTTACTTTGAAAAACAGCTCAATTAATACAGGAAAAATGTTTGACTTTCAGCATGTATGTAGTCAGAGATGTCCTGAAGTTAAATCAACTCATTGTCATGAGTTGTCATTTTTTTATAAAATTCCAGCAATATTACAAGCCCTTTCCAGTCTTGTTATAAAATTTTCCAAACGGCAATTGCTTTAAGAAAAAGATGATATACGATATTATTAGCCCAAAAAAGCTGAAGAGAGAGGCACATAGATATAAATGCAGTATCTATGGACTGGCAACATACGGTAATTGCAATACATAGGTGGCCACAATGTATTGACAGTTAGCAATATTTTACACAATAACATGCTGAGATCAATAAATCAGATCAATCGGCTGGTGACTAGTAACTGTCCTCATACGGTCTTTCCACCTTTGATTGACTTCTGATTGCTCGCCGTGGGAGGAGTTTTCTGGATGGTGAGTTTTAAGGCGGAAGCAGAGATTTGTGGCATTTCCATCTTCAGTTCCGACTTGTTTATCGCACAGTTTACAAATCACAACAAGATACTGGGGCACTGGAACAAGACAGTGGGACTTGGCTCGAGTCTTGAGGAGTTGTAGCGTTTAATTGGCGATCAATCTATCAAACACTCTCTGTCTCTCTCTCTCTCTCTCTCTCTCTCTCCCGGCAAACACAGACACTGACACACAGCCTACATACTGCTACTTGTATAACACATTTTAGTTTAAAAAACATTTTAATAATACATAATTCCCCGATGTTTTGCCCCGGTGGGGAGTCATCTCAGGTCCACCAGGCTTGCAATATACTGATGGAATCTCAGTATGCAGTATAATTGAATATTACCACTTTACTGAACCGAACCAAAACCCGTGACCCCAAACCGTGATATGAACAGAATCGTGAATTTTATGAACCGTCCCACCCCTTGCGTGTACTTACACTAACTTCGCCAGAGCCATTGCTAGCTCTCCAGTCTGCCTCGTTCTCTACATCCATGCTCAGCTCCATCGGGGCTGTTTGAATTTATTTAACATAAATGTCAGTATATGGGCGCTCTGCAGTTGTAGCGTCGGCTGATTTGACCACAGAGATGAGAGTGACGGCCGACTTGATGCAGTACGATAATGTTTCCTGTCCGTGACGGAGTTAGCATGCAGCTTTAGCCGTGATGTCTAGCTCTGCTTTTGTGTAAAACCCAAAGTGTTTCCATTTTTACTGGATGTGTAGTGTTTACCACACTGGACTGAACATGTGAGGATGCAGGTCGTATCCACGCTGACCCTCCACTGTTTGCTACTTTGTTTTTGCTTGTTGCATCGTGAGTTTGTTTTGTTGACAGATACAGAACTAATATGATACTCGGTCACGCTACTATTTTTTTCCCACCCCTTCTATCCAATAAAATGGATTTCGGTTGTTGGCTCATATGAAATAATGTCACTCAGAAAATGACATGCAGGGCCCTCCAGGACATGGGGATGTTAACGATTAATCATTGATCATTATGAATTTGACGTGAAATTTAATCAGCCTACTATCAAATAAAGATCTGAAATATAGGAAGCGCATGCACAGAACCCGGCAAACGTCTTTCGGACCATCCATTCAACCTTTGACGTGTTACTGTAACGTCCACATCACTCGCAGTCTCCATCTTTCTCACTTCAACTGTTCCAGAGACTGTCCTCTGGTGGTACGTGCTGTGCACTATAATACATCTCATCAACAGAGCATCTCCGTATCAATTTAACAGAAAGTGGAGCATCTATATTCTTGACTGAAAATCATACTGTCAGGATTCCTAAACACCGCCCAAGCCTACAGTAATATAAGTGTTGTGTACTGTAGTAACACAACGAATGAGCATAAAGGCATAAGGTTGGTGCTATTCTACTATTCTTCTATTCTAAGGACTAAAACATCAATGTTTTAGTGTCTCCTAATACTTTCTGACAGTCATTTCTGTCAGTAGACAGTTCCTATTTCTTGTCGATTTTGTCAGATGTCAGTGGTCACTGTCAGATTTTATCAGCTTTATTAGCTCGCTGGCTAACTAATATGATGTTGGTTGTTCTTCAACTGGCTTTTTAATGTTTCCAGATGACTGGTTTGAAAATACAAAACATGCAAAGGCACCTTAAACATGCATTTGATGGCCGTATAGATGATATCATGCTAATTTAGCACTGCGAAATGATGCAAAAGAAACTGAGGCTAAAGCTATCGAGTCCTAGGGTGAAAACTCTGCATCCTCAACAGTACAGGATCCATGGAGAAGAAATATGATCAACAAGTTCAATGACATCGTAGTCAGATGTGAACATCTACAGCAGTCAGATAAACACGCTGCCTCAGCCTGATCCAGCCTTTTCCAGCAGTGTGATAAATGGTGAAGTTGAAGTGGGAAGTAAACTTTTGAGTGCTGCACCACCTTCGAAAGTTGATGAATGCATAGCCTTGAACAGGGATCAAACACATCATCTCCAATCTCAGGCCCCTCTAAACTCCACCACATCCACTCACTGAGAGAGTTACTTCAGCTTTACGAGCTCTGTCTGCACAGCACTTTGCATTCATCAGTTTGTTTAGGTGTCTCATCCTGACAACAAACACATCTGCTAGACGGATATGAAGATACTGAATAAGCTACTTATCTTGTCCCTGTGCATATACAGCTGATAAGTAACGGAAACAAATGGAACACACCGACTTTATATTCATCATTCACCATGACGCAGTTTACACCTTTACCACATGGAGCTAGAGGCGACGGGTCATTTGGGACAAAGCCCCACCTGCTGGCAGCAGAGAAAAATATGGTTACTGAGTAATTTAGGAATTACTATAGTTCTGGATTGATGCATGACATAAATAAGTTATTTATCATTATTTTACCATTTCAGGTCAGTATGGATGGAATAGTTTTAAAATTGTGTTTTAATTGCACTTGGCTTAAGATATGGGTATAGCCCCATGCTCGCAGTGTCAGTGATTTATTCACAGTGCAGTTCCAGTGGAAACTGCTTGTATAGTGATCATAGTGTGGATCAAATGCTGTTTAAATTATTTGCTTAATGTAATCAAGTAGTCCGCTTACAGTGTTCATTTTGGGTCATGCATGATAATATATGGAAAAACATTTTAAAACCATGTCAGACTAATGTTAGTTGAATTTATTTTTTTGGTTTTTACTTTACTCCCGTGATTCTTTGCCTTGTGGACCAGCTGCTTTCCAGCTGGCTGCCTGAGGCTGATGCTACGTGCACGTTGATATCAAGACGAGAAAAAGAAAGTCATCATCTCTGAGTAAAAAAACGAATGTGCACATGGAAAGCACCTATAGTTGAAACCGCCCTCAAGCGGATTGATGACACTTGGTCACGTAATGCACCCAAAGTGAAACTTTGCTGATCCTCAACTGGCCTCCATGAGAGAGAGCGAGGATCCCCAGCAAAGGGTGTGCAAGTGGCCTGTTTCATTACTCTGTATTATGTAATAAATGTACTAATATCAATTGGATGGTAGTGGAGTTTGCATGTTCTCCCCGTGTTAGCGTGGGTTTTCTCTGGGTGCTCCGGTTTCCTCCCAAAGACATGCAGGTTAGTTGGTGACTCTAAAATGTCCTGTAGGTGTGAATGTGATTAGGAATGGTTGTCTGTCTCTATGTGTCATGGGATAGTCTGGCAACATGTCCAGGATGAACCCCAACTTCACCCAGTATCAGCTGGGATGAGCTCAAGCTGCCCCCCCCACGACCCCGAATGGGAGAAGTGGTTACAGATAATGAATTAATGATTAGATTATAATCTGCCTGAGAAATGATGTACACACGGATATAATAATCAATTGCTTACAGTGATCAATTTGACCCAGACAGACATGATCACTACTCCTTGACATCTGAACATCAATTTTCTATTGCAAGTATAATTTTTAAACCTATTTTTCAAGCTTCATCTGGTCTCTACACCACAACATTTTTTTTTTTTTTTTTTAGGGGGGGAGGAAGGGGGGGAGGGGAAGGGGGTATAGTGAAAAAAAGGGGGGGGGGGGGGGGTTTTTTTTTTTTTTTTTTAATTTCCCCCTTTTTTTTTTTTTTCCCCCCCAAAAAAAAAAAATTTCAATATTTTTTTTTCTCCTATTTCTTTATTAATAATTATTATTTTTATATTAAACCTCAACAGTTATTTTCTAGGGCCAATATAAAATTTAACTTGCTGTTGTCTGCTTTCTGCTATGAAGCTGAAAGAAGTGAAGTCACTGTTTGTAACTGAGGTTGACATACTGGTCCATCCTTTCTCTTGATGAGGAAATTAAGCCCTGATGCAAAAACTGTCTCCTAGAAATTATCTTATATCACTAAATTGTTTGTAGTTACAACATAACAAATGTAAATGCTGGATTATGTTCACAGTGAGTGTGATATTTATCTACTGCACTGCAGTCATCAGGGAGGCGGTCAGGGGGTACAGTGAGTAAGACTTTGACACAAGTGAGGGGTCGCGTCCGGAGTCTCTTTACAATGAGCATTACGGCCTCACTGAGCTGAAACTGTGGCTTAATACTCTGCAGCACACGTGGCCACTATAGTGTTGACCTGACATTTATTAGCTGACACCTGCAGCATCCAGACAGAAGAAGCAGTAAAGATACAGTAGTTGAGATGATGTACCCATCTGGAGACTGAATGTAATAGAATTGATCCCTTCCTTTCTAGAGAGGTAATGCATGTCGACTTTTGTATAAATAGATAACAATGGGTACATGGGTGTTGATGTGGATCAGACAGCACCACGGCTCTTTACTGAGCATTGACACCAGAATGTATAAAATATGGAAGTCGTCTCTGTGATGCTCCCCAGAGGTCTGAAGAGCCCTTATGAAGCTCAAAGTGGGTGGCTCTGGCCGTCACCCTTCCCAGTACAAACCTGTAAATAGGCCTCATTTAAATCATAATGTCTTAAAAGTTCACTAATAGTCAAATCTCGAGTTATTTTCCTTGGCATAATGAACGTGCATCAGACCCACAGGAGGGCTAATAGCAGGGTGTGAACAGAATTTAATAGAGTTGTAGGTTATTTACTAAAACGCAGGGCAAAAGCACAGCACACAACCTCTTCTACATCCATGGTCTTTGCTCTGTTAGACTCCATTTTGAATCCTTGACACTTATATGCTTTATGCTCCTCTGGGAAGTGCCTGTACAAAAGTTTATTAGTATGTAAATAGTTAAGGGTATGTCTATTTATGATATTTGTATTGTTTAACACAGGGCATTTCAGTAGAGACATTAAATATGACAAAAGAATAGAAATAATTTAGTTTTACTCTTGTAAGGCACTTTGTAGGCGGACGTTCTACTGGTCACATAGTGCAGAATGGCGGAGATGCAGCGTTGCTGCTGGGTGCTGATGTTGCAATGGAACGAACAATTCACTTTCAGTTGTTAGCAATATATTGTCTTTTTTTGTACCAGGCCGTAAACATGTTTATTTCTACTGTAAAGTTGGGCGTTTTAACGTGGTGGTCTGTGATGAGTGACTCGCTGTTGTTGCCAGCCTCAACTGGCCATTCAAGGAGCTGCAGTTTTTGTCACTTTTGCATTGGCTTCATTTCTTCACACCAGAGGTTGCCCCTTGGTTGACACCAAACATAAAGCAAACTTTTCATGCGATGCAATTCCACATAAAAATGTGAGTCAATGCCAATAAGCAGAGTTCACATTCCTCTATGGCAGGGGTCGGGAAACTATGGCTCCCGAGCCAGATGTGGCTCTTTTGATGGCTGCGTCTGGCTCGCATCTAGGCGACGGTCACTGTTTACCGTTTCCATGGCGACTAGAAAGCCAATTCGCTATGAGGCAGCGATCAGAGGAAGTCCGGCTTATATACGCGTCTGCTTTGTTTACCGCTTCAGCATCACGTTGAAAAGAACACTGGCCACCACAGGACTTGCTTGCTCTCCATTGTTTACTTCCTTGAATTCTGTCGCACTCTATGTGCGTGTTCTCAGCGCGATGTCGTCTGCAGACACGCAGCGGTGACAAGGAGGCGACGCAGCTCGCCAGCGGGGGAGACCTACTGGTTCTGCTCACTGGGAAAGGGGACAAACGCCGATTGATAGCGGGTCCATCTGCGTTCAAAAACAGTGTCAAACCACTAATTTCAGTGGGAAAGGGGCAAACATACATGTCGTTGTGTCTATCTATCAATCAATCGCGTAGGCAACGCAGATGAGGCAGAGACACTTTGCTCAAGTTGGGTTGCCGTATTTTGCTGTCCAAAATAGCGGTCGATGCCCGCATGCGCAAAAGGGTCCTTCGCAGCTCAGGTAGTGACAACGGCTCGTTTTAATCGAGTTGTCAACTAGCTAATTGCAGAAACTCTTTTGAGAAGATGGCTAAAAGAAAAAAAGACGAGGAGTATCGTACTTTTCAGCAGCAATGGACAGAGGAATTTGCCTTTGTGGAGAGAGCAGCTTCTGCAGTGCGTCTAAAATGCAATGATATTTAGTTTTAAACATATTGTTTGGCTCTCACGGAATTATAGTTAAAAATATGTGTTGTTCATGGCTCTCTCAGCCAAAAAGGTTCCCGACCCCTGATGTAAACAATAAAGTCACTGCTGTATTTATGGCTCAGTGATGTTATGTTGAGTGTTGATGGAGCAGCTGCAATGTTAGCATTGCCGAGCACTGACTGATTGAACTCCTACAGAAGAAAACAAGATTCTTACTCTGACGTTTTGAAATCTGCATTATTATGTAATTATTTCTGCATCATTTTGATGCATTTGTTGTAATTAAATCACAATTATTTTGAGTTCATACTGCAGATTAATTCAGTTGATGTGTGTCTTGCTAGATAGAGTGAATACAGCATGTAGAAAGCAGCTCTAGTGGTTATTTCAGCCTTAGCTGATGAAACGTTGTTGGTATATGGAGGTGAGCCCCCTCTTCTCCAGTGCGTCTAGTGCGAGTGACATGAAAGTGAAAACCTTGTGACAAGCCTTGCGGACAAGCTCACGCGAATAAGGCAAAATTTGTTTTGTGCAAACACATCATGAGTCTTATTTTATTACATAGATTTCAGGTAATGGCTGTTCATCTACAGCCAGTCACACTAACATGTAAGCATAATGTGAGGATTCGTTTCACATTGATTGGTTAAAGCAAGGAAAGCCGTAATCAGCTGACCACAGCGCAGTGAACCAGCTATCAGCATCAGTACTGAAACAGCCTCTGGAAGATGCTTTACTGCTGCAGCTGCTCTTGTCATTAGATCTCATTTTGTTGCTGAGCAAACACAGCTCCTGTCATGGCTGAACAGGTGTGAACGGATGCGGCGCTCATACCTGCGGCATCAGCTCTTGCAAACACGTGGGTTGTTATCGCCTCATTATTGTGGCCCCCTGGGTTGGCACATCCATGGACTCTGTGGGTGTTATGAAGCACTATAAAACATGATCAGCACAGATCGTCAGGCGTGTTGTGCAGAGGGAGCCACTGATTGCCACTGATGAACACATTCGGATTCCTGTGGATATTAGGAGTGCTTTTGACTGCGTGAGAAGAATTATACGGGAGGCAGCCGTGTCAGTCCTGTGGCAGGTTATGGGCTTAGATTGTGAGCATTAGTGTTGGAGCACATCACCGGGCTGCTGCTTCCTCCCAACCCATCAAGACTCTCATCAGGCTTATGGCCATGTGATCCTGAGGTTTCCATCGTCCCTCGCATGTGCTGACATGTTGATTTTCTAAATATTAATACTCATAACTGACACTCATTGGAGCACAGAGATGCTGAATATCAGATTGTCTAATGTGGAGGTGGACATTAGGGAATAATTGACCTAGCACGAGGAAATCAGTCGGGACCGATGAGAGCTGGCTGACATACTGTAGTCTAAACAGGATGGACAGAAAATGTCTGCTGCTGATTAGGTTAGTAAATTAGATCACTTATGCTGTTATTTGTATGCAGATATACTGCTGTACTATACTGTATTGTTATTATTACCTTTTATAGTACAAGGTGTAATGTAAATATCCTCATATCCTGTACTATACTTCGCTATATCATACTATATTATGTTAATATGTCAACATAGTCAAAAAATAGTATTTATGGTCACACCCCCAGCATGAGCTCCACCTGATGAAAAAAATTGTTGAAATTCAGGTGGCCAAACTGGTACAACTTGTTTGACCTGATAACGAAGGACACATGACCAGCTCATGCCATATTTTGTCCTATGCAGTTTACATATATATATATATATATATATATATATATATATATATATATATATATATATATATAGTGATATATTTATCACATCCACATGATTGTTTATAGATAATCACAGTTTATCGCAGATTAATTACACATTTTTTATCAGTTCAATTTACCTTATTAAGTATTTAATATCAACATGGGAGGGGGCAAATATGCTGCTTTATGCAAATGTATGCATATGTTTATTATTGGAAATAAATTAACAACACAAAACAATGACAAATATTGTCCACAAGCCATCACAGGATCTGACTTTAACATAAAAAATATGTTCCAACCATAACATGGTAAACTGCAGCCCAACAGACAACAACAGCTGTCAGAGTGCTGACTTGACTATGACTTGATCCAAACTGCATGTGATTGTCATAAAGTGGGCATGTCAGTTAAGGGGAGACTGGTTGGGACCCAGAGAACCCATTTACATTCACATATCTGGAGGTTGGAGGTCAAGAGCCCCTTGTGAGTCTGCAGCATTATTTAGCCTTCTCTGCTACAAGTTAGTATGACACGGTGACACCAGTGGGTTCCTTAGGTCTCTAACTTTAAAACTAACAAATCTGTGTAATGAGTTAATGACTTTTAACTCTGACAGCCCTAGTTTTTGAGTTGAGATATCTTCATTTGGGGGCTTTTCCAAACAAATGCTATGCTATGTGATTATTTCTGATTGAATCATATGTCTCTGCCCCCACTGAAAGTCTCCATGCTGCCCTCTTTCCACCCCATGAATATTTCTCTAGATCCTTCATTGGTGCGTTGCTGTCACACAGCCACCACAAAACCTTTAGACAGACCTTTAATTATCCGCTGATGAACAGAGGCTGTATTTGTAATTAGAGAAAGAAAATGTTAATGCATTCTATAGAGGATAATGGCAGTCTGTGCATCACGCTGCCCAGACATAAATCTGCAGAGTCTGTGACTTCACTGATCTGATAAGGCAACACAACCACACTGATTACTGTCACTATGTCCTGACTGCAGAATCTCTTCCATGCAAACATTTTACATCAACATGCTAAACTGCAAAAACCTTGTTTGTTGCTATTTTGTGTTTTGCTTTTTTCTAACGATATCTTGATTGAATTGTCATTTTGTTTCACTTTCACATAAAGTCAGCCTGAGACTGTTCATGGTAGCTGATTTATATTAGGGATGGGTAGGGGAGTAACACATAATTGATACATATATATATATATATATATATATATATATATATATATATCAGTATTATGTTTTGTTGTGTTGGACTGTATAGATTCTCCAAAACACTGTATCAATAACTAATTAACCTCTTCAAAATCCGATATTCAGTCTTTCGGAGGTTGTAGCGGGCTCAGTTTTAAAGCTAGAGCGAAGTCCTGGCATGATGTAAAGGAAGCTAAAAAATCCTCCACAGTCGGAGGGGTCGCTTGACCTCTGACTTCCAGATATGTGAATGAAAATGGGTTCTCTGGGTACCCAGGAGTCTGCTCTCTCTTCAGAGATTGAAGCAGAGCCGGGGACTCGAGTCTGCGTCTCAGACTCGAGCGGAACACACAGTGACTTGAGATTCATGATTTAGGACTCATGAACAATCCTTCATCATCACATATTTTCCACATAATCGTTCCACCGGCACCAGCTGTGCTTCTCACTCCCTTTCTTCTCTCCAACAAGCAGCTGACACACACACCTGTACACACCGCCACCGCTGCAGAGCCCACATAGCACCGCCTCAGTTCACTACTCCAGTTGAATAGAGGTCGCAGGTCATGTCATATGTCCTTCAGTGTTTCCCATTAAAGCTGCAGTGGCTAAAAATGGAGCAAATATGATTAAAACAATGTATTTTTTATAAAAAGATCACTGTCATGACAGTAGTGCATGGGGCAGGTAATCATACAAAAAAATAAAATATCATTCCTCTGTGTCGTCTGCAAGATTTCACAGACCGGAGGAATGCAATCAATCAGAGGTGATCTGGAGTCTGCCATCCAGCTGCTATGTGAGTTTCCCCACTGTGGGACTAATAAAGGAATATCTTATCTTATCTTATCTTATGAGAGTCACAAATCAATCACTGGCGAGGTCAAACTAGGCAGCTCTGATCATATATGAATCAATATTCTGTGACTGTAATGACCATTTCTCTCCTCTGATGTTTTCAGACGCATCTTGTAGTTACTGTTTAGCTGTAAAATGAGGACGTTTATGACTTTGTGCCAATAGGAACACACTCTCTCTCTGAAATGACCTGTGATTGTCTCCAGTCACAGGATACATTTTTTTATAGTCTGAAAACAGAGCCATGAGGAGGTGAAGAAGTGTAGTCTTCTCTCAGAACACTTGAATTACAATGTGCTGAATGGTTATTATGGATTTTTTGCCCAATGATGCCAACAACTTGTTGCCTACTGAGGCTTTAAATACATAGACAGTCTACAGTAGTAGGTCCACCACAGTTCCATAATTTATTGAAAATATTTTTTCCATAAAAATCTAAACTGTTATGCCCTAAATGTTGTTTCAGTTTATTGACAATGGTAAAAAATATCAATCATTTTCAAGGAAGTTAGAAATTCCAGTATTGTCAAAACACTTATACTGATACCGTATGCTAACAGACAAAGGAGCGATGGTGATACAGTACATGCTTTGCATTCCTGAGATATACAGTAACTTTGCAGTATTCTAAGCAGACACGGTGGCATGCAAGAGATGACAGAATGCTCATTATAACCATACGACCGACTTGAGAATTGACTTGGACATCTTTGCACTGAAGGGACATTATGGTGGAAGATTTCAAATGAATCAGACTCACAGTCAATGGCTGTTTAAAGTTGTCACGCTGCCATTGAAGCAGCTCTTAGATGAAACTGCAGCACTTTTGGTCTTAATTTGTAAGTTTTATGATCCAGCTGCTTTTTTTGCAGATTGCAACACATATACAGGTTTTGGGTGGTGTTCAAAATTTCTAACAATATGAGATTTCTTTATCAGGAAGTTGATTGTTTGAGGTGTGTGATTGGGGAATGTCAGGTCACACAGTGAAAACATGAGTATACACAATCACATCTGTGTGATTGTCTCCACAATAAACAGTCTAGTGAAATAAAAATGCTTGAATCAGACTCAGTTGACTTTTATTTGCTGAGCCTTTGGAGGGCTCGATAGAAACCTGCAGGTTGTCTGCATCAGCATTTTCAGAGCAGATATTGATTTGTAAAAGGAATGCAATGCATCACTGTATTGGTATATTTACCAAGGCCTAAAATGCTTTACGCTATGTTCGTGTGATGCTCTTTTGGAACAAATAGAGACATACAATATCTAAATATTAGGGCCTGTGTGCTGTACAACAGGCTATATTAAGCACTACTGTGTCACAATGAGAACGCTCAAGCTAAAAATAGAGAGCAGCAGAGCTGAATGAAAATGCAAGGCAAATAGATTATACCTCTTTTATGGCAGTTTCACAGACATGGTGAAAAAACATTAGAAGGTAAAGTTTGCTAGTGATCTCATATCTAAGAACCGTCATAATCTATGGTGCACAGTGGAACAGACTGTCATCCTCCCCTCTCTTGAGAACTCCACTGAATCATCCTTAATTACAAAAACAGCATTTAACATTCAAAGACTTGAGCACATAATGCTTCAGATCACTCCCCTGATTAGTATCTGTGTTTCGGTCTGATGTTTCAAGCTGTTAAATAGTAAATGCGTTTATATAGCGCTTCTCAAGTCTTCCATCCACTCAAAGCGCTTTGTCAGCATTCACCCATTCACACACACATTCATACAGTGATGGCAGAGGCTGCCATGGAAGGAGACAACTTTGCCTGTCAGCTGTTTTCAACTCGTTTCTCAGACTGGCATTTAGCTCCATGGTAAATGCTGGAGAATAGTACCTCCCCAAGTCCACAAAACGCATGTAGACTGGATAGGTATACTCACAGGCCACCTCCAGGATCGTTGTGAGAATGAAGAGCTGGTCCGTTTTCCATGGCCAGGATGAATCTGAGGAATCTGCGTTGTTCCTCTTTGATCCGAGGTTTGACAATTGGCTGAATCCTCCTTTCCAGCACCTTGGAGCAGACTTTACCAGGGAGGATGAGTAGTGTGATACCCCTGTAATTGGCACAAATCCCCCTTTTTGAACAGGGGAACCACCACCCCGGTCTGCCCACTCCTTCGGCACTGTCCCCGACTTCAATGCAGTGTTGAAGAGACGTATCATCCAAAACAGTCCTTCCACACCCAAAGCCTTCAGCATTTCTGGACAGATCTCATCAGTCCCTGGGGTTTTGCCACTATGAGTTGTTAGACGGCGACAGAGGGCATCTTAGTGAGGTTCAGGAGTTCCTCAAAGTGTTCCTCCCACTGCCCGATTACCTCCTCAGTTGAGGTCAACACGTCCTCTGAGATAACATCTCGAAAGGATTCCTTCTTCTGTTGAACGACTTCCCTGACCGCCGGTGTCACCGGCACGATTACAGCTCACCCCCACAGCTTCAGTAAGGAACCTTTGAACATTCGGGTTCAATGGCCCCAATCTCCACAGGGATGCCAGAAAAGCTCCGCCGAAAATGTGAGTTGAAGATCTCTCGGACAGGGGCCTCTTCCAGACATTCCCAGCTCACCCGCACTACCCATTTTGGTTTTACCAGGTTTGTCTAAAGTCTTCCCCCACCCTCTGACCCAAATCACCACTAGATGATCGGTTGACAGCTCTGCCCCTGTTTTCATCCGAGTGTCCAAAACATGCAGCCTCACATCAGACGATATGATCACAATGATCGACCTTCGGCCTAGGATGTTCTGTTACCATTAAGATTTATGAGTAGAGCTTGACCGAATAATCGACTGGCCGATTATTTGACATTTTTTTTTCATGATTGGCATCGGCCAGTGTCTGAGCATATTAAGCCGCTTATCTAGCAGGCGCATCTGCAGGCAGCCCAGTGTTGTTGCTGTAGAACATGTGTGACTCCGCCCCTTGTGTCAGTTAAATTGCTGTTCTACCGACAGACTTCAGCAGTGTTGCCAGCTTAGTGACTTTGTCGCTAAGTTTAGCAAGTCTTCAGAGCCCTCCAGCGACTTGCGACTAGTGACAAATCTAGTGACTTTTTCTAGTGTTATTGGAGACTTTTGGTGACTAACGTGAAAGCTTGATCGTTCTTGACATTTCTCAGCGAGCAGCGGGCAAATGTACTTCTCACCGAGTTTCGTGTGGAGCAGTCCTGCAGAAAAGCAGGATTATTGTGTGAACAATGTGCTGATTTCAGAGATTGTGAATGTTTGGAGGAGAGTGTGTGTGTGTTCTTGACATTCAGTCAGAAGTTTCTATGAGCAGCTCACCCCTAAAGGGGGTGTTAGAGCTCTTTCCTGAGGGAGAAAAGTGATGCATTGCACCCAGCTGCACAGTAGCTGACTCAAGACTCACCATTTTTTTTTTCAGCGAACAGTTCACCTCCAGTATTATTGGATTTTGGCCTGACACATTTTGTTTCTGAATCTATGACTTCAAAAGGTTATTAACACTCAGCTCACGTCACTAATCACTGACGCCAGGCGGCTCTTTGTAAAGGATTGAAGGGAAACGTATTAAAGCCAGTTTCCTCTACCAGGTGGCCGCTCACTTTCAGGGGGAACTACAGCTTGTTTGATGTGTCTTTTGACCCTGTGAAATTGCAGGAGTTCATTTCGTTGAAATGATAAATCTTTATGAGAAACATGAGCTGGCAGGCTTTTGAAATGTGCTCTGTGATGTTAAGTTGAAATGGATACCTCCTGTCAGAGCAGCCTCAGCAGAGGTAAAGAGAGATGCTCTTTGTTGCAGAAGGATTTAATGCTACTGGCCTGCTTATTTGTATATAACCAGGTCCTGCTGTGGTAAAACCCCTCTTTTGTAAATGGAAGGTTCAAGGTTATTCATTGCTTGTTAATGCAAGTAAACATGATCTTTTTTTTTTTAAATTTGTACTCTCTCTCTTTCTGCAAGACTGACATTTTTCCAGGTTAAGCACCATAGACTGTGGGGTAGAATAGGTTTTAATTGGAGAAGCCTGAATGGCATGGAGACGCAGTGAGCAAGGTGGAAGGTGATAGGCAGTGACAACTGTTAAGCAAGCAGATACCTACAGTATACGTACACTGCTCAAAAAAATGAAGGGGACACTTAATCATCACAGTATAAAACCAAGTCAGTTAAACTTCAGGGATATCAATCTGTCCATTTAGGAAACACCAGTGATTGTGAATCACTTTCAGCTGCTTTGGTGCAAATGAAAGTGACAACAGGTGAAATGGAGAGACAACAGCAGGACAACCCCCCAAAAAGGAATGGTTTCACATGTGGCAGCCACAGACAGTTGCTCTCTCCCGATCCTTTCTGACTGATTCTCTAGTTTTCTATTCTGCTAGTGTCCTTGTCACTACTTGTAGTATGAGGTGGTACCTGCAGCCCAATCAGGTTGATACAGGTAGTCCAGCTCCTCCAGGATAGCACATCCATATGTGAGGTTGCAAGAAAGTTTGCTGTGTCTCCCAGCACAGTCTCAACAGCATAGAGGAGATAACAGGAGACTGGCCATTACACAAGGAGCACTGGACAGGTTCGTAGAAGAGTATCAACCCAGCAGCAGCAGTGTGTGGAGGAGCAGGAGGAGCACTACCAGAGCCCTACAAGATGATCTCAAGCTGGCTACTGGTGTGCATGTTTCTGACCAAACTGTCAGAAACAGACTTTTGTGACAGTGGCATCAAGGCCTTACATCCTCTAGTGGGACCTGTGCTCACAGCCCAGCACCATGCAGCTTAACTGGCATTTGCCAGAGAACACCAGAACTGGCAGGTCCGCCACTGGTGCCTCATACTTGCAGATGTGACAAGTGTGAAAGAGTCTGGAGATGCTGTGGTGGATGTTATGTTGCCCACGTCCCCCTGACCTAAGTCCAATTGAGCACCTATGGGACGTTATGTATCTGTGCGTGCAACACTGCCAAGTACTGCCACAAACTGTCAAAGAGCACATTGATGCCCTGATCCAGGTCTGGGAGGAGATCCCCCAGGACACCATCCTCTGACTCATCAGGAACATGGCCAGATGTTGTCTGGAGTGCATACAGGCACATGGGGCCAAACACACTACTGAGCCACATTATGAGTTGCCCTGGTGAAATTCATGCAAGTTGGATCAGCTGTGATTTCAACGTTTTACTTTGATTTTTGGTGTGATTTTGAATCCAGCCCTCAATGTGTTGATGATTTTGGCTCCCACTGACCGATTTTAGGTCATTTTGTTTTCAACAAATTATATACAGTGTGTGCATCAGTAAAGATTTTCAACTTGAATAATTTGTTCATCAAAATCTGACGTGTAATTTAAGTGTTCACTTAATTCTTTTGAGCAGTGTTGTATATATTATATGGAGATGAAGTCCCGCCCCTTCTGGTGGAGCACCATGGGACCTTATTTCGGAAAAAGTATGAATAGTAGTCAACGGCGAGAGACAAATATTATTTTATCCATTTGAATTGCACCATGAATCACGTTTGTCAATTTAAAAGATAATTTTGCAAGTCAAAAAAGGCAGTTTGTTATAAAACCAATTACTGAAAATATGTAATAAGACTGTTTGATTTTCAGCTCATCTATAGTCAGAGATGTCCCGCAGTCAAATATATCAGGATCATTCTCAGGCATCTATACATTTTTAACCTGTAACCTAAAAATCAAAGAATAAAGATCTTTCCCTCACAAATGAGTGGTATTTTCTTTTTAAGTTATAAGGGACATGTAATGTATTTCTTCTGGTTATTATAATAGTACAACTACTACCGCTGCTACTACTACTACTACTACTAATAATAATAATACAATTAATCTTGTTTCCATATATGTATTTTGTTCTTTTATGTACTGTACAGTTCCCTTTGTAACACCTTATTTTGAAAAGCGGACATAGTCCCAGGTGTCTACTTCCTCTAACTCCTCCAGGGTGGTCTCTAGCTCTCCGTCAGCTCCGCTCTCTTTATCCATCCATGTTCAGCTCCATCGGGGCTGTTTGAATGTATTTAACATAAATGTCAGTATATGGGCGCTCTACAGTCGTAGCGTCGGCCCATTGGACCACGGAGACGAGTGACAGACGACTCAACCGCACGTTACCGCGATATGATAACATTTCCTGTCCATAACGGAGTTAGTGTACAGCTTTAGCTGCGATGTCTAGCTTTGCTTTTCCTGCAATTTGTGAAACCCAAAGCGATTCTATCCTTTACTGGATGTGTAGTGTTTACCACGCTGGATTTAACATGGGAGGGTGCAGGTCGGATCCACGCTGACCCTCTGCCGTTTTTTACTTTTTCGTTTCAGCTCGCTGCTGCAGACTGTGGTTTGTTTTGGTTGAAGGAGATGGAACAGATATAATGTCATGTTACTCTGAAGACAACAATACAAGGTAACTTCCTTCCACCTCTGCATTGACTCAAATGAGGCAAATATATCAATTTTGACATTAAAAAATTATTTCACAATGACTAAAAAATTCATGATACATAAGCAAATCGTTTTTTTGTCTGAATCATCAGTATGCGATCACTCATGACTGGATAAAACTTGCATGCATAAACATACATTATTTCAAATAATGGCGTCAAATCCACATGTAGTGGGTCTTGAAGCAGTCTTGGATTTTTCATGTTTATCTTTTCTTTTGTGCTTTTTGTTGAGGTTTCACATTGCACTTATGGTTAAGACACGAGATATGAAATAATTGTAGTTGTGTTCCTATCTTGATCTCCGCCTCTCACATTCCAAGTTAATGGAAGTAATTATAGCTCATTTATTTTGTAAGCTCTGGACATTTAATTGTCAGGAAAATATGTGCCCATACTGTGCCCCTTTTGTTCTTTGCTTTTGAGCTCTCTTCCTGTGAGAAAACCCCCAGAACTCCAACCTCAGCGTATTTCTCTTTCTTCCTTCTGGATTTGACAGCTTATGTGCTGCTCCATTTGTGGAGCAAAGGTTGTGACCCGGGAAAGCCATTAAAATCCACTGTGTAAACTGAAAAATAGACGAGCTTTTGGAGTTCATAAGTTCACGCTACTTTTAGCTATTTAATGGTGATAGTTGGAGAAATGTACAGTGATCTGGATTCGAGACAAGATCTTGAATTGGAGGATTACACATGGATATCCAGGTTACAGTGTATTGATATGTACAATCTGTATGTTTAAGGAAAGATGGTCTGTTGCTGTTTGGTACAAACCAACATCATGGTCGTAGTTTCTCATATAAGCAAGTGTGTTTGTTAAACCTACCGATTACATCCGCCATAGAAACAGAAGGAAAGGTGAGAGAGGTGAGACTGAACCCCCCAAAAAGGCCCCGTTTGGGGGGTAATACTTTCTGATGGTACCAGAACTTTTCGGTGGGTGCTTGCGGGGATGACCATCGCTGATTGGTCAAACACAGCGCTGCTGCTTCAACGGCTTCAACTGATGGACTGAGAAGATGTACTCTGGTATCGATTTAGCGCCATTTTAGGACGAGGGGAGAGCATTTCTCTTAGCTTGATAACACTGAAAGCAAACTAAGGCTCTGCTGTCGGCTTCTCTGACTCTTTTAAAAAAGACAGAGAGAAAAAGAGAGAGAGCATGTGAGCGAGCTGAGAGAGCAAGCGATGGAGGAGAGAGACGTAGCGCGGCGGAGCTGTAAATGAGAGGGAAGTTATTTTCTGATTATTTCATGGCGGTTACATTCTGAAGCACAGAAAGATAAACGTCAAACACTCAACTGATGATAGTTTCATTTTCCTCCTGTGCGTTTCATTCATCCAAGGTGCATCGGTAAATACTGTATATACAGCATTAACTATCGTTGCCGTGAGACTAAACATGTTTTTCAGAGTAAACAGGCAGACACACTGAACAGCAGGCTGCAGAGCGTTTACTGCTGTGACCACCAGCAGCCCTCCGCTCATCTCCTGTTGCTTTTTCATGCATCAGTGGACTAATTTGCTTTAACATCACAGGTCTTTAGACTGTGGTGGAAACACAGGCAACAGTGGGCTGAAGGAACCTTTTAATTCCTTGAGAAAGTAGTTCCAGGGACTAAAAGTCCTGAGAACTTTTGGTGGAAACTCAGCTTTAGACACAAAAATGTGTAAATTGATCCAGGTTGTCACAAGTCCGTGTGATCAGGGCACTTGTATGGATTTGAAGGTTTTTTTTTTAATTTCAAAATCAAATATTTTGCTATACTGAATTAAAAGGAATGTTTCTTAAAATCAGCTTTCATGTCTGATTTTTGGACTTCACGGGTATAAAGCAGCTGTGTTGTGTGTGCTGTTATTAACCTTGTTACCGGAGGCTTTTTGTGCTAATGTCCCTAAAAGCCCAGTTTGTCCCATTAAAGACGTTCTTCCAAACGAACCCCCCTCCTACCTTTCGCTCTACTCTGCTGACGCCAGGTAAATCATGAGGGAGGAGTCAGTCTTACCTATGCTGGGTCAAACTCTCAGCATAGCTTCCCAGCGGAGCAGAGCCCGCCTCTCAGCCTCCAGCTGAAACCCAACACCTGTGACTTCATGCATGTAGACACTGACTGCTGGCCGGCCCTGCTCTCGGAGCTGCAGGCTGCTCGCTGCTCGCTGCTCGCTGTTCTTCCCTCCCAGGAGAGATCAGCAGCTCTGACCTGCTCTACCAGCGACTAGGAGCTGGTCTGCGTTCAGATCAATCACGCTGCTGCAGAGCTCCGGAGCCTCTACCTGTGGCTGACCTCAGCGGCTGCACGCCTCCCCCAGGCTCAGTGCTCCGTTGGCTTGGAGGGGGATTGTGTTATGGGCTCTGTTACTTTTGAGGAACAACGCTGAAGTCTGCTAGCACTAATTCTCCTCAGGATACATTTTTTTTTTCCTCCATGGAGCTTGGCACAGGTAAGCACTTGCCTTTCAGCAACTTGTGAAGTGTTCATGCTGAACAGGGCCACCTGCTCACATGCCTTTTGAGACTTTTTTTTCATTCTAACTTTGATAGTGGCTCTCAAGTATCCATTCAAGTCCTCTCTGACTATCTGCCTATCACAGGTTTAAATGTAGGATTCATGGATTTCACATTAACAAGTAAAGACCCGGATGGAGTTGTTCGCTAGAGATGAGCTTCTGGCGACTTACTGGACACACACAGGCACGTACTATTTAACTTGGGGAGGTAACATTTGACGGAGCACAACTCAGAAACTGTTTGATTGGTTTGATGGTTGACAGTATTGCCTAGTTGTGCCTTTTGATGTGAAGATTCCAGAATGCCCAAAATGCTTGAAATTTTGGCAAAAAATGGTCAATTTCTGTATTGCTTTTGTTGCTGAACTTATATAATTCTTATAACCCCGCTACAACAATGCTGGGGTTATGTATATAGCACTCTGCATGCCCGTTCCTCCGTCAGTCTGTTTGCATGTGAAACCTTTACCCCTACTGTAGCAGGGGTCAACCGCTGAGCGACGCTCACGTCTGCCTAGTTAAATACTGTGATTCTACAAGTACTATGATTTGATAATGAGTTATTGCGATATTTTTGTTAACTTTTTTTAACAATAGATCAAAAACTTGTAGTGACTTTTACTTTAAAAAATATCAAAATCAATATGTTGAAAAGGTTTGATTTTTGATTGATTTAAGTCAAATGTACCCATCATTGTCAGGCATTATTTTCCAGTAACCCAAAAAAATCAAAGAATAAAGACATTTTCCTCATGAATTAGAGGTATTTTCTTTTTAATTTATAATGTAATGTTTCATTCTTTTAGTGAATATAATCCAATTAATCTTATTACTTATATGCTGTTATTTTTTTACAGTTGCCTTTGATAATAGTGGCTCTAAGGGGACTTTCACGTTTTCGTTTTGAAGCCAAAGAGAGTTTCCTTGGAGGTTATTTTACAGATTTGAGAGGGAGATGAATAAGATAAATATTTTAGAGTTTTAGCATGTGTTTTGTACTTTAAAACTGCATAAAAGAAATTCAGTCTTAGCGAACAATTTGTCCAGAAATCTGTACTAAACAGTAATATTTTAAAACTCATGCAAAGAAAATATTAGCCAGAGTTCAGAATGTGTCTTATAAAACAATCATAAAAGAAGTAGAGTACAGGTCAGCTTCCTTGGACTGATGTGTCCTGCTGAGAAATCACAGGAATAGTGTCTATTATTGTTCATCAGGGAGCTGGCAGGCCTTTGGGGACTGTTTGGATTTCAGGCAGCTGAGATTGCCGAGTCTTTCAGCCACAATATTATCAGCTTTTAATCCCCGTCCTCTGTAGCCGCGATGATGTTAGTGTAAAGAAGCCACCATTTCGTCAAGACAGGCTGTCCAACATGTTACTACAACTCATTTTGCCTTGTGTCTTTTCATATCAAAGGAATTTACCTGCTCCAGGATACTGATGATAAACGAGGCATTATTATTATGATGAGCACATGATTTGTTGTTATGTGATGAACATGGATCAATCTTTTCAGTTTTTTCCCAAAGACCTGTAGCAGAAAACTTTAAAACATTAGTCTTAAGATGTATTTAGTTTGACTACAAACAATTTCTAATCAAAGACTTGAGCAGATCTGAGTTGAAAATATTCAGTGAAAAAATGTAAGAAAAAAAAGAGCAAAAAGAGAGACAACCTTACGGTCACACTAGAAATTGTCACAGTGTAATTCAGCTGCGCGTCCTTGTAAAATAGTGGTAGTAGACTTCCAGTGATGTAAGGATTATTTGTACTCTCAGTCAGTATACCAGCAAGTTAACACTTAATACAAGACAGCATATTTGCCCATCTCATGACTAACCAACTATGCTCTTCTGTAGAGTAGTTGAAGGGAAACTTTTACAGTTTCAACACTGTGGTTGCAACCTGTCAATCACAAGGTAGCCCCGCCCTAAAGCATCCCCTGCTTTATGGTCCCTTTGACTCTAAATGGGACCATAATTTACTCAGTCTGTATTGAAGAAGACTTGAAACCAGTGACTGAGACCATAACCTCACGTTTACAATGTTTACTGAGGTAATAAATCAAGTGAGAAGTAGGCTCATTTTCTCATAGACTTCTATACAATCTGACTTCTTTTTGCAACCAGAGGAGTCGCCCCCTGCTGGCTGCTAGAAAACAAGTTTAAGGCACTTCAGCATTGGCTTTTCAGAACTGGAGGTTGCCACCTGATATCACCCACAATGAAGGATACAAATCCATTTGAAAAACAGCAAAGGTTCCCTTTACTACTCAGGCAGAGGAAGGTTATGTGAAATTGGATGAGTGTTGTGTCAAAGTTGACACAGCTTCCTCTGTTTTTGACTTTGTCTGTAGGTCAGCTTTGTCTCGTTTTCTATTGGTCAACAGCACAAAGTGGTGTTGTGACTGAGGTCTTACACTCTCGTGTGGAGAGGGATATCAGAGCCTTTGAAAAATGCCAATTTTATTATAACTATTTTATACTCTGGTGAAGTCCAACAACAGAGTTTGCGAGTCATGCAGCAATTTTCTAATAATAACTGAATAATTCCCAGTGATTTTCAGATAGTATGTATCGTAGTAATGCCCAGTCCTAGTGTGGGCAGTTGTAGTGTTGTAAAGAAACAAAGCATGGGAAATGAACAGAAGTTGCTGCACAGTAAACTTCCGTTTCCCACTAGGTTCATATGAGCCGGTGTTAGCTGTCCTGGAATAGGTCACGTGTTGCTTTTGACCCCAGCATTGAGGGCTTTCCAAAACTACATCCCCTCCTCCTGCCGCTCTGCCGCTCGACACCACATAATGGAATCTGAGAGAGGGCTTTGCTCATGGCAGGTTAATTGCCTCCGAGATTCCTGCGCTAATGGAGCTAATCCTGCCTTTGTGTGGTTTGCACTCCAGATTTGAGCTTGTTTGGCTGGATATTGTGCAAGGTCGCGTGTATTAATTGATTAGCATTGAGGCTCTGTGTGCGCTTGTCTTTCTGATGAATACTTAACAAGGAGCTCAGGGAGCTGTCGTGTCTTCGCTGAGACACAAGACCGCTACTAAAGACGTAGACACAAGGAAAATATGTGCTTACACGCATGCATTCTGATGTCTGAAGTCTACGTGAAACCTTTCACCACAGCTGGATGGAGATCAAGCTGAAGGTGCCATAACACTAATATGGTTTGTTTATGAAGACAGCGTTTCACTGTACACCTTCCCTCATACCATTTTATCTTACTGCTTCAGTTATTTAGGGCGTCATCCATAACTGGGATCTGTGTGGAACTTAAAGCTGCAGTAGGCAACAGGTTTTGGCATCATTGGGCAGATATTCATAATAACATTTCCGCATATTGTAACTGACTAAACTTCTGCACCTCCTCATGGCTGTTTTCAGGCTTTAAAACATCTATTATTGATACTATCATTGATTCATATTTGATCAGCGCTACCTAGTTTGACCATTTGATTGGAGTTTGTGAGTGATTGACAGCTGGCTGGACGGCAGATTCCAGCTCAGATCTGGTTGGTTGTTTTCCTCTGGTCTGTGTCGGTCTCACTACTGTCAGGATATATATTTAGAAAAATAACATTTTTTTAATCGTATGTGCTCCAATCTCACCTACTGCTGCTTTAAATTTTCACAATGAGCTCAGCTTCTTTTGATTATGTTAGCCATGTAAGATTTAAATGTTAGCTACAGTTAATAAATACGAGATGTGAATAACAAATAAATGAGT
This sequence comes from Pterois miles, assembly GCA_947000775.1. Classification (NCBI taxonomy): domain Eukaryota; kingdom Metazoa; phylum Chordata; class Actinopteri; order Perciformes; family Scorpaenidae; genus Pterois; species Pterois miles. The sequence continues at coordinate 2,788,471 of CAMQGK010000005.1, read as the reverse complement.
AGAAATAATTGTATATATAAATAATAATAATAATAATAATAATAATTATTATTATTATTATTATTATTATTATTCCTTTCATTATATGAGCCTGAAGGAATCCTCTTGTGCTGTGAAGCAGTCAGTGATATGCAGCCTTTACAGGCCACTTCCAGACTCCCTGCAGCGTCTTACTGCTCATGAAGGGCCCTCTCTGATTCAGCAGCTGCAAAGAAAATCCTTTAAGGGATTGTTCATGGTTTTATAAAGTCTATCTGATTCATAATGAACCTCAGCCTCTTTCAAAGAGCTGCTGCACCCTCGTCATTTTTAGCATTATGTCAGTCAGCTGTGATGAAAACCATTTCTTGTACAAGACTTGGCACAAGACTTGGCACAAATTGGATTTCTATGCATATTTCTTTTTCAATCAAACATCACCAGCTGTTGCCTCTGGTGGCACACCAACATGAAGCAACCAGTGTTCAGTCACACCAGAAAAGCAAGATGTGGCTGGCTTTGCTCATGGAAAAATGAATTAGAAGAAGACAGTTCTCTTAGTGTTGTGTCCGTGGATGAATAATAAGGCTACGGTGCCGCCGCTCATCCTCAGCTTCCAAATTCTTCAAGTTTCCACTCACTGTTTTATAGCGAGAAATCCCCATGTGGCTCAAAAAGCATTGTCCCTATGGACTATCTTTGTTTTTTGTTTTTTTTTTTTTAATTTAAATTTCATTATCAGTATGGTTAATGGATTCGCATTTATACAGCGCTTTTCTAGTCTTCGAACCTCTCAGAGTGGTTTCCACTACGGTCAGCATCCACCCATTCACACACATTCATACGCTGAAGGCGGAGGCTGCCATACAAGGTGCAGGATCTTATCTAACACACTGATGGCACAAAGGCGGTTTGATCCATGTCGTTGGGCAAGATACTTAACCCCACATTGCTCCCGAAGGCTGAGCCATCGGTGTGTGAATGAGTATTTAGATTAGATCCTGATGGACAGGTTGGAACCTTACATGGCAGCCTCTGCCATCAGTGTGTGAATGTGTTCGTCTCATCTTAGTCATGGAAAGAAGGTTGTTGTCAAACATATTTCATCATAGTTTTCATCAAGTGAACACTGCTGGCAACAGTGTTGGAAGTGCTGCCATTATAAATGCTGATGTGACGGAGCTCAAAGAGCACGGATGTTTTTCTTTCCTCCACCATCACATTGTTGAAGCAGTGATTGGACGTACAACAGTGCAGCCTAACGCTGCCCGTGTGCGTTAAATCACCAGCAAACGATGAGTGCCGACAAACATGCTGAATGCAGCGGGGGACTCCACCTGATTGGCTGTGATGACAGGAGTTATGGTTTAAGACGTTGGCTTTTTTCAGGCTGGATGGAAGAATGCAATGGAGAGCAGGAGGTGGGGAGGTGGGTCTTTGAATATGTGTCATCATTCATACATGAAGGGGGGAGATTTATCATCAGACAGATCTGAAGGGCCCTCCTCTCAGCCAGCCTGTCTGTCTACGGATACATTAGTATGCTGATGGCTGATGCGGAGGGAAACGATAAGTGATTCAGCAGTACTGCAGAGTATGGACAGATATTTCTGCTGACAGCCATTGAATATGAATTATGTTAACCTGGATTTGTATGTCATCATATGAAACTGTGTTTCAGGTTTTAAAAATGATGAAACAGAATTTGTTTTCCACCACAGAACTTGATTTTCAAACTGAAAAGACCTTTTCCATGACTTTTCCATGGATGCATTAATAACCATGCTTAGCGAGGTGCCCTTTAAAAACATCTCCTTTGGCCTGACTCACCGATTCTCTGTCCAGGTTCAGTATGTGGAAATCCTTACCCAGAGAACGTAAACTGGATCAGGACTGGGATTACTGTCAACTAAGGTTGTAATGGTTTAACTGGGATCATTCATAGATAGAGCCAGACCGATTTTTTATCAACTCTGATATCACTGAGCCTTTTTTTCAGGGCACAACTGATCCACAACATGAACACTGTTCAACTTTTGTTGTAAGACTGCAGCACACACCACATGTCATGTGATGAGGAACGACCAATCGCAGCCAGCAGATATCTTTTCTTTCTTCCTTAAATATCAGTAAAATATGTGGTGTAGAAGTTAATCATTTCAGTGCAGGACTACAGAGCTTTACCATCTGTCTAACAGACTATTTTACTTGTGTCACCCTTTCTGTCCAAGAATGTCACATCATCCAGCTGAAAGGTCAGCCAGACTAAAGCTACTGTGAGGAAATTACACTGCTGGAAATCCATTTATGTTTGTTTTGAGTTGACTGATGGTTTATTTATTACTGATCAAATACCACAACTTCAACATCGTCATTGTCATGGCAGCACGCAGGTTTTGGTTGCATAGTAACGGCATTGGCGTAACCTCTGAAGCACCGTGGATAAAAGGATGAAAGCTGTACAGCTGGCGTTTTCCACTTTTTTCCGTTTCTCTTTTTTAGACGTGGCATGTGAACAACTCCTATATCCTTAATTTTCTATATTAATGCATGTCTACTTTTTCATAAATTAATAGCAGTTACGGGTAGGCGGTATACCTGTTTCATCACCGTTACCAGTGTCCCATTCAAGACCCAATAAACTACATCACGCACACACAGGTTGTCTATGGTTATGTACAAGCTTTTACTTTTCATTCCAGCACGGCTACAGCCGCGTGGCGTCCACGCAGACGGCCTTGCTGCTGCGGAGCTGCCAGCCCTCAAAAGACTGTTTTCACTGTCTACAACCGCGAGCATCACGCAGACAAATTAGGCGACACATGGCGAATCTCTAGATGAGCCGCCTGCAGCCCAGTGGCGCTGCTCACAGTGCACGTGTCCTCGGCACAGCACTGGTCCAATGGCGAGACTCTACGCTGGATATTTTCAAACTTTTTCCTCATGTGCGTTAAGATGTAAAATGTTATGTCAGCTTTCTGTTTTTTCAAAGAAATGAATCACATTATATTTACATTATGGGGCCTATAAACTCATTTTCAATTTGGAGCCAATAAACACATCTGTTTTTAAAAAATATTTTTGTCTTTTTATTTCTTTTTTTAATACCCTGATATAATACTGTTACCGCAAACACCAAAAGAAATACCGTGATATTTTTATCTCCCCCTTGCAAGCAGTCAGATAATTCTAGACTCCCTTTTTATTTCGAAAGTGTTTCAAAAACAGTCTACAATATAAAAGCTCCATCTTTTCAATTTCAGTATCTGTGTGAATCACCTCAGTGTGTAATCATTACAGAAACAATACATAAATCCCTCTGCAGTGTATTACGTTAAGCGTGCTGTTATCTACAAAAATAGCCTACGTTCTTTTATTGTTGGGTAGCCGTGGCGATCATCCAGATACTCACCCATCAGTCCAAAGCCAGCCACTTCAGTCCTCCAGGAGTCAGGTCTTATTGATCCGTCTGCTGACACAGTTTTGTCTCCAGGCTCGAAGGCGTGAGGGAATGTGGCAGCGTTCATATTTAACAGTGTTTATGGAGGCGGTCAGCGAGCAGCTGTCCTGTCAGGAAGCGACACCTTAAGAGCTTTAGTCTGTCTGTGGCCTTTGGTACTGTGACACACAACATGAGGAGACAGCTCGGTGACAGTGTGCGTTACATACGTTGGATTGTGACAGATGTGTTTGGCTGTCAGGAAGCTTGTCATTGATATTTCAAAGATTTTGCGAACCAACAATAACAAATGGAGACAAAAATGCTCTCATGGAATAATGGTTGCTTTACTGTCTTGTAATTTGCTATGATTTACTGTAGTGTTTTACACCATAATTTAACTTAATTAGACCATAATCATAGAAAATCAAGAGCTGTTATTAAAAAGCCTTCCACCACATGTAATCAGCAGCTTTTCTGCCAGAGGAACATTTTGATTTTACCCTTTCTATCAGTAATACCAGCCTCTCATGGTGTTGCTACAAAGGCTTTAATTGTGCTTTATTTCACTTCATTTTAACAGCAGCTTGTCAGCTCTATCAAAAAATAATCCCATTTCTTTGTTTTGGAGAAAGTGTTGTTGAGATGGAGACAATGCTGCTGGCTTCAGTTGATTTTTGGAAATGTGCTGTCCAATAGCAGGACTTTTACCAAAGGTGTTTAACGGGCCTGTGAGGGAGTTTGACACTAGAGAGCAGGAGGTGGCGTCTCATGTTTGCAAGGTTAGGCAGCAAAATCATGTTGGTTAAGGTTAGGAAAAGACTAGCTTTGGTTAAATATTTAAAAAAGTTTAAAGTGATCGTCTTTGTCCTGTGTTAACCAGCATGACTTTTTATCATCCTGAGCAGAAATAATATCATTTGTGACTGATATGGCTACCATTATAACTCCTTATGTCCTTGTCTAAACCCTGCCTGAGTTTTACTCATAACAAGAATATCATTATCAGACAAAAAGTGTTAAAGCTGTTCATTTACAAGGGATTCAAATACTTAAGCTGTGACAGACAGTCTGGAAATAGGGCAATAACTATCCAGGATGGAGGGATCTTCACTTTTTAATAAAGGAGGGAGGAACGCTGATGACCCAGGAACTGGGGATCAACCCACTGCTCAGACTAATGCTGGCGATGGGTCTCACAATCAGATGTGCAGCTGCTTTTAGAAAATAAGGTTCAGTTAGGTCAGGACCTGCAGAACTTTTCTATTGATACTTGATAGAGCTTTATGAACGTGGGGGGGGATTAATCACGATTGTCCACAGTTTATCGATCGCGATTAATGGCAAATTAATCATACATTCTTTACTTGTAAATGTACCTTAAAGGGAGATTTGTCAAGAATTTAATACACTTATCAACATGTGAGTGGACAAATATACTGCTTAATGCATATGTAGGTCTACATTATTACTGAATATGCACATAACAATGACAAATATTGTACAGAAACCCTCAGAGGTTCTGCATTTAGCATAAATAATATGCTCAAATCATAACATGGCAAACTGCAGCTCAACAGGCAACAACAGCTGTCAGTGTGTCAGAGTGCTGACTTGACTATGACTTGATCCAGACTGACTGGGACTATCAGAAAGTGGGCATGTCTGTAAAGGGGAGACTGGTGGGTACCAAGCCCCCAAGGAAGAGCACCGTTTGTTGATCTCAATTTTCATAGTGGCCAAACAGTGGTACTACAACGTCCATGTCCACCATGCGATGCCAATGGGCCCAAAAAGACTTTTCCCCATAGACTTACACTGGCAAAGAGATGCCTGTAACTTCGCGGCTAAACCGTCTCTCCATTATGAACACTTGAATAGTCCGTATTTAAATCATTAGGTCCTTAAAATTGTAAAATGTTAAAGTTGTGAAACTAATCAAAATCAAATCCCTTTCCGTTATTTCCCTTTCTCTGTTCATGTGAATGAGATCCAGATTCTTTACGTTTTCTAGTTTCTAGCTCTATTGAACCTGCTACACCCTCTTAAAGACAGTAAAGTTGGTCGGCATTGCAAGCATAATCACTCTTCTCACACACTGTAACACACAAACATAAGCTCACTTTTGGCCTTTCATTACTGTACGTATACCACAGCAATAGTGAGTGATGAGCCACAATAAAACTGGCTACTGTTTCATGATTGTAGCTCAGAAATCTGTACTCTGATATGAAGCCCATTGTTCACACTGGGATGACTGGCCCTGTGAGTCTCCAGAACCCCGGTTCTCTGTTTCCATAGCTCTGTCCATATGTCGTTGGTGGCCTTGCTGCTGTGCAGTGTTTCAGTAAAGTTTAGGACTGCAGAGGTTCTGGGTCGACAGCACACTGGCCCCTGAGGAAATTGGGCTGCTCTGGCAGTAATTGGCTGAGAGATGGCTTTTAGAAGGACATAAATTATTCACCCAAGCCATCTCTCTCTGTCCTCCAGATACGCAGGGAATTGACTCATGTTGTACTGAAAAAAAACACAACTCTGTTTGTTCTTCCAAACTTTTCTCAGTATGACATGTTTTTACTTGGTAGCTGTTTTGATGGTGACCATCTCTCCACCACCCAAAAATATCTCCCTCAGAAGCTGCTTGACCTGTTGCACAAAGCATAACGTCCTGTCTTTGCTGACATTGTTATGCTGGGTACTCAGAATCTAGCCAATTTTGGCTTTGAATTTTTTTTTTTGAAGAGTTAATTGGTTACCAAAGGTCATTATCGAAAAAAAATCAAAATGAGCATCCCTACGAGCTGTGTTTAGATAGGAATGAGTGCAGGATTAATGCAAGTTGTAACTAAGTCTTCTGTAAATGTTTGCTATATTAAAATGATTGCTTTAATGTTATCCAACACAAAAGTGTTTTAGTTTTAGACAAAAGTGTCACTTTAAAAACTAGACTGACTGTTTTTTTTTTTCACCCAATCTATAATGAAAATCCATCAAATGACTAAAATGACAAGTTTTTTGTTAAAAGACTGACATTAACAGACTAAATTAACACTACTGGTCCACTGGACCTGTATGTGGTGATGTAAAGCCAGACCTCATTTTATCTGTGTTGGCTGTTTATGAAGAAGAAGAAGACACGTTATTGATCCCCTGAAGGGAAATCCAAGTTTTTCACTGGTATTTTTTACACACAGTACACATAGACCTGAAATACATACATGCACAAACAGGACCTACAGTATATACATGCATTAATGGAGAGATGTGAGAGACACCTCGACACCCCGACACCTCTCCAGCTATCAGTTCACACTCAGTTCTTGGTCCATATGGGGACTTGAACCAGGGACCATCTGGTTTCCAAGCCAAGTCCCTAAGGACTGAGCGACTGCCATCAGACATGTAGATGAATGAAAAGATTGAAATGATTGGTGCTTGATGAGGACAGTGTTCACTCACTGCATTAATTTATCAAAGCTCTCTGAAGGTTGCTCCTCATCTATGTGCCGTGGCCGCCATTTGACAGCCAGTCTTTCTTCCCGCCAGCTGTCTGAGCCATCGGTAAGTGAATAGCCCCGTCGATTAATAGCCTGCATAGTATCTCTCAGTCTCCACAGAGTGATGAGGGCGACTAATCAGCGTCTGCAGAGGAGCATTGTGGGGCTGCAGGGAGAGCCATGACAGGAGATAGGTTTGGTATCGACTCCCGTATTACATCTTGTTTAACAACTCAAAGTGTCTAAACTCCTAAACTCTTATTTAGTGTGAATCACTGTTCCAGGTCCCAATGACATGAAAATCCATCTTGTATATCAAGATGTATGTATGTGAAGTTATGTGTTAGCATCAGCAAGCCAGATCACGGACCAATCAGTGTCGATAGATACTTTATTCATCCCCAAGTGGAAATTCACACAGAAGAGGTTAGTGTGGATGTTACAATAGAATCACTTATGTGAGTTTTTACCTTTGATGATTTAATAGCTCCATTTTTGCCCTGATTTGATTGTTCTGCTATCATCATTTTTACATGATACCAGTAACATGCAGCAGGTTGTGTTGGATGCTGCATTGTAGGGCTGGGATGAAACACCTATCTCCCAATTCAATGCTATCATGATACTTGGATGCTGAGTCAGTATGTGTTATGATTCTTAAGTATTGCGATTCTACTTTCTCTGGAGTGTTGCGATTTTATTATTACGATTTGTTGAGATTTTTGTTAACTTTTTTAATACTAGACTGTGGGAAAAAGTTCAATCATACAGCATGGCTTCATAAAAAAAAAACTTAACACAGCGTAATGAAAATGCTTAACAGCACAGTTTAAATAAAAATACAACATAGCTTCATAAAAACAAATTATTTAAATAAAAATACATAACACATAGCTTAAAAATACATAACATATAGCTTAAATAAAAACACATAACAACACACCTTTGTAACAACATAGTTTCATAAAAACACGTAACAGCAGATAGCTTAAATGAAAACTCATTACACAGCTTCATAACAACGCAACAACACATCGCTTCATAACAACGTATAGCTTAACCCCTCGCAATTCCAAACTATCGGAGGGTGGAGAGCAGGGGATGTTCAGGGGTCGATAAAAAGTCAACAGCTGATGTCAGATGAAGTGACAAGTGAAATGTGAAAGCGTATCAAGGCTTAGAACATGATATGAGTGTGTGAGGGCCTTTCCCATGCTTGATTATGTCAAAAAGCACTGTTAAAAATAAAGAGGGAGAAATCTTCTTGTTAGGCATCAAGTTATGCATTTGCAGCTAGTGTCTTCTGATGAATATAGTCTAATCAGTCTTATTCTGTATATGTATTTTGTCTATACAGTTGCCTTTACTAACACCTTATTTTGAAAACTGGACGTAGTCATGTGTATACTTCCTCTAACTTCGCTAGCTGTCCTGTCAGCGCCGTTCTCTTTATACATTTGAATGCATTTAACATAAATGTCAGTGTATGGGTGCTCTACATTTTACCACTGAGTGATACGATAACATTTCCTGTCAATGACAGAGTTATTGTTCAGCTTTAGCCAATGATGTCTAACTCTTTTCGCTTTTCTTGCAATATGTGAAACCCAAAGTGTTTCCACACTTACTGTATGTGTAGTTTCTACCACTTTGGATTTAAAATGGGAGGGTGCAGCTCGTATCCACGCAGACCCTCTGCTGTTTGCTGCTTTGTCGTTCGGCTTACTGCTGTTTATTTAGGTTGACGGATACCGAATGGATCACCTTACTCAGACTATAACAATAAATGTGACAACTTCCGTCTACCTCTGCATATACTCAAATAAAACAAATATATGGCTATATTCTGGCATTAAAATAATTGTGGGTGTGTACCTGGCTTTAAGGACATCAGCCAGCTCAGTGCGCTCATCACTTTCAGCTTTGTTTGATCCAGCCAGTGATGTTGGCAGCTCGGTACAACCCCACCCCTGACACCTCCACCAGCACCTCCTCCTCCATCCTGTCTGAGTGACTGCTGCCCTTATCTCTGTGGACTTTGGACTTGAAGTGTAGACAGGCTTGACTAAGACTAAATAAAGGAAAGTGTTTAATGGTACACTTAAGCTGGGCAATTGAATACTCTTTTATAGTTTGTAGAGTGCAGCCTATCACCAGTGCACAATAAAACCATTCAGCAACTGCCTTCTCTTCAATCTGTCTCTTTGTCTCACTGATTGTCTTTTCTTCTGTTCTTTATTTGGCTTTGACTGCCACCAAAAAGAGATTTAGGAGGTCCAGAGTCAGACAACCAGTCAACGTTTTATTCACTTTTTGTCTGTTAAGTTACTGTGAGCTTCATCCTGAATTCACCCCCCCATCTCAACAGTTACACACCATTCACTTTCAACAGACACAGTTCACTTCCTGCTCCTCTCTTCTTTCTTTCTCTGAGACTGAACACATCATTTCCCCTTCAGAGCTGATTGAATTGGATGTATATTAACCCAAATGAAACCCATTTGGGTGATTTGCCACTGATGGTTTTAGCATCATTATGGAAAGAGTTCAATAGCATTCCAACGGCACTGTATGTCAAATATTCTGCATCTGCAGCTAAGTGCCACTGCCGTCAATAGAAAGACCATCCAGAAGCTTTTGGTAATTAACTCTAATTCTGAATCAGAGTGGATGTATGAAACAAAGCTTTAGACAATGTCTCATCAAGTCAACTAAATTCTCTTTCCTATGAGAATATGATATATTTATGATATCTGTACAATCTGTCAATTTTGCATGATCTGTTCATAACAGAGAATGCAAGTTTGTGTCTAAATCGTCACCTGGCTGTGTGACACTAACGCCTAGTCCACACTGACACGACAGAAGCTCCAGGTCAGAGGCAAATCGTTTGTTAGCTCAACTGCGTGAACATCGGCGTTCGAGCGTCATGTGTGAACTCCTCAAAGACGGGAGCTGAGAGGCTTGCTGACGCCTCGCTGGCATGCTAGCATGCTAACATGCTAAATATCTGGAGCTGTCGGGGACTCTGGCAGCCAATGAGAGAGCGAGACGGGTGGAGGGGAAACCTGGGGGAGGACGGGTTGCATTTGCAACACGGAGTTGCAAAGTTGCAGTTGTTGCACCTAGAGGAATAAATAGTAAAAAGAGTGTTTAAAACCAGTGGAAACAGGTTACTTTATGAACACGTGCCAACAGCATCATTTACTCTGTACTTCATGAGTTGGGGCTGGGTTTTTCCGCTAGTTTGTTAAGATTATCAACCTTAGCTTTGGTTGGTTTTGTTTAGTAAAACAACAACAAATAAACAACAAATAAACTAACGATGTTCCCATTAGACTGAGATGTGCTTTGGATTTAGTGCTAATTAGCAAATGTTGGCAAGCTAACAAGCTAAACAAAGTAATCATTATGTCTGCTTGGCATCAGTACGTTAGCATTGTCACTGTTAGCATGCTGACATTAGCATTTAGCTCAAAGCACCACTGGGCCTATATGGGTCATATAGCCTGACAGAGCCGTTAGCATTGCTGCAGTCTTGTTGTCTCATTAACAGTTCATTTTACGATGAAGCTGGAACTGGAGTGTGTTTGTCATTTTTGCTTGATAAATAATAAACTCAAGCAATGAGGTTATTATGAACATTACCATCCATTCATTTTCTGTTCATTGACTAGTTGTTTCTACACTAGATCCAAGTCAACACACATGAGCACAACAAAGGTAATCAAGTTTGAGAAATCAAGGATATGATATCACACTGTAGGAAGACCAACCCGCCAACTGATGGAAGTATTTCCAGGAACCTTCTTCTGATATTTTCTACAACTACTGTCTTTAGAGACGTGTAGCTTTTTAGAATAATACAAGAAAAGTAATCTGTAGTTGCACTCTCTCTTCCTTTTGTAAAGCAGCTGTTACACAACCCACGTCCTTAGATGGTTTCTGTGGCGACGATCCCTATGTGGCAGGGTGATTTCCACATCTTCGTAGCAGAGTGTAGGATTAGCGCCTAGATTCAGACCTTAACCCATCACAGCTGCATGGATATTTCTGTGGTGTTCCTCAAGCTCTTGTTGTCTTAATGTGGTATTCTGAGGGATTTTTGAGTGTTACATACAGTACATACAGTATTAATTGACTGAATCCATGTAATTTAGCTTTCTTTTTAACTTGATGGGGACTGTAATCTAAAAATTGCAAGTTATGTTGTATTAAAGAAATTAGTGGCGTGAAAACGAATTAGCTTTAACACGTTATTGTTAAGTTAACTTTGACAGCCCAAGTTAAATTGTACATAAATATTACTAATAAAAATTGACACTGTACCATGAAGGACTTCCTTATTTTCAAACAGACCTGGTTACTTGAAAAAGAAAAGGTGGAATACATCTATTTAAAGCGAAGACAACTTTAGTGGTTGATAAACACACTCAGCCGTCCAACCCCAGTGTCTTATTACTACTGTAAACCAGAGGCAGTCTTAGTGTTTCTTGCTGGATTAAATGTTAATATGGCATGCCATAACTGCTTTGATTGATAACAGTCTCGTAATTAATAGAACTGTCAAAAACATGAAAGACAGCTTGATGAGATGACCTGACTGTAACTGCAGTCAACACATCCAGTAATCAATAAAGTGGCCCGTGGTGCTTTGAGAATACACAATATTTATTGGTTTCTTTTTTACATTCCAGACATTCAGGAGTCTGGAGACTTGTAAAGCACTTACAACACACAGTATACAGTATGTAGATAATGTAGTCACCTTTATCTCACATAGCTCCCCTCAACATTTCACACTCTGCATTTGTATTGTTGCCCATACTGTAGGAGTGCATCTGTTGCTGCTGCACATAACACCCTTTTGCTCCTTTCTGTGGTTCATGAAGTGTTGTTGGTAGTTAATGTTATATGTTAATGTTAATAAGTTAATGTTATATGTTATATATATAATCTTATATGTTTACATAGAAGCTGCAAATGGTACATTTACAGTATATAGCGCTGTTCTAGTCTTCCGACCACTCACAGTGCTTTACATTACATGTCAGCATTCACCTATTCACATGCATTCATACACTGATGGCAGAGGCTGCCACACAAGGTGCCAACTTTGCCCATCAGGATCTAATCTAAAAACTCATTCACCCACCGATGGCTATGCCTTTGGGAGCATTTTGGGTTTAAGTGTCATGCTCTAGGACACATCGATGTGACCGGAGCAGCCGGGGAACGAACCACTGCCCTTCTGATTGGTGGACAACCTGCTCTATCTGCTGACCTTACCAGTTCAAACAAGCAAAATCATTTAAAAAGGAAGCAGGAGCACTTAAAGTGGCTATAATCAATATTGTTATAATAACAATGCATCAAATAATGTAAAAGGCGCAAATACCGTCCCCATGACATCACTCATTGGTTTTTGGACTATGGTTGTGAAGCCTGTCGAATTGGAACAATGATTATTGGAGCTATGATTAAAAAAAAAGTTATTTTTATTAAACGGTCACAATATCCAAACAGTGATTGAGACACGTAATCTGAAAAGAATAATCTGCCTCTGTATTCTGACAACCAATGATAGTCAACGGTCAAACTAGGCAGCGCTGATCAAATATGAATCAATATTCTGTTACTCTGACTATTTCTCACCTCAAATGTTTTCAGAATCATCTTGTAGTTTTTGTTTAGCCGTAAAATGAAAAAGGTTGTGACCCGGCAGCCATGTTGAGATCTGTTCAGATCAGGAAATACAAATAAATAAAAAAATATACCAAATATACCAAAAATAGTACCAAACATTCATGGGTTCTAGTGTTTTAAATGTGAGGTTTATATTATTGTAAAGTGAATATATGTTTTGTTGGACAAAACAAGACCAATCATAATTGGATATGCACTTTTCATAACTCTCTTTATAATAGTTAGAACTCTGGTTTAGCTGTTTATCTGACTATTTTCAGTCCTGTTGTCAGTTTAATGGGAAGACATACAGTCTAGCTGTCTGCAGTAGGTCTGCCTGGTATTATACCTTAACACAACACTGCTGCCAGTGTTCACAATGAATTCTTAGAAATATGCTACCTTCCAGGCACTCCCTCCAAAACAAATATTTCTGTTAATGGTCGTCTGGAATTTGAAATCAGTCAGCAGCAGTGTATCATCTCTCTCCTATTCAACTATATCATTTTAAATTGTTTGGGATGTCTTAGCATGTGCCCCACAGCTTCAAAAATGCTGCAAGATACTTGTGCATTATAATGACTTTGTTTTACTCCATAACTCAGACCTCAGCTGTGAGGCTTTGCTGTTATTCCCTCAGTTCCATGGTAGACTACAGTGGGTATCTGAGCCTTTACAGGGCACATGTATGGGTCACTCCGGCATACTGTGACTGGACCTACAGGGACCAAAAACTTTTTAATGACCATGTACTTTGCTATTCTTGACTACTTTACCAAGCTGGAATATTAAAACTGTAGTAACTGATTTTTTGGATACTTTAGGGCAGCAGAAACAAGTGTGAACACAACACTGACATATCTTTTAAGTTGATGTGGCAGACTTGTGAGCACACAGTTGCTTTTTACACATCACAAACACACACACACACACACACACACACACAAATGTCAGTCTCAGAGCCTAAATAAGGGTACTGGGCCTGAGATGGGAGCCCTAAAATAAAGCAAAGACGACAATGAAATACCTTTCTGAGGAAACACTCAAAGCTGGGAAAACTTTTGTCTATTTAGAGAGCTTTAAAACGACATAATCATGGATAACATATTCATATTGTATTACAGTAAAACATTGCTGATTGTATCTTTAAGGGGATATTTAAGGGGAATTCCAAATATTTAAGAGGTTAAATTAAAGGCTGGTTCACTTCACAATAGGAAATAATTACTATCCACATATTTGTACCTAACAGCATTTACACCCTTTTGCATCAACTTCATGACTGTGTCAAAGTGTTAGCTGGAGTCTAACACAGTTTAGCCTTCTGCTAATTGCAGCCAGTGGCTCACGTCTTCGGTTAGCAGAAAGCTAAACTATTAGCAACCCTTTCTCTCCATCTGTGAAATGCTTCGCTGATATTGTACGACTCCCTATTTGATTGACTTTGCTGAAGGATAGTTAAGTAAGGGCATCCAAAAATGTATACGCCCTCGATTTATCTTTACAGCGCTGTTGGCCACCAGCCCGCAGATCGGACAGCTGGCAGCTTAGCGTACTTAGCTTGGTAATTCTGCCCTGCTGTCATGCGACACAGAAAATGAGCCAAACAAAGTTGTCACTCGTCTGCTGATAGCACTGTGCTTTCCTTTGTCGTGACAAGAGTGTGTGGATGACGCATTAAGCTGTTAAATTTGACTCATTTAGCGACTGGCTAGTTATCTTCTAGCTACCTTGCTAATTCTACCATGCTACAGATAATAAGCTCAACAGTGGACGGCGCTTGGTCATGGTCCCTCTGCCGCAAGGAGACTTCGCTGGGAGGAGAGCAGGTGATAGCTTGTCAGTCTCCGGACAAGCTAGCTAGCTAACTAGCCAGTTCCGGACACTTATAATCTAGCTAGCTAGCTAACTAACGTTAGCCAACCATCTACTGCTCTTGAAGTAGTCTGCCAGCAGCTTAGGGGTCTAACACTTGTGATTGACAGTTCATATCAAACTAATATTTTCTGGTCCACCAAGAGAGAGCAGATACAGGAAGCTGGCTCGGGACTTCCAGAAGAGAAGTTTTAGCTTGTAGCCTCGTGGCATTTATTCACAGGCAGATAAACTGTACACACACTGTCTGCTACAGCTACGTTTACAGCTGCATGTCCACGACACTACACACAGCACCGTGGCTGCTAACGCTCCGGAACAGTGAACTGGGGACAGTGAACCCAGCACCGTGGCTGCTAACGCTCCCGGACAGTGAACAGGGGACAGTGAACGCAGCACCGTGGCTGCTAACGCTCCCGGACAGTGAGCTGGGGACAGTGAACGCAGAACCGTGGCTGCTTACGCTCCCGGACAGTGAGCTGGGGACAGTGAACGCAGCACCGTGGCTGCTACAGTAACTCTACTGATGGTGAACTATTGACTCAGTTGTCTATTGTGCTCATATACTGCAGTTGCCGCACCTCTGCAAGAGAGGCACAAATCTTGCCTGTTAACAGCTAATAATTGGTTAACGGGGGTCGGTTATCGGTTAAGAAAAATATAAAAAAATTAGCAACCCTAAATGTGGCACTTTTAAAGCTTGAATCTCAGTTTACCTGTTGTTGTTAACACATCCAAAATTCAGCTTTTTTTGTGCTGTTTCTATCTGTCCGGCATCTTTTATGTCTTCCACTCATAACTTCACACATGTTCACCAGAGAACATGAATAAACACGGTACAGTCACCAGAATAAGACTTTCCTGGCATGACAGTCACACCAAAAATACTGCTCTAATTGTGCTTGTTAAAAGTCAGTGTGAACATGAAATGAACCAGAGCTCAAAGGCAACTGTATTATTTTTTAAGACTTTTTATTCCATGAAATTAATTCGTCACAGATAACCAATCACACACACTGCAATACAAGCTGCTTACCTTATTAAAAAACCCAGTAGGCCTTTTTTTCACAGCACACTTGACTTGTCACAGCAGGAAAAGCACAGGTGGAACTAATAACATTAATGATGGCTCTTTTAAATAGAACTGTCCCAGGAAGCCTTGCACAATACCAGAGCCATGGGACTGGCAAAACTAAGAGTGGAGCTCTTATCGCTGTATTCAATTACACTTGTACTTGTCCTGCTGTCAGATTGTCTGCTGTGAACAAGGCCTCCTCCTGCCAAAGCAATGGCTGACTCAGCGCTATTGATCAGCAAACTTATCAGATATGTTATGCTAATTTTGTGCTACAGTATAAAGGCAGTAAAAATCTTGACTTCTACATTAACCCATTTGAACCCACAACTGACATGTTTAATTTCCTTCATTGGAAATGTTCTCTGGGCTTGCCTAAACACAAATGTGGAGAAATTTTCAAAATTGCTCGACTAAAAGTGAGTATTTCTCATCTGCTATATCCAGTTTTTGGGTACATGGGACTATTGCAATAATAGTTATATTTTAGGAAAAAATAATTAGAACATGGCTGTATCTCAGAAACTGTAAGGAGCATAATAAAATATTTAATATCTATGAACTCATAATAAGTTGAATATCAAAGATATATTCATCAAAATTGCCATGGTCAATCCCCCGCTCCTTCAGTCCACACAAGTGTCCTTGACCCACAAGGCACAGTCCCTGTTCCATCGGTGTGTGAATGAGCATTTAGATTAGATCCTGATGGGCAGGTTGGCACCTTGCATGGCAGCCTGGTCTTAGGAACAGTCGGTAATGCAATGTCCCACAACTTCTGAGTTACTTAAAACAATTTTTGAAAAGGAACAGCTACAACAACAACAAAACAAGACCAAAAAGTGCCAATTTTCAAACTTTTTTCAGTTTGGGACAAATCCTATTACAGATATGTTATAACACTAGGGTATAACTTGTAACTTGTATCACCCTGATTGGTGAGTTTGTACAATGGATGTGTTTTGATCTAAGAGATGGATGTGAGCGCACAGGAAAGCTGTCTCTACAGTGCTGTTGCCAGAACATAGTTATGGTATGGAGACTTGCTATTGATCCAGGGAAGCCGTGGAAATCCAGCACTTAGTCCCCTCCCTGCCTTCCTGTCACAGCACACCTAACGACACGTCAAAAATGCTAGAAATTGTGCCCAAACGTTCGCTGAACCCTTTCTGTAAGACTTCCTGTAATTGTTCAACTTAGGTTGGTTTTCAGTCGAGCTGTGGGGAAACATTCAACACTTTCATGAGTTGTGTTGGCAGCTGTCGGCTGCGTAGATCTACACGGATGGCGACGTTGGTGGGATTCACGTTGTTCTGGATTTCATTTGAGAAAGGAGGAAAATCAGGGGAAAGTACAGCCTGACTACTGCTTTCTCTGTAATTTGCTGTGTGCTAAGGCAGAAGGGAGTGATTTGTATTGCTCTGATCTCTGGATCCACAACGTTCTATCAGCACATATTTGGCCGTGATGTGCAATCAGTGAAGTTGTGAAGACTGGGCTGGACTTGTGTTCCAGGTGCTTGCATTTCCGTAACCACATGGAATCATTTAAGACCACAAGAAACATATTCAGAATAATCCACATCAAGCTGCCATTTATTATGGGGTATGTCTTATATGTCTTGCGATAATTGCAGGTAGTTTAGTGAATCTCCCAGTAAAGCCTACCGAGACTACAAACCTCTCCAGCCTTATAAATTGTCTAGAAGACATTAAAAAATGGATGGCAGTAAATTTTTTTAAATTAAACTAGGATAAAACTGAGATCATTATCATTGGTCCTAACAATCTGTATCCAAGTATCAGGGAAGACACCTCAGGTGTAAGCATTCGGGCTATTTTACTTCCAAAAAATGTCTTATTTCAGACTAGTGGAAAGAAAACATCCAAAACACACATTTAGGTGCTACTTTACAACACTTTGTCTATTTGTGTCTGTTGATTTCTCCTAAAAAAAGTTGGCATTAGACGATGCCTCATTTGGCCGACTGTAGTAGGTTCAGTTTAAAGCTAGAGAGAATAACACAGCGGGTGGGTTTACATTGAACATTGAACACAGTCAGTTGAAAGCCCGGTTCGTCACGTTCTATCGCTAAAAAGTGCCTCTGTGTGTCGGTTTCCGATGCCAAGGGACACCAAGCAAACGGCGGTATTTGACGAGTTGGGAGCAAGTAGCGGTGCTGAGTATTTATAAAAACTAAAGATCTCTATAGATTAGAGAAAGCATGAAACACAAACACATGATACTGTACATGATATTGAAATAGTAAAATGGACCGGGGTGGCTGTGGCTCAGAGGAAGAGTGGGTTGTCTTCCAATCAGAAGGTCAGTGGTTTGATCCCCGGTGTGGTCACATGTTGAAATGTCCTTGAGCAAGTCACTTCCTCCTGAAGGCTCTGCCATCGATGTGTCAATGAGTATTTAGATTAGATCCAGATGGGCAGGTTGGCTCCTTGCATGGCAGCTCCTGCCATCAGTGTGTGTGTGTGTGTGTGTGTGTGTGTGTGTGTGTGTGAATGCTGACATGTAGTGTAAAGAAATGCCATAAAACGTCCATTTATTTTTTGACCCGTAAACTGCTTCAGATATTTAGAACTTCAAACTTAAATGAACTGTACTGAAATTGAGATTTACAGGCTTCACATGATCACGCTGAGCTTTTACACTCCTGAAAACATTTTATGACACCGTCGTGGCATCAGCCATATTTTATGGAGTGGTTTGCTGAGGCAGCAGCATCACAGCTGCAGACAGGAAGAGGCTGGATAAGATTATCAAAAGGGCCAGCTCTGTCCTGGGATGCTCTCTGGACACAGTACAGGTGGTGGGAGAGAGGAGGACGATGGCTAAGCTGTCATCCATGATGGAGAAGGACTCCCACCCCATGAGAGACACCATCAGAGCTCTGGAGAGCTCCTTCAGTGACAGGCTGCTACACCCTAAGTGTACGAAGGAGCGTTACAGAAGGTCCTTCCTGCCTGCAGCTGTTAGACTCCACAACCAGCACTGCTCCCAGTAGACCACATACACATCCACAACCAGCACTGCTCCCAGTAAACCACATACACATTCACATTCACTACAAACTGACCAGACATAAGTGCAATAAGGACTCATATGTGCAATTATATCATCTGCTCAAATCATAGTAACTGGACAATTATTTATTGATATGATGGACATATTTCTGGCTTTACTTTTCTATTATGTATATACTAATTTATTTTATTTGTATTAATACTGTTTTTGAAATATATTCTTCTTGTCTTTTATTGCACTATCCACTTGCTGCTGTAATGTGTGAATTTCCCCACTGTGGGACCAATAAAGGACTATCTTATCTTATCTTATCTTATCTTTACAGAACTTCTAAACTTAAAAAGGCTTTTCTCGTCTCTTTGCAGGTGTCACTCTATGACTGTGTGAGGTCATAGCCAATCATCAGCAGCATCGGGACCAGAGGAGTGCGGACCAACAGTCAGATCATGGACCTGAGATTCAAACGGCTGTCGCCTCTCACCAGGGGAGCTCTCCATCTCCTGCTGCTGGTCAGACTGGTGTTGCCTTCTCACACAGAGAGTGAGTACGATCCATACCTATCCACACAGCTCCGAGCTTTGTCCGTATGTCAACAGTTTTACAGGCAGGTCAGATCCATTAGCTGCTGTGGAGTCTGCACAGAGCTTTTGTTAAATACAGCACTACTGTTGGAGCAGGTTAGGTAAAAATATGTGTGTGTCACACACCACAGAAAGATGTGTTATTAACCAACTGGCCAAATTTGAATGATTAAATTCACCAAGTATGTAAAAGTAAGTTTCAAAACTGTGAAAAAATCTGCCGTATTCTCTGCTCGTCTGGACGGCCCACTGGGTTTTGTATGCCAGATGGCTGTTACACCACTGCTACCAAACTGTAGGATTTAATAGAGATGTTCTGATACCATTTTTTCCTTCCCAGTACTGATTCAGATACACAAATTTGCTGTATCTGCTAATACAGAGTACCAAGCTGATACCAGCGTGATAAAAAATATAAAGTTATTATTATTATTATTATTATTATTATTATTATTAGATAGAGGACAGAGATATGATACTATCTTTGCTGTGTGGCCTGGCCCAGGTTAAACCCTTTGTAAAACATCAACAAATACATACATGGAGTAGAACGTTACTTTATCATTCACTTACAAAGAACATAAATAAATGAAGCTAGGAATAAAAAACTATTCATTATTCTCTTAACTGTCTCCTCACTCTGTGGGAACAGCTTGTGTGCTAATTTGCCCTGCAGGGTGCAATATTCACCCACCCTACTAGGGTACTGCCACCCCTGGAGATGAAACATACTGGACATATCAACACTTTTTGTTGGATTTTCCACTGTGGAATATGTTTGCTATTGTCGTGTGACAAACTGCATGCAGACGGTACATCCAGGACAACAGCGCTGAAGGCTGATGGCTGGAACAGCTGTAGAAGTTGGTGCAGATGCACAGATGCATTCACCTTCAGTCTGTAGTGTCTTCGTCTGACTATCTAAATGCCAAAATGAACTAAATGTGTTTGTTTGTGTTGTTTAAAAAAGCTTAGTTTTGCCTGTTTTTCAGTCTCTATTTGCTGGTTGGCTTAGGTTACTTGAGTCAGCTGTTCTTTTCTGGTTTTTCGTTTATTGTCACAGCTTGTGCTAAAGTAGGCGCGCTCCTCCATTCAAGTTAAGAAAGTTATTTAATAGCATGCATTTTAGGTTTTGTATCTGTTGTAATTGCCATCATATTTATTGAGTGCAGTGCTGTACGGAGTGATTGCAGCACTGTTGGTGTGCGGCATAATGCACCACAAGTGAGCACTTTCTGTAAACTCTTGTGCATTCCCTTCCCTAGTGAGCTGCTAGTTTATTTTTCCTCTTTTTGTCTCCTGTTTGGAGTGTTTGATAGTATGGAGTTTGCAGTTTTAACCTCTACTGCATTCAGCTGTAGCATCTTCCCTAATTGCAACTGGCTAATTTCTATTTTTGAGAAACTTGGTTAAAACATTTATAAACTACATCATTTAATTATAAAGAGTAATGTGTTTCACACTGTGAAAATGGAAAAAAATTGTCTTATATATAAAAACAATTTTTGCTCATGGTTCTGTACTTAGAGCTGTCCACTTGTGATTGAATCACCCAGGACACGTTAATACCAGGTCTGAACAGGGACGATGTTTTCTCTGCAGAGAAAGCACAATTTTACTGTAATTGGTCATCCTCTCAGAAAGACGCTTGAGATCCTGAAAGCCTGTTCTCCACCAGGCACTTTGCACCCCTCCAAATAACACACAAAGGAAGCAAAATAACATTTTCTGTGACAAACTAGCAAGCAAGACTTTGGCTATGTGTACTTTTGTTTTCACTCTCAGGGCACTTGACATTGTGGAGATATCTCCACAGAGTGGCCCCTCGAGCCAGCTGCTATTAAAAAACATCCTACAACCGTTAATCCAGAATTGTACTAATTTCTGAATGACTCAGTACGACTAAAACCAAACTGAAACATAAAGTCTGCATCTGGTCAGCATTCAGTGTAATTCTGTAGTTTAGTTCCTAGCACTCAGGTGAATGTACAAAAGTATTATCATGAAAAGTGAAAGTACAGGCGCTGCAGAAAAATGGCCACCGTGAGTGAATATATTTACTTATATTCTGTCCTGAGAAAATGATGTTCGTCAATAGTTCCTCCTTTTCTTAGCCCTCATGCACACACAATATATGCAATATTGTGATTTGTGATACTGTATCAATTCTCACAGTATCATTCCCAGTGTATTGATTTTTAATTAATTGTTAACATGCAAAGATTAACTCAATACTCTTTCATTTGCAAATGAAATGATGTTGGATGTAACTGTGACCGTTTTCTTGAAATTAGATTTCAAAAAAACGCAATATATCGCCTTGCTTACAGTATCATGATATATTGCAATATATTGAATAGTAACCCCCGTATCATGATTCTTGCTGGTACACAGCCCTAGTGATGCCGCACCCCTTGCAACAGCTCTGATTACAGCTAAACTGTTCGAGAGAGGAGAGATGACATGGATAAGAGACAAAAATAGTTCCAGTTCTTATAGCGAGTGCTGTAGGAGACACTCATATACTGAATAATAAAACATGGGTAATAAACCCGAGGAACATGCTTCATTTTGTTATAACAAACAATGAAAGAAACAGAAGCTAGTGGAACAGAAGCTAACCGAGAGGTGATGTCAGGATGTTGGCTTCCTTAACTTATTCCTTAAAATGTTGGATTAAATAAAGAAACATTCATGGTTGTGGCTGCTAGATCAGTCTGTCGAGCCACTGTGCTTGTGTAGTTATTCTCAGTTACTCTACATCACTACAGCCTGCATCTTGTAATGTGAAGAGGTGAACACTAAAAAGGTCAACAACATGCAGCTCCCGTTCGAGTCCGGACTCAGAAAGGGGGTCATGGCTGGGTTTGGAGATTATAAAATGATGGACATGAGTTGACCAGACCCTGGCTAATTCAATGATGGTTCTCCCATGAGAATGCCATTGAACCAAGTCAGCTATGTGTAATGAGCACAACATCATATTTTGGGACGGCAAATTGGGTAGAGGTGAAAGGTTTAATAGGAACATTAAGAAAATGAAGTTTCATATTAGTCTGGAAAATGAGTTTAACATTATATAAAGCTGACAGGAGTTAGTTAATCAAGTCTGGCCTTGAGACAGAAATTCAGATGTGACCAGTGATGCCTGGCAGTAAAGACATGTTATAGAGTAATTTCAGATGACATACTGCATATACCAGATCTATAGAAAGACAGCTTTTAGGCATATGTAGGAAAAGTCAGCTAAGGAGAGCATAATGCATCAGTGTAAATCCTCAGGCATCAGCATAGGTAGTGTTTTCAGATGATTTGTCCAGTCAACATGTCAAGTTGTTCTTGTCATAAATCAGAAATAAAAATAAATGAATCAATCAAACCCATTTTCATTCACATATCTTGAGGTCAGAGGTCAAGGGACCCCTTCAAAAATGGCCATAGGAGATTTTGCTCCCCAAAATGTAGCCCAACTTTGCAGCGTTATTTAGTGATCTTCCTGACACGCTGGTATGACCTGGTTGGTACCAATGGATTCTTTAGGGTTTCCAGCTCATATGATACCAGCATCTTCACTTTAGCTTGTCTGGACGGAGGCTAAAAAATCAGTTCAAAATGTGCCTTAAAGGAAGATTTGTCAAATATTTAATACTCTTATTAACATGGAGAAATATGCTGCTTTATGCAAATATATGTACAGTATACATATTTATTTAATATTTATTACTGGAAGTAACAACACAAAGCAGATATTGTCCAGAAAGGTACTGCATTTAGCATTAATAAATATGCTCAAATCATAATATGGGAAACTGCAGCCCAACAGGCAACAACAGCTGTCAGTGTTTATTAGACAGATAATAGTGTGATTATCATAAGGTGGGCATGTCTGTAAAGGGGAGACTGGTGGGTACCCATTGAACCCATTTACATTCACACATCTTGAGGTCAGAGGTCAAGGGACCCCTTTAAAAATGGCTATGACAGTTTTTCCTCAACAAAAGTTTGGAGCGTTATAGAACATCCTTTGTGTTTTAATGCGTTATTACTTTGACAAATCAGCGTCTCTGTGTCTATGTAATTGTGTGTCACAGAAAAAACAGACAGCAGGCGCATGACATGATTTAAGAACACTGTGCTGATGCATGTTGGGAGTTTCAGTATATAGGCCAGGCCAGGCCGGACGGTAGGACGATGGAGGAGGAGGTCCACAGAGGGCAATGTTTCCAATCAACAGGTTCATTATCGGGACTAGTTGCTTTATGGCTGCAATTATGAACACATTGTGTAATTTCCCTTTATAATTTAGCAGCGAGGAATTCATCAGAGGGGCTGTGTCAGCAATTACCTTCCTGTGTGAGCACTGTGCACTCTGGAGAAAATGAGAAATCATTAATTTCCCTCTCAGCGTTGAGATTTCCTGGAATTCTTATTGAAACCAAACCCTTTGAACCTGACTGAGGCTGCTCATGTCAAAAATTACACATTTCCTCAGAAATATAGCTCAGTCTCATTATAGCACACACATATCACACACTAACACATTAATATTAGTATCACCAGGGTCCACTGAGGATGAAAGCTCATCTATGAGCAGAGAAATCATATCAGAAAGGCATTCCTTATGATGTAAAATCCCACCACATAATCATCAAATTTAGATGTGTTGTTTATGGTTTTTGTGCAAACCTACATGCCCTCACTCCCTACTCGTCAAATGCATTATAGAGTATGATCGAAACCTGCTCTTTATGAAAAGGTTGTCCAGGTAACTTCAGTTATGATTTGATGCTATATAAAAATGAATTGAACGGAAATTCGTCTGCTCGGTCAGTGGTCCTGTGCTTCAAACTATGACACTGTCACTTTCCTGCGTAGGTTTACTTAAGTCTGGCCTATTTTCATTGTTAACAGATACTGAAAATGTGAGAGAGCCCCACATATAATGAAATGTTTTTTTTAAATTGAACAGTTTTGTTCCAATAGTGTGTGATGAGCATTGCTTTGGCCAAAACAGCTCATCACACACTAACAGATTCCATCCAGACTAAAGGAAATGGGAATCTCAAAGCAAACATGGCGGGCGACGGACAGGAAGAATTAACGAAGTTAGTTTTTGCAACTTTGTACTGAAAATTTCACAGATGGATGGATGGGTGAAGTCATGGCTGCAAGAGCTGCAAGAGCTTGCCAACCTGATCTCATAGGAAGGCCTAGAAATAGAGCATTTGTCATGATAATGATTTTTAGGCTTTTCGCGTGCCATTTGATGCCATGTAAGCAGTCTTTCTCACTTTTTATTTTACATGTCACTAGCTCTGAGCATAGCATATTCACACAAATGTGTTTACATTGCAGTCAGACTACATGGCGTTCACAAGAAACGCCAAAAGCATGTTGTTAGTGCACGCAAAATGACTTACAAATTATTGTCATTCGTACTCCACTTGGTGCAGTCGGGCTGTGCATTTCAGTGCGTCATTTGTTGGTTCAGTTTAAGGAGGAAGTCTTGCAAACACGTTTCTGTGCAGAAATGTGTGACGTGAAAGAGATGAATGAAAGGAAACTGTGATCTGAATACAATTAATCAAATGGAATCCATCAAGCGCTGAACTGTTCTCCACACGTGCTGATGAAAATGACCTGAGTTTGTTTGAGCTGGTTGCGTGTTAAATGGCAGCTCTCCACAGGGAGGTTGTTCCCTGTCAGAGGGAGTGTTTTATAGTCACCACCTCTCTGTAGCTCATTCTCACCTCGTAATGCTGCAGAGAAGAACTTTACGAGCTCACACACAGAGTACAGCTCACACTCTTTTCAGTGCACTCAATCTGAGTTGGTTTTTGAAAGGGGAAATTTAAAAGGAGAAAATGAACCCCTTTTCACATACTTTAGGAACATTATGGGCTATGTAATGACAGACTTTTAAATGACTGGTTTGAAATAAATGGGCAGTCTATGTTAAAAAATGACCCATAAAGTGCTTATCAAACTAAATACTGCACAGCATACAAATGATAAAAAAACTAAAACTGGTTTTTAACCTGAAGTGCATCACCTTACATCAGCTTGACAACTTGGGCAATTTCTTGTCCCTGATTTCTCTCTAAAACACACAACAGCCCCATACCAAGACCCTTGAGGCAAATTATCTGATTTTTAATCGTGGGCGACATAAATAAAACTGCCTTGACTTAAAGCTGGGGTTGGTCATATTCTTCAAAAATTTTTTTAAGAAGAAGAAGAAGAAGAAGAAGAAGAACCTTTATTAGTCCCACGAAGGGAAATTCAATTTTTACACAGTACATGCAGACCCGAAACACACACATGCACAAACAGGACCCACATACATGTATCAATGGAGAGATGTCAGAGTGAGGGGGCTGCTCCTGACAAGCGCCCCGAGCAGTTGGGGGTTTGGTGCCTTGCACAGGGGCACCTCGGTAGTGCCCAAGAGGTAAACTGGCACCTCTCCAGCTACCAGTTCACACTCAGTTCTTGGTCCATGTCGGGACTTGAACCGGTGACCCTCCGGTTCCCAAGCCAACTCCCTACAGACTGAGCTACTGCCGCCCCCAAAACACTACTTTGGAGGATGCGGGCATCTACCTCTCGCATGCTAAGCGAGCGCTCTACCATTTGAGCTAATCCCCCATGTTATTGTTGTTGTTGATTTGTTAAAATTTTCTTTACATCCTGACAGCAATCAATAAATCAAATGCCCTCTCAAAAAAAGAAAAAAAATCTGGTATCTGTGGCTGTAACAGGACTGTAATAAGCCCAGTTCGAATGTAATGATGGGATGGGCTACATGCCTGCCTAAGTGCATGCTGCCTGTGCATTCATTACATGTCACCAGTCAGCTGCTGGCTTGACTACTGTGAGTCCCGAATTTCCCTCCGGGGATTAATAAAGGTTCATCTTATCTTATCTTACTAACAATAGCTGTGTTTGTGTTTGTTTACTTTCATAACAATAATTTTGGGGGTGTGGCTTTGGAGGAAGGCCAGAAGGGACGAACTGGCAGTGATACCAACTTGGTGACTTGCTCGTTAGATTTAGGGACTTTTGGAGATACTGAACATTGGGCTTGATTTTAACGTTCATGTACACCAGCAGAAAAAAAAATTAGCTCTAAGCCCGTCAGTAGCCTGAGCACATAAATCCACAACCACACGCTTATTATTATTGTTATTATTATTATTATTATTATTATTATTATTAAAAAATGACCCACAACTTCATTTTGAAGTGACACCTGAACCTAAGACAGCAATGAATCTTGGCAAGATCAGTCCAACATCACAACCTAGAAATTACACTCAGTAGAGTGTAGATCTCCGGTACTGTATGTCTGCAGCAACCCCTGCTGTAATGTTTGACTGAATGAAGACGAATCACAATGGCCACACTGTCTAGATCACAAGCATAGCAGACGTGTTTTTCACTCGTGCGTCTCAGGAAACAGGGGGCGCAACAGGCTCTTATTTTATTCTGTGCAGCTAAACTGCAGTTGACTGTGTGATACTTCACGCTGACTGTTCAACACTTACGCTCTCTTATCCAAAAACACTGCAGGACGAACTGGCTCGCCTCCTACAGACATGAGAGTGTAATAAGGGAACGGTTGTATCTATTCCCACATAATCGTACATGACCAACACTAACCTCCCTGACTTCAGCCTGACTTCCACGTGTAAATGAAGCACTAAGAATTTCCACAGTGAGCCATCAAGTCCTTGGAGCGTTGTGAAGAGCGCAGCTGAGATGGCATTCTTCTGGTGGTGGCAATTCATCGCCTCTGTTGTTGGGATCACTGGTCATTGTACCAGATTAGGCCGTCTTAAAGTGTTAAACATGTGCTGTGATTTAGCCAAGAGACATGGCAGATTACATGTGTTCAATCAGAGCCTGTCATCTTTCTCTTGACTTGCCAGGGCATCAAGTAAGGCATGAGACTGATTTCACTGCTCCACTCCTTCCATTCTTGCCTTTCCTAATAAAAGCCCTAGACATACACACTGTGTATTGAGGAGGGAACCTGTAGCAAAATAATATTAAAAGATAAATGTCGCCATCAATTAATTGATGAAATGTGACAAATTGATAATTTGCTTCTTTATTTTATTTTATTTTATTTTTCAACTTTGGATTAATTCCCTTATTTATTTATTCTTCTGTTCAACATTCCCTTTTGATTATGTTTTATTTCTAATCAGTTTTGAATTAATTTACTCTATGTTTGCATTTATTTTTTATTTTAGATATTTATTTATTTATTTATTTATTTATTTTTGCACATATTTATTTCTGTATTATTTCGTTTATACATTTCTTTATGCATGTCTGCCTCATTATGGCCGATGCCACTGGAAACAGCAACAACGGCGTCCTGACCATCAGACACGCTGCCGAGCCTGTTCTCCCCATCACAGGACTTGGTGCTGTGCAGAGCGCCCAGCGGTCCAGCTTATGTAAAGAAACTGACAAAGAAAGGAATACAGAAATAGATAAGTTTGGGGAAATAAATAAGGGGTGAAATGCAAACGTAGAATCATGCATAAATAAATAAATAAATGCATACATGCATAAATGAATAAATAAATGCATACATTTAAAAAGTAAATATAAAATAAATAAAATAAAAAATGTCAAAAATAAAAAAAAATCTAAATAAATTTTAAAATGACTGAAAATAAAACATGCAATAAAAAAATAAAAATGCATCAATAAATTTAAAACATTAAACTAAAGAGTAAATAAATAAGGGAATTAGTTTAAATTTAAATAAAGATGTAATATAAAACAGAAATGTAAATTTATGTCACATTTTTATCAGTTAATTTATGGCAAGAGTTATGTTTGATATTATTTTTCTACATTTAATGACGTATTTATGTATTTATTGAGTTATTTATGCCTTTATTCTGGTAGGTTCCATCCTCCATATACCAGAAGACAATTCACTCACAACATAAAAGGAAACTCAAGACGAAGACGAAGAGTAAACATCATCAAGATCATCAGAATTTTCCTTCTGAGCTGAAATGAACATACTTAATTGCTTTTTTTTCTTTTACTTTTGCTCCTGAGAGTCCATGGTGTAATTTCAGGACACATTCACACTCACAGTGTTTTCATCCAGCCAGGGTTCACTTTATGGCAAGCATGCTGTAACCTTCCTTTTCCTCTCCACAGCTTGTCTGTAGATTTGCAACTCCCCAGGGTCACATACACATAATAATCTGCAAAATAGCACCAGTTTATTCTGTGTTGCTTCGCCTCCCTCCTTCCAGCGTTCATGCAGCGTGTGGGTACTGCTACCACACTTGTGTGGGAGGCAATTTTGTGGATCATGAACAAGGAGCAGGAGAGAACAATGTATTATTTATAAGAACAAACACAAGTGGCAGCAGTGTCTCTGCATCCAGCTCTCTAAATGGAATTTAAGATTACTGAATCTCTCTGCCGGATGGACCGTTGTGGGTATTAGATTATGGGGAAAACAGGAAGGTAAAATTGTCTGTTTAGTCTAGACCATAGACTGTATATAAAGATGGACAGCATGACAGCTCCCCAAAAGTGAAGCCAAAACATCTGCATCACCTAAATCGTCATAAAGCCCACCTCCTCCATTTTAGCTGATGGGACGTGGGCCAAACTAAAAGTTAAAGTACACATCAAGCAAATTTTTCCCAAAAATGGTTACTGCCATTTTAGGTAGTTCTTATCATGCTGATTGATATTCAAGTGTTCATTTTTCTGGTAAGTTTGGTTGTAAATAGTTATTTGATGCTATGCACAGGAATGCAAAGTTGTCTCCTTTTGGAGAAATTCACCATTTTGAGTCCAAAATAGGTCATCTATGTGATTCGTACAAATCTGATGAGATTTTGAAGTGGGGGGGTGGGGATAGGGGATGTCAAAAGTGAATTCATTGTCCATTTATATTTACTGCTAACACAAAAAATATTGATGAACATAATGCAGAAGCAAATAGAAACTTATAGCTGTACACCGTTAGCAACAAGTGCTGAGGACAAGACGACTGGCGTGTGAGTCAGTCACACTGTCGAATGAATGAATGAAACCCTCGACGACCAGCCTGCAGGTTCCTGGTCAGCTACAACAGTGTGTTAAATGAGGACGTGACGCTCCAGCGTTGCAGGAGATGTGACTGGAAAGTTCAAATCAAACATGCTAACACACGTTCAACAGCATCACCCAGATGCAGCGATCACTGGGACGAGAAAAAATCATCCTGGAGCCCAACTTCTTATCACCGCTATTTCCAAGCAGCCTTGAGACACAAAAGCAGAATGAAATAAAACAGTATAAGGAGAAATTGTCATTTACAGTCATATACCCATTGTGGAACTAATAGAAACAGTTTTATTTTTTTATACTTTTCATTTCATAGTATTATATATGCTTTACAGTTTGATAACCTATTATGAGTGAGCTGCTGACTTTTTTGGGAAAGTGTTCAATGTTCAGGCTTTCATCATATTGAAGTGGGCGTGGTTTCAGCCCCTTGCCCACTTTTTAGCATTTTTAAAGTTATGTAGTTGCTGCGTGGATTTAGACCCGTGTGTAAAGTTTCACTTCTCTGTGCTGATCACACCAAGATGATGACTTTGTTCATCACCAAGCATGTTTGATGTTTCCATGTAAACTAAGCTGCACTGAGGGCAGCCCACTGGAACTGAGAATCACACAACACAAGGCTGCAAGCTGCAAGGAACAGCTTAGAGGAAAACCCCACACTGTGCTTTATCACTCGCTCAGTTTGAGCTAATTGCAGAAATTATTTTGTGATGACTTATTGAACTGTTGTCATTTCCTATTCTGCTGCTCCATTCAGCCTGCCACTTGGGCTCAGCTGAATATATTGGATTTGCAGTCTATGTGCTGGCAGTCTTCTATTGACAATGGTGTAAATTGATTGGTTCATGAGAATAGAAAGCTTCATGCTGATTAAGATGAGCTGTTCTTGGCAGAGGTTTGACATATGGATTATCATGTCATAAGGTGGATTTGGAGAATAGTTTGTTTTTCTGTTTAGGTAAAATGTATTTCTGAGTCTATGCACGACTGTATATACAGTTAACTTGTTTGTTCCGTGTAACAGGATTGAAAAGAACCTTGTGATTTAATCACAGTCATTCGTGAAATTTGCAAAAAGGCTTTTGGTGTTTCTTGCGATATCTGCACTTAGGGGCACAGTAAAGATGTATGCATTGGTGTAAATGAGGGGGGCACAATATTAGAAACAGTGGACTACAGTAGAACAACCCCACCATGACATCAATAATAAACATAAAGCAGAATTATCTTTCTGACATTAACAAAACTACAAATGTATAAGCCTCGTAAAATCAGAAGTCATAGCAGAGCTGCTGAATAAACATTTAATTAAACAAGATGCTGTTTTTAAAATATTTAAAATCAAATTATGTTTTCGATATAATAGAGGGGCTTCATGGCTCCAAGTTATAGACCAGACCAGCATCATGTCATTGCCGAAGCTTTAGGGGGAATGAAACCCACTGTTAGAGGTGAGAAAATGATGAAAAGCTGTTGTGTAGCGGATTAACTGAGGCGCTCTCACTAAGATTTGAGGCGTATGATACGTGAATATTCACCATCAGTGTGGTAAATGGCTAAATGAGGATGGTGACAGTGACTAGACTGGCAACTGCAGTAATACAGTCATACACTAATATTATAGCAGCATCAGACTGCTGTCTCCAACTAGATCCCAACCTATAGATCAAACAGTTGGCTATAGGCAACAGACAACAAGTAGCCTGACGTGATTCAATCAAATATGTAGAGATGTCTGGATGAGCGATATCCAGACACTGGGTTGGATGGGGACAAAGAGACTAAAGACTAAAGGGACATGGCGGCGATCAACCTTAATTTATTAAGGTACTGCGAACAATCAGGTTGAGATGGATGCATATGAACCCAAAAATGCATCAAATTTCTATGGGATTTTCGGCTTGCTCTTCCCCCAAAAGGGGGCGTGGCCTCGTCTTTTTGCTTCGTTTTGTTTCTAAATTACGTGGAGATGAAATGGGTTCCACCTCCAAGGCACGTCAACATCACAGTGATTTGGCTCTTCTCATTTCCAACAGACTTGTCCTGCACTGCAATGATTGTCCTTTATGCTGCAGCATTTTTCGCCAGCAGCCGAGGTTAGCTTTGACGTCGGTGGTGGGTATGTGATTTCCATGGCCTTCAGCTGAATGAGGGCTCTGCTAATGGGCATACCCTCATTTCATTTTTCAGTGACATACTCGCTCTCTCTCCTGTCAATCTCTTGGAAGCAGCTGCTGCTAAGATTTTCTCAGACTGAATTTTTAAGACTGTCGTTTTTGGGCTCGCCGTCTTTGGACACTATATCCAGTGACACCATATTTCTATTAGACAGATGTTTGACGACTGTGCTGCATTTATCACCATGATGTCCATTTGTGTCTATCCATCTTTCAGGCCACTGGCTGTCTAAGCTAGTTGTTAGGGACAGCTCGCTTCAGTTTGGAGGGAAACACTCTTTTTACAGATATTTGAGTGTATCACCACCTGCTACACCCCTACCTCGGACAATAAGCCAAATGGAAAACCTAGCATTTTTTTCCAGATGCATCAGTTCGGTCTGGAGAGAATCTGCAAGACAGTTTGAACCTGTTGATATTGATGGAATTTAGGGCTGTCAATCAATTAAATATTTAATTGTAAATCAATTGCATGATGCTCCATAGTTAAATGTGATTAATCACAAACATTTGTCCATCTGTTCAGAATGTAACCTAATGGGAGATTTGTCAAGTATTTAATACTCTTATCAACATGGGAGCAAATATGCAAATTTATCGCTGGAAATCAATTAACAGCACAAAACAATGATAACAATATTGGCTAGAAACCCTCACAGGTGCTGCATTTAGCATAAAAAAATCAAATCAGATTATGGCAAACTGCAGCCCAACAGGCAACAGCAGCTGTCAGCGTGTCAGTGTGCTGACTTGACTATGACTTGATCCAAACTGCAGCTGATTATCATACAGTGGGCATGTCTGTGGTGGGTAGAATAGAACCCATTTCCATTCACATATCTTACTTAACCTCCTTCACAAGCTAGTATGACATGGTTGGTACCAAAGGATTCCTTAGGTTTCTCTAGTTTCATGTGATAGCAGTGTCTTCACTCTAGCTTTAAACCCACTAGAACAAGTGTGTCAAACTCAGTTTCATCCTGGTCCACATCAGCATCAGGGTTCCCCTCAAAGGGCCAGTTGTAATTGTAAGACTATATAAATATATCTACTCTTGATCCTATTACAAAATTGCCTCTGCATTTGATTATTATTGGTTTTAGTAATAATTTATTTAATAACTAGCTCTGAAAGCAGAAGTCTCAGAAAAATAATTGCAAGCAGAAATATTATTTATTTTAAAAATGAGTTCAGTAACAAAAACACATGCTTGTGAATCACTATATATGCATGCACATAGACACAAAAATAGCGCATGTAGGTACACACTCACATATCTATGTGTTAATTGTTAACATAAATCCCATTAATTTATGAGTTTAAGAAACCCTCATCATTACTCATCCATCAAAGATCAAAATAATTCTCAAGTGAATAATAAAGGTCTTTTCACCATCACACAAATATTATCAAACACAATTTATGACATTAACTTTATTTAACTTTGCAGAACTATAGTCCAACAGATCAATGTTCCCTGATCTAATGTGCCGTCTGTGGCGTATAAATTGTTTGTGTTCCAACAGCTGATCAGCTGAGATCACGTGGTAGACGGCGGTGCGACACACTTAGCTCCATGTTTGGTGTCGACGTGCCGTCGTGAATTGTATTTTTTGGGCACTGCCGCTGCCTCGTAGCAAAGAAGACATACCGGCTGGCCTCCATTAAGCACAAACATGTCTTCGCTTTCCGTCTCTCGTTAAATTTCCTTCCCTCTGCATCAATATTTTTTATTTGTTTGGACATTTTGGTACTGTTCATATTTTTTTTATGACCACATCATTTGCCTAGAGCGCCGCTGCTGGAAACCGTTAATATTGAAACGCTTCAATGCGCATGTAACAAAATTGAGATGCATTGTGGGACATGTAGTTTAAGGACACCATACCTCTGTAAAGTGGCATAGAATTGTATGATAAGCATAATATATTCGTTGAAAGCCCTCGTGGGCCACATAAAATGAAGTGCCAGGCCTAATTTGTGCCGCGGGCCTTGAGTTTGACACATGTGTAATAGAACGTCCTAAAGATCAATTGCTTTGATGCCTTAAAAAATAGGTGGTGTCAAAATGAATTGTGTTAATGTGTTATTAACTCATTAACTTTGCCAGCTCTAATTGAATTATAAAAATGTGACCTTGGGCTGGAATTCAAATCGGTACATCGACTTACTCACAGCAGACTCCTTAAATGACCCTGCTGAAGTGCAGATACTGAGGACTCGTTTGGTGAGTAAAAACCTTTGCTGTTGACTGCTGGATGCCTGCCCTAACAGCAGCTGTTGGTTTGAATGAAAAAACACTGACTGTAGGCCTGACAACCAACTTTTGAGTTTACTGAAGACCAAATACAGAAAGTATTCCCACTTTGT
The DNA here is from genome assembly GCA_947000775.1 of Pterois miles. Taxonomy (NCBI): domain Eukaryota; kingdom Metazoa; phylum Chordata; class Actinopteri; order Perciformes; family Scorpaenidae; genus Pterois; species Pterois miles. Next base: position 2,754,653 of record CAMQGK010000005.1, on the reverse strand, counting down.
GAAAATTGCCTGGTGGCAAAAACTAAAAGTCTGACATGTCAAGGTGCCCTGTAAGTAGCTTTGGCACATCGTCTAGTTCAGTCCCACTGTATGTCGGAGCTGTGAAAGCAGTGAGCTAGCTCTTCAGAGGCACTTTCTGTCTTCCCTCTGTGCAGCCATGTATCAGAGTTCTGCCTGCTCTTTCTCTCACACCGAGGAAGCGGGAAGTTACAGGTGGTGAACGGCTGACAGGTTATGTTGACAGGCCCGTCAGAGAGCAGCACTGGGGAATAGGCAGGATTTTCTGTATTATAGGGCAGGAGAGTTGTGCTGTGAAACTCAATGAGCAAACGTTTGCTCTTCCCTCCATCTACTGTAGAGTGTGTTCCCTCGATAGACCATGTAAACATGATATTTCTATTTACACAGGATTACTTTGAATAGCTTATCATCAAAGAACTCTTTAAGAACACCATTAATTTGGACATTTTTTAAGGCCATAAGGGAGGTAAATTGGGCTGGAGCTGCCCGAGGTTCAGCCTACGCTCTTGTTTCTAGTCAGCCACCACCACAAGGAGTAACATTAGTGATTTTTTTATTATTATCTTTTTTCTTTTTTCTTTTTTGTAGTTGTCAGAGGACTGAATTTTTAATCGGTTATTGCCACACCATCATCATTTGCATCACCTAGCAGTTCTCTGCAGGAAGCATGCCACCTCCCATACATTTGAACTGGGAATTTTGATAGGATAAATGAATAGAAAGTAATTCCCAAATGGCAGCTTTTTAAATGTGCATATTTTCTCAGACAATGGCAGAAACAGCCTAAAAGTTGCACCAAACATCTTTTCTCAAAACCTGAACCTGAAGTGCTGGCTCTTTAGACCCTCTGGTGAGCTATATTCTCCCAGGAGCACCCTATGGGGGCGGGACCTAGTCAGACTTAAAGAGCAGCCTTTATAGTGGAATGTTTTTCAATTTCATAATAATAAGTCACTTACAGGTTTTTTATGAGCTTACCCAACAACCAATTTCAGTCCAAGATTGGATCTTGAAAAAAAAAAATCAACTGAAATGAGTCTCATTCCCAAGTGGCAGAATTTTCTTCAGTCTTCTGAATGGCTCATTGCACCAACATAGGCCTTCATCAGGGTCACTGACAGCACTCAGACAGGCTGCTGAGTGCTGTCAGTGACCCTGATGAAGACCTATGTTGGTCACAATGTGCTGGCCATTTTAAATCACTGCCATGTAAAACAAAGGCATTTTAAATTTGTACAAACACTACAGAGTGCCTTGGATTACTTTTTAGGGAGTCTTGCATTTTGTACTTTTTGGAGATGGCATTCCACCCATGCAATGAGCAAATAACAAGATTGAATGAGCCCAACATCCCTGAAGGATCCAAAGAGCACCTGTAAGTGATTACCACAATGACCCAGCAGTGCTTCTGCTCAATTGTCTTCAATTGTCAGGCGGAAGTTTTTCATTTAGTAGCATGACAAATGGGAAACCTTCTGCCACGGCGGGTAGGTCAATTGGAAACCCTGACCATCGCGTACAAATCTATTCCAAAAAGCAGATTCTATTAATTTTCTTATATTTTTCCACCCATTTGAATGGGGTGGTCATGTTTCCAAAGGTTTCCCAAATGTGCTTTCTCAAAATCAACTCTGATGTTTGGAGTACATTTGTACGGGATGGTCAGGGTGTCCTGACCCTCGTGGCGGAAATAAATCTTAACAATCGTCACAGAGGGTATAAAACCAGTCATTCCTCACTCACACCATCCTCACCTAGGTTCATGCTTGTCCCGAGCTTCCGGCCCCCTGGTGGACAAGGTGGTAAATGCTGCCAATTGGGAACACAATGCATCCTGTGCAAAGTCTAATCGGTCTTGTTGGGGTCTCCAATTTTCTGTACCCTTCTTTGGGTCCTGTAGCGAAAGGGGCCCATTTTTCCCTAACCCATGAATGGACAGGTATTCCAGATTATCTCGGCAGGCTAGGCAGGCTAGTTACGGAAAGCAAAGAAAACAAACATTTATTGCACTTCTGTGATGGAATGTAAAGTCGCGATACTTGCATCCACCACCCTGACCCCCACATCCATGTAGAGGGCATACTGCTTCCTGCACTGACACTGAGCGTTGACATCAGATATAAATTGTGAGATGGAGAATTCAAGTCAAGTTAATAATGAAAAACCAAAAGTTAGGGATTGAAAATATTCAATCAGACAGGTTTAAACAACCCTCTGGCTACAGGCAATTTATTTGGAACAGAAAACAAAGATAACATTCATACCCAAGCTATCTGTCGTAAACATCCATTATTGTTTACAGACCCACTTCCTGCTTCAAACCTTGACCTTCTGTACTTCTATACTGTACTATAATTCTATATGTACACAATTTTAAGAAGAAGAAGAAGAAGATAGTCCTTTATTAGTCCCACGAGGGGAAATTCAATTTTTTCACTGTTGTTAACTTATACACGGTACATGCAGACCCGAACACACACATGCACAAACATACAACAATGGAGAGATGTCAGAGTGAGGGGGCTGCTCCTGACAAGCGCCCCGAGCAGTTGGGGGTTTGGTGCCTTGCTCAGGGGCACCTCGGCAGTGCCCAAGAGGTAAACTGGCACCTCTCCAGCTACCAGTTCACACTCAGTTCTTGGTCCATGTCGGGACTTGAACCGGTGACCCTCCGGTTCCCAAGCCAACTCCCTACAGACTGAGCTACTGCCGCCCCCATTTTCCTGTATAATGAGAGATTTTACTGATTATTGAATGTGCTCACTTACTGTCTTTGTGGATAAACTGTGGCCTGTTTACAACTGTCTTGAATTCAATGTAGCAATATCAGCATGTTCCCAGATCTCACTTATTTACTTAGCACACCAGTTATGATACCATATCTGATAAGACCCAAGTAAAAATGCAGAATAATTCTTGAAAGATTATTATTTTGCTACCGAAATGCTGCTGTGAGCATCTTGCAATAGCTCAATGTTAACCACTGTTTGTACAAATCTCCTTTGACTGAAGCTGGTAACAAAGTACGTAATGCTACTTTTTGAATGAAGTACAAGGTAATATTGGGGGCTTTTATTCTGCCTGTATTAATGGCCACTGTTTTATTCTTGCTAGAGGCGAACTTCATTCACCTCTGCAGAACTAGATTTCCTTTTCCATGTAATCCTGTGTTGTTATTGAAGAACTTTGCATGAGGAGCTCTCCACTCCTGAGGGGAGGGCTAGTAAGAGAACTGTGAAAGGCACTGCAGTGTTTCTACTTTGGGTGTCCAGAAGCAGGGAGCCAGATTGTTTATATGTCACTTTGACTGATAAGAGGTTGATTTGCATGGCTGCTCTCTCTCAACTCCACAGCCTAATGAGTCTCTGTGAGGAGAAGACACTCTGTGTGAAACTGTTGTCACTTGTCATTGTGAATTGCCTCTGAAACACAGCTTTATTCCGCCTCACACATTTGACTGCCTGGCTGCATGCCTAGACACCATTAAATTATTGAGCCCAAATGAGAAACAGGCCTGTAAGACAAGTGTGCTGCTGTGGGTGACAATGAGACGTGAAACAATGGGCTGTAAAGTCGTGAGTTAAGGAATTGTTGAAGAATAGTTGCGACCTAGGAATAATATTAAGGCCAAGTCATTTTTGGGATGACCTTTACCACAGTCCTCCATTTGCTTACCCTTCATCTAATGCCAACCTTACACCAAAGGACTTTGGTGTAAGGTTGAGTGCTCCTGTCTTGATCGGTTGGTGTAAGGTGGTCATAAAACTCAGGCTAAGTTGTCTTAAGTTTAATATCCAAATTCAATGACACAAGCATTGTCAACAACCAATAGCAGTGCTCTCTCCAGCACCAAACAGGAAGCAGCAAATGGGGTAGAAAGTAAGCATGGGGAAATGGTTGTTTCCCCCATGCTTATCTACATATATATATATATATATATATAATCCCCATATATATATATATATATATATATATATATATATATATATATATATATATATATATATATATATATATATATATATATATATATATATATATATATATATGAAGATTGCTGGCTACTATCATATAAATCTAGTTGCAATACTCACGTTCTCTCTTTCTATCATACATTCACTTGCATGTGTCAGTTTATGTGATTGAAGCTAGTAGTATAATAATAATAATAATAATAATAATAATAATAATAATAATAACATTAATAATAAGATTCCAGTAGCTATAGTTAGCTAGCTAGCTATAGCGTACTCACTGTGGAATTTGAAGGCTGCTGCAATTTCTGTCCTCAACAGTTTCTCTTGTAAATTTCCACAGGAGCAGGATGTGGCATCCTCTCAGAGGGAATCTAGTTGTAGTCTTGTAAATAGCGACCCTGCAAGATCCCCATCCTTTGCAAAATATTATAGTCTGTGACTAAAAACTCTGACTTAAGACATGTTTTCTTTGGATGTGAGAGTGTCAGACTTCAGTCTTTTAAAAGTCCTCTCCACGTCTCCTAGTGTATGGTAGGCGTGAGGCAGACAGACTAATAATGGCCTGCAAAGGTTAAAAAGCAACAAACTGAGAATTTAAAATGTGCAATACGTGAGTTTCCACTCAGTCCATGCACAGATCACATCAGATGGTTAATGAGACTATCTCCCACCATACATCCAGTCTGACACTCTTTTTCGAAAGATCATCCATATACAGATTGAATAAACAGGTGACAGCATTCCTCCTTTGGTCACTAAGAAGGGTGCAGATACACTCCAACTGATTTGCATGGTTTAAAATGTAAAAATCCTTTTAACCCCATTGATTTGGCCACATCCAGGAAATATATTAATAATATAGTGTTATGTCTTCTATACTTCCTAACAACTTTCGGTACATGCAGTATACAGGATACACAAATTTTTAAACCCAAATTGATTGTTAGTATTTTTGAAGCCTAACCAAGTGCTGTCTGGGCAGTGTGTCTAATTTTCTATGCTGGATGTAGTACTAGTTTTATCTTTGACTTCTGGCACCACTAAAACGTCAGGTAGTCAGGTAGTAGGTAAAAAGTCAGGTAGTAGGTAGCGTTAACGATCCAGAAAAACACAAAGCAAGTACCACTGAAATTCCATGGCTTCCATGGTACCCGTTCTGTTGTAGTTGTTGTTGATGTTCTGCTGTTATTTTGCCTCTTTCTTAACGGCATAGCAAACACTCACACTGGATCGAACAACACCACCATCAATATTAGAAACATCACCAACATTCATCACACTTAACACAGTTAAAAAGGTTCCTATAATTGTTTTCTCCACAATTCAACAATATTTTCAGACCCAGTAACCCCATCAATACTGGATGGTAAGGGTATATCACAGTTATTGACTACCTTAACTTCTCTCCAGAACTCAGACATTGTTCTGCTGAAGCTTTTTGGCTTTTAAATCTAGCATTTGCATACTTCTTGTGTTTCTAACCTCCCTCTCCAAATATTTTGATGGAAGCCACTCCAACCTTGCATTGGCCCATACGCAGCCAAATGCATTTTTTTTTTTTTTTTTTTTTTTTTTTTTTTTTTTTTTGGAGGTAATTTTTCAGGCTTTTTTGGCCTTTATTTGACAGTTGTGTAGGATTGCTCCTGACTTGTGTGGACCAAACAATTCCAATAACTCCAGCGTGTTTGGAAAATCCAAAAGTCAACATATTGAGGCAGTATTGAAAAAAAAGATAGATAGATAGATACAACAATATTCTGCTTCAATCTGTATTTCTTGGAATTCAGCCATTCAAAAAACATATTCACTGCAGAAAACTGCTCGCTTCGCCAATTTGCCAGACCTGCCATTTCAATAGCAATGTGCTAGGAAATGGGAGATACCACTCTGATTCGGTTTCATTCATGTTACTCGCAAACACACCCATGATTAATTAAGAGACTAAATACATTAGTCCCCTTGCACCTTACTTTACCCCCAGATTATACATTGTTCAGCGAGCAAAAGTAGAGCTGGACATGCCCTAAATTCACTTGTACCATGCATGTTAGACCATGCGCTACAGACCATTTAAATAGGGCCCCAACATGTCAAACTTCATACCTGAATCTGTGCATTGCTAGTTTTTCCCACAAATCGTATGCGATTTGTAATATTTGCAGTGCTCAGTCCTGTTGTAATCCTCTACAAAAGTGCTATGCAATCTACAAAACAAGTTTCACCACAAATTACCCACCATATTTCACGAAACACAGGAGTCCTCTGCTAGTATCAATTCCATTATAGTAATCTGTGATGGCAACATGTCTTGTGGGTGGAGGAGAGGCCTCAGTTTAAAATACGGATGAGAGCTCTGATGGTGCAAACTGAAGGGGCTCATTTAGCAACTCAGCATGGAGACCCATTATGTTTCAATTGAAGGCCTATCAAAGAAGGACTGGGTCAGTAGATGCATGTGAAAGCCAGACTTTGTGCAAACATACTGCATGAGACACCGATTTGAGAAAATGGAAAAAGTACAAGAAGTCTACATGTAATTGTAGTGTGTGAATAAGATTTTTCATTTGAAAAAGTCAGGTGTAGTACCTATCAAGTATCTCAGAGTCCCTACCCAGGATGGTGTAGAATAGATTTAGGGTCATTGTTGAAGCTTCCTATCGATGTCAGGAGGAGAGAGATTATACTTACATATACACAACATAAGATAGTACTTTTCTGATCCCCAGGGGGCAAATTCAGGAGTCGGTTGCCGTCCAGCTCCCGTCTTTGAGAGCTGGCATGTTTTCAGAAACATCTTTTAGTTACTGTTTAGTTGTAAAATGAGAACGTTTGTGACCTGACAGCCATGTTGAGATCTGTTAAGGAATCACCAAGCACCGCTCACCAGCCAGAACAAACTTTCTAAACCCCCCAAAAATTCAAATTGTAATTATATAATTTAAAATTTGAATGATCAGTAAAATTCTGACTCAGTAGTGAGAAATCTAGGAGGATAACTAGTAGAACATGACAAGCACCCCAAATCTTTATTCATCACAACTGACAACTCACAGAAATCAATGTGAAATATACAGTACTTTTCCTTATTCCTCAACAGTAACTACAAGATGTTTTTGCAGTGAGCAATTACAGCAACAGAATATTGATTCATATTTGAGTCATATCATATTTGATCAGGGCTGCCTGCTTTGACCATTTGATCAGAGTTCGCTCTCCATCCTGTCACAGGCTAGATGTTTTAAAGCCTGAAAACAGAGCCATGTAGTGAAAGGTTATTTTGGATTTTTTTGCCCAATAATGTTAAAAACATTCGGCTACTGCCGGTTTAATGCCCAAATTTTTATTAATGACAGACCCAATTTGTGATGATTGTGTTAGGGGTACAGTTTACTGTGTCAGTGTAAATGCTAAATCAGTCAGCTATTGTGTCATTATCAGTGAATTTTAGTCGCCATGACTGACTTTTTCAATCTGACAACTATTCAGTTCTGGAGAAGACAATACAAACTTGCATATTTTATTAACTAGCAGGCAAGAGGTAAAATGTAGATGTGAATGCAGTCCAGATTTTATCTGCAGCTTTAGTCCAAAAATCACTGCCAGACTTCATATTCATGAGCTTGAGATGTGAAGAAACCAGGATGAAGTGACAAGGTTTCTCTGCAAGTGCCGTGGAGAGTGACAAGCCGGAGTGCGAGGCAGTTAGCGTAGCATGAAAGCAGCAGAAAGTGCTGTGTGGATGGATTCCCTGGCTGGTGTCAGAGCGGTGTGTGCCGCCACAGGCCTCTGCTGCATGTGTTGAAAAGCAGCGCCTCCTGTTTACTGTGGCATCATTTACCGAAGTAATTGAATGAAAAATACACTCTGGACCTTGGAGCCAAACCACCCATGAAGGGATGAGCTCATAACCAATACACTTTATTCCACCAATTATTCAGTAGCCTGGAGGATGTTGGATATATGTGGTCTGAGGGATGCAGTGTGATCTGGGTCTATAGCTCTCATACATGTCGTCAGTAGGGCTGTATTGGCAAGAATCTGCTGATACTGTGTATAAGCTAGGTGATATTTTGTGCTTCCATTAAAATCTAATTTTAGGAAAAAAAAAAAAAAAAAAAAAACCCAATGGGGGAATTTTTAGGTCAACAAATGAATTAGATAAACAGTGTAAACAGACAGTTTTGCATACAGTTTATACTACACACTGTATCTACTGACTGCATTTTTTTAACCATTAATTAAAAGTGTGTTTTAAGAGTAGATACAGTATCACAAAACACAATATTGCGATACTCCAGTGTATTGATATTTTCTTCCACCTCTAGTTTAGTTCGGTTACCAGGCTGAGGGAATCACAGTCTGTTTGTTCCACACATACAGTAGATGAGCATTTTGATTTAGTCTTTGGAAGAAAGAAACTCAAACTTGTGAATTTGTGACTGAATAGGTGTTAATTATGGGATGTCATACTCTTCAGCAGTTCCTTCTAATGTTGTTTTATGACTGAGATTTTGAGAATCTGTACAGGATTCGACACCCTCTGTCCTTTACAGTGTGACCCTCTCACTGGATAAGGAAAAACTCCCTTTGAAAGGTAAAGAAAAAAGTGGAAGGAACCTCAGGACAAGGAGGGATCTCCCTTCCAGGAGGAACAGATGTGCAATAGATGTCATGTGTACAGAGTCACAACATCATGAAAATACAACATTGACGAGCTGTATGACAAAAATTACTACATATAATGTGAACATGGTAGTATAGTAATAGTTGGAGAGAATGGGTCCAGAATTATGTCAATCAGCTCTCCGGCATCGCCAAAGAGGTAGAACCAGCAACACATCCTTCTCTCCACGTCAAATAGATGGAGCCAGAGCAACACGTCCTCCTCTCCATGTCAAATAGATGGAGCCAGAGCAACATAACCTCCTCTCCACGTGAAATAGTTGGAGTCACTGTAACATGACCTCCTCTCCACACCAGATAGATGCAGCCAGAGCAACACGACCTTCTCTCCATGTCAAATAGATGGAGCCAGAGCAACATGACCTCCTCTCCACGTCAAATAGATGGAGCCAGAGCAACATGACCTCCTCTCCATGTCAAATAGATGGAGCCAGAGCAACATGACCTCCTCTCCACGTCAAATAGATGGAGCCAGAGCAACATGACCTCCTCTCCATGCCAAATAGATGGAGCCAGAGCAACATGACCTCCTCTCCACGTCAAATAGATGGAGCCAGAGCAACATGACCTCCTCTCCATGTGAAATAGTTGGAGTCACTGTAACATGACCTCCTCTCCACACCAGATAGATGCAGCCAGAGCAATATGACCTCCTCTCCACGTCAAATAGATGGAGCCAGAGCAACATGACCTCCTCTTCATGCCAAATAGATGGAGCCAGAGCAACATGACCTCGTCTCCATGCCAAATAGATGGAGCCAGAGCAACATGACCTCGTCTCCATGCCAAATAGATGGAGCCAGAGCAACATGACCTCCTCTCCACGTCAAATAGATGGAGCCAGAGCAACATGACCTCGTCTCCATGCCAAATAGATGGAGCCAGAGCAACATGACCTCGTCTCCATGCCAAATAGATGGAGCCAGAGCAACATGACCTCGTCTCCATGCCAAATAGATGGAGCCAGAGCAACATGACCTCCTCTCCACGTCAAATAGATGGAGCCAGAGCAACATGACCTCGTCTCCATGCCAAATAGATGGAGCCAGAGCAACATGACCTCCTCTCCACGTCAAATAGATGGAGCCAGAGCAACATGACCTCCTCTACATGTCAAATAGATGGAGCCAGAGCAACATGACCTCCTCTCCATGTGAAATAGTTGGAGTCACTGTAACATGACCTCCTCTCCACACCAGATAGATGCAGCCAGAGCAATATGACCTCCTCTCCACGTCAAATAGATGGAGCCAGAGCAACACAACCTCCTCTCCACGTCAAATAGATGGAGCCAGAGCAACATGACCTCCTCTCCATGTGAAATAGTTGGAGTCACTGTAACATGACCTCCTCTCCACACCAGATAGATGCAGCCAGAGCAATATGACCTCCTCTCCACGTCAAATAGATGGAGCCAGAGCAACACAACCTCCTCTCCATGTCAAATAGATGGAGCCAGAGCAACATGACCTCCTCTCCACGTCAAATAGATGGAGCCAGAGCAACATGACCTCCTCTCCATGACAAATAGATGGAGCCAGAGCAACATGACCTCCTTTCCACCATGTAACCTTGAGAGAGGACCAGAATTTTCCAGTTGCTTTTGCTGTTTACTACTGACCATGTATGGCTCAGGTTAAACCTTCATAAAACATGAACAATACATAGAGAGAATGAATGCAGTAGAACTTACTTTCATTTTTCAGTTTGTCAGTTACATAGAAGATAAATAAATGAAGCTATGAGTGAATATCAATTCTGTATTTTTTTTGCTGTCTCCTCATTGGACAGCCTTTTTAATTTGTCCTGCAGGGTGCATTATTCACACACCCTACTATGCTTCTGCTGACCCTTGAAATGGAAGCCAAACTGGACATATCGCTGTTTTACATGTTGGATTTTCCACTGTGAAATATTACCAAATGGCTGATATATTTCTCGCTCTTATTATGATTATAATTTCCACTAGCACTGCGCTATTGTTTTTTGTTATCGTCATGTGACAGATCAGTCAATCAGTTTTTCTTTGCTGCTCTAAAGCAGTAGTTACCAGTGGCAGCCATGATACGTCCAAGGCAACAGCACAATGAAGGCTGCTGTTTTGGAGCAGTATGGGAGGCATTTCCAATTCTGGTATTGTTATTGGAACAAGTCTAGCCTGCACACTGCATTATAGCCTGTTGCCATCAGTGTGAGTGTGTTTGCTATATAAATAGTCCATTTATCCATCATTCGCTCCGTGTAATTGATGGTCATTAGGTTAATTAGTGATGAGTATTGTATTGTGAAGTGTTGCACAATTCAATGGCTATTACAGGAGAAATTTGTACATTTCGTAGACATTTCAGCATAATAATATCAAGCAGCTTATACCAAGTATCAAAGAAGCATCATTTGTGTATTAATTATTTCCAGAACTGGACAACAAACTTGTGTACAAGATTTAGTGCAAAAGGTTGCCTGATGGCTCTGCTGTTGAAATTTTGTGAGGCTCAGCAAACTGAGGTTTTTTTTTTTTTTTTACCTAATGGAGTATGAAGTCAGTGATCGCTTTAGCTGGTAACCCAAAACTAAGGAGGCCCTCAAAGCTCAGTGCACTGTACCTTAAGACAGCATATCACACAAGCAAATGATGAAAACGTCAAAATATATAATAAAAAAAAAGTTGTAACTCATTTCCAATGTGTTCTGTGCGATTTGGTATTTGGTTGTGTTTCCTTTATTTGCTTCTCTTTTCTGTATTTGGCCAGGTTGTCTTTATTAGGTTGTGTTTTCTGACTTTGCAGCATTGTAATAGCATTGTAAATACTTGGACGCTTCATGATGTAGAATGACTTTAAAGGAATTTAAGAGCCCAGTTTATTCTCATTAATAATAGAAAGGTGAAAGTCCAGTCTATTTATTGATTTCCTGCTCCAAATTGCCCATTAATTGTGTTTCTGTATGCAGAATATAGTTTATTGTCCAGTTTTCGGTTGGATCTCCAATGGTGCCAAACAAGTTCTTTCAGTAATGAGCAGAGAGTAATGTCTTGGACATGGTGGTTTTAGATTTGGCAGTGGCATGACAGGGGAAAAAATGTCTAATAAAGCCAAAGAAGGAGACGATCTAAGTAAAGGCAGAGCATGTGACATGTATCCCTGCAAGCATACAGCCTGATACAAGAGACTAGATATAAGAGAGAGTGACTTTAGTAATAATACAGTATGTCTACACTGGTAGAAGTCTGCTGCTGAAAACAGTGTCTATAGCTTGTAGGGATGCTAATTTCTAATTTTATTTTAACCAATAACTGACTCTTGTTAATTGATAATTAACTGTTAACCAACAAGATTAGTGCATCACATGCAGCGGTGCGCCAGCTGCAGTATATGAGCACAAAAGACACCCGAGTCCTCAGTTCACCATCAGGACAGTTAATGTAGCAGCCGCGGTGCTGCACACATTGTCACAGACACAAGCAGCCACTTTCCCACTAAGTTTCCACCACATCATGTATTGTAGCTGCCAGTTTGTCAGCTGTGCGTCTGCCTGGCATGAAATTAGCGAGTGTTCGACAGACGTCTGTGTTTGTGCTGCGTTCGGAGACGTAGCGTTGCTTGTGGCTTCGTGCTCGCTGTCTGTTAGCCCAGTGTAATGTTAGTGAGTGACAGACAGTCGACAGCCTTGGGCAGTCCCTCCTGGCTGCAGGCCGAGCAGGAGATGCTCATCCCTCCGCGTCCAGACAGCAAATCAATAGCATATGCACAAAACCGCTGCTGGTTGGATGTAAATGTCAGATTTTCTTTGTCTGAACTAAATCACTGCACTAAAATCTGCGCTGAATTTCACTCACAGCCTGAGCCCTGGACCAGACCGGCCGCTTGATGAGCGGTTTGACCCTCATAATGACCATTTCATGTCATTATAGATGTCATTTATATTTGTTTTAGACAGAGAAAGGTCAAGAAATATGTGCTCATTTGTAAATAATAGTAATAATGCACAATTAAAATGACTTTGACTCGACCTAAAACACGGGGATTAATAAAGGTTCATCTTATCTTATCTTATCTTAAAACGAGTGTTGGTAATATTCTTTAAAAATATATTTTGCTATATTTGTTGAAATTTTCATTACAAACCAGCAGCAGTTAATAAATCAAATGCACTGATAACAAAGAAAAAAAGTCATGTGTCTGTGGCTGTAACAGGACTGTAAGTCCGTCCAGTCATTTCATTTGGCCTGAATGTAATAAAAGGACGGGCTACCTGCCTGCGTGCACTCTGCTGGTGGACTCATTGTACATCACCAGAGTCTTCCACCGGCTGCTAGTTTGGCAGCTGTGAGCACAACAATCTACTGTACATGTTCCCTGTTTATGTTCTTTAGGATCATTTGGGTGAGTGGCTGAACCCTGAAAGCCATGAGGGTGAATCTCAGCTTGCACTTTTGTAAAATAGCACTGACTGCCTATACATTGTGTTATGGGTATTGCAACATATGTATTTCCAGTCTATAGAAATTTCTATCTATGCGTCTGTCTCTTCATTTTTTTTTTTTTTTTTTTAATGAAAGATAATATCAGAGACTGGTGTTTTTCTTAAAGCAATACCGTCGGTCGGGGAATTTCAATATCACCCAACACTAGTCTTTAATTAATCCTGTCGTTCACCATCAGAGGCATTTTCCTGTCTCTATTAAAAGAAACCTTTCCACCTCGAGCATGTGGATATATGCTAATTCCCATAAGAAGTATGGCTGGAGGACCAGCTAGTGTCTCCTGCTGCTTCGCTCTGCCTCCTCCTTCCTTACAGAGCAGCCTCCTGTCTGTGGCTCCAGCCATGCATGTCCTCTGTGAGATTGGCTTAATGCAAAGATCAGCCACTAAACGAGCGGGGAGGAGCGGCTGGCATTTAGCACACACTAAGCCAATTATAGTTCTACTGTATCGATAGCTGTTTTTGGGCTCTCTGCTCACTGCAGGGCTACTGGATAATGTCAGTCAGTGTTCAGTCTCTCACCTCCTCCGGATGACGTGACACACTGGCTGTCCAAGGATTAAGAGTTACATGTGAGATTTTCAGCTGGTACTTTCACTTTGCTTCAGACCCAAACCAAGTTTTTGGTAGAGTTTTACTTATCAGTGACATAAAGTACACAATTATTCATGTTTACTGGTAGATCATTGGCTCCATATGCTAGGACTTTAGTGTACACTGTGTTGGGTGGTTGGCTCCATGTCAAGTCCTCAACAATAAGAGCTAATTCAGAGAAATTCAGAAGTGACTCAAGAGGCAGCTGCTTTACTGGCACCTAAACATCTCCTAAAACTTATTTAACTGAATTTGATTTTTATTTGAAAAGGCCTAATGTACATTCATCAGCATTCAAACAAATGTAAATGTACCTGGGTTAGCTGAAAGGCTGCTTTTCAATGTCTTTACTATATTTTTTGTTATTTCCATTGTAATTGTCTTTCCTGACAAAAATCAGGAACTTTCTGTATAAAAGGAAATTAGTTGTGCCAACCAATTCTCTTTCATACAGAAAAACAAAATCAGTTGAGTTAACCTGTTTATTCAAATATTAAACAGTAAGTAAACTGTAAACAGCCTTAACATTAACACATAATATTGTTTTAAGCCTACAGTAGATCAAACAGGATAAAGTCCACAAAAAATGTTCAAGTCTGCCACAATGCAGTAAAAGCTCACATACCTTTTCATAAAAAGATAAAGCCAGCATAGGGAAAAAAATAAAAATAAAAGCCTGTGGCTTTGAGTGAGAGCTTGGTTTTCAAGCTCAAAGTGCTGTGAACAACTGGTGGGATGTCCCATGAAGATGTGGATAATAGCTTCAAAAGTGCACTTATGTTGGTTTGGGAACGCCATGTTCAAGGCACAGAGCAGGCCAAAAAGGTAGGCAAATGCAGAGGGGAGGTCTGGTAGATCTGAGTACAACGGCCTCTTCCAACACAACAGCAATGCCGTTGACTGTCAGAAACACAGTAGGTGCATCATCATCTACGAGAACCGTGAGGATTCCTATCTTGACACCTACCGACTGCCTGTCGTCTGGATCAGTGTGCTGCTGGATCCAGAAATAGAACCAAATTCAGGCTGCTTACTTGTGCACAGAAAACATGCTAATAAATGACATTTAATGTGCATTCATGAATGATAGATTTAGAGTGCTGAGGCCAATAGATTATATTCCTCGTCATGGGAGGGCTTTTGTTTTATATTGCATTAGTTTATCTGGTGTGCCTTATAAATTTGTGAGTGTGTATTATAAACATAAATACACATTTGCATGTGAACCTACCAATGTATGGCCAATGACAGAGGGCTGTAGTTGGTGGAACCTCGGCAGAACTTTGCAATAAGGAGGAGGAGTTTAGAGGTGAACAACTTACTTGCTTTGCATTTTGTATAGGATACATGCAAATGTAAAAATGTGCTAACTGTTTCCCAAAGAATGACATACTTTAGGTCAGGTTATATTGTTTTAATTTATGTTGGAGGATATTTTCTGTATGTACACCCGAGAAATATGTCCCAGATGTCATGGTTAGAAACAGCTTGACACCCAGGGTAACTGCCAGTGCCCCCAAACCCCAGCCACATAATCAAGACCTTGACAAACACAAGCGTCATAATGTCTGATGCTGATGTTTAAGACATAAAAGATGTGTTCAAACATCTAAGGAAGTCATTATAACTGTAACTGTAATGATTGTAAGGGACTGTCACCATCTACCAGAAATGATTATGTTCAGTTATAACTGCAGGATCATGTTGCATTACAGACGCTGGTTCTGTTATCAAAAGCAGCAAGACGAATGCTAAACAAAAAAGGGACCCAGAGATGGAAGGTACAGTGGCAGCAGCTGCTTATCCAACAGTCTCAGTTTGTAAAATACTCACAAAATTGTATCTATTTGATTCATGTACATAGACCCAAATTTCCCTTTTTTTTGTGACACTCAACATGACTTTTAACACCATTTTTTTTGTGCATTTTTCCGATGAATGTCCAGTAACACATGACACAAGTGTCAAGTTCCGCTCCAGTCTTTTCAAAATAAAAGTACTTCGGGTTATGGATAGATTGCAGTGGGCGGCACGGTGGTGCAGTGGTTAGTGCTGTCACATCACAGCAAGAGGGTCGCAGGTTTGAATCTGGCTTTGAATTTCCTCTTGTTAGCGTAGGTTTTCTCTGGGTTCTCCGGCTTCCTCCCCAGCCCAAAGACATGCAGGGTAACTGATGACTCTAGATTGCCCGTAGATGTGAATGTGATCTGTCTCTGTGTATCAGCCCTGTGATGGACTGGCGACGTGTCCAGGGTGAACCCCACCTTCGTCCAATGCCAGCTGGGATCGGCTCCAGCCCCCCACGACCCCTAACGGGATAAGCGGTTGAAGATGGATGGATGGATAGATTGCGCTTTGGGTTGAAATAACACCAGAAGTGGCTTAACTTAAGAAAAAAACTACTTAGCTTTAGGAAAACTCATGATTTGGGTTAAAGTAACTCCAGAAGTGCGTAAGTACGGAAATTATGGCAAATCAGCTTTGATGTGTGGAGTCACATGGGACAGTTTCCTGTCTACTTCTTTTGACCCACTCCTCCACACCGACCCTCCCTCCCGCCATTCACTACATTCACTACTACTTAAATTTCTTGACTATTTCAGGAATTGCTGTGCGACTGGGCGGCTTAACAGTTTCTACATGTGAAACTTCTAGAGAAACATTCATCCAAGTATGAATTTTCCTCTGAAATCCATGTAGCCTTTGGCTCAGTACAGCATTACATAAAGGGCTTCAGCACATATTTTGAAAAGTTCAAAGGTCAGGGTTGCTGTATCCTCTGTGAGTGTTACTAACTCATCCAGCTGGTCAAGCAACTAGCAGGAGCTGATCCATTAGCTGTGTTTTGTTACTGTGCTACAGATCTCTGTAGTCCTCTCACCACCCAGACCATCTCTGCACCTCTAAATGGTTTTGCTGTATTTGGTTGTTAAAGTAGACAAGGTTGTGAGTGTGTCAGAACTGACATTGAACTGAATTTTTGGTGTCATCCACCAGATTTACTGACCTAAAGACAACTTTGCAACAAAGATGGAAAAGAGGCTGGATGCCAGAGATGGTCTATAACCACAAGTTTCTCTGTTTCTCAACACTGGGTTGAAGGATTCTCTAAATCTCACATTTTCCTGTTTTCTTCTCTTCATAAATGCCTATCCTTGTGGATTATATGTGAGAGGTCAAATGGACATATTGCTAAGGAAACAATCCCAAGAGAAGCAGCAAGCATGGGGTCAGAGATGAATGCAAGTGAGAGACAACTCATAGCTGCCAGTGAGGCGTAGTGAGGGACCCAGCATGTTTTACATTTACAATGTCAAGCCTCAGGGTCAGCCAGCAGCAGCCATGGGAAATAAATAGCTTAATAATGGTACAATCCACTAGCTTCTTCATCCACCTCCTCCGCCTCCATGAAACCTCCAGTAAAACACTTGTGCTGGCTTCACTCTCACATGCATAGTGCTGTAAAGGGCACTATTTCCCTGCTGTACATTGACCATCTCCAGAAACCTACACTAACCTGTTGTGCAACTTGCATGACTGGATTTCCAAGGAAATGTACCTGGGGAGCAGCTTTTGGCTTCGACTCCACAAATGGGTTTTGAATCACACTAAACTTTAAAGAGCACACTTATGAGTTGCCAAAAGTTACTGTGGAAATGTCTGGCCTTGCCTGCATAATGCTCTTCATGGCTCCCTGCTGGGGAAATAGGACTCAATCATTGCCTGGAACATTGCAGCCTTTGCTTTAAGTGTGCCATTTGTACACCATGTAGTCTGTACTGACTGAAATGTAAGCACATCCACATGAACATGCTACACTAAGAGCTAGTGACGTAGCATATAAAGTGAGAGAGACTACTTATGGTCGGGAGGGGAGGTGGATTGGTTCAACCAAAATGGGACTTTCAACCAGGAGACTGGTGTTTGTGTCCCAGAGTGTTGTTGAGGCTTTTGAAATGACTTTAAGCTGGCCTGAATTTTTGGTTACATGACTCTGCAAAGTGGACAAACTGTCCACGTCTTCCTCGCCACCTGCGAGTCCATCTATTCTGCAGCCTCGTTTTTTTAGGTGTTCCAGCAGACAGGATGGCTCAGATGATCCATTCAGCACATTTCTGCCTTGTTAGCATTGTGACCCATAAAGACCTCAACTAGCAAACTACCTTCACCTGCCTCTGAGCTTTCAAACAAATCTTTATTGACAACTGTCAACAGCCAGAATGGTCCTCAGGGGCCGACAGGGTGTGGTTTCATGGTGTAATGGTTAGCACTCTGGACTCTGAATCCAGCGATCGGAGTTCAAGTCTCGGTGGAACCTGATTTTTATTCTGGGGGCGGCAGTAGCTCAGTCTGTAGGGAGTGGTCACCGGTTCAAGTCCCGACATGGACCAAGAACTGAGCGTGAACTGGTAGCTAGAGAGGTCAGTTTATGTCTTGGGCACTGCAGAGGTGCCCCTGAGCAAGGCAGCAAACCCCCAACTGCTCGGGGCGTTTGTCAGGAGCAGCCCCCTCACTCTGACATCTCTCCATTTGATGCATGTATATGGGTCCTGTTTGTGCATGTGTGTGTTTTGGGTCTGCAACAACAGAGTGAAAAAAATGAGTCTCCTCGTGGGACTAATAAAGGTTGTTGTTGTTCCTCTTCTTTTTTTATTTTTAATTTTACACTTACAGAGTTAGCGCTCGGGTTGTGAGCTTGCGGCTTCACATTTACAGTTACACAACATTACACAACATTTCTAAAATTGTACAGTATATGCCCACCTTTAGTTTACTTAGTTTAATTTTTGATGTGTTTTCTGTACTAATGTTTCATTGTTTACGTATATACTCATTTTAAGCCCAAACATGATGTTTCCTAAACCTAACTAAATGGTTTTGTGTGGGTCTTAGCATAGACTTGTTGCATAATCATAACCATGACCATTTCAGGGCAACAACATGGTATATAAATGACATGTGAAAAGCCTAAAATGCGTTATCATGACATGCCGAATGTCCTTAAACTTCAGTTTGCAGGAGCGGATTCTGTTATGAATTACACTGAGCGTTATGAAGATACATTTTGTGTTGGTAGTGAACTGCTTGTAGATAGATTCAATAGAAATGTGTCCTCTTTGTGTTGATAACAACACAGTGTGTGTGTGTGTTGCATGTGGTTACAAGTGCCTTGCTCTAGGGCACCTCAACGGTGTTCAAGAGGGAGGGCCAAGTTGTTCAGAACAGCAACCTTTCAGCTAGAAGCCCACTTCTCAACGCTGTCTAACCCAACATGCACGTCTGTGTCTGTATAGCTGCAGGAATTGCAAGCGTGGGTGGCCTGCCACATTATGTGTATTACTGGGTATTGTATGGAAAGGAGCAATGTACCCGGCAGACAGGCAGCAGCCTGAAGACCGATCTTTGGGTTCTCCTGCTTTTCAAAGTTACAGCAAAGAAAGCAGCTCTTATTGGAGGAGAAGTGCTGACAGAGGACAGGCTGCAGACAGCAGTGAGGCGGGGGGGGAGCTGCTGGATGACCACACTTTAAGCGTCATCCACCTGTCTCAGGCATTCTCACGCTCACACAAAGGTGTGGCGTCTGAGGTGGAACACAGTGGTGTTTCTCTTTCTATTGCCTGTGGAGCTTCTACATGAAATATTTAATAGTCTAAACACTATTGTTGTCAGTCGCTTAAAATATGTTACATAATATATATAATCACACATTTTTTTATCTGTTCAAAATGTACCTTAATGGAAGCAAGTATTCAGTACTCTTGTCAACACGGAAGTGGGCAAGTATGCTGCTTTATGTATACTGTATATTTATAATTGGAAATAAATTAACAACACAGAACAAAAACAGATATTATCCAGAAACCCTCACAGGTTCTGTATTTAACATGCAAAATATGCTCAAATATAACATGGCAAACTGCAGCCCAACAGGCAACAACAGCTGTCAGTATGTCAGAGTGCTGACTTGACTATGACTTGATCCAAACTACATGTGATTATCATAAAGTGGGCATGTCTGTAAAGGGGAGACTGGTGGGGACCCATGGAACCCATTTACATCCACATATCTAGAGGTCAGAGGTCAGGGGATCCCTGTGAAACTCACCATGACAGTGTTTCCTCACCAGTATTTGGTCTAAGTTTGTCCGTATCTCCACTCCAGCTTTAAAACTGAGCTGCTGCAACCTAAAAATACCAAGTTAGTGCCGTGAAAACAAATTTGCATTATCGCGTTATCACATTAACTTTGAGAGCCCTAACCTGATACCCCTCCAAATAATGGCCCAGACTTCACCACAGACACTGATACAGAAGAACCAGCACCACAGATGACTTTAGCACCACACCAATTATATTTTGCAGCAGTAATTAGTGTCAAAATTAAATTTGACTTGATGATTTTGAAGATCTTTGAAGAGAAATACAATTCATCATCGGTGTCATCAACACTTCCAGAAATGAATGTCATATTGCAATCTGACCAAGATTAATCAGTTTGACGAGACAAATAAACAATGAAGTCTTGCAAACTCTGGTAAAGTTTAGTTTTTAAATTGTCCTGCACCAAAGATCATGAATGATCAAAGGATGTATAGTCAAATAATTATTTATTTTTTAATGTCATTTTCAGGCTTGTGCATAAAAGGTTTGTTCAAGGATTACTTGAGTGTTTGTTTGTTTTTGTTTTTTGTTTTTTGTTTTGTCATCGTACCTATTACTAAGTCCTAATACTTGCAGAGCCAGTGTACTACGTTAGGTAGAGGAAGGTAAATTGGTGAGAGCTGGAAACATGGCAACATCGCTAAGACCAAGTCTGGACAAAAATACAAACAGCTTTTAAGCAAAGTCCTTTATTTGGAAGAGAAACGAAGCAGATAGATGAGTTAAAACACAAGTTATCTGTTGTAAACATTCCAGTTACATTACAGTTTAAATACTTTAATTTGACCCACTGTACTTGCACTAGCTGGGAGCTGAGGGATTAGCTGAGAGACTGAGTGAGTGATTCCACTGTGTTGCCAGATCTCAGCCATCAACTTTGGCGTCTTGAGCGTCTCCAGCAGTTCCTCCAGCTTTTAGACTCAGCAAGGTCGCTTCTAACTTTCTGTGATGCAAAATCTTGTTTTTTGACCAATTGCTACTTCTTACACATAGAAATCATTTTAGTTTAACACAGCTGCATTGTTCATCAAAACATACTTGTGAATTAAAAACAATAAAATGACTTTTTAAAAATAAAATTTATGAACAGAAGTAAACCGCTTTTGATGGTCCATATACAGCCTGAATACTAACACTTGATAGTGAGTGACTGTATATATTAAGAAAACGTATTTTCAGAGTTATCTGGCATGTTCAAAGAGTTGTTCTGCTTCTACCTACGCTCTGCCTGCAGAAAAACGTCACCATCTTTACTTACAGAAAAGGGGTCCATCATCAGGGGAAGGATGTTCCTACTTTTGTCTGGATTTGCATTTGACCAGTTGTAAGTATGAGACTGAGCGTATTGTTATTGCAGGACCTCCAACAGGTGTAGAGATGTAAAAAGCCAGTAACCTGCCTGGAGCTGTTTCTCCGTCAGGCCTCTTCATCTGATAGTGGTTATCATGTCTTCCCTGCTCTCCCTCTCTTTCTTCCCTCACCTTTGTCTCTCTGTCTCTCTCCCTTAGGCATGCCCAGCTTCATCAAGTCCCCCGACGATCAGACTGGGATTTCGGGAGGAGTGGCGTCCTTCGTATGCCAGGCAGTGGGTGAGCCCAAACCTCGCATCACCTGGATGAAGAAGGGGAAGAAAGTCAGCTCCCAGCGCTTTGAGGTATGACTCTCACACCTCATTACTTCTCTGAGTTTATGTGTCTAAGACAAAGACAGGCAGAGCAGGTTAGGTTGTGTGCTGTCATTTTATACTGGCAGCTAGTGTGTCAGCAGACCTTCTCAGGTGGATGTGTGTTTAACGTGTTCCTGCACTTAGTGCCTGTTTGAAGACCACTGAATTCAAATTGAGATGCAATATTCTCTTGAGACGGAGAATACCTGAGGCTCAGCATCACAGTGAGTACACGGTTCAGTGTCTGCAGGCACTGATAGGTTAGACAGTAGTAGTGAGATAACCCCCTGTGGCTGAGCCAGAGAGCCTCACATGATAGGCTTTATTCAGCGTATGGGTGAGTGTGTGATAGCAAGTTCATTTAAGAGCACCATGACACCTCTTACTTCAGACCTCCAAAGTTCCAACAGTTATTGTTGATATATCAACTAAACTGTTCATTTATTAAATGAAAAATTAGCAAAATTAGCCACAAAGCAACAATACTGAAAGCCTGAAAGACCTGTGTGTAATAATTAGGGGATTTATTGGCAGAAATGAATTCTAATTACCTCCGCCAAGGCTAAGGGCCTTGGGCCAAGGACATTATTGTCTCACCAGCGTTGGTTTGTTTGTTTATCTGTTAGCAGGATTACTCCAAAAGTTTGTGTTGGATTTGAATGGAATTTTTTGGAGGGGTGGGGTGTGGCACAATGAACAATCCATTACATTTTGGTGATGATCAGGATCATGATCTGGATTCAGGGATCTTTTAAAGAAGTCCGATCAGCCATAACATAAAGACCACTGGGTATAACACATGCGCAGTGTAACAGATAATGATGTGATTGTTGGAAAGAGTAATGACGACAGTTTACGTGAGTTTTATTTTGTTTCTGTCCAGTTTGAATGAAGATTTTTATGATGCTCTGCTATGTACAGCTGATCTCAACATAAACAAAAATACACATGGATGATGGCGCAAGCTGAACTGAGAGGGGGCAGTCATAATCAGGAACCTTGGCGGAGATCTGCACTCTCCAAGTGCCATTATAGTATTAATTCATAAGTTTTCTTTAGTGTATAATCATGATAATAAGTATTGTTGCTCAGAATGGGCCATTTATATCTACAGAGAGAGTGAGTTCGCCATGTTATGATGTTATTTAGCCTCTTTGCAACCAGCTAGCATGACATGGCATTAATTAAAGAAAATATTGGCATTAAAATGAATATGCATTAAAGCGTTATTGTCATGTTAAATCTGACAGCCCTATTTTTTTCATTTCCATTCATTCATTCTTAGACTGTTTTAGACCATATAGGGATAACATGTATAAATTGTGGTATATGTGCTTTGACAAAAAGGAAAATAGTGAACAAAATATTCAACGTGTTGGACTGCCTGCTACCAATTTCAGCACAATACATATGCATTGCTCCAGACCTCTCAGAGTCTCCTGCTGATTAGCGTATACCTTTGAATGTGCAGAATCTTTGTGCACTGAGCCAGAGTCTAGACGTTTTATGCATGCAGCTGCATTAATGCAGACATTAACTGCTTGTTTGATAGGACAGTATGAGCCTTCCTGTAGGACTCTGGAGCAGCAGGAAAGGCTCATTAGCTGCCAGCCAACCCAAATGACATCAAGTGAAGTGACTCAACATGAGTCCCGCGTAGATGCAGACACTTGGTTCATGTCGTTGTGAGTAATAGGAATTATCTTCCACCTGTCTGCTCAGCATTACTCAAACTGATGGCTACCCTGTGTGGGGTGGAAGTAGCCCATCCCGATGCAGGGAGACAGTCCAGCTCTCCACCTTTCTTTAAGTACCCTGTTATTCAGTTTTATTCAGTAGATTCAGGCTTTTTGATTGATGAACACAATAGAAAGAGCATCTTTAATCAAGGTAAGTCAGTGATCAAAGATAAAGATGCAAATGATTTAAACCGTCTTTGTCCATTCAAACACCAACCTGTAATCCTCTTGGAACACAGGAAACAACCTTGATGTACCGAAAGGTACATATTTACTGATCTTGGTCTTGATCACTTTTGAATGTTAATGTTTTCTCAGATTTTCCTTTGCCTTTGGCACTACACACTATGTACTGTTACCTCAGTGCAATGTTCCCTATGTCACTACATTAATATTAATACACTGTACGAAGTGGATGTCGTCACCAAGACATCATCCATTGGCTTGTGGAATGATGTTTTTCAGCCTTGAGTTTGGCATTTTGGCCATTGCTAAGTGTATTAGGTGTGCACAGTATTATATTGATTCTTTGGACAACGACACAATATTTGTCGATATCACAAAGTCTGCCATGATATGATTTCAATTTGATTCAATTCAGTGGCCTGCGATCAGTATGAGGCGATGTCGTATGCCCATTTAGCACAGTCGGTTACGTTTATCATATCACAAAAAGCAACAATGAAAATAGACCTCCTATTGTCTGGCTGCCGGTCAATACTGGTGATCAGCTTGTCATTGAAACAATAATAGCTGGTTGACTTTAAGTGAGCCTGTGCTGACCTTGTTGCTAACTTTGGGGCTACCCCCTGCCTTTAACCAGCAAGCAGCAAGACACAGGAACTAGCACTGCGTCTTTAGGAGCTGTAGCATTTATTCACTAATAAACTGTAACTTACACACACTGCACTGCTAATAGAAATAGAATAGGAGTAGAATGGACATTCCCTTTCAAATCAACATAGTGAAATGGGTTAAACAGCTCATTTTCTGTGACCAGTGTAACGTTAAAGCATGGTGGAATTAGCAAGATGGCTAGTTTACTAGTGGACAGCTGGCTCGTCTGCTAGCTTGTTTGTTTCACCATGCTTTAATGCTGCACTGGTTACAGAAAATTAGCCAAACAGCGGGCTGGTGGCCAGTGGCAGCCTTCCTAGCTCTGCCATTGTTTTCCTATGGGGAGAGCTCTGGCGCCTGACTAGGCCGAGGCGCTTCCCTTGGCGTAACGCACTGCTGGAAATTGCCACTGTGCGCTGTGCTCAAAATTTTTATTATTTGACCTTGGCTTTCACTGACCCTTCAAATCTCAACCAGTGACATAACCGCTGCAGCTGTTGTTGCCTAGAAACAGTGAACAATGTTGTTATTATTATACCTGCGTCGCGCCTTCCCTCATCAAGGCTCTGTGTCCTACCTCGCGGCGAGCGAAGGCAGCGGCGACCACACTTTACGTCCCGACTAACAACAATCTCTATTTTCTGTACGAGTCAAATGAACAAATCAGTGCTCTTATTCTATTTCTATGGATTGGACCTGGTTTTAGTATAGATTTCTTAATTTCTATACATTTAAACTTTGTAAGTGTGAAATAGTTTTTTTGTCGGAGCTCATTATAGATGGCTGCAGTTTCTCCTTTGGGCTAAGTGGTCCTCAAACTGATGGCTTCCCTGTGTGTTGACCCCCTACCATGGCAGGAAGAGAGCGCAGCTCTGCACCTCCTTCATTAGAGCAAGAATGTGATTCCTGCCAGTCGGCTTGTTGGGTCACACTCCGCAGTGGGGTGGAAGTGTAAGGTCCAGTGCTTTGACCTCTGAGTCTTTACCCCCCAACATTCCTAAAGCCCCTCACATACCTGTTGTCCACTCAAGCTCATCACTGTATACATCCTCCTTCAGCTGCTCTGAGGGCCAGGACTCAGATCAGTCCAACAACAAAGTCCAGTCTTCTATTTTCACCATCTCAAGTCCTGGGGTTTTTATAATTCAGGTAAATTACAACTTGGTTCATTTTCATGGTTCTTATCATCATTCCTATACGTTGTACCCATCAAAATTGCTGCGACATGGAAACGCAATAACATTGCTGAAAGAAGTTCAGCATGGCAAGAAACATGAGCAGTCAGCTAGTCAGACAGATTATAAACTGTCTTGTAAACATCCTTCAGCAGTCCAATCTCCTTTTGCAGTTTTGAGCTTCTCTAATTAATTATATTTTTTTCTAAATTAATGTCATGGTTTTAGTTTAATTTCCACCTTAATATCCCAATGTTTTATTTGTACTTATTTATTAATTGGGGCTGTCCAAGTTAACGTGATTACACGCTAACACAAATTTGCTTTAATGTAACTAATTTCTTTAAGGCATTAACACATTTGCGAGTTTTAGGTTGTAGTGGGCTCAGTTAGAGTGAAGATACTGGCATCATATGAAACTAGAAAACCTAAGGAATCCATTGGTACCATGTGATAGTATAGTAGTACCATCTATGTCATAGTAGCTTGTAGCAAAGGAGGCTAAAATAACACTCCAAACTCTAAATTTTGTGGAGGAAAAACTGGCATGGCCATTTTCAAAGGGGTCCCTTGACCTCTGACCTCCAGATCTGTGAATGTAAATGGGCTCTAACCCTAACCCTAAACCTAACCCTAACCCTAAACCTAACCCACCAGTCTCCCCTTTACAGACGTGCCCACTTTATGATAATCACATGCAGTTTGGGGCAAGTCATAGTCAAGTCAGCACACTGACAAAAATGTGATTTGAGCATATTTTTTTATGCTTTTACGCTAAATGCAGTACATGTGAGGGTTTCTGGACAATATCTGTCATTGTTTTGTGTTGTTAATTGATTTCAAATAATAAATATATACACACATTTGTATAAAGCAAACATATTTGCCAACTCCCATGTTGAGTGTTAAACGCTTTTAGGTACATTTTGGGCAGATAAAAATGTGCAATAAATTTGCGGTTAATTGAGATCAATCACAATCATGTGATTCATTGTGATTTATATATTGTAATGGATTGACAGCCCTATTATGCATTTATTTTTGTGTTGTATGGGTCTGCAAGAGGAGAGGAGCCCAGCAGACATGAGTTTGGGTGGAAGTGTCACTGGTAATTACTTAAATCCTCCTCTGCTGTCGTCTGGCCAGGTGATTGAGTTTGATGATGGCTCAGGCTCCGTGCTGCGTATCCAGCCTTTGAGGACCCACCGCGACGAAGCCATCTATGAGTGCACGGCCACCAACAGTGTGGGAGAGATCAACACCAGCGCCAAGCTCACCGTCTTAGAGGGTAAGCCCTGTCTGCCTGTCTCATTAATGTCCCACACATGCCATATATCCTAGCTGTTTTCTCTCAGCCTGTCCTCACCTCCCTGACTCTCTGACAACTGAGGGGGTTTTCATGTTCATGTGACCCTGTGTTGCTCCTACATTAGAGCTGGTCCCATACAACACACTACAGTAAGCACTCTTATTGACTCATGATTGTTTGTGTTCAGTTTTAACCATGCAGGTCATCTGTGTTCAATTAGAGGATAACAGTGTTGCACTGAGTCACCTTAAAGGCACATGATTTGATAACTGGTGTGGGTTCTAGTGAGGAACAGGAACCTTTCTACGAACCACTAGTACAATACCGGGAGGGGGGGAGGTTTTTTATCTTTTTTTTTTTTTTCTTTTCTTTCTTTTTGGGAGGGTAGGGGAGGGAATGTGTGTATTCAATGTAGGGGATGAGTGTCTATATTTTTAACATCCCCCACCCCCCTCCCTCATTTTTTGTAGTGATGTAAAATATACCCATTATTCTTTTTGTGATTGGGGAAATGTCGCTTCTTTTTCTCCTTTTTTTTTTTTTCCTCTTTTTTTCCCTCCCCCTCCCTTTTTTTTTTTTTTTTTTTCTATTTTTTTCATTTCATTCCTTCCATTTTTTTTTTTCCTTTTTGTTGGTTTTTTTTTTTTTTTTTTTTTTTGTTTGTGGGGTTTGAGAGATTTTTTAATTTTTCATATTTCTTCGCTTTTTTGTGGCGCCCCCCATGTTCCCCCCTAGTTTTTTTATCCCATATTCTCCTCATATTTTTCTACTTTTAGGCACATTTCTTTTTTTTCCTCTCTTTCTTTTTTTTTTTTCACCCCTTTACCCCCCATCCTCCCCCTTTTTTTTTTTTTTGTTTTTTAGGTTGATTCTTTCTAGGCTCTTTTTTTTTGTTAGAAGGAAGATACTATATTATTTTAAAATATGAGGAATCTTTTGTTCCCCTTTTTTTCTTCCTCCTTAAAGATTGTTGTCCTTTGTTCCTTCCTCCCCCTTTTCCCTCCCCCCTTATTATTATCCTCGATAATTTTTTTTTTCCTTTTTTTTTTTTTTTTTTTTTTTTTTTTTTTTTTTCTTCCCTAATCTTTATTTATTTTATTTTTTTTGCTTCTTTTTTTTTTGTTTCTTTTTAAAATTTAATCCTTTTTTGATCCAATGACCCATTTTTTTTTTTGTTTGATAACCCCCATAATACCCTTTTCTTTTTACCCAAACCATTTCTTTTAATCTTACCTCACTGAATAAAATGACCTGTGGTGACCTCTAGGTTAATCACAGCCTCATGAAACTTTACAGCCACAAACTAGAGACCTAGAGCATCAGAGGATGGATGGCTTTTCTAGCTAGATTGACCACAAGGGGGTTTCTGAGTAGTTTACACAACAGAAGTGCTCGCAGTACAATTGCCGAAAAATGCAATTCTCTGAAACAAGGAGGGATTATTGATCATTTCAATTCTTGAGTGATAAAAAAAGGGTTAAATTTAGCACCAAATCTGTGTAACAGATGACATCAACCCCAAAATTGCTGTAACAACTTATGAGACATAATAGAGCATGGGGATGGTCATCATATTCTTCTGTCATAATGTTCGAAACCCTTATACACTTTTACAAGTTATTTTAAATAATTAATTTGATGATGAAAATGATTACTTCTGATATATTACTAGAACAACTTGACACAGTGCTGAACTGCATCTCAAATTAATCTTCAGGTTCCCAGCTTTCACATTATGTCCACCACTTCTATGTGATATCTGCTGCTGACCTGCTATTTCCGCCTAAGTAAGATGAAAAATGGGTGAGTCTCACAGGATTAATTGCAACGACCCTTTTTGTGATTTGGAAATGCATAATTCAAAATTGATGGAAACAAACACATACCCCACGTTCCTACTGTCTTAAATCCTCTGTTTGAGTGTTATATTGATCTAGCCAGTCTGGCAGCTTTTGTAAGCAGTGAAACAAAAGGCAGCTTATTAACAGAGTCCTTTGGATATCAAGCCTGGCCAAATAAAATTAGCATTAACATTAGCATTAGCTAGCAGGAATATATAGACTAATATATTTGCATAGACTACCGTAAAGTGCACAGCTGTGTATCATATTTTTAGAGAACAACATATATGAGTGTTAAGAATAATCATCAGAGGAAGCAGCATGCGGCCTCACTCATAAGGCGAGATTTGCCAGTTCTGCTCCAGTCATTCAAAGTGCAGAGTGGAGGAATGAAACCTGTAGGTGTAGCTTTGCTAGTGACAGCTTTCACTGCCACTACTACTGCAACTAATTCCACAAGCTGTCTCCAGACATGCAGTCTAACAACAGACAGCGTCGCTGGTAAAAGAAATACAGATCTGCCACAGCAGGTTTCAGAAAGGCTGCAGTTTCTTTCATTGTGTCCTCATAACCCCCCCCCCCCCCTTTTTTTATTCTCGGCTTGTGGGGGCTCTTTTATTTTAAATAGTTTTTTTATAATTTAATTTTTAGTGGTCCTCTCTGGGAATGAATTGAAATAAATAAAAGCAAATCCTCCATTTAGAGGCTGGTCCTGGATTCTAACTTACGTTCACTGGTCTTTTTTTTTTCCCTTCCTTTCCCCCCCCCCCCCCCCCCCCCCCCCCTTTTCTCTCTCTCTCTCCTCCCCCCCCCTCTTTTTTTTTTTTTTCCCTTTTCCTCTTTCTGCCCCCTTTTTTTTTTCCATTTAATTTCCAAATTTCTTTTTTTTCTTCTGGGGGTGAGAACGGGTTCCAGATCACACAGAAACTAACGGATGGACGTATCCTTTCTTCTTTTTTTTTTTTTTTTTTTTCCACACAAATTTTGTAATTATGGTAAAATTCCATATTTCCCCCTCATTTTCCTTTTTATATACATTTTTTACAAAATAAGATTTTTCTTACACATAACAATCCCATTTTTTTCCTTTCTCCTGTTCTAACTTATGTTCACTGGTCCTAAGGGGCCTCTAACAGTACAGTCAGCTACAGCGTGGACCTGGCATGAACATGCGTCCCGAGTGATCAGATCATCAAGTGAACAGCTTTAAGACGCCTTGTCCTCAGGCCTGGACTCATATGAAACATGTAGTGTTTGGGGCAGATTTGACAGTCCAGTCCAGTTACGGCTTGTTGTATAATGGCGAATCATCTACGTTCTGAGCCACGCCACGACAACACTGTTTCATGAAAGCTCAACCTTTTCATCGCAAAGGACTTCAGGCTGTACTGACCAAATTTGAAGTTGATCACATTAAATCTCAAGGAGGAGTTTGTTAAAGCACAGGGTGTGGAAATGGCAAAATATAGCCATAAAATAACACATTCAGTTAAAAATGGCTGACTTCCTGTTGGGTTTAAGATATACCTCCAAGAGGCTTTTTTGTACATCTCTATATGTCATATACACCCACCAAATTTACATTACATCTAGTGAAACCACAATGAGGGGCTCAGTTTTAGCCCATTTATAGGGGATGCTATTGAGCCATTTTGTCACTTCTGTGCAAGAGACCCGGAAATTTCAAATTCTTCCTCCGGTGTGTCAAGTTTCATCAGTTTTCGTGCACCTTAAGCCCCTCAAAAAAGGTAATTCATTTTCATAAATAATAATAAACATTACAGTTTCGATATGGTCCTGATGTTGTCAGTGCTCAGGGCCTAAAAAGTGATTCTCCTGACTAAAGAATGTTAGTTCCTTACACATATGACTTTATTCCAGTTGGTTCATATAATTAGCTGATGAATTGTCTGTGCGTCTTGCTATCAGTTCTTTTTTATTATGAATCAAAACAGTTTTTCCTCAGATTGCATCTCTACCAAAGACATGTTTCTGCTACAGTGCAGCAGACATGGCTCTGAGCTAAGCTCCCTATTTGATGGAACAAAGTACCAGTATGTGGGTTGGCTGTTGGATGTCTGAGTCCCAAACAGATCCCAGTATCTCTGTGTGTTGCTGCTTATTGAGCAGGAATGTGTTGAAAGTGATTTTGGCTGTGAACCTCCTGTAGGTGTGTCCCTAGACAGCTCTGTTCTTTGCCAGCGGCAAGATGGAGCCCAAACAAATTTATTTAATCGACACTCTAATTGATAGACAAACAACCACATGCACAAAAGGGCTGTCTCTCTGGCAGCCTTTTCCAAGTCACTCAGGAACCCATTATACTTATTCTGCCATGTAGATATTGTCAGCAGTAAACACAGCCTGAGGCTGCAGAGCTTGTAGCACCAAACAAACAGGCCTTTTCTCTCTGAATCCACTCAGGGTCTTGTTAAAAGAAAGTGATGGACCAGACCGATAATCACTGTTAACACATTAATATTTAATGCACAAAAATATAAAACACAGAATAAGCGGTGCCTGGATACACAGATATGTGCTTTTGATTTGTTATCCATATGTTTTCAGGATGGAGCTACTGATCATATACAGTATATCTGACTATATTCGGAAAAGCAAGTTGAGAAATCTCAGATTCTCCATAAATCAGTCAGGGTCAATGAAGTGTTTCACAGAAGCCCAAGTACAATAGGTAATAGTTCATTGAGGTGGGTAAGAGGTTTCATTATAGGGTTCCACTTGTTAAAGATTAATGAAAGGGGGCTGCAGTCTGTGAGAAAAGCTTTCAACGTTAAAAATACTTTCACATTGGTGATAGAGCGTGGGACAGTTTTATTTTATTAAATAGTAGATAGCATTCAGGCAGCATTGTATGTGTGACACTGTAGAGATGCCCTCTTGACTGGAATACATTTCATCTTTACCAACACTTTTTTGCAGGAAGACTAGTGCTGTCAAAGTTAAGTTGATAATGCGTTAACACAGATTTGTTTTAATGCCACGAATTTATTTAACGCATTAGCGCAACTTGTGACAACTTGTGACTTTTAAGTTGTAGCAGTAAAAAAAGGCTAGAAAACCTGACGAATCCATTGGTACCAGCCATGTCATACTAGCTTGTCACGAATGAGGTTAAACAATGCTCCAAAATTATGCTTTCATTTTGACAAGGAAAAACTGGCATGGCCATTTTCAAAGGGCTCCTTTGACCTCTGACCTCCAGATGTGTGAATGTAAATGGGTTCTCTGGGTACCCACCAGTCTCCCCTTTACAGACATGCCCACTTTATGATAATCCCAGTCAGTCTGGATCAAGTCATAGCCAAGTCAGCACTCTGACACACTGACAGCTGTTGTTGCCTGCTGGGCTGCAGTTTGCCATGTTCTGATTTGAGCATATTTTTTATGCTAAATGCAGAACCTGTGAGGGTTCCTGGACAATATTTGTCATTGTTTTGTGTTGTTAATTGATACCCAGTCATACATTTGCATAAAGCAGCATATTTGTCCACTCCCATGTTGATAAAAGTATTACATTATACTTGACAGATCTCCCTTTAAGGGATATTTTGAACAAAAAATGTGTAGTTAAAGCTTCAGTAAGCAAAACGTTTGTGGTATCACTGGGCAAAAATTGCATAATAACCTCTCAGCATATTGTGATTCAGTTGTTCTGAGAGAAAACAGACTTCTGCACCTTTTCATTGCTCTGTTTTCAGACTTAAAAAAAACCTGTGACAGAAGACTTTGACCATTCACAGGTCATTTCAAAGAGAGAGCATTTCTATTGGCTGTGCTCCGGCTGGAGGGTGGCGCTTGGTATTTCCTCAGCTGATCTCAACATGGCTGCTGGCTGACAGACTTTCTCATTTTACAGCTAAACTACAAGATGTTTCTAAAAACATCTGAGAGAGAAATAGTCATTAAAGTAACAGAATATTGATTCATATTTGTTCAGCACTGCCTGGTTTGACAAACAAAACAAAAAGCAAAAAAAATACTTAATTTGGTTTAGTAAAAAACATCACGACTACAGCTGTTACATTATTAAGCTACAGATGTAAATTAGAACAAGTAAATGTTGAATATTCGCGTCACACAGGACACGAGCAGCGCTCTCATGGGGGAAAACCTGTGTTTGTTTGACCATCCACCATCCCGATCTCCTCCCTACGTGGACTTTACAAAATATTTCAAATGCATTTGTGATACGTCAAAAACAAACATAATCTGTGGCAAAATATGTTTCCTTCAAAGTGTAATTCACAATGCAGTTCAGCTGTATGGGAACGTCATTTTTAGGAGACAGGGTTTCTCTGTGTGCAGCATACAGCAGTATTTCTGTATCTGTATTATATAACAGTGTGGTTGGAGAGGAATGATGGGATCATTTCAGCAGCTGGGTTAAATTACCTACTACTGTAGGCTTCATACATTTACACAAAAGCTACATTTATTAACAGAGCCAATGTTTCTTACAGTTTACTGTATACATTTCATATTTTTGAATATTATTATAAGTTTTAATTAATTGTGGCATTGTATTTTTGCAAATATACCCTTGGTAAGTTACCTACATTAGTTTCTCATACATATATACCTACAGATAATTTTGCATTTCAAATTTTATCAGATGTCCACAACAGAAAACAACGACTACTTTGTAGTGAAACAGTAACGTCACACTGTGTCCCAGCGGTATTCATTCTTCTTGCTGAAATTCAGTGTAGCAGGCTTCAGAAGCAGTTCTCAGTCCTACTCTCGGAGCGTTATATTCCACTTTTAACTTTCAGCACGATTCCTTCAAGTGGTGTTGAGATGCATGATGAAAATGGACCCCGGACATGTCCAGGATTAGGCTCACTGACCAGCGGTTGCGATATTAAAATGATAATAAATAATAATAAATGACCTTCCCTTCCCTCCAGGAGTAGCTAGAAAGCACATTACTTGAAACTGTAAGATGGACTAAGGCCACCTGTGTACTGAAGTTCATTCTTCTCATCTGACTCTCACCAAGTCTGTCCCTTTAACACCTAAAGAGAGTAAATTTCCCTTTAAAGGTTTTAAAGGGGACCTAGTATGCTTTTGTGCTTTTCCCCATTTCTGTAGTGTGCTATATAGTTTTTGTGCATGTTAAAGATCTGCAAAGTTAGAAAGCCCCGAGTCCACACTAGAGTTACACCACCATAGAAACACTGCTCCTGCTACTGAAATGCCTTGAATGCTTGAGGTCTTTCCTTCCGTTTCTTCCATAACATTGTGATGTCACCAAGTAACACATTTGCAAAACGGCTAGTTTGGCACACCCTTAGAGTGGAGCTGGAGCAGCGTTCAAAGAGTTTGGTTTGGTTGACCAATCACAAGAGTGAGTCAGCTGACTGGGGTTCAGAGTTGTTGCAGCACAGCTGCTATGAGAAAAGTAAAGCCTTTTTTTTGGACATTAAAGCATGTAAACATGTTCAAGTAGAAACACAAAATAGAAGTTTGTTCTGAAAATAAGTGTAGTAGGTCCTCTTTAATGCTGTCCCACAATGAATACATGGGGGTTGGGTGTTTCTCTTTGCGAAGGAGCTGCCAAGAGTAACATAATTCCATCAGTCTTTGTCTTGATAAAGAGTTTGTTTTGCACAATAGTGTAAATGCTGTTTCAGGCTTTAATCACGTCATATAAATTACATTTTGCATTCAAGAGACAAACATAAAATGAGGGCTGTCAAAGTTAAAGCTGCAGTGTGTAGAAATGGAGTAGAGAGCAGCTTCGTAGCTTACCAAAGTAGTAAAAAATTTTTTTAGATTTTTAGCGCCCTGTAGACATAATTGGTCAGTAAGCACAACCAAGATTGATATATAAACCACGGATTTTTGAGAAAATTTTAAAAGGATTTTCAGTGCGCCTTATAGTGCGAAAAATACGGTAATCTAAATTTGGGTGAGGAAAAACTGTCATGGCCATTTTAAAAGGGGTCCTTTGACCTCCAGATATGTGAATGTAAATGGGTTCTGTGGGTCCCCACGAGTCTCCCCTTTCTGACCCACTTTATGATAGTCCCAGTCAGTTTGGATCAAGTCATAGTCAAGTCAGCACTCTGACACACTGACAGCTGTTGTTGCCTGTTGGGCTGCAGTTTGCCGTGTTATGATTTGAGCATTATCCTAAATGCAGTACCTGTGAGGGTTTCTGGACAATATGTGTCATTGTTTTGTGTTGTTAATTGATTCCCACTAATAAATATATACAAACATGAAGCAGCATATTTGCCCGCTCCCATGTCGATGAGAGTTAAATACTACTAAGACAAAGCTCCCTTTAAGGCAAAGAAGAAGAAGAAGAAGATCTACCTTTATTAGTCCCACAGTGGGGAAATTCAATTTACACTCTGTTTAACTCATACATGCAGACCTGAAACACACATACATGCATTAATGGAGAGATGTCAGAGTGATGGGGCTGCTCCTGACAAGCGCCCCGAGCAGTTGGGGGTTTGGTGCCTTGCTCAGGGGCACCTCGGCAGTGCCCAAGAGGTAAACTGGCACCTCTCCAGCTACCAGTTCACACTCAGTTTTTGGTCCATGTCAGGTCCATGTCGGGACTTGAACCGGTGACCCTCCGGTTCCCAAGCCAACTCCCTACAGACCAACTCGCTACAGACTGAGCTACTGCCGCCCACAAATTATGAATAGATAAAAAAAATGTGATTCAGTTGTGATTAATTGTGATTAACTATGGAAACTAATGCAAATAATTGCAATTAAACATTTTAATTTACTGACAGCCCTAAAATATATATTTCTGTCAGTAGTCAAATTTCAGAGCTCGTGGTGGGTATATCATACAAGAGACATGCTGTTTACATGTATCTGTGTGAACGGTATCAATATGCTTCATAAGGCTGTATACCCATCTCAGTCTTTTCAATTGCAGATGGTAAAATCCTCAATAAAAGCTGAAGAAGCCGAAAAGCTTTCAGTATATTTGATAATGAGACCTACTTCCATTCCAGTCCCCATTTTATCACCATTTTCAAATGGTGGGTTTGTCTCTTTTTGAAACAAAACTCTTCTGTGATGTGTGTGTGTGTGTGTGTGTGTGTGTGTGTGTGTGTGTCAGCTGCAGAGCGAGTGAGAGCTACAGAGAGAATGGAAATACAAAACGGCAAAAGCAATAACAGGGAGTGGGCAGAAATGAGAGATGAGAGAGCGAGGGAGAGAGGAAGAGGATGAAGACGCGGCGGCGGAGTCGACAGCAGGACTCTGGGTAATGAGAGTGCAGCGTTAGTCATGAAGTGAAGCGACAGAGAGAGCTTAAGGGGATGAAGGGAGGGAGATGGTGAAGACAGCAGGAGCTGAAGCCAGCACAATGCAGACGGAGATGAGAGGTACTTCTCACGCGTGGGAGTTGTGCCTTTCCGCTATAAAACATCATATACTTTTCTCTTTTGGTTGATTGTGACACTCAAGAGGAGGAAAGGCACATCACTCCAAACAAGCCTCCTGCACTTGTTATGGCCCCGAGTGGTACTGCTGGTTGCACTGATAGGCACTGAATCAACATCAGTGTCTTTTAAAGTGCTAGATTTCTTTCCCACTGTTTTCCTGTCCTCTGCTGCTCACTGTGTCAGCAGTAACCAATCTCTGTGAGGTGACTTTTTTTTTTTAGTATTTTTTCCTCTGAGATGCCCTGCCTAAGGGCACTTAGACAGTAAGGGTGGGTAGTGTAGATACAAGAGTGCTAGAGCTCTCTATGTGCTCTGTTTGTATGTAGGATGATGATTGACCATATACAAAGACTTTCACCCTGTGAAGTCCCACATTTTGATTACAGCTCCTTCACATTGTAATTATGAATGACTTATACTTTGGATGGACATTTCAAAGGTTGGGAAATTCATGAATTACACTACTAATTTGCACTATTTTTTTTTTTTTTAATGAGATGTAATGCTGCCCCAGTTACATGTTTTTATCGATACACTAAGGAAATATTAATTAAGATTAGGGCTGTCAAAGTAAAGAATGAAACGGTCATGGCCATTTTCATGACCTCTGACCTCCAGATATGTGAATGTAAATGGGTTCTCTGGGTCCCCACGAGTCTCCTCTTTACAGACATGCCCACTTTATGATAATCACATTCAGTTTGGAACAAGTCATAGTCAAGTCAGCACTCTGACACACTGAAAGCTGTTGTTGCCTGTTGGGCTGCAGTTTGCCATGTTATGACTGGAGCAGATTTTTTTATGCTAAATGCAGAACCTGTGAGGGTTTCTGGATAATATTTGTCATTGGTTTGTGTTGTTAATTGATTCCCAGTCATACATTTACATAAAGCAGCTTATTTGTCCACTCCCATGTTGATAAGAACATTAAATACTTCATAAATTTTGACAAAAAAGCTTTGAACAGATAAAAAATGTGATTAATCACGATTAACTACGGACAATCATTCCATCAGTTGTGATTAAATATTTCAATCAATTGACAGCCCTAATTAACAACTTAAATATTCAGTAGGCAACAACTTTTCACCAATCACAGGTCATTCCAGAGAGCGTTCCTATTGGCTGTCCTCCAGCTGGTTGGTGGTACTTGGTATTTCCTCAACTGATCTCAACATGGCTGCAGGGTCACAAACTTTCTCATTTTACAGCTAAACAGTAACTAAAGCTGATTCTGAACATTCGAGGAGAGAAATAGACATTACAGTAACAGAATATTGATTCATATTTGATCAGTGCTGCCTGGTCTGACCGTTTGATTGGAGTTTGCTAGTGATTGACAGCTACTCAGAGACAGCAAGGCTCCATCTCGGCTCTGATTGGTTGTTTTCCTCCAGTGTGTGAAATCTGAAATCCACTCTGTCTTTAGAATTTACCGTATTTTTTGCTCTATAAGGTGCACTTAAAATCCTTTAATTTTCTCAAAAATCGACAGTGCGCCTTATAATCCGGCGCGCCTTATGTATCAATTCTGGTTGTGCTTACTGACCTCGAACCAATTTTATGTGATACAGGGCGTTCAAAAATCTGTCAAAATGTTTTATTATGACTTTGGTAAGCTACGAAGCTGCACCGCTGGATGGATTGTCGGAGACTTATGTTAAGAGACCGACTGGCTTTTTCCACAACTCTCCGTCCCTATTGATCTCCATGCGTACCCATCTCACCGACACTGTTCAAGTCCAACTGAAGAAAACTAATTCGGAGCTTGTCATCAGTCTGGGTGGATTAACTGAAGAGCTCCAACTGCTAGATATTGGTGTCAGCAGGTCGTTCAAAGTTAAACTGCGAGCTGCGTGGGAGCGTTGGATGACAGAAGGCGAACACACATTCGCCAAGACAGGGAGGCAGTTACTCCACTATCACGAGACGAGAGAAAATAGACACGTTCATTGATAGTGTGCCTTATAATCGGGTGGTATGTTAGCCATGTTGTTGTCGTAATTTTAACTTAGCAGTAACTGTTGTTCAGTTGTAATTTGACTCCTGCAGTTTGGCCCCATGCAGAGTCAGATGGTGTCTGGGGCTTTGTAAGATGTGTCCTGCTGTTTTTGAAATCTTATAAAATTGCTAAATTACACACCAGACATTGATTCGGTTCAGCCCTCTGCCATTTGTCACTGGTAGTGACCAATAAGTTTGTATGGTGAAAATGAATTGTATCATATTTAAAGGATGTGCCTTGGACTCAAAGAGTGAAGTGGTTAGATTTGAGTGGTCAAAGGTCAAGGTCACTGTGACCTCACGTCTGACCCATTCTTGTGAACGCAATATCTCTGGAAGTCCTGCAGGGAATTGTATTACATCTGGCGCAAACATCCAATTGGACTCAAATATGAACTGATTAGAGTTTGGTCAAAGGTCAAGGTCACTGTTACCTCACAAAACAAGTTTTTCTAACTTGATAATATGATGAAGTGGTGACATTTTGAGAGATGTGGATGTAAACTTGACTGGTTGACAGAGGTATACAACCGTGAGGTGGTAACTCTAGCATTACTTACAAGAGGGGAACTGTCTTCCCTGTGTGGAAAGCAGGGTGAGCCAGGTCTTGTTCTGCTCCTGTAGCATATAGAGGTTAATTTTGCTCAAGGATACTTTGGAAAATATTGCCTCATGGGGGATTGGACCCAGGATTTCACCAACCAGGAGTCCACCCTGCAGCCCTGGGACCTGATATGGCTAATTAGCTTCCTTATAGTCCTTTTCCTGCACTAGCACTCTCCATCTCCTGCTTGCAAGTCATCCATCCCTTTAGCCATTTAAGCACCAAAAAGCCCCCAATGGCTGGAGAACATCCTGACATTCAGAGAGAGAGAGCTGTCTGATAGGACCCAGTTTTATTAGCAGTGATAAATGACACATTATGAATGATGAGTGATAGTTGCACTGCTGCCACACACCCAGCAAATTAATGAAGCTGAGCCTTTGACCTGCAGGGGCTGTTAACCCATGACTCAGTCAGGGCAAAGTGAGGCAGCATCATTTTCACTGTCAGCATCACTGAAAAAGTTACTTAGAAAATATCATAAATCTCTCACTGAAAGATGTGATTTCTGTTTTGACACCCATTGAATATGCTCAATGAGAAGGATTTATTCACAATATCTATGAGATCTTACTGTTTCCCTAACAATTTGGTAATTCTGCAAAGCAGCTAACAAGTCATGTTAGAGCTAACAGAGAGAGAGTGTTAATACACAACTGTTTACTGACACATTCTCCATATAAACTTTATAAGGAAATAACACGTTGATGTTATCTTCACAACCTCTTTCCACTGCTCCCAAGCAGCCAAAAAATATGTTTTTGCAGGTTTAAGTGCTTTATAGCAACAGGAAATGATACAATATGTGCAATGTCTGAGAAAGTTTATTACCAAGAAGTCAATTGTGTCATCAGCACCCAGCAGCAGAGCTACACATCTGTCGTTTTGGACTGAAAGTGACTACCGGATGCCAGAAAACATCCGCCTACAAAGTGCTACAAAAATACAACAAAATGATTTCTATTCTATAGTCATAATTTTAATGTCTATACCGAAATGGTCCATGTTGAAAAATATAAATGTTATAAATATGCATACTATTATAACAATCTACTGACTTACTTATGTATTTCATTAAACTTTTTTTTTCCCAGAGGAGCATAATGTGAGCGATGGACATAAATACAATGTTAGAAAACCTCAGCACACAGTTCATAATTGATCTCCTGAGCCACCTGTACTGTATACTGTACCTGGAGGCATTCACCATCATGGTTAAAAGAAATGCCTATTAAAGGGAACATATCATGCTTATTTTCAGGTTCATCCTTGTATTTTGGGTTTCTGCTAGAACATGTGTACCTGATTTAATGATCAAAAAACCTGTATTCACCCTCTGTGAGGGTGCACCCTTCCAAAGCTAGTTCTCAAGCTGCAAGCGATGTATTCTAATGAGCCTGCATGTGACATAGGAAGGGGAGCCAAATCTTGTTGAATCATATTGTGAACCTTGTGTGATGCCGTTGTTTGTCCTGGGAGGACAGTCTCCACCAGAAGCAGACTGACCAGCAGCTCCCAGTGCAGTTGTGTGGATGAGGGTCAATAACTCAGCACGAACGAATGTGACTGAATTTCCAAATGTTGGTACGCCATTTACAGCACAATGCAGAACGTGTTCTACACTGTTTCCCACTGTGACACATTTCCACTGGTTTTCACCCTCATCAGTCATAATCATAACGTCTTTTCTGGCCTAATTATGGTGAATACTGCTGGTGTACAATCAGCTTGAAATGAAACTTTAAATTGCAGTCATCTCACAGTGGAACTGCACTTCGATGCCTCAGGGACTCAAACCCAACACAAGCTACAAAACAGGCAGACAACTGGTCGAGCTGTAAACATATTTATAATTCTGTGGCCACGAGCCAAATATATGTATAACATTAGGCAAATGGCAGTGACTGGTATCAGTGCCTGAAACCTGAATGTACAACGACAGCAGTGTCGTGATGTTTACTGCTACAAACATGATGCCCCAGCTGATGTTATTCAGTATACTGCTGCTGGATTTATCCAGTTGTCAGTGGTCTCACATCTCTTATGTGATGTATATAATGCATTTTGAGTCATATTTTGAAATTGAAATTGATTTGTATTACATAGTTAGTTGGCTTATTGGAAACCCTTCGTCTGAATTCATGCTAATTGTACTAATGCAGTATTGAGATTTGATTCCACACAGTAAATGTTCATCATTCACGATTAGATCCACTGGATTTTCTTGTCTTGGATTTGTTGAGCCACTGACACATATAAGAGTAGAGTTAGTAGACAGATGTGTTGTTACAATTTCAGTTTTAGCTTTTGGTGCAACTAGGAGCAACTAGAACCAGCACCATCAATGCAATCAACCAATCAACTAGTATTCACTAGCTGTTGTTTCCTCACACATCTAACTGCTCCTGATGGTGATCTCAAAGTAAAACATGACAACAAGAAATAGAGTGCTGCAGGATGAGTTCTAAAACTTTTTAGTTAGATACCTGAAATTTTTCGACAACATAAAAACCATCAGTAAATATTCCACTCATGAATTTGGAAGACTTTGACTTTTGTGTGTGGTTGTTGCTAACCAGTGGCTAAATGAGACGACTAAACATCATCACACCGAACACTCGTCTGCCTTTAATGAAATGGTGGCGAGATGAAGTCATCCGACCGTGGTGTAGTTTGTTTATAGCCTACTGTTAGCTTTTTATTTCTGGTGACTGCATTCACACTTCAAAAATCATAAAAGTTATGTTCATTAAATGTTCATCAAATTGAATTTCCCCTCGTGGGACTAATAAAGGACTATCTTCTTCTTCTTCTTCTTCATTTGTGGAGATTATCTTACCGAACAAAATCGCTGCATTCAAAACCACCTACTGCACGCTTATTGCCGAACACAGCGAGTACAGACTGTGTACTGTGTTCCTCAATATGCAGTATGAAACAATTAAACTGATTTATTCTGCGGTACGCTAGGCCAGGCTTTAGCCTTTACACCAGCTCTTAAAACACTGGACAAAAAACTTGAACCACATTTGCAATATTATTGAAAAATACGACTTATATAGCCTACTGTCTAACTAAATACTGGTTTAGTTCCATCATCCCTATTATATAAACTATTTATTCTAACAGCTTGTGGTGAAGTAAGACAGGATCATCAAGGGCAGATGGTAAATATAAAACATTGAAGAAGAAGAAGAAGAAGATCAACCTTTATTAGTCCCACAATGGGGAAATTCAATTTACACTCTGTTTAACTTTTACATGGTACATGCACACAAACACACACACATGCATTAATGGAGAGATGTCAGAGTGATGGGGCTGCTCCTGACAAGCGCCCCGAGCAGTTGGGGGTTTGGTGCCTTGCTCAGGGGCACCTCGGCAGTGCCCAAGAGGTAAACTGGCACCTCTCCAGCTACCAGTTCACACTCAGTTTTTGGTCCATGTCGGGACTTGAACCGGTGACCCTCCGGTTCCCAAGCCAACTCCCTACAGACTGAGCTACTGCCGCCCCCATCATTGATCCACAAAATTGATTTTTCAGTTACAGCAACAAAACATTAACTTATCTCCCTACAAATGTAGGGTAAAAAGGCTTGGGTTGTCTCAGCAGTTATCACCCATCAGAGGCTGCTCTTTCCCTCCTCTTCCCTCACCACTTTGCTGCTCTGGAGCTGGTCTTTGAGCACCAGTGCCCGGCTGGCAAGCGAGCTACGCTCACGGGCCATTGTGGACCTTTTCAACTCCAAAAAGGCAGATAATCACAATTTCCCATTGATTTTATAATCGACATTTATGTTGTGATATTTAAGCAAACCATCCATCAATATGGAAATAAAAACCTCTCGTCTACAGACCGGTCTCTGGAGACCTCCAGTCAGCTCATAGTGGTCTGTGAGCGTCACTGCATGGCTGTCGAGGTAGCGACCCTGGCAGGTGCTAGCTTCCTGTCATGGCAGTTTGTGGATCCTCCATCTAATATTGTAAAACTGCCAATATTCCAAATGTACAAAATTGATTTCTCACCTCACGTATTTTCAATGTTTTTTGGTGTCTGTTGTGGGGATAGCCTGTAATGTAACTTTGCATTGTGGGATACAGTAGGTGAGGTAGACTGGTCCGATGCATGCTGGAGAATTTTTCCAAATCAGTATGACATCTGGGTATTTTTGACAGACTGGAGATTTAGCTTTTATTTGCATACTGGATACTATGTACTACATTTTGGCCATTTTCAGCATTTTTGGCTAAAACTAGTGTGTAGGAGTAGCTAACTACAATCTGAAATATAGCCACTGAAATATTGTTGGACAATAGTTGTATGTAACCTAGACTTTAGTTCCTCTGCAAGCCACCATCATAATGCTAATATGGAGGTCTTCAGATCTCTCTCTCACTGCAGTGTTGAGTGAAAGTCCAGCTCTCAGTTAACTGGGTCGTCCTTCGCTGAGCTCCAGCGTGACTGAGAAGTATGAAATGGTGATGCACAGCACCTGTGTCGTCTGGCTGAGGATGATGAAAGCTCCACGAGTTGTTGTGAGTGATCCAGAGGCCCGTAGCATAGCCGTCTGCTGCAGTGACTCTCTGCTGTCTGGAGATATCCTGATCCCACTGTGCCTGTCTGAGCAAACAGCCTGCAGCTGTTTCTGGAGTGCACATAGAGGCAAAGCCCCGCCCCTTCCGGTGGACCACCATGGGAACTTACTTCGATGAAATTATTTACGGCAGTTAATGGTGAGAAATAAAGATCGCGTTGGGAATGCATCATGAATTCAACACGTATGATTGAAGTTTGTGACCCGGCCGCCATATTCAGATCAGTTGAGGAAAAACCAAGCACCGCAGACCAGCCGGTGCAAACTTTCTCACTTTACAGCTAAACAGCTGGAAAACGACCATTGTCAGGCTATTAAATAGGCATTATCAGTCTCTATAAGCACCATAGATATGGGTCTATAGGGGCCTGCTACACCCACTAGTAGGTTTTATCATCTATTCACATGATGAAGGTATTTAAGAACACGGTAGCAACCTCTGGCGACCGCAGTAATTCTGACAGTAGCAGAAGCAGAAGTCAGGTGTTGTAGTATAGACAGTATGAAACTCTACTGGTGTGGGTTGGGGATGGTGGATAGGACACAAATCACAGAGAGACCAGAATTTCCATCCCTTGTGAAACCAACAATGTGTAGTTGTCTTTGTGCACGTTGTTATTTTAACCCAAAACACAATGTATGTATTTTTTCCCTAAACCTTAAGAAGTTGTTGTTTTGTTGCCTAAACATAAATAAGTCGTAGCTTTGTTGCCTAAACCTAAAGAAGTTGTAGTTTTGTTGCGTAAACCTGAAGACACTGTAGTTTTGTTGCCTAAACCTAAAGACGTTGTAGTTTTGTTGCTTAAACTTTAAGAAGTTGTAGTGTTGTTACCTAAACCCAAAGAAGTTGTAGTTTTGTTGCCTAAACCGAAAACATTTTAGTTTTGTTGCCTTAACCTAAAGACAATGTAGTTTTGTTGCGTAAACCGAAAGACGCTGTAGTTTTGT
This sequence comes from Pterois miles, assembly GCA_947000775.1. Lineage (NCBI taxonomy): Eukaryota > Metazoa > Chordata > Actinopteri > Perciformes > Scorpaenidae > Pterois > Pterois miles. Next base: position 2,710,577 of record CAMQGK010000005.1, on the reverse strand, counting down.
TGCTTAAACCTAACTAAGTTGTAGTTTTATTGCCTAAACCTATAGAAGTTGTAGTTTTGTTGCCTAAACCATAAGAAGCAATTTGTTTGTGTTCAAAAATGATGTTTCATTGAGTCTTACATGTCAGAACGTGTTAGTTGTAAGTTTCTCTTTCACTTTTACAACGTAGTAGGTGTAGTAGGTCCCTAATGACCCATTTCTATGATGCGTATAGCGACTGATAAGGCCTACTTAATGGCCTGGTAACAGTCGAATCAGGTGACTACAAGATGTCTCTGAAAATGTGAGGGGGCAAATAGTCATTACAGTAACAGAATATTAATTCATATTTGCATAGTTTGATTGTTTGATCGGAGTTTGCGAGTGATTGACAGCTGCCTCCATTGAATGAACAGCCAGTAGGAACATTGTCTCTCTGAATGACCTTTGATTGGCCAGATTCTTTCAGGACATACACCAGCTGATAGTTCCACTTAACTCGGCACTCACACTTAATCTGAAATCTGAAATCTGCCCTTTTAGCTGCCACTACAACTTCTTTCTGTTCAAACTGCCGCTTCAGTATCTTTCAGTGCTTAAAATGTCAGCCTCTTCAGTGAACTACCAAACATACAGCACAAGCAAAAGAAACAGAAAAAGAAAAAAACTGGTGATCACTGCAAGTACTACTAGATGCCATATGGAGTACCATAATATACTGGAAGTGACTTGTGGAGTTAAGGCATTTCGGTCTGTCATGTGACACAGACGGTTTAGCTTGTTTGACTTGGAATTAAAGGAACATGATGGTCCCCATACTGGCAATGGGTGTCAAACTTGTGTTATGCAGCACAACACTAAGTGCTGATTTCCTTCAGTGCTGCCATCACATCTATGTGACAGAGAGAGAAAGATGGTGTGTGTGTGCTTCCTGCTGCCCAGGGAGATCGTCTGAAGGTGGCGGGGCTCTGTGGAGCCTGTGTGGGTGATGAATGACAATAATAACGTGGAGCATCCACTTGCATGGCATGTAAAATAACAGTGAAGCATGTCTGTTCATTCCCAAGTCCCAGTCCACTCCATCACCCAGAAACTAAACTGAGCTAACCTCGTAGCTTCAGAAACACAGAGCAGGTGGAGCATCTGATGGGTATTTGTTATCTTTGTTATCTTGCTAATTGTAAGGTCAAGAGTGAACGCAAAGGTTCAACTATTTAATTATTAAACATTTTTCATATAGAATAAATTGCCCATTTAATTCTACCATGAAAATTAAAACAAAAGGTAATAGAAAGTGAAATTGTACATTTAAAGGGGGCAAATGAAAAAATCCCTTTTTCAGTGCTTGTGCACTGGGGGTGATGGAAAATTCATGTAAGAATCTCAGTTCTTATCTTTAAAGATTCTGAATCAGTTCACAACTTTCATAAATCCATTTTAACCTCCTGAGACCTACAATAGACCTGTTTTTGTCCTTTTCAGGGGGCTGCAGGGGTCTTTAGGGGGAGCTAGAAGGCCAACAACAGTAGAAGTCACATAGAAGTGGTGTACATCACCTGAAAGCTGGGAACTCACCTCATTAATCTGAGATGGATCTCATAAAATATACGTGAATTAAATGATCATTTAAAATAAATTGTAAAAGTATATAAGAGCTTAGAACATTATGATGGGGGTATATAATGGTCATCCCCATGTGCTATTATGTCTCAAATTGTTGTAGTGATGGTTGGGTTGATACCCTTTGTTACACAGATTTGGTGCAAAATGTAACCAAATTGATAAAAATGATCAATAATCCCACCAAAATACAACATTAAGACACCAAGACCTTGAGGAACATCATAGAAAAAGCCATGCTGGGATCTAGTTTCTCTAGTTTGTGGCTGAAAAGTTTCATGCGTGCACTGAATGCTCCACATGAAGAGAGTCACACAACGTCGCTTTCATTAAATGGAAATAAAATGTATCGTTAGGTCATTCTGAATGTGGAATAATTCAACAACGGTAATGATGGCAGAGAACTATGGATCAGATCAGTCTCACTAGTCACAAATGTATTTTGTGATTTATACATAAATGACTCTTCAGTGCTCCCAAAAATAGGTAACGCTGTAAATGTAAAAAAAAATCCACATAAAAAATTACGGTTCACAAATGTATTTCTGATGCACATGCAAATATGTCTTGTTTTAAATGAATATAATAGAAATCCACAAATACATGTATTTAAAAGTATTTGCAATTTTCATTAAAAACACATTTGGATGTTGTTACATTTATATACAAAGTGTTGAACCTGCATTTACAAACTGCTGCTCATGTGTAAACTGCATTTGTGTGTGGGTTTTATGAACACAACACTACACTACAAATGCATCTTTTTCAACAGGAAATGATCTATAACCAATCAGATGTCACCCTCCTTATTAGCCAATCACATGAGTGTGTCCCCACGGGGTTATGATTTACTTCAGGTAGCATTGTCATTTTTTGTATAACTCATTATGCTGAGAATTGAGAAATACTAAAATGTTTTAATGAAAAGTGTTTATTTGTGCAAATTTAGCATGAATAAATTCAAATATTCTTTTTATTGTAGTCTTGGAATGTAGACTCAGTATTGAAATGGGAATCGTGATCCCATTGACATCGAAATCGAATTGTTTAGCGTCAAAATGGAGCGTTTCAGACAGACAGGATGAAACAATATAGTGTTTTGTGAATTTTGTGAACCTCAAAATGAGCATCATATATCTCCTTTAAAGTAAAAGAATAAGTAAATTGAACCTTGTCTTCCAGCATTTTACAAATATTAGGTCAAAATATTTCTGATCTGAAGAAATACGTTTATATTTGTATTTAGTTTTTTCATCATTTATTTTAAAAACTTAACTTTTCAACATCTCATCAAGGTCAAATGAACATTTTTTTGCTAAAGCCAGAGTCTTGGACTTGATTTCTGGTGGGTTGCAGAGTCTGAAAGATTACTTCTAGTCAAAAGGACGGCGGGTATTTGCAACGGGTACCGAATTATAGTTTGTTAGTATATGAAGAATGAGCATCAAAACTGGAAAAGCATTGAAAAGACAATCTGCCAGACAAACAAAATAAAATAAATGAAGATCAAGTTAAAGAGATTAAATGTAGTCTGCCGCCAGTGTTTCTGGATGATAAGCTTCATTATCTGTCCATGTGTCTTTGCATAGAGAAGTTTACTGACAAGACGTTGATGGCTTCCAGATTTTAGACATTATAACCTACAAACAGCATGAATAGATCTCCAAACTCGACACTGAGAAGTTCAAAAGGGAAACGGAGAAAGAGAGGCAGAAAAGAGAGACAGAAAGTTGGCGAGGATGGTGGAGAGACAGCGGGAGACGTGCGTAGGTCTGTCTCAACTGGAGAGAAGACATCAGCGAGGCAGCAGACGGGACGACGCTGTCTCCCCGCGGGTAAAACACTATCATAACAGCACTGCAAACCTCTGTATCCTCCACCCACACTCTGTCTTTTTCTTGATGATGATCCAAAAGTTCCTTCTTTTTTTTTTCTTTTGCCCACTTATTTGGTGTCTTCACCAACTTTCTGAAGGACACACACTTCCTTTTGTTTCTTAAGATCTTTGTTAATGACCACCACCGGACACCGGGCCGTGGTTTGAAGGCAGGATGCATTCATGTTTATTGACAGCACTAAAAGCTCAGTTTCGGTCCAGCTGCTGCTAACGAAGTGAAGAGGTGGAGTTAATGAAAACTAATGAGCTGCATGCGTCGTTGTCTGTGTAGCAGCTACTGAATCGCGAGCCTTTGTCCCAGCTGAACATTACGTTATTTCAAATGAGGAACGCTGGCAGTTTATCGTTCCATTCAGATGAATCTAATCACATTTACCTCAGTTCCCAAGACAAGAAACACAGTGTGTGATTTCATCTAAAAACTGTTCATCTTTCCTACACCTGCAAATCAACTCATTTACACTATTTACATTCTTTTGCCGAAGTCCTGAAGAGCCTGCTTAACTTCACACAGTTTGTGTTAGAGGTAGGCAGTATTCTGGAGGATAGTTAGAGTAATTCAGGGAAGTGTGTCTCAGGGTACATAGATTTATCTCAACCCTTAGGACAACTACAAGACAGAATTACTGGATTACTGGTTACTCTCTGAAAGTGCCTGTCACTAACAGAATAACTTGACAGATATATTAAGAAGAGGTATGTATTTCTGGAGTGACAGGTTCAGCTTAACAACATCAGCTGTGGTGGCTTGTTCATCCCACCTCAGCTCCACCTGCTTCTTCTCAGTTCGGATTTTTGGGCTCCAGTAAGAAGTAACTGAAATCCTGACTTCACATAGCTTTGAATAAGCCTGTATTTGTTGCTATTGTGTCTGGTGTGTCTTTCATAACAATGGTGAACCTGTGAACTTTGTCAGCACTGCCATTAAACATCTCGTATACAGTGTCTCTACCTCCCTGGCCTGTCCAGGAGCATTGAGCTGCACCTCGTCCTTGGAGAAGGGAGCTGTAGAAAGCTGCAGGTTGGCTCTGGTATGCAGGCTGTAGATCTGTTACTACCAGGCAGGGCTTCTCGCTGTCCTCTGCCTTACAAAACACTCCTAATTAGAGCTGCTGATCTTTGTGCCAAGGCATCTTGATACAGGTTGTACCAGGGGCCTTGAAGGACTCTTTCATGTTTTTCTCTACAGCATCATCAGAGATGTAAGTCTTTACTCCAGCCCGGTTCACTTGACATTGATGCAATAGGTTAGGGTCAAGTTGTGCTCTTTTTTCCTCCCATTAACTTTGATGTCTTGTCAAATATATTTTAATTGGAATCAAAATCAGGTTTAGTTTTGGCCAAGTATATGTATTAGGGCTGTTGACCATGTTTTTATGCTAAATGCAGAACCTGTGAGGGTTTGTGGACAATATTTGCCATTGTTTGGTGCAGTAATTCCATAATAATAGAAACATACATTGGCATAATGCAAGCAGATTTCCCCACTCCCATGTTAATAAGAGTATTAAATACTTGATGAAATTCCCTTTAAGGTACATTTGGTAAATTTCCCCACTGTGGGACTAATAAAGGAATATCTTATCTTATCTTATCTTATTTTGAACAGATAAAAAAAAAAGTGTGATTAATTTGCGATTAATCACGATTAATTTATTATTTTAAGATTATTTGTGGGCTTTTTTGCCTTTAAAAGAGAGAGAGTGATGTGACGTGCAGCAAAGTGTCGCAGGTGGGATTCTGCTGCATTAAGGACTCAGTTATGGTACACGGGGCACCTGCTCCACCTATCTAGCTATCAGGGTGCCCACGATTAAATGTGCACACTTACAAAGAAGCTGTCTTTTGTTTGTCATTACAAATCTAATGTCAAATCAATTATATGTCAAGGCAAAGTCAAGCTCGACGAGCTTGTTCAGAGTTCACATCGGTTCACATTTTAAACTAAATCATACAAACAGTTCTCACTGAAAGAGTGCTCTGGTCTTATCTTTATAGATTTGACCTTCATTGCTGTCAGTTCTCATAACATGATACTCAGCAAATGAACTGCTGAGGTTTGGCAACGCAGTGACATCACTGCAATGAAGCCTGGAAAGGCAAAAAAACAAAAACCCGTCAGCAGTCAGATGATCAGATAGTTTATTCAGATGATCTAAACCACTTTGACTGGAGGTCAACATGAGAAAACCTGAAATGTCCCTCAATCTCTCATTGCACAGGAAAACCACCAGTGGAGGTGATCAGAGGTGATCATTTTACAGTTTGTCTGTTAGTTTTCTCTTCCACCCTGGAGGTTTGTTTAATCATCTGCTCGGTTCGTTCTAACACCATCCTGCTTCTTTCTACTAATGCTGCAGTGTTCCCAGATCTCAGTACTAAACCCACAGAGAAACACATAAGGGGTCTGTAGGGGAGGACAGCAGGTCAACAGTGTAGACTACATCACATAGTAGTGGTGTACATGATCTGAAAGCTGGGAACCTGGAGGTTGACTCGATGCAGCTCAGTTGTTCTAGTTATAAAACAGAGATATGATAATAATATGAATAAATTAATAAGTTTATTAATTCAGATAAATTGCAAAAGTGGACCTAGAACATTTTAATAGAAGTATATGATGGCCTGGTTTTTTTTTGGGGGTTTATACCATTTGTTAATAATATTTGTTGCTATGTTTAGCCATTTTTTTTTACCATTTGAGAATTGATATAAAAGGTAATAAATAATCCCTCCAAAATAGTAGACATGGGTCATGATTTTCAATTTTTCAGTCATTCAATTATGAAAAATAGTTGTCATGTCTTAAAAAAATATCTTGTCCCTTTTTTAACAGTTGAAGATGCCACCTGGTGGTAATATTACTACCGGTAAAATTAGTGTGGCATGTTTAGTACGGCTGTTTTCCGTCGGCATAGGTGTGTTTGTCTGTTCCAACAATATTGTCGAAATAAACCTTTAATTTATAGTCTTATATGGGAAAATGTGCCAAACCTACATGCCATTTTCTCAATTTTTAAAAAAATATTGAGGAGTTTCCAGTAATTTTCCAATTGTAATTTTGATTGAAATGCACATCCCTTCAAAATACCACATGAAGACACAAGACCTCAAGGAAGACCACAGAAAAATCAAAGTCTCGGCTTTCCAGTCATACCCAGTATGCACAAATATTCAAATATACAATTTTAGAATAGGATTTATACTGAATTTAAAAAAAATGCATGTATTTTGGTACAAACCGCATGTGATTATCATAAAGTTGGCACGTGTGTAAAGATGCAGCGGGTCTCAGGGGTTAACTGAGTACAGTATTAGGGACTGGTCACAGCAACATTTAAAGCTAAATAAAATAAAACAAAATACTTAGTTAGGTCTAGAAAAAGATTGACTTAACTACTTAAGATTAGGAAAAGATCGTGGTTTGGTTTTAAATTACACCGGAAGTGGCATAACGTAAGTATAGAAGTTACCCGTGACAAAAACTACTTAGTTAGGTTTAGGAAATGTTACGTGACAAATTAATTAACTTTGGCTTGTGGTTTTACACAGAACACAAACACCGGTCTCCTAGGTGACAGTCTGGTGTTTGCTGATCCACCCATCCACCCCGACCTTCCCCCCATGCAGCATTTGCTGCTCTCTATACTTTTCACAATTACGTGGATTACATACAAATTGATTTAGTGCTGATCATCACAAAAAAAACTATGTGTCCGTATACTCAAATCAATAGATTGGCCTGTGTGACTATTTCACTGCTGAAATACAGTATGTGCCATCTTGAGGACAAGATCATTATTGGTCTGACGGGGCACTTTTTATCACTGATAACAACAATGACCTTAAAGAATCCTGGTATTGACTGGTTAAAGATCTGTAGCCTGTGTAGAAATCTCCCACCAGAAAATGGCCAAATGTCAGAAGAGAAGTAATTTCCCTGAGAGTGAACGTAAGTTTTCCAGGCTTCTAGGTCTCTCACTGAGTTGCTCGCTGTCTCCTCCCTGTGTGAATATGATAATGAAGGTCTGCTGAGGGAGCTCCCATTCATACCAACATGTCTTGTTACACAGAAAGTGCCAGCAGTCTATCTCTAACACCCTTTAATTCTGCCCTGTGAAACAGCACTTTAGTTAGACATAACTCAGAAACCTGTCAATTATATTTCTTCCCCACTTACAATGTGAGGAAAAAGTCTCTGCATTTGTTCCCTGGCTACTTACAAGACAGCTTGTTAGTGTCAGTATTTCTCATCCAATCCACTAGTGTCCCCTAAGACGTAAAGCAGTGAGCTCTGCTGCTGGCGGTGCCTGTCGCTCTCCACGTAGGAATGCTAACAGCACAGCAATTGGCCATTTTCAGCTGGACCCAACACCCATCATAGAAAGTCCAAGATTCAAACAGGTAGCTGGTGAGGAAAACCCCCACCTGGCACGGAGAAACACAGAGGCAAGTCCCTTTAATGACCCATGTGTCCATTCACCTCTGTGGCCTGGGTCGTGGGAGAACCACAGATTCCAGGAGGGATTTGGGGCTTACACCATCTTAAGTTTCATAATATATTGTCAGTGTGTGAACATGAGGCCCTTGTGTATTATGCTCACCATTTATGTAATCCCTTCTGTAACATAATAGCCTGTACTTAGGCAGGAAAACAAAAGCACAGGCGGGGAGAGTTTAAAAACGCTGCATTGGATTTCGTCACATATATCTGTGTCATTCAGCGCTGTCTGCTGCCTGTCTGAAAGGTGTCCCGCATGGAGAGGAGAGAGACAACATGGGAGTGCAAACTGCAGGGAACCACTGAAATCTAATCAGGAACACAAGCAAACAAGTCAGGTAATATGATGACGGGCTTAAAGGTGGAGGATATGTTTGACAAAAACACATCAGATCAAGATAATGAAGGCTTTTCAAGCTGTTTTTTGAGACGAAATGTATAAAATAAGTGCACACAGTTCACACAAAGGGACCAGTTCAAATGTAAACAGACACATTATTTTTTTAGCTTGTAGCGGGATCAGTTTTAAAGCTAGAGTGAAGATATCGATTTCATATGAAACTAGAAATCTGAGGAATCCTTTCCTCCCTTTGATGGCGTCTTCCATCATTCTCTGGCTCTGCATTCCCCCAAAAGTCAGTAGTCGTTTGGTCAAAGTTGATTTGCTTCACTCCCTAATCACAGTGATTCCTTTGAAATTACATAATTTTGCGTGTTGCTTTAAATGCTGCTGTGGCCAATCCTTAATCACTGAACTCAATAAGTTAACCCCTCTGAGACTCATGGCATCGTCAGCGATCCCAGCTGACATTACTGTCACTCCAGCTTTGGGCTAAATGATGCTACAAATTTTGGTGAGGAACAAATTATCATATTCAAAGGACTCTGTTGACCTCTGACCTCCAGATATGTGAATGAAAGTGGGTTCTATGGGTTCCCATGAGTCTCCCCCTCTACAGACATGCCCACGTTATAATAATCACAAGCAGTTTTGTGCAGAATCTAAAATAGACGGATGGATGGCTTTTTGTTTTGTCTGTTACATTCATCCTTTTCCCCCTTTTAAATCAAAATATATTATACAGGGGACGAACGCACAGGAGAGTGTGTTCTGTGTAATGGACGGAGTCAGTTACTCTTTAGGATGCTACAGTGGGCCCTCAGTTCATCGGTAAGAGAGGGTCTTTTATATCTCCTTTTTTTATTTGTTCACTATTTTAGTGATACACAGATAGATTTGAATGGCTAGTGGCAAAGCAAAATTCATCTCTATTAATGTAAATGGGCTGTTGAACCCAACGAATCAGATGCAGCAAAATTTTACTAAAATGAAGGTAGATAAAGAGGGTAGATTTATTCTAGTGAGGGGGAATATAGACGGGAACCCACTACGTGTGCTGAATGTATATGCACCCCCTGGAGTGGTAAGTGCTTTAAATAAATAAATAAATAAAAATAATTTTAAATATACATTTATTACCAGAGTTGGACTCCTCCCTGAAATTAGTAAAAGTACTCTTTGGCATGGCAAACCGAACATTTCAAATATTTGGGCGTCATAATACCAAAAGATCTTACAAAACTATCACACTGTGACTATTCTCTTATTTAAAAAAATAAATAACTCAATAACTAAATAAATAAAATGATAAAATGCAAAAATAATCTGTGAAATTGGCAAACAACCTAAACAGTGTTTTATTACAAGGTTGCACGTCTCACCTCGTATTTCATGTCCACACGTTTCACATGCAGCTATCTCAGCTGAAGTCTGTGTGAGGTATTCACAGTCCCACCTCCCATCCTGCCTTTATAAACACCTGCTTATGACGTATGCATGTTTTTGTGCGTAAGTACTGTCTATACATCTGGCCCAAGAAAATCAAACTACGACAGACTGAAAAGACATTAAGGCCTGGTGGACGTTCGAAATGTCTTCTCCACATTGAATCTTTGCACACAGTTCTAACTTAACACTTTAACTGAACCAAGCTGATGTTAATACTGCGACCCACTGTGCTCAAAACCACCTACCAAACAACATTTTTAAAAATATGTATTTAAATAACAGCATATTATGAGTAGAGCCCAAATTATAAATCGTCCAGGGGGATATATCAGCTGACATCAGCTCATCACAAACATTTGTTGTCATCATTTATGTCAACTGATAAATCAAGAAATCATAGTACAGAAATGTGTTTGAAGCAATTTAGAAACAGTTTCTCCATCACAGTTTGACTAATACACATCTTTGTCACAATTCAAGACAAATGTAAGGGATATTTCATGAACGTTTTTGTTTATATTATTTTCTTATGAAAAAAAAAGAAAGAAAAAAGAATATGGACTAATATGTTATTATAACACATACATACTATACCATTGTTAGAACTGTCAACATCAGCATTAAACTAAAACGTCCTTTATTGATCAGGTCTTGAGCTCAGTTACTGTCTTCCCACCGACTTGTGATTTAACATTACTGTAATTTAGTGTAAAACATTTTTTATTTGATTAAAAAAAACAGAATTTTACATTTAGGACAGCAACTAAAACAAATATCTGCAGAACTTAAAGTGCAAAATGAGGCAGAAATGTGATTCAGTTTTAGTCTGTTTTCATCAGGAGTCAACTAATAATGGCAGGTGTTGACAATAAAATCTATAAAAATAGCCTATAATCTATAACAATATGCATTAAGTGAATCAGCCCTCCCACAGTAACCTCACTGAAACATTTGCTTGAGCACATGCTCAGGGACAAAATGTTGCAGAGCGTGAGAGCATGCAGAGAAGCGTCTGACTCACAGCGAAAGTGGCAGCTATGGCCGTTAGGTCACGTCCTCCTCCGGAAACAGGCGTGCAAAGCCAACACATGTCCAGAACACTTCCAAGGGCCCCTGAACCAGGGTCAGGTCAGGGGCCCTAACCCTCCTGGCTCCCCTCTTACTCCCAGCACTGCTGGGCCACAGGTCACTTCCACGGCTCAGTCCTGTCATTGTAGTGCTGTTAAATGCCAAAACACAAGCAGCAAACGCTGCCTTAATGACAGTAACATGCAAAACATTGGTTTGAATCCACAATCTGATAAAAAAAAGAAGAAGTAAACATTATTACAAATCTGATGAAATATTCAGGACCAATTTTCAGTACTTAACTCTGCACATTTTGGTTGGTGCCATAAATTTGAGATTTTGGTTTGCATAAGAAGAAGAAGAAGAAGAAGAAGATCTACCTTTATTAGTCCCACAATGGGGAAATTCAATTTACACTTAATATAATAATGCAACACTTATTTCCAACATGTAACTCGATGTTAAGACAACACATCATTATACTTACACTCATCAAATACATCACATCAGTAACATCACTGCAATGTTTGGTAACACTAACACTCAGCCATCATTTAGAAATGGTAAACTGATTAATTAAACTTAGTTAATAACTGTTTTAAAGGTAAAAAACAATTAGATGACAATAATGTTTACTAATTATTAGTAATGCTATATTTCTTTTATTTTACATTTAGTTTGTGCAATATGGATTTAATATTTTATAAATTATATATTGCATCATAGCTGATAAGAGATCATAAATATTGCATTCTAATTACATAAACTATTTATTAAGAGTTTATTGTTGTACACATTATAACATTTTATATATTATATTAAGTATTTGTTTATTGATTACCAAATGATTTGTAAACCTTCATGAAATTTGTTTGTAAAACATCTATAAAAATTATATAGATAGATGGACCAGAAACCAAATATTAACCATTGGCAAAGTGCTAATTATTTATCTAAAGGATATTTATAGATGCTTTACAAGGTGTTTATTAACCATTTGACAAGGTATTATAATTAGCAGTTGCAGCTTTAAATAATGTTTAAAGATGTTTACAAACCAGTTATTAATCATTAACAAAGTGTTACAAATATCTATCAATATGTTTATAGATGTTTTACAGATGATTTCTTGAATCTATATTATTATTATTAGAAATTGTTACTTACTCTTTATCATATAAATTAGAAGTCGGTTGATTAATCGGGCAGATTATTTGCTGTTTTTTTCATTATCGGCATCGGCCGATGTCGCTGTACAACATGTGTGACTCCGCCCCCCTTGTGTCAATCAAACTGCCGTTCTACCGCCAGCTTAGCGACTTTGTCGCTATATTTAGCGAGTCTTCAGACCCCTCTAGCGACTCTTTTTCAAACAAGCACCTAGCGACAAATCTAGTGACTTTTTCTGGTGTTATTGAGACTTTTGGAGAGTAACGTGAAAGCAGGTATCGTTCTTACTCACACTCGCACGGTCGGCAGCCATCCAAGTTGCAGGAGTTTTTCGCGCCGTAAAGCACAAAAAAATACCCAAAAATTTGCATTGACAATCAATGGAGTTTAATTCTAGAAAATTCAATTTTTCATCCGTTTCCAAGTATTTTTAACTCAGTCACATTTCCTATATTTTCCTTAAATTTCTATATCTTTATCTTTTATGCTTTTTGAGATATTTGACATTAAAAAGGGCTTTTGCCATTTTTCTGATTTTGTCAGAGTGCGGGACATCACAGCTAGAAGGTGAAGCAGCAGGGAGAAATTGTTCAAAATTTCACAAACAACTTGCGCCCACGTCAGTCATCCCCCTCCATGGACCCCAATGTTAAATCAGAGCAGGATTTTCTGCCAGACTTAAGACACAAAGATTTTTAGACACTGGTAAGCACATTTTACCCTTAAGTAACAAAATAATTACACTGCTGAGTTCATCAAGGCCTCTACTCTCATGATCTAGTCATCTTTTTTGAGATTAAATGCTCATTTGACCTTTAATGTCCATGCGGACATCTCCATGTGTTTCAATGAGAATGTGCTGAGTCATTCTGTTGTCTGCCCTGCAGCATTATAGATTCAGAAATGTTCAGATTTTTCATTTCAAAAGATTCTGCAAATACATTTTACGGTATAAAAATATAATAAATGATTCAACAAGTAAAATAAAAAGAAAGGAAAAAATGAATTAAAAGACAATAAACAGAAATAAATGGGGGTCTATTCAAGAACTGGACTAAAGGAGGTGCTAAAAGTAGAAGTGCATGTAGCCCAACATGACCGACGGCATAAAGATCTCTGAGGGTCTTAACAGTGTTTCCATATGAAATATTACACTTTCTTGCTCCTATAGCAGACGACCTTTGACCCTGCTCAACCACCTACTCATGTTAGGTGCTCTACAAATAAACTTATAATTTTTCACCATAGAGGAACCTCCACTTTGAGTTATTTAATTCATCATGTCAGCCAAAACCAGCTCATTTTATAACATAATATAGATATCACTAGAACAATAAACACTTGTCCATAAAGTTGTTCTTGGATATCTGTGAAAACCAACAGAGAACACTGATCGCACAGACCAATATTCAGAATAATTTAAAGCTCAATCCAAAACACAAAGACTATCCTAACAAAAAACATTTAAGACTTTTAAACAAATCCACCATTTTGTAGTTTTAATGATGCAAAAATGAAGTAAACCCCAGTGGAGAAGTGTAGTAGCAGCTAAATGGATCAGAGATGATGATCAGTTTCACCAGAAGGCACCAAGTTGTTGTTAAAACCAGTCTCATTACACTACTTTTGATTTGATTTATTGATTACTGTCATGATGTCATCACAAATTCAACAAACATAAGAAAACTTGTTTTTGAAGCATATTACCAACCGTATCTTTAAAGGAGGACTTTTAAACCACAGCACCACTTCTTTCAGAAAGTCATTCTCAGCTTATTAACAGTCCTCGCTGCACAAAACACACATCTGTCAATCAAGAATCCCTGAAACTCCAACTGAAAACTATACTGACTTTTAATTATTTATTTTTTTACCTATCATACTATGACTTATTTTTTTTGTACATACTATACTGACTATTAATTAGTTATTTTTACTCACTATACTATGACTTTTAACTATTTATTTTTTCATATACGATACTGACTTTTAATTATTATTATTTTTTTTACATATTATACTATGACTTTTAATAGTTTATTTTTTGTACATATTATACTATGACTTTTAATAGTTTATTTTTTGTACATATTATACTATGACTTTTAATTGTTTAATTTTTTACACACTATACTATGACTTTTAACTATTTATTTTTTACATACTATGCTGACTTTTAATTATTATTATTATTATTATTATTATTATTATTTTTACATATTATACTATGACTTTAACTATTTTTTTTACAGACTATACTGACTTTTTTTTTCATGTCCGTGACATTTTCTACAGATGTCGAGACTTTGAAACTGTAGTTATGTTGCCGATATGATGTCCATATACAGTCAAACGAGCACTTTCACTGCCGTGAAATGCACAGCTTGTGTCAATAATAGGCGAGACCTTGAATCTCTAGAAGAGACGCAGCTGAGACGTGTCTTACATGGGCGGGCAGTTACTGTGTGGAAGCTCTAAGCAGTTAACATGGACACCAAAAAACAACAGGTAACGCAGCCGCCATCAGCCATCAGTCACTTCCTCACCTCGCCCACTGTGTGTGAGCCTCTCTGTGACATAAACACAGCATAGCTGTGGATACCTTAAGCAACATCTAGCTGGCTGCTCATCATGTCTCAGTTTAAACTGGACACACTAAAATACAGAGAGGAGTGGGAATCAAATCCTGAATGAAAGTAACTCCTCTGCATCTGTGATAAATGCTGCTAAGTGCACTAAAACTTTATTTTTTACATCCAAAAGTTTGACAAAGTTCAGTTTTTACCTCCACCAAGGAGGTTATGTTTTTGCCGGCATTTATCTGTCTGTTTGTCTGTTTGTCTGTGTTCAAGATAAGGTGAACTTCTATCAAATCCCATGCTTACTTCAACAATAATCAACATCCCCAGATATGTGTTGAAGACTGTTATTTTTCTGACCATGACACAGTTTGTATCACTTTGTAAAATGTTAATGTACATATGTTGGTTTTAGAAATAATGTATTGTGAGTTTTATGTTGTGTCTTGTATATATGTTCTATGTTTGCCACTGATATACCATTCTTTTTAAAAAATGTAGGATTTTTATTTTGGAGTGAATTACAATATGGGGGGAAACTATGGTGCTTGGCGGAGGTCTGCGCTCTCCGAGTGCTTTTCTAGTTATTAAGTTATTATTATGCTTTTATAATCAATCAGATGGAGGAAACCCCCCCCCCCATAAAAAAAATGATTCTGTAATAAATCAGCATTGGCCATAAAAACATATCAGTCGGCCTCTAATATAAATTGCTCTAAAATATAAAACAAACATCACACTACCAGACACGAGTCAGCATGAGCTCACACGTTCTATATTAAACTCATAAGGTTATCCCTTGGTTTTTATTTGGGTGGGGTTTCTGCTGCAGTAGTCACCCTCCAGTCTTTATTGGCTTTTGGGGATTTTGGAAATGATTTGTAAGTGCTCTTTTTGGCCTTAAGTCACCCAGTTAATGGTTTATAGACTCACACAACATTAGACAGAGATGCTCCAGGCTGTTTACAAGCTGCTCGGGCACATCAACCCAATCAACTCCTGTTGCTCTGTCAGCGGGGCTTCCATCAGGTATCCGTTTGGATGGAGTACAAACACTCACCTCCAACAATATAGACCAGAACTTTAACAGGGTGTAAACAGTTTTCCTGTGAAACAACGAAAGGAGATAAGAATGCAGACATATCAGCAACTGATGGCACACATCTGTTAAAAGTTCACCGGAGACCAACTTTAATGAGCTGACAGACTTCTGCACACCCTGGTCCAGGTTTCTGTTTGATAACATCCACTTAGACAGGAATAGGCTGTTGGTGTTGTGGTAGGAATGGTTTCTCCTGGGACTGGGGGAACGTGTCCCCCTTCTTTGATTTGTTCACAAATCCCTCTAGTGTCCTCAGATTGTCTGGTGGTGATCTGACAGTTGATACGAATATTTTTGAACTCCACTAGTTTGCAAAAAGTGGTGTATTCACTTTTTTTTGCCCTGGGTTTTGTCGCTCAGGTAGGCTGTTCAATCATCTATATATCATGACAATACTAATTCTGATGCTATATGCTAACAGATAAAGGAATAATGATAATATCATACGTGCTTTGAATTCCTTAGATGTATCTATGCAGTGTTCTTAGCAGACCATAAAAGACTTGAGACTTGACTTGGACTTGCCTCAGACTTGCAACTTGATGTGGAGTCCAGCTCAAAAACTTACAACTCCACTTAGACTCCAACTCAAAGACTTGCAACTTCACTTGGACTCCAGCTCAGAGACTTTTATTGGACCTGCCCCTTAAAGACTTGAGACTTGACTTAGTACTTGTAACCAGAGACTTGATACTTTTCTTGGACTCAAACTCAAAGACTTGAGAAGTGACTTGCACAGTAGCTAAACAACTTGAGTCTTGACTAGGACTCCAGCTCAAAGACTTGTGGCTTTGCTTGAAATCAAGCTCAAAGACTCGACGTGGACTTGTGACCAAAGAATTGAGACTTGCCTTGGACTCTAGCTCAAAGATGAGACTTGCTGTGGACTAAAGCTCAAAGACTTGAAACTTCACTTGGACTTATGATCAAAGACTTGGGACTTGAGTTAGACACATGCTCAAAGACTTAAGACTAAGGACTTAGATTTGACATGACTTGCAAAAAATGACTTGTGATCATTTCTGGTGTGAGGTGATTAGTTAGTTAGATGGAGAGAAATATTTTAAACACTACAAACACAAAAACGAAAATATCAGTTTTCTGACTGAATGAATGATTTTAACATTTTCATCAACAGACCACGGGGAGGGATGGATGGTGCAACATATATGCAAACACAACAATGACTTAGTATCATGTCTCTATCAGAGAGAGCAACTATGATTTTAAGTAGGCTTAGAGACTTAATCAGTCATAAGTGAACAATTTACAAAGAAATTTCTTTTCCATTATTACCATTATTATGGAACCAATTTCATGCTGTGTTATTTGCCCCCAGCCCTCCTTTGAAGCCAAAACCACACAACTGGTTGATCTCAAGTTCTATCCAACCCACATGTAAATCCTCTGGTGGTGATGCTGAAATGGTACTCCATTAGTACTTGTGCATATACTGAAAATACAAATATTTTCCATGTAAACATTGGATACACAGTTAACTAACTCTGTGACAATAGTATCAAAGCCGTCTCAGGAGCTAAGAGAGACGCAGCAGAGTAAATGCTGTATCTGGAGGATTATCAGCAATATACTATGCTAATGATGTGTGTCAGTAGGTGTGTGTGTGTGTGTGTGTGTGTGTGTGTGCATGTGCGTGTGTGTGTGTGTGTGTGTGTGTGTGTGTGTGTGTGTGTGTGTGTGTGTGTGTGTGTGTGTGTTGATGTGTCAGCCCTGGCAGCTGTTCTGTGTTTGGACAGAGGAGCCTGCTGTGGCGACT
Organism: Pterois miles; assembly: GCA_947000775.1. Lineage (NCBI taxonomy): Eukaryota > Metazoa > Chordata > Actinopteri > Perciformes > Scorpaenidae > Pterois > Pterois miles. The sequence continues at coordinate 2,693,095 of CAMQGK010000005.1, read as the reverse complement.
GGCTGTGATGGGAATCTTGTGGGAGCTGCTGTGGGTTCCCTTCCTTGGTAATTAGAGTGGGCAGGATGCTGCTGTAAACACACTCCGCTTACTGCTGAAAGAAGGGTGGAGCTATGAGCCGTCCCCTCCTGTAAGCGAAAAGCTCAATTTACTTCATTCTTCATTCGGTGGCTCTGTTAGAAGAGTTGGGCCGGTGTTAAAATAAACAGTTTAATGGACTGGAGCGGGATACCGAATTTTACCAATACGCACTTGACTCAGCAACCTCCACCAAAACTGTGTGGAGCACCACTCCACCGCCTGTCTCATAGTTCACACTACATGACTTTAACACTTTCTGCTCCCCAACAGTTTTTAAGCTTCCTGACAAAAGCCTCAAATCAGAGGCAAATCGGCGCCGGCTTGCTGCTTGTTGAAGAACATACAGTGACTTTCAGGGTTTCGTGAATGAATATAGTTACCACACTTTTTTAACGTTTCTCTGTCTAAAATAAATACAATTGACATCTTTAATGAAATGAAATGGTCATTAAAGGCAGACTCTATGTAGACAGAAAGGGCTGAGAGCAGCAGAAGCAGAAATGACAACTTTTCCATTCATTTCTTCTCTGGTCTGATGATTGTCACACAGCTGATCTGCTCATAGTGCCTCTCTCTCTGTCACTCGACCACTCACTCGCAACGCACACATTACCTTAAACTGCTCTGATACCAACGTAATATGTAAACACGTGTGTACCTGATGTTATAGTAGGTACACTGTTAACTCACCATTGCTTTGCACTATGCACTCTATGTTTCTCTGGCAATGCTACAAGGTGAACAACAAATCTGTGTTGAAATCAGCAGGATGAGAGCTAGTTAACAGGAGTTGCCATTACATTATGTTGACATTAGAAAGTGTTCAGGATCTACTCAGTAAAGATGAGTATTGGGCGAAGGTAAATTTTAATGTTATCATGATGTGTTCAAAGGTAATCTTGTAAAATGTACAGTAGTTTTTGGCGAGAAACTTGCTTAAAGCCAGTTGCTTGAAGGAGATGTTTTCACAACAATATATAATATATCTATATAAATAGATAACAGAGAGGAAATTATTACCAGTTTCACTTCACGGTTATAAAGGAATGGATGCTGAAGTATTTGGCATTTATTGTTTTACCTTTACCTACTTTTGTGTTTTACCGTGGAATTGAATTAGTATAGTAAATGGTGGAATTTCACTGGTATTGATATGGACTACTGTATTTGTGGCATGGTGACGTCCCTAGTGTACGCCTATGGCAACTGATGAAACACTTACACCAAATGTATAAGTGAGGCACAAAAAGGTGCAGTGAAAATTTTTGGGTGCACCTAAATTATGTGCTGGTGCACCTAAATAAAAAAGTTAGGCACCCCAGTGCAACCAATGTATTGTGTTAATCACATTGTCATATTGCTTATTACTAAACCAATACAAGATGGATTTAGTGTTGTTTGGCCGTCGGCACAGGTAGTTGACGTAGCCCACTTTTTGATTTGCCAAAACGCGTCAAAATGACAAATGCCGGCTTACACTCAAAGCCCTTTACACTACATGTCAGCATTCAGCCAATCGCACACATTCACACACCGATGGCAGAGGCCGCAATACAAGGTGACAACCTGCCCATCAGGATCTAATCTAAGTACTCACACCAATTGAATTGAGCAATTTGGGGTTAAGTGTTAAGTGTCTGAAGGACACTTTGACATATGACTGGAGAAGCGTTGGATCCAACCGCCGATCTTCCAAATGGTGGACGACCTGCTCTACCTCTGAGCCACAGCTGCCCTTTTCAACCCAGCTCTAGCTGTTAGAATTTTTCTGAAAACTCAATATTTGCACTTATAGTACTGTCGAGTTTAGCTTTGCATAACACACCAAGGCACCGTGTTGGCAGCATTTATGACAGATTGAATCAATTAATGAAAATGCACTCACACGTATCTGTTTAAGCCTTTAGCCTTAGAACATTTCAAGATTAAATAAAGAAACAGAGGCGCACATATAAAGCTTGCTGGGAAAGAAGTATCAGGGGTGGACAGATTTCAGTATTTTACTTTTTTTGACAGTTTTATATTCTCTGCTTTAGGACACATGCAATAGTTTCTAGACAGCAGATATCATCATGACTCACACACTGTTTTACATGTATAAGATGTATGTGACAGTCTTCAGCTGAGATACAAATCGTACAATGACCAAGAAAATAAACAAGACTAAAACCCCACTGTCTATAGTGGTCTTCATAAAACACCTCATACTATAATGCACTGTATATGACAAAACCTAATGTAGTAAATTTGCAAAAACTGATATGGACATAGTCAGGGGATGCACATCAGTTTCTGTTTAATACTGAGTAGACAGACATGTCCACACATCAGCAGGTGATTGAAATCTCACTGTGGCGCCGTTGTGGTGTAGACGTTAAGGTGATCACCATGAACTACAATGTCCCTGGTTCCGGGCCACAGATTTTAGTTGTTCAGATGTCAATTACAGTCACTGTCTCTTCTCAGTTCCTGTCAGCTCTCCACTGTCTCCTGTCTCATAAAAGCATAAAATGCCTCAAAAAAACACATTAATGTCAGATGTCAAATTCTTTGCTATTAACCAAAACCACTATGTCCTCAAAGCTAATTAATGAAAACCTTGGCCACATGGTCCAGGGCCTTTGTATGTTACAAGCTTCAAAGAGGAAACTCAAACTATCTCAGTCTTAAGTGACTCATCTACCAAAGAGAGCAAACAAGTCATGAAAATACCATTTAGTCGTCTGTCAAGAATCTAATTATGCTGTGTGGTGGTACAGCAGGCTGTGGGCTGTGTGCACAGGCCTGCTGTGCTAAGCTTCGCTGGGGTTGAATAAAAGGAGATATCCTGTTCTATCTGTCAAAAGCACCTTGCTCGGAATGATGGATAGCAGCTCCATCGGGCACGTAATACTCTCTAAAGAGGAAAAAGCCTCCTTCATTTTAAAGCAACAATGCCAATTACAGCTCAGGTCTGCCGGCCCAACTGCTCCTCTGCACAGAGCTGCAGTTCTGGAACACTGAGCACTGAAACCCCGACTGAACACATTCAGATTACATATTCATGCCTTCAGCAAACCCAATCTCACACCAACAGTCACACAAATGCATTCACACAGATAGTTCTCAAGGGAAACATTGCAACCTGCGAGGAAGCAGTGGTCTGCAGAGGAGGAGGCTACCTCAGGGAGTGGTTCAAAGTTTCCATCACCAGAAAGCGTCAACACTGTTGAAAAGACAGACAGCAGGCATGCATTCATTTCACTAGCTCAATCTTACTTTTAGATCTGTGCATGCTTATTTCAGTCCTCCGACCCAAACAGACAGAGATTAAAATGTAGGGATTGCTTCTCCTTCCCCAATCCAGTTTATGCTCTTGTAAAAGGGCATATTTAGTACAGGGTCAATGCTGCTGTAGTGGCTTCTGTAGCGAAGAGATTTCAGACTCAACTATCTGCCATCTTCCTCCACTCTTTATCTCCCCACAACAGGCCCAACACTCAGCTTCCAGGCTCACAAGCTCACACTGGCAAACACAGCCTACAGTGTGTTACACACTACACACACACACACACACACACATACATGCAAGACATGCAGCGGCTGGGTGTTGCAGGCTGATAAAGAAGCAATTAAAGCCATCAGATTTCAGTCTTGTGTAAAAATAGCTGCTTATTTACTTGGCCCTCACTGATGACATTGACAATTACTTTATCTACTCAGACTAAGTTCTCAGTCACAGCTCCACAGAGGACTTGCAGCACACCGGCGTCTGTTTTCAGTAATGTCATCTCTAACTTGTGGAGACTTTCTTTAACTTTCTCGTCACGCTGTGAAGGCCATCTGTCAGGAAGTTACCTGCTGTGGCATCACAAAACTCAATGACACTCTAATTATCCCCATGGGACACAGCGCCATTTCAGCAGACAAAGTGGAGGCTGAATTATATACCTCTGGTGGTTACGTCTAAACCTGTTTATATTTATAGCACACGTGTATTGTGCATTATATTCTCTTATTTATTTTGTTATTGAAAGTGATGATTGCACTGAGGAGAAAAATTGCCCCGTAAATTTCTTTAAAGGACCAGTATGTAACTATTGGGGGGTATAATGGCAGTAATGGACTATATTAATATTAATAAGCTTTATTGTATAATCACCTGATAATAACAATCATATTTTTGTTACCTCAATATGAGCCATTTATATCTATGTAGGGAGCAGGGTCCACCCTGTTACACAACCATATTTCTACAGTAGCCCAGAATGGACAGACCAAACCCTTTTCCTGCTTGGGTTGGAACTGATAACGTTATTCGTTCCTGTCGCTGCCACTGGTTGCTCTCTCTTGCTTCACCACTCACTTCTCACATACAGACACTATGCCAGGGGCCTTCAACCTTTTTTTTCTCAGAGAGTAAATTTGACTAAAACATATTGTCACCAAGTTATACATTGCCAATAGCAGAATTAATGTCTGTCTTACTTTCATGGTCCTTTAATATGTTTCAGCCACCACAGTCACTGCTTCTATTACGATTCTGCCATATGCAAATGAAGGCTAAATGAAGGCTGTGGTGCTGCATCTGACTTCTCCGTCAGTTAAACAAAGACTGTTGTCTTTTTAAACGTTGTCTTAAACTCTGTTCGTAGACTGCTACCAGCCGGAAAGTCCAGTGATAAAATGCTGTGAACTTTGGTTGCAATCTCCTCACCTCACTGCTAGATACCGTCAGATCCTACACACTGGACCTTTAAGTCACAAAATTCACACTTTTGTAGCGTTATTAAGAGGATTTCCTCATTTCCATCTGCTTCATGTTGTCTTTACTGTCAGCTAAAACAAATAACACACCTCTCTGTCCATCTGGCCTTGAGGTGTAGTTACATTTTTGAGGAGGTGCTTGTCAACCATGGTGGGACCATCAAAGCCAAGGCTGGATTACAAACTGTGTAAACTGGGCCGCTGTCTATAGTTTTTGGTAATGTCCCAGACCATATTGCTGGGCCTGGACCACTGGAGGGAAGGGAATGAGAGGTTTTCTAAAGGACTCAGGTGCCTGGAAATGCTGCTGCTTTTGTCCACAGTGGACACAAAATCAACACAAATTTAGCAGGGCTGTCAATGTTAACGCGATAATAACGCATTAACGCCAATTTGTTTTAACGGCGCTAATTTCTTTAATGCGTTAACACAACTTGTGATGTCGGGTTGTTGTAGGCTCAGTTTTAAAGCTAGAGTGAAGATGTTGGTGTGATATGTGAAATTAGAAAACCTAAGGAATCCATTGGCATCAACCATTTCATTATAGCTTATAGGAAAGAATGCAAAATAAAGCTACAAAGTAATGCTAAATTTTGTTGAGGAAAAACTGGCATAGCTATTTTCAAAGGGGTCTTTTCACCTCTGACCTCAAGAGATATGCATGTAAATGGGTTCTATGGTTCTATGGGTACCCACTAGTCTCCCCTTTACAGATATGCCCTCTTTATGATAATCACATGCAGTTTGGATCAAGTCATAGTCAAGTCAGCACACTGACACACTGACAGCTGTTGTCTGTTGGGCTGCATTACCGTTTTAATTGGAGTACATTTTTTATGGAAATGGAGTACCTGTGAGGGTTCCTGGGTAATATTTGTTATTGTTTTGTTTTGTTCATTGATTTCCAATAATACATAAATACATGCATTTGCATAAAGCAGCATATTTGACACATAACACCTGAGAGTGCTGGTTGGTGTATGGTTACACCATGAAGCTGCCATGTGAAGTCTTCTAACGTCCTAGAACCATGTTAGAAACAGTGTTCTCAGTTTAACATGTTGCCCCTGACACTTCTGCATAGATCACTGAATCAAAACTAATCTGTAACAGGGATTAAAGAGGGCTGGACCTGTACAAGGGACTTTTTTTGCGATCCAGAGTGGTCACCAGCGTAGGCTGGCAGCATGGTTGTAGTCCAAGATATTTTCTATTATATTATTCCATCATTATATCCTGATTGACTGTCGCAAGTAATGACGAATCCTGTGTCATACATTTAAACGTAGAGTTGATAACAATTTAAGAATTTTTTGTTATATTTGTTGAAATTCTCATTACAACCCAACAGAAATCAATAAATCAATTACTCTGTGGCATATGTGGTGTGATCCAACCTTGCAAAGTGAAAGGATGAAATGTTTCCTTAACAGATCCCTCTATCTTTTCACTACCAAGGTTTTCCTCTCCACTATACTATGTTTTACTTAAATTTGTGATTTTGCAATCTTGCAAATTTGTGCGTTCTTCTCATAAATTTGCCTCTTTTATCTACCTCTTGATTTTTTTTTTTATGTAAATGTATTAGTTTCATTTCAGAAATTATCTTAGAGTTTTTTTCTCAGAAAATTACCTACAATGGAACTAATGATTTTGTTTTCTTCATCAGAAACTTAGATCTGTGTTTTGATATGTTGTGTAATGACACCTGATCACATGCTTTTGCAGTTACACTAGATATTAATAAATGTTCTTGTTACAGTATCTTGATTCTGGCCATATAGGATTTGATCTAAATATGCAAATTAGTGGGTCAACCAACAAGGCGTGTCAGGTCATGGGAAGTGATTCTGAATGTGCTCAAGAAACGGCTACAATTTGCAAGAGGAGTGTTTTCTTAAGACTGTGACCCAGCTGTATAGATTCCATTTACACATGGCTTTGACCCGATCCGAGGGATGTGCTGTCCCTTCACTCCTGCATTAACATACTTTTACTTGCTCCAGATTAGATATCTCAATTGTCCAAACATTGGTACTGAACAATTGTGTAATCTGCACAAGCAAGTACGGTATTATTAAGGTTGAATTGAGGTTAGGGTTGTGCAACTAAAACATTGGTTAAGTCTAGGGAAAGATGGCTGGTACAGTAAGTGGTCTGTGATGAGGCACAAACTCCAGTCTCCTGCATGGAAGTTTGATATGCTACATGCTCATCCACCACTTTTAACCTCCTTTAAAGCAGCGGTAGGTCAGACTGCAGCATATATGATTTAAAAAAAAAAAAAGTGATGTTTTATGAAATGGTTGCTATATCCTGACAGTAGTGCATGAGACAGGTAATATGAAAAACACCATGTGCCTCAGTGTCCCCCAGTACTTCTAATGGCATCTGCAAGGTTTCACAGACCAGAGGAAAACAACCAATCAGAGCTGATCTGTTCTGGACTGAGAGCCGGCTCTCAATCACTTGCGAATTCTGACCAAACAATCAGACTAGGCAGCGCTTATCAAATATGAATCAATATTCTGCTACTGTGATGACTATTTCTTGCCTAAAATGTTTTCAGAAACATCTGTAGTTACTGTTTAGCTGCAAAATGAGAACGTTTGTGACCCGGCAACCATGTTGAGATCTGCTGAGGAAAGACCACGCACCACTCACATAGGAATGCTCTCTCTCTGAGTTAACCTGTGATTGACCAAAGTTTTCCATCGTGGTCTAGATTTTTTAAAGCCTTAAAACAGAGCCATGAGGAGGTGCAGACATTTAGTTTTCTCTCAGACCACTTGAATTACAATATGCTTTAGGTTTAAGCAGTCAGTATGCTTCATCACAACTTGGATGGTCAAATAGCTGTGGAAATCCGTCCCCCATACACCATTTGGGAGTCTGTGTCTGAAAACAACCAAGTTCAAAACTATGAATATGTGCACCTTTATCACCATGTATTTTGTCACTGCCCTCTCTATGGTGGTCACTCCACTACACAAATTAATTATTTTCTAGCAACAGATAGGGCACAACACTTTTTGTACTGGCACGAAATGTTGGTATTTAATGTGGAATGCAATTCCACATCATGAGGATTGGAATTGTCCAATGTGAACCTAATTCCAAGGCATACAGTGATTGCCAGGTGTACATGGGAATGACTGTCCCTCTGTAATCGGATTATTGTAGACCTGCCTTCCTTAATGGTGTTAGTATTGATCTCTTCTATCACTAATTTTATTGGTAATTATGAATGCATCGCATACTGGCTCGTGTGGCCTTTTGGTGCCCTGACTGTGGATGTGTGTCTGTGTGGTGTGTGTGGAGGGAGGGAGGGTTTGGAGGGTGGGGAGGCTTTGTATTTCACACAATTAAAAATGCAAACATTTGATGGGTAATTATGGAGATGTGCTAAAGCTGTTAAATGTAATGCTGTGGCCTTTGAGTAAACTCCTGTGAGGCACTCAGGGGACGCGTCTTCAAAGGCTCGGCTTCAAAAAGCTTCTATTAACAGCTTATTAAGAAATGTGTACGTTCCCTGTGTGTATGTTCAGCCATTAGTATTGTGTACATGCCTGTGTGTGTGCATGCCTAGCAGAGACGGGCAGAGATAAATGAGAAATGCAAATCAGTTCTTGCAAGTCAGTCATCAGGCAGGGCTGTGTGCTGGTACAAGTCATGGAGTGTGTGTGGCCATACAGCATGTGTATGTACATGTTCCCATGTTTTTGTGTCTAAGTGACTGATGAGGACAATTTAAATTGGTCCAGTGTTGAGGGAGAACTCTGTTACCAGCAGCCATGAAACAAGCTTCGAGGGAAAGTGAGCAGTGTATTGTTGCAGCCACTAAAAGTGCTCATTTTTGAGATTGTTATTTTAGGTGTCTGACTTGATTATGGAAAGGACCCTACAGAGAAATAAAACCTTTTTCATACCTTTCTCTTAATCTGATCTGAAATGTGTCCAAGTCCCGCTCAAAGAGAAGTCTTGTGAAATCTGAATATCCGTATACTCAAATCATCTAAATATTCAGCCATGACACTGAAAATCTTTTACGTAACACTAAGTAACACTTTCTGTCCTCCAACACACCAAACTCTGCCTGGCTGCTACTCATGTTTCTACCACGGATGTTTTCCACCATTCCACTGTCGTCTTCTGGCAACATGTCACTAGATTTCACAACGAGGCTTCTCCTTGAGTGTAACTCCTTCCATAATGTCACACACTTGCTATATAATAACAATCAGAGCCTGTCATGGCAAAAACAAGCAATTGTAGTGAAGGTGCCAGCTTGCTGCAGTAGCACCATATTGCAGTCTGAGAGCAGCTGCTGTCTGCAGCGCTCTCCCTCAATACTGGACCACTTTCAGAACTTGTTGTCCCTATTAGTCAGTGAGACACAAAAACATGGGAAAACAGGGTCCAGGTTGAAAACACTAAAATTATCCTTTAAGGGGAGAGTGGAGAAACATGAGCACAAGGGTGGAAATGGTGATGAATCATATGCATTGCCTTCACAGTCACCTGATTCCAGCCCACATGAACAGCTATGGGAGATTTTGGTGTTAAGCCCCCTATACGCCGGGTGGTAACTGAACTGATAACTGAAAACATTCTTGGTCCAATCTTTGTCAGATTGTATATTATAAATTTTGAGGTGTGTTAGTCTGTTGTCTCCCATCTGCACCACTGTCACGTCTTAAAAATGCAGCAAAAACTAGCTTTGGCTTTCAACAGTATTTCTTTAAAACTTAATTCAACAGTACACATATGCAGCCTAATGTGATATCTGTCTGTAGGATTACTCTACGTGTATGTGGACATTGTTGGCATTGCCAAGTGTATGTAGTGTCATTTCATGCTGTTTTCTGATTGGCTGGTTTGTGGACGTGGGTTGTGAATTCAGCCCCATTTGAAGCCGACTGGCTTCGGTCATCAAAGCCAGACTTGGTTTCTCACAGTCAGACAGAAGACCATCTGTTTGCACTGACGATGAAAGATTTCACCACATTTCTCTCATAATCTTGACCAACCTCTGCACCACCTACTGGACAGACAGCGGAGCTCTGTCTCTAACAGACTCATTCAGCTTTACTCTCACAAGGACAGATACATGAAATCCTTCCTGCCTAAAGCAATAACTCTGCAACACCTCACCCCTGTCTACCAGAGACCTCTTTATAGACCTGTCTCAACTGTACACTTTCATGTTTTTTTAGTAAGGTATTGCAGTTTGGTTCATATTTACTATATAATTACTGTTCCTGTGCATTGCGTGGATAATCTGCTGCTGTAACACAAGAATTACCCAATTTGGGATCAATAAAGTCTATCTATCTATCTATCTATCTATAGGGATGCATGGATGGATATTATTTTGTAAATAATGCATCAGTAACCTTCTTTGGTGTACAGCGAATCTCTCTTTGATCATAAATCAAAAAACTTTGCATGTTCCTGCTTTTTATCCTCCGCTGTGTGCAATTAGTACAGCAGCAGAATTAGTGTGTACAAGTGTACATTTCCAAAGCATCACTGTTTTCCCCCTGCTGAACTAACTGTGTACCCATTAGGAAGGCACACAGCACATGCAGGAGCTGCTTGTTGTGTTTAATTGGTGCTGCACTGGACAAATGTTTTAAATGCCCTGCCAAAATCTGTACCTCGTCCTGCCCAGCCTCCCCTGTCCTCCCTGCTCACTGAGATGCTCCTTTGCTCTTTTAATTTGCCAGGAAGATCTTATTAAGAGCATAAAGCTCCTCCGGAGAGGCAGTCTGGCATCTGCTTGATTAAAGGGATAGATAAATATGGGGAAGGGCTGTGTTTGAGAAATTATAGGCTCAGAGGCATGTGTTTTTGTTCCAAGTGTCTCAGGTCTCCCCTGTCTGCCCACACCACGCTGGTGAAATGTTGGCATTTGCCATTGAAAGCACCATTGGCCTGAGGCTAATGGTAAGGCTAGTTTTGGCACTGCTTGAATGCCAAAAGTCTGCTCAGTGGTTGGTTGGACTGTAATGTCTGTCAAGGGATCTGACCACTGAAATCCTCTCAATCCGACAACAGGAATCATTTTGTCTCAGTCATTGTGAGAGAGTGAAAAAATTTAGAAGCATATTAAATCATGGGGTTTCTCTTGGTCCCGTTTTAAATTCCTTGCCTGATGTTTTGAGGAATGCGTCTGCGCCTCGTCGGTCAGGACGTGGAGCTTGTTGACTAAACACTTCATTTTTTAACAGCCGTGGCCAGACCCATTATGTCTCCAGGTGTCCGCCCACCCGTCCGGTCCATTCTCTTGAACGTGATGTCTCACAAATGCCTGGAGGGGATTTCTTCAAATGTGGCACAGACATCCATTTGGACTCACAGATGAAGTGATTCGATTTTGGTGGTCAAAGTTCAAAACTCTAGGTCACTGTGACCTCATGCCTGTCCCATTCTTGTGATATCTCAAGAACACCTTGAGCGAATTTCTTCAGATTTAGCAGAAATGTCCACTTGGACTGGATGAACTGATTAGATTTTAGTGGTCAAAGGTCAAGGTCACTGTGATCTCACCCACTCTTGTGAAAGCAATATGGAGGGAATTGTATTAAATCTGGAACAAATGTCCACAGGACTCAAGGATGAACTGATTAGATTTTGGTAGTCACAGGTCACTGTGACCTCGCAAAACATGTTTTTGGCCACAGTTCAATAATCCATATGCCATTTATGACGAATTCACAGAAATGTCTTATAGAATAAAATGATGAAGTGATGAGAGTTTGGATAGACATAGATTGGCTGACTGGTTTGCGGAGGCATACAACTGCGAGGCAGTGGTTCTAGTTCTCTCTACGTTGTCAAGCCTACTGTGTTCTTGGTATAAAGGCAACTTTTATTCTTGCACATGGATAATTGCATCAGACGTAGAAAAGGGAAAAATTACATTCAAATTACAAATTATACTCAAATTACACTGAATCAGACCTTGCAACGGGGCAGATAGTGGTTGCAAGTGATGCAAAATTCATGGTGCTATGCAGTCAGATGCAGATGCAGTCTATTCTTTGTGAATTTGCTAGTTTCTTGCAGAATTATAGCCTGTATTGTAAAGGCTATAGTAATAATTTAAAGCAGTTGCCTATGAAATGGTTTTATTCTCACTGTTAAATCAGACATGCATGGATGTTACTTATAGTCATTTCATGAAACATTTATATTCATTAAAACTGAAGTTCAGATGCATAATGCATGTGTGATTCATGGCTAAATTCTGTGTACACACAAACATGTAAATATGCATGCACACATGCCTGATTTCTACTCCCAGTTAGCTGTAAATGGATGTATACTCACCATATGAATACATTTGTCAGTTCCACCAGACTCTCAATAAAAACAGCATCAAAGAAGCAGTTTAAATTCACTGGATTGCTCTGACAAGGTTTTGTCTGACTGCAGACCTCTGAATCACAGATCATGTGTCTTCAGTTTGCTCACCTGATTCCGGGGCTCGCGCGCGGTTGTTTCCCTTGGTTGGCAAAACAATCGGCCAATCAGAAATTGCTATGAAGAATGAAAATTGGATGGCATATTTTATATTAGGGACGCACCTATCCGACTTTATTCCCGACTTCACAGTCCCGATAGCGATACCAATGCTTGGGCTTTGGGTATTGGTCAATACTGAGTACCAATCCAATACCAGTGTTTAATTAAGTTACATGCCTTATTGTCTGGAAGAGACTGGGTTCACTCTTTTATCTGAAAGGCAAAATTCCAGTATATAATGGATATATAAAATGTAATTGAATAGATTGGTCTCCGTACTGATATCAGATTCAGCTATTTGAATCGGTATCAGCCGATCCATAGCTACATAGCTAGCTACTTAGCTACATACCTGGTAAACATCAACCATTTCAGTTTCTATAGTTCTGTGTAGGTATGTCATCGACAAAGAATTTACATAGTGGCATCTGATTGGTCAAAACTCACCTATCATCAGCTGATCATCAGATCATTTTTTTTTTTTTATCCTTTTCTGTTTTTTATCTGTAGAAAATATCTAAAACAACTAAATCATTGGCCAAGATACATGTGACTATATCAGCTGTTGTTTCAGAATAATAGTGTATAATAGTGTGTGCGCAGCGCTGTCCGTGGTAGTGAAACTGCAGTTTCTATATGCCAACCCTTGCTGATTTTGATGGAAAATTGTTCAGACGTTGAAACATCTTGGTGCTCACCACGCACACACACACACACACACACACACACACACACACACACACACACACACACACACATGTAGGCCTAAAGCTATCTGTTGCAAAATGACTTCATTACTCTACCACAGAAGATTCATCACTTGACATGACTATCTGAGTCTCACTCCACTGTAAAATAGGCAGGCTTGCAACAAACTGGCAACCACTTGTTGTGAAGTGAATGCAATGGAACGGAGGAGGGAGAATGTCATCCACATCTAGTGGCTGAATGTTATTAATGTTATCAATGGCACCACATCATGTGGAGAAGCAATGTGCGTTGTAACAGCACCGATGAAACAGTACACCCTTCCTTCTAAACAAGATCTTCCCATCGTGAGCACCATTGTTTCCTGTCCAAAGTATTCCCTCGCAGCCATAGCCAGTCTGGGAAAGTCCTGAGTGTAAGTGATCCTCATCTGCTATGTCAAGGCTGCAGAGTTGCCCGTCTGTCTGCAGCACTGTAAACCTTCATCAGGGGAATTCTTCCACCACACCGTCATCAGTGAGAAAATGTACTAAATGATGGCAATGTGCAGCAGCATTGATCTAAGGCCACCGGTCTACCACAGCAACCTTTTCCAGAACGTTTTCAAAGATGTAGGCTGCGGTTGAAATGTCTTTTTTCGCTCAAGAAGGTTCATAACTGTACAAAATGAAGTATCTGAGTGGCAGCCATGTTGTCTTCAAATTCTCTAAATGCGAAATAAAGGTGCTTTAGTGCTTCCTTTCTTATCTCCTTTAGCATAGGATACATCAGACCATTCTTTACCAAAGGAGAAAGGAGATAATACCGTCCCAAAGTTCCTTGCAGCGTTTAAAGTGACTCAACATTCTGCTTTTCATGAAAACAAACCATCTTATGTTGCAAAGATTTTACAATTCTTTCCATACAGTCTGTCTACTAATTTGGACTCAAAAAAATGAGTAGGAAGAAGTATAGCCTACACTTATACGGTCCAAGTGTTTTAAATAGTAAGGTTTTAGGGAAGATGCATGGGTTTACGAGTATAACACTTTACACAGACGGTCAGACAGATAGACATATGTGCTAGTTTTATTTGTGATAAGTTAAGTTTTTCTTTGTAAGTGTTCAACTCCACACACAGAATCTTGTACTGGACAAACCATCTCCTGTAAATTCAGCCTGATCCCTCAACCCCACCCCAGCCTGACCCCACTCATGTCACCATCAGGACCGCTCAGGTTTCCCTCTGCGCTCACAGAACTGTTGCTGCTGCATTACAGCCAAATGCCCAAACAGCCTGTCACAGCAGAATAATGAGCTCAATGTGCACAAATCTAGTGGCTCTCATCAACCGGGCCACGTTCCACCATTACACTGAGTCGGGATGCACCGGGCTGCAGTCTTTACTGCCCATAACAATGTGTTCAACATTAACTCAACATAAAGAGGGAATAAGTGAGCTTCCCACAGCACAGAATGACCATAATCCACCTGTGACGGGTTGATTGAGCTGTTGATCGATACCAGTGGCTTTGTGGTGACTTGACTGGCTAATGAAAACTCACTTACTAGCCTGTTGTAGAACAAAAACTCCCACCCCACCAACTGTAGCTATTGAGACACTCACAACTACAGTTTACTTCTCGCTGTTGTTAAATTGTGGCTTTGTTTAAGCCAATCTCAACCAGAAAGTCATGGGAGAGGAACCTGTTGTCAGAGACGAGCCCTGTAAATGTTTTAGAACCTACTGATGAGATATATGCTGGGAGAGGTCACTGATTAATTATTAACACGTTGTAATAAGGTACTCTTTATAGGTTTATAAATTGTAACTAGTGGCTTTCTAGGGGGTTAATAAATAATTTACTAATGCCATACAGACCAGTTATATGCTATTTATCAGAACAGGATTTATGAGCATTGTGATGACCAGAGCAAAGCCATATGTATAAGGACAATAAAAAAAAAAAGAAAAGAATTCTTTTTTTCCCCCCTCTTGGAAATTAATTTTTTTCTCTTTTTTTTTTTTTTTTTCTTTTTAATTCAAACCCCAAACACACATACAAAAAAATACAAAAATTGAAAAATTTTAGAGTGAGGGGGCCCCCCCTCACAACCCCCCCACCCATTTGGGGGTTTGTTCCCTTCCCCAGGGCCCCCCCCCCACCCCCCAAAAAGTAAACTCGCCCCCCCCCCCCTCCCAATTCCCCCCCATTTTTTTTTCCATTTCGGGACTTGAACCGGTGACCCTCCGGTTCCCAAGCCAACTCCCTACAGACTGAGCTACTGCCGCCCCAATAAAGATACATCTAATCCCACTTGGTCCCAACTTCTCGAAGTAGGCAAATATCCAGCCCATTGTCATGGCAAAGCGTGTAATAGACCCGCCTGTCCACCGGAAGACAGCGTGTCCGTGTCACGTTTTGCATCGCTGAGTCGTAAATGTTACGGCCACATGACGGTGCAGTGTTTTGTAGTGACGGTTGAAGTCTGACTTCAGTTAGAGAAGTATAGAAAATGAGAAAGACTGATTATGGTTGGTGGTGGAGAGGTGGATGGATCCAACAAACACAAGACTTTCAGCTGCGACACTGGTGTTTGTATTTTGTAAGTTATGTTGTTTCCATATGTGTTTTATTTAATTTACGTGCTTATTTTAAGCCGAGCCATGATGTTTTCCCTTCACCTTACCAAGTGGTTTTCTTAGCTGAACCTAAATCTGTGACTTTATTTCCCCGTGCTGGTACTGCACATTAATACAGAGATGCAATATTCATGCAAGGCAAAACGAGACACTGACACACTGTCCTCTGGTGGACAGGAGGGTCTATTACACGCTTTTGTGTGATACCGGGTTGAAATATCACTGTTGTCCAGTTGGCGTAAAATGGCAAAGCACAAATATACCGACCAGTTCTCACTCCCAACTCGCATCTGATGCCGACGCATGAAGGCACCCTTTAGTGACTGCATGCAGTGGACCAGGCTTTCAGCTAACTCCAATGTAAACCATCCTGCGGCGTTATTCAACTAGCAGAACAACTGATGCAGTATAAAGAGCGTACTAGTCCACGTAGAGTGAATGCGTTGGTTTTAATACCCAAACCAGGAAACAGAAAAGATAGACTGAATTTATGTAAAGAAAAAACAAGGAAGCAATTAAAAGTGATTGGGTATGTTTCTAAGAGCTTAGTAAGACAAAATTATTGCTTTAGTTTCCTGATATTTTGGTGCATTGATTAGCTCTGTTGCCTCACATAAAAGAGGGACGCAGGTTAGAATCCAGCTTGGGGCTCTTCTGGGTGGAGTTTGCATGTTCTGTGTCAGAGTTGGTTTTCTCCAGGTTCTCCAGGTTCCTCCCACAGTCCAAACACATGCAGGTGAATTGATGACTCTAAATTTCCCTTAGGTGTGAATGTGAGTGTGAATGGTTGCCTGTCACATGACTGGCGACCTGTCCAGGCCCAAAATCAGCTGGGATCGACTCCAGCCCCCCCATGACGGCTCCAGCCCCCCCACGACCCCCAAGTGATAATAAGCGGATAAGCGGTTGCAGATGGATGTACGTCTTTTGGTCCCTCAACAACTGATTCAGCATCTACCAACCTGCCTTGCAACTTGACAATGTTTCCTGCCAGAATTACTTTGTAACCCCATTAGGCAGGTTGGACGGTGGTAATATCAAGACCCAGATGAATGTTGATGTTTTTCTGTTTAGAGAAATCTACAGTAACGTCAGTTTTTAAGCAAGGGACTTCCTACATGTTCTTCATCCAGCAGCAGTATATTAGTATCACGGACATTGTGCTGCTTCAGCCTTACCAGACTCAACAGGGACAAAGCTCTGGTTCCATTCAATTTACACTTGACTCAGTTGAAAGACGCAGTTCAAGAGTAAATTGAAAATGTACTTCACCTAATAACGGAGCAGTTTACCTTCTCAATAAACTGAATGTAAAATAAGACGCCTTTTAGGGCAAATTACTTCATTTTGAGTGTGAAGAAAATCCACTTCCTCCACTGAATGAAGTGGAAGTGAATTACTCAAGCGTTCAATGAAAAGTGAGCAGAATATTAGAGGTTGTCTGAGGTGGTGTTTGTGAAGCTGTTAAGGTTAAAGACAGTCATTGGCCGTCATATTAGAAATCTAGCATGATTTCATGAGTTCACAGTGAGCACCAAACCAGCATGGACGTTTTATGTCAGGCTGGTAGTTTTGCAAGTTCCATAATATTGTTTATTCATTGATTATCACTGACTACAGAGGAGAGAGGAGGGTTACCGTCTCTCCTCCCAGACAGCTGATAAAATAAGAGGCAGACAGGAGTGAACATGTCACGTCACCAGCAGGTAAACACTCTGACCGACAGCCAATCAGCTGCAGCACAGTGACAGCTCTCTTTGTGTTTTAGTATTGCTTGCTAACAATAAGCAATTTCAGCTGTATTTTTTTTTTCTCTTTGAGTTACAGTAGATAAAGTTGTAGAGTCCACCTTCTAAAAAGCGTGGTAATCCCTCCCCTCTCAAGTGTGGCTGTGTAGTCTTGGAACAGCTACGTTTATTGTGATGTCTGCATTTACTCCACTCACAGAGCTCATGCAGGAGTATCAGGTGTCTTGGGAGGAGTGCAACATCCTACATGTGTAACCAGCTTTGTTCTATTGTCAGGGAGCTTGTCAAAGATTCAGTTCTCTCTCGTCGTGGACCCCATCATCTGAGACGAAACAGAGGCTATAGAGTTACAGGATGTTTCTTTCAGGCTGTTAAAACAAATGCAGAGACACTGATCTGCTGACAGCGGGGTGTTGAGGCACATCTGACACATCTCAGTCAGTGTGGAATGATGAACTCGGTCTCACAGCAGGACACTCTGTGACATGAGTATGCATTTTAGCCTTTCTACATGTCATTCGTACACTGCTTATCGTGTCATTTGTACGCCACGTTAACATCCACAGTTAGGTTTAGGTAAGAAAACCACTTACATAGGTTTAGGCAAAAAAAAACCACTTCGGTTTGGACAAGACAATACTTGGTTAAGGTAGAGGAAAACCTAAAAAAAACAAAACACAATTAAAGAAAACACATCACGAACGTCAATAAAAATATGTGACAAACATCTATAAGGTAACTTAGAAAACAAAACACAGGCCAACAGTCTCCAACACGGGTCTCCTGGTTAAAGGTCCGGAGATTGTTGGAATCATCCACCTCCTCATCCACCTGCCATAACTGGTCTTTCCTGCTTTTTATACTGCATCACTAACTCTTACTGTAGCATTTGTACATGGATGTGTTTACATTGCAGTCAGAAAAGGATACACGACGTACAAATGACGCAGAAATCCAGAGGCGTACTTACTGCGAGCTAAAAACGATGCACGTTATCATGGCATTTATATGCCTTTTTCCACGAATGGGCTGGGAATTAATTGTTTTTAGTCATATCAGTCTTGCTTTAATCATCAATAAATGTACAATAAACTTAACAAAAAAACAGGAGAGTATTGACCGTACGTCTTGTGTCAAACTATAAGTGCCTGATGTTGTCTCATCAGTCTTTAGTCACGTGACTCTTGAGTATCATCAGTCTTGTGAGTCGCTAGTGAAGTTAACAAACCACGATGGTGTCTTAACCTTAACTAAGTGGTTCTGTTGCCTAAACCTAACTTCCTGTGAAAACAGACACTATGTATGTAACAAACTATAAATATGGGGCGGCAGTAGCTCAGTCTGTAGGGAGTTGGCTTGGGAACCGAAGGGTCACCGGTTCAAGTCCCGACATGGACCAAAAACTGAGTGTGAACTGGTAGCTGGAGAGGTGCCAGTTTACCTCTTGGGCACTGCCGAGGTGCCCCTGAGCAAGGCACCAAACCCCCAACTGCTCGGGGCGCTTGTCTGGAGCAGCCCCCTCACTCTGACACCTCTCCATTACTGCATGTGTGTGTGTTTGTGTGCATGTACCATGTATAAGTTAAACAGAGTATAAATTGAATTTCCCCACTGTGGGACTAATAAAGGTTGATCTTCTTCTTCTTCTTCTTCATATATTGACACACCGTCTCTGGACCGTGTGTCGGTCTCTGATGCCGAGGGGAGCTCACTAAACAGATTTGACGAGTTGGGAGTGGGAATATTTTGAATTAATGCGTTGATGCTCTTTGAGTGAATGAAGGAGTCTCAGGGAGGTGGTCGGAGTTGATGTTGTGCGTACAAAGCAAAGGACTTTGACACCAGAAAGCGAGTTCATATCCTGCCTGTCTGTTGTCTGTGGATACATTTAAGCAACACCCACTTTGGTTAAGGATAGATAAAGATCATAATTTGGGTTAAATGTTTATGAATACATTGTGTCTCATGGTTCAAGTTACTGTGGACTTTCTCCGTATTAAACCAAGACGACAAGCTTTCACTAACCTAAGTGACATTAGAAAAGTTTACCAATGCTGTGGTGAGTATGAACATGAAAGAATAATATTTACTGTTATGCTCAGTATCACAATTTTTGAACAAGCTAGATACATTAATTGACAACATGTCCTCATTATGTTCTATATAAAGATCATTTCTAGAAGCCTTGGTTGACAATATTTAGTAAAAACCCTGTAGAACCCTGTAGAACCCTGTAGAACCCTGTAGAACCCTGTAGAACCCTGTAGCCTTGTGAAGAGGCTTTCAGCCAGCCTGGCCTGTCACGTCTTCTTTGTTCCCTGGAGTTTCATTTTTCATCTGTCACCACAGGATCTTTCCTTCCCTCCTCACAGCCCATCCTGAGCTCTTTATTAGAGGCTGTCACAGTGTGGTACACGGAGCTTTTCAGACCATCTGTTGAATTTTATAAAAAAGAAAATCTTTGTCATTGTCCTTTTCAGGGGAGGACTGTTTCACCCCAGGGGAAAAAAATATCAAATATATAATATCAAAGCACAATAAATATAATTTATATTTTTAAAAACTGGAATGGTAGAGCCTAAATGAAAATGGCCAAAATGGAAAAGCTCAATATGGAAATTAATAAGGATCCATCCGTGATAAAATGTTTAGGATCTTGAAGTTTGACTTAATGTTGGGCAATTTAACCCCCTCCTGGGTCTGTTTCAATAAGACAGCTGCTGCTGAGTTTGTTGTTGTCTAACTGCTGTATCAACCCTGTCTCCTATAAAATTACATTCCCATACAACTAAACTGCATTCTCAGTTACGTTTTGATGGAAACATATTCTCTCCCAGATTACGGTTACAGTTTTAAACAGTTTTAAACAGTTTAAACACATGGTTAATGTTGTAAATTGTAACAAAAAAAAAAAAAAATCTACTTGGTTAGGTTTAGCTTAAAATTATTATAATGTTTAAATTATTTAAATCAGCAGTACATAGAATTGGAGCAAAGATTATTTAAAACAGTTATTATCATGAGACAGGTAATCATGTCCTCTGTGTCCTCTGGTGCTCCTACTGGCATCTGCAAGATTTCACAGACCTGAGGAAAGAAACCAATCAGAGCTGATCTGGAGTCTGCCGTCCAGGCGGCCATCAACCACTCAAACTCTGATCAGACGGTCAAACTAGGAAACGCTGGTCAAATATGAATTCATATTCTGTTATGATTATTTCTCCCCTAACATGTTTTCAGAAACATCTTGTAGTTACTGTTTAGCTGTAAAATGAGAATGTTTGTGACCTGGCAGCCATGTTGAGATCTGCTGAGGAAGTACCACCCACCAGCCAGAGCACAGCCAATAGAAGTGCTCTCTGAGATGACATGTGATTGGCCAAAATCTCCTGTGATGGGCCAGATTTTTTAAAGCATGAAAACAGAACCATAAGGAGGTGCAGAAGTGTAATTATCCTGAATTGCAATATGCTGAAAGGCATTCATGTTTATATGAGTGGACAGTGACAAACATTTAGTTTACTTCTAATTAATAATTTATTTCAAACATGTTACCTAAGTAAAAACCAAAACAGGAATACAGTGACAAGTAAATATATAAGAAACTGTCAGTTGACAAACAGTCATCATAAATGTCAGAGTAAAAGTAGGAAGAGGTACAGCCTCCACATATATGGTCCTACCCCTGCTCTGTAACTCAAACAGTAAACTCAGTGTCTTTTCCTAAATCCTTCTGAATTCTCCTTCACGTCCTTCCTCATGATGTTTCAGAGATCAAGGAAAAGTGGTTAGGAACATCTTGTTTGGATGTAATTTTTTTTTACTTTTTCGACTGCATTCAAGCTTTTTTTTTTTTTTTGCTTCATGACCACTGAGTAACATTCATGAAACGGCCCCACCTCCAATGCTGTATTCAGTTCTTTTGTTGTTTTCTATAGTTTGTTGTCTTGGGGTTGGTGTTGGTTGTTTTACAGAAAGTGTAGCTTGGTGTTATCTAAAAGATTTTCAGTGTCATGACTGAACATTTAGAGCTGATTTTGACAATGTGGATGCAACACTAGACGCACAATATCAAACAGATCGTATCAAATGGAAAGTAAGAAAAACATATTTCTCATAGGGTCTCTTCCATAATGTTGTCCGATACTTGTAGACATAAAGTGACAGTGTCAGGTTGCCCCAAAGGATTACATTACAGGTTGTTTAGCAGCTGGCGGCTGCACTGTTCGTATTGTCGCCATTAGTCACTGGGAAAATAGGGTCGAGGCTGAAAAATACTGAAGTTATCCTTTAAGCTTTCAATTAGAGCATTCTTATTTAAGCATTTCCTTTTTCTGTTTCAGTTTCCAGAATTTATACTTCATGCCACCCTGCGTTCTGTAAAATAAAGTCGTTTACCACTAATGGTCTGTTAATAGAGCTTTCCATTACTCATCAATGTTCAGTACTAATGTGGGAAGTGATGTGTCTTTCAGTTAGTGCAAGGAAAAGAAGAGACATCATTTTTTACAATATTTAACCCTGACTATGCTAAAAACACAGTTCCCATCGCTGTCCTTGATGACAAATATAAATGGATGTCTTGACCTACCTGACCGACTTCATTAAACAACTCAGTAAAGCAAGGTTTTTAGTGGCCAATAAAAATTATAGGGTGAATATAAAATATCATGCACAGTCATTTTCCTCAGAATTCCCCATTGTTGAAACAGAGGTAAATTATGCCCTTGCAGCCATGTGATCATTCCCATCATTTCTAATGAATGCAGTCTTTCTTGGAATGAGTGAGAAATGTGTCGGTCTCTTTTGTGTGAAGCTCATAAAATCCCTATCCTCAGCCATCATTACGTCACATCTGGCAGCAGCCTGCTGTTCTGCAGGGCGACTGAGGATCACATCTCCTTTCAATGCAGAAACAAGTATATACAGATTTGAATTGTGTTTGGATCACAGTCAGAGAAATGACACATTCTATCTCAATCTTTTGTGCTGTATTTATCAAGTAGACACATCAGGCTGAAGTGGTAGATCGGTGTGTCATTTGCAGATTTCTCCTTTTTAGGGCAGGATATCAGTACTTGATACCTTTTAAGGTATCGACTGAAATAACCCAGTACCAAATGGTATCAAAACTTCTCCAGTCAAACTTGCATTTGATTCTTTTTGTCCCCAGATTTAGAGGAACACAGCTATTTGTATGGTTTTGCTCAAAGTTCATCGACATGACGTGTGATCGGCCCACTGCCGTAGAAGCTACAACCCATACAGGCGGGATTGTCTCCACATGGCTCTGAGCGTGGAGACAAGGTATAAATCTCTCGATTTTATGTAAATCAACGTCCCACTTGGAACATTAAATAGCCCTCATTTAAATCATTATGTGCTAAAAGCTGTGAAATGAACTAACAGCTGAATCCAGAGTTATTTTCCTCGGTATATTGAACGTGCATCAGATCAAAGGGACTGCACCGCTCTGCATGCCCTCAGCATCCTGCTAGCTGTATGTGGCTGTAATTATGGATCTATTGGCTGTAATTCATCACTTTTGTCATTTTATAATACACCCGTGGTCGGTATGCTGTCAGCCTGCACTGTGGTGGATGTATTAACGTCTCTGTTCCCAAACAACTGGCTATCGGCCAGTAGCTAGTAGTGCAAGTAGCATGGCATCAACAGAACTTAATGTAGTTGTAGGTTATTTACTAACACGCAGGGCTACATGGTCTACTGGACTCCATTTTGGATCCTTGACATGAAAAAGTTTGAGAAAATCTGTGTGCTGGATTTTTCTAACTTCCATTTATGTCCATCGCTCACTTTATGCTCCCCTGGGAAGCAGCCAGGAAAAAAGCTTGATAATTAAAAAATAATTAAATAGTTATCATAGTATGCATATTTATAATAGTCTTATTCAACAGAGGACATTTTCGATAGAAACATTAAAATTCCGCCAATAGAATAGAAATATATTTAGTTTTACTTTTGTACGGCGTTATATTGTTATCTGGTAATAAAGAAAGAAAGAAAGATATTCCTTTATTAGTCCCACAGTGGGGAAATTCAGTTTTACACTCTGTTGTTCACACAGTACATAAACATGTCAATGGAGAGATGTCAGAGTGAGGGGGCTGCTCCTGACAAGCACCCAGAGCAGTTGGGGGTTTGGTGCCTTGCTCAGGGGCACCTCGGCAGTGCCCAAGAGGGAAACTGGCACCTCTCCAGCAACCAGTTGGTCTTGGTCCATGGGGGATTTGAACCCGGGTCCTCCGCATCCTAACCCAAGTCCTTACGGACTGAGCTACTGCCGCCCCAACTGAGCTACTGCCGCCCCACTGAGCTACTGCCGCCCCACTGAGCTACTGCCGCCCAATCACTTTCAGTCTGAAATAGCAAAAGCAAAGCTGAACAAACAATTGACTTTCACTTTTTAGCTATATGCCTTCTTTGATGCAGTGTTTACCTGAGTGGAACCAGAGACCGGGTGTTACGCCTCTGTAACAATGCCGCCCTGCCACCGTGGGTCGGTTGCAGCGTTATCAGTGCTAACAGCTGTATGAGCGCTGTGCAGTGTGGCAGCAATTAGCTAGAGCCAGTGGGGCACACAAACAGCTTCCCTTCACATGTTGGGTATCGAATGAAGCACCCTATGACTAGCAGTATCACTTTAAAGGTACTGGCATTGCCATTTTTTAAATGATACCCAGCCCTATTCTTTGTTGCATATACATTTCAGGTTCATCAGGTTGATTATGTAAAACGTTAAGTTTTCTAAAGAGCATAAACATAGCACAGAGGAACGTTGTAGGAATGTTGTAGTGTGGAAATACAGTAAACATGCATTAAATGTTGGCCTGTATATACTGTAACTAATGGACGGGTTTGTGGTTTGTGTTCATCACACTGGAATATGATCATGACCTTCAATAAACTGTACATCACTGCAGACTGCAGGTTATCTGTACCAGATTTCACGGTAATCAATCCACAGTCGTCGAGATATTTCAGTACAGGCCATTAATGTCAATCTGCTGGTGGAGCTCGAGAACTCAGGGGTCCCCTGTTTGTACTGTAACAGACAACAGTCACAAGATTCTTTTTGATGCTGAAATAAACAGTCTGAATCTGATGATTATGAGACGAGGTGTGTGAAGTGTGACGGTGTGTGGAATGGGATTTTCAGCTCATGATTTTATTATGTTTCATCCATATTTTGGCAGAGCTGGCATTTGACCGCACTAAGCGTTTCAGATTATGTGAGCTCAACGGGGGCCTTTTTCTTTCAGAAAGCATTTGCACTTGGGGTGAAATTGTGTCGCCCTCGCTCTCGTTCACACTGATCCATGACGAGAAGTTCCATAGAAAGATTAGTCATGCACTGGCCCAGCAATATTTACATTACAGGGTCAGTTTTACTAAGTTTACTATGTCAAAAACCTCACGGCTCAACGTTGTGGGATGGGAAATCTCACACCGCAGGGTCAAGGCTGAAGAACACATCCGAAGATAGATTGAAGTCTTGGGGGCCGAACACATGCCACGTCTAAAAACGTGTGGAAAATGCAGCTGTGCTGCTTTCATCCTTTTATTCAAGGTGCTCAGGAGGTCGCGGTCCTGTCATTCCTGCTGTTACGAAGCAACAAAACTTGCATGCTGCGATCACGATAATGAAGTTGCAGTAATTTAGCCAGAAGCATCACTCAACTAAACAAAGTCAAAACAAAGATAAATGGATTTCCAGCCCTGTCAGTTCCTACTTTAGCTTTAATGCTCAGTTTCTCTGAGTCGGTCTGGCTGACCTTTCAACCAGATGTTGTGACGTCTTTGGATGGAAAGAGCCAAGCATATTAAGACAGATCACAAAGTTCTGGGTAGCCCTGCTCTAAATTTCTCCTTCATATACTTACAGTAGACTGATATTTATGGATGAAAGAAAAATTATCTGCCGACTGTAACTGGTTGTTCCTCATCACATAACATGCTGTGCACGCTGCAACGTTCCAGAAGCTGAACTTAGCTGTCGCACCCTGAAAAATAGGCGCTTGTGTGCCACAACGGCTTGTGGGGTGACACATGGGGTACCCCTCTTGCACTATGTATGGATGGACCAGGGATGGTGTGTCAATATATGCTTATTAGATAGATAGTATCCTTTCAAAATAAACTTCCACTTTCACAGGAAGTTTGGTTTAGGCAACACAACCACTTAGGTTTAAGAAACGGTCCTGGTTGACATTAACTTCACTGACTAACAACTCACATGCTTAGTAACTTACAGGACTGACGATACTGATGAGTCACATGACTAAAGACTGATGTGACAAAATGAGTCAGATACTTCTAGTTTCACACTGGACACTAAGACCGGGCTCCTGGTTGAAAGTCTTCCATTTGTTTGACCTATCCACCACCCCTCTTGCCCACCTGCCCCAATGGACTCTCACGCTATTAATACTACATCACATGCTAACTGTCGAATAATGCCACGAATGGGTTTACATTGGAGTTAGTTTAAAGCCCAAATCACAAACTTGCTAAAGGGTGCCAGTGCCCCTCAATACTGAGTCCACTGACCAAACAGCGGTATTTGCAGTATGAGAACGGGTTGGATTCAGCCCGTTAGCCCACATTATCCTGTTATCACAGCTGTCAGAGTGCCAACGCTTGTTTTTCTCTGTTTTTGTCACAGAGGACCAGATCCCTCATGGTTTCCCCACCATAGACATGGGACCCCAGCTGAAGGTTGTGGAGAGAACGCGTACTGCTACGATGCTGTGTGCCGCCAGCGGCAACCCCGACCCAGAGATCTACTGGTTCAAAGACTTCCTACCCGTGGACATCGGCAGCAGCAACGGCCGCATCAAACAGCTGCGTTCAGGTAAAGCATTCATCTCAACACATTCAAGTCTCTGTTCAGCCATCAGTGCAGTTAGCTGACTGCTAACTTGTTGGCAGGTGATCTGTGATACCTCGGTCATGTATGCATCTCCTGGATAAACCCAAACATGGTAGAGCACATTTATAAAATCACGGCCCACTGAAACCCTCAGCTGAATGATCATGTTGTTATACTATACATGAGAGCGTACCCTCACTTGACGGGTTGAGGGGTGTCAATGTACAAAAAATAAATTATATCACTGACATAAAAAATAAAAGGTTAGAAGAATTGTTAAAGATCTGAAGGTGGATCTTGCTTATAAAATATGCTGGTGATGGGATTAGACGGTTCAGATTTTGAGCAGGATATCGTAGATTGCAGTAATTGCCTGAGCAGCACCTGTGTGGGAACGATGGCATGCCAACAGTGCTTAACACGCCACAGACAGTGATGAATGTTAAAGCCGAGGCAGCCATGTGAAGCAGCTCTGTGAGGAGGTGGCCAGGATCCAGGAGAGCAGATAGGGCATCTTTCTCTATGAAACCAGCCCCAGCTAGCTCGCAGCAGAGCTGGATGGCTGCTGGCTGAATAGTTGAGCTCCGTGCACCCTGTCAGCTGCCCTTTCTGGGAGAAAATAGAAATGTTTGCTTCTTGCCAAAATTTGCAAGCACCTACACAACATTGGAACGGCTGTCCAGGGCCAAACTTTCTTGCCAGCCCTTGCAGCAGGAGTAAGAAGCAGATTTCCCATCACTGAGGGCCCGGGGCCACTCCTCCTCTCATATCAACACAGGCAGAGAGGAAAGGCTGAGAGACAAGCTCAAGGATATCACTGTCTTTGAAGTCCACGCTGAGGATTTTCTCAAGTAACAGACTGGGCCTTAGGTAAGGACAGACATATATTATTAACCAAATAGCACAGCAATTTGTTTCAATATGTTTCATAGGGCCCCGTCATCACATCCAGTCCCACGGCAGCCACACACAGATGGCTGACTTCCTTTAATGAGAAATCTGAGTTATCCTGTGCCACACAAGGAAAGTGAAATACATAGCCGTGTGCAAAATCAGCACTCCATAATTATTCAATTTATTTGTTTCAATAGAATTCATTATATAGAGGAGTGATTAGATTTGCTCATGAATTAGTTAGTCCTATGAAATGACTGTGATCCATTAAGAAATACTAATAGCTTCATTTTTCAATTTGAGACCTTTGCTCTCTCCGGAAAAAAAAAAGTCCTCTGGCTTCTGTAAGGCTTCCTCTGGTGCTTACTGTCTGACAGTAATTACAACCAAAGATTGTCCATCCAAGAGTGATGGGACCCAGACCAGACTCTCCGGATGCTGGACCAGCGAGCACTGTGACTGCACCCCCCTGGGATCTGATAGTCCAGGGGGATTGAGAAAGAAGAAGAGTAGTGCAACAGGACAAAGCTGTTCTGTGGTAAACAATACTGGAGTGAAATACCAAGTTCCTGATTCTTGAACACAGCAACATATGTGTGTTTGCATCGGCCACAACACCACCACTCACTGAAGACTCCTTATTTTCAAGAGCTTTATTTTTTTGTGAGTTCAGAAAGCAGAAAACTTCAGGTTCAAGAGGAACATTAAAGAGGCAAAATGGACAAAAGCTGGATCCAACTGGTGTATTTCACATTATGCACCATCAGTCTGATACACAAAGTTCCTGTGATGATCTTAACTGAGAAATAAGGACCGATAATCCATTACTTCATTCTTTTTGTGATGGACTCTACTAAGGAAAACAAATCCTCCCAATTCAGACATTGTGAAAATATAATAAAGTCCTATTATTTTTCACAATGAAACCCCAAAACCTGTCATGACACCCTGATTTCATGCTGAAGTGGTGTGGGATTCTTCTCAGCGAGGAAGGTCATGGCAGGTCTCAGTATTGCCCGGCCCTCTGAAAGCTGCTGATGTCCCCTTCATCAGATCCCAGGGGCCACACAGCTTCCAGGGCCCCCCTTCTGCTTTCTCTCACCACCTATCTGACACTTCTTTATCTTCTTGTTGACTGAAGAGCAGCTTGGTTTATTATCCAGATCACTGGCATCTGCATAGTAACCACCCTTCTGTCTACCGTTTGCTGCATATGACCTGATATATGCCCAAATGGTGCCAGTTATTAAAGATTATCTACACCAGGGATATGCAAGATTAAAGAAGGAAATGCTACTACTGTGTTACTACAATCAATGGTTCTGGGGCTGAACAATTAGTCATTTTTAAATTATGATTTTAGTGTGACTGTCAAATCATTGCAACTGTGGTTTTAATTATATAACTTGTAATTAACAGTCTCTTAACATGCTGTAGGAGGTGAAAGGTTTAGTTAGCGACCCAGACTTTTCCTCAGCTATAATGACAACTGCTACCAGCAAATTTACTCAGCTTTAGCTAATTAAAATTCACTCTGTGAGATGGTCAAATAGGACTGAACTCTACACTGTTGTCTGCTTAATATGCTGAATATCTGAATGCCAGTGTCTGCACTATTCGGACAAAGTCAAAAGTAGACTTTATTTAGTACAAAAACACCAAAGTGTTTTCTGGCTTTCCATAAATGATCTAGGTAATCACCTTGCATCAATAGAGATGGTTTTGGAAGTGCTAATTCTTTCAACTTTGTGAGAATTGAAATGATACCTAAATACTCAACGCTGTCGCTGATAAAACGATGTTTCCATACAACTGAACTCTATTCTCAATTATGTTTCAGAGGAAACATATTTTCTCCCAGATTACAGTCACAGACCAACGTAAACATTGTAAAGATAATTTCCCTTCTGGGATTAATAAAAGTTCATCTTATCTTATCTTCAACTGAAACAAAACAGAACCAAAAAAATGCAACTAAGCTAGTTGAGTAAAAAACACCATGGTTTGGCTTAAAGTGACTGTTTTTTTGCGTTATTCAAACAACAGATATAAATTAAGACAAGCAAATGTTGACTTGTGGTTTCACACGGGACACAAACAACAGTCTCCTTATTCACCACCGCGACCTATTAGAAACATATTTGTGATAGATCTAAAAAAGGGCTGTCAATTGATTGTTGATAATTAAGTGAGACTAATCGCAAATTAAACCCTTCAAAACCCTCTCAAGTACTGCATTTAGCATAAAAAATACTGTATGATCAAGTATGACTTGACGGTGACTTGCATAAAACTACATGTGATTATCATGAAGTGGGCATGTCTGTAAAGGGAGACTCATGGGTACCCACAGAACCCATTTTCATTCACATATCTTGAGGTCAGAGGTCAAGGGACCCCTTTGAAAATAGCCATGCCAGTTTTTCTTCACCAAAATTTAGTGTATGTTTGGAGTTTTTAACCTCATATGTGACAAGCTAATATGACATGGTTGTTACCAATGGGTAGACTGGCGACCTGTCCAGGGTGAACCCCGCCTTCGCCCAATGCCAGCTGGGATCGGCTCCAGCCCCCCCGATAATGACGCGTCATTATCAGGTTAACTTGGACAGCCCTAGTCTAAAACAAACCCAATCCACGACAAAAGACATTTCCCTTGAAATGTTATCTTAAAATGCAGTTTAGTTGTATGGGAACAGAATTTTTAGGAGAGATGGGTGAAATACTACAATACCCATGAAGCTTGGCAGTTGTTGCCATGGAGAAGAAGCCAGTCAGGTGTAAGGTTTAAAACACTTTGTCTGTGCTTTGATTGCCAAATTTATTCAACATCTATCCAGAATTCAAAAGTGAATTGATTCAAACAGCAAATTGTCAATTTTCTCAACACACTCAACCCAAAATCCACCTTGTGAGTCGGAGTTAACTCCTTCCCCAAACTTTTGAGACACACAAGCTTGTACCTTGGGCTTTATATAAAAAAATAACAAACAAAACAATGCAAAAAAACAGATACGCTGTAGTTTTTCATCTTTTCTACAGATGATTTAACAAGGAAAGTTTAATGCTCATCTAAGCCAGACACTGAAATAGCTAATCCCACTTCACAACTGCACTTCAGACAAGTCCCAGCTGGTTAGTACAGTAGATGTCGAGTAAATAACAGCCTTTAAAGCCCCGCTAAATTTGAAGCTTGACTGTTAAATGTTGTTATAGAAAACCAACCAGTATTACAGTACTTAAGAAGCAGATACAGGATAACTCTTGACTGTTTGACCCCAACAACAAGCATTATTTTATCTGATTACATAGAAACAAGAGGAGCCTCCCTGGCTCAGACGGCGGAGCAGGTTGTCCACCAATCGGAAGGTTGGCGGTTCAATCCCTGGCTGCTCCGGTCCCAAACCTGCATGAATATACAGAGGGTTGCATCAGGACGGGCATCCGGTGTAAAACAATCTATGAGGAGTCGCTGTGGCGACCCCTGAGGGGAGCAGCCGAAATGAGAACAACAACACATAGAAACAAGATAACTTGGTGCTTAACTGGTGTTGTGTGCTTAATTTCCAGAAAATAATAGCAATAGCTATTAGAGTATTGCAAGTAGATATTTTCCTCAGATTGTTCAGCCCTAAATAGTGCACAAGGAAAATGCTGGCAGAAGACCAGATGTCCCAAATGATATGACAACTGTTACAAAAATACATCTATAATATGCTAATTTTGGAGCTTGATATAATTATCCCCCATTGAGGCAGTGACATCACAGTGTATTCCAGGACACGAGTGCAGGTTTCTTTGAATTGCATCAGAAGGAGAGTAGGCAGCTTGTGTATTTATCTGCCTTGTTACGGCAGGATGCAGGAGGGAAAAATACATACACACAAAAAAAAACGCCTTTGGATTGGAATCAAAACAGGCCTGGTGTTGGTGAATGAGGGGTCAAGTGCTTGATAGCCAGGTGCCGTCAGGGAAAACTAGCAGGTGTGGAGAATAAGGAGCTTTATGATCACAACAGGATGCCAGCTCTGCGGAGCAAATAGCCAGGTGTATAACGCAAATAAGCAGCATGTGAAAGTAAAAAAACAGGTGCACCAGAGACAGACTGGCGGTTGTAGCTGGGGTATGAATGC
The DNA here is from genome assembly GCA_947000775.1 of Pterois miles. Lineage (NCBI taxonomy): Eukaryota > Metazoa > Chordata > Actinopteri > Perciformes > Scorpaenidae > Pterois > Pterois miles. The sequence goes on along the minus strand of CAMQGK010000005.1, from coordinate 2,661,739 downwards.
ATGCATACATTACTGAAACAATTTTGCACTTATCAAGAGCTTTTAGGTAAAATGAACACATTTATACAGAAGAAAATGGTTTTCACTGAGAATACATTGTGCGCAGTTGTCATTTATGAAAGTGATGAGGATTATCAGTAAATGTATTTCTTACTCCCAGCTAACACTTTGACATATTAAACATAATATATTACATATTTATGTACATGTTTTTCTTTATGAACAGGGTGAGAATAGCAGTCGCTCTTAACTCTGCTGTTTCTTCCTTTCTTTGCTCTCCTGCCATCCTTGTCTTTCTCTGTTTCACTTTTTCTCTTCTCTTTATGCTAATGGTTATCTCTAATCTTATTTGCATTCAAATTACCTCACCAGGTGGTACACCAATCAGAGGTAAGAATGCTGGGTACAGAAAGTGTCTCCTCATCCTCCCCTCCTCCATCGCCTTTGTCCTCCTCCTCCTGTCACCTCAGTATGTCCCATTTCCAGCTCTCTGTCCACTTTCTCTGCCTTCACCACATTCTTCAGGAGTGTGTATGGTCTTCGGAGGGATGGAAACAACAGACAGGTGTTAGCGGCGAGGGATCAGGCTGGCAGCAGTGGGCTAACAAAGGGTTAGCGCTCTGCTAAAAAAATAACATTTACAATCAAGTCCAAAATCAAAGTCCAAGTCCAAAAATCAGTGAACACAATTTTGTGATGAATGATTTCTTTAGGAAACCAGGGAACAGGTAAATTATGTCACCTAGCTAGCCCAACTTAATAAGTACACATGTTGGTTGTGTACTACTGTAACATGTTTGGTGCAGTTTGTTCTAGGGGTGTAAAAAATATCAAAAATATAGGGTTTTGTGATACCGAGGCCAGCTCAAGCCATTTTGGTGCCCCAGGCAAAATTCAGATTTGGTTTTAAGATGAACATTACATAACTGTATTTATTATAATATAAACTATTGGTCCCTGATATTGTTGGCTTAAAATTGTATTGTCAATTTCATTACAATTTAAACTGTTATTAAGAAATAAGTACAGCTGGGCAGATGAAAAAGTGTGAGAAATTTGTTGCCTCAATGCAGAAAATGAGGAAGGATGCCCATTGGAATTTTTTTATTATTATTATTTTTAAAAATAATCATCATGGTCTATCATTATATGGTCTATGTCCTAAATCAGCCCTGTGTGATACTGTGTTGATTTTCAAAAACACTGTCTATTTTTAATGAATAGTTTAAATCCAAAGAATAACGATATTCAGCCCTCTCAGAGATGATGCTGGATGCTACAGGGACTGTGATAAATGCATCTTCAGATCTGTGTTGCTGTCACCATAACACACTATTTCTCAGTGGTCTGTGAAGGGCTGATGATACAGGTCACTAAATCAACCAGTAAATGTTAAAAAAACACATTTCTGTCTCATTCTGGATCATGTTCACATGTTCACAGTGACTTACAAATGAACAACTTTTTAATAGTCAGCTTTGGTGGCTGTCATACAGCACCATCAGCACAATGTTGAAACTATATTATTAGGGCTGTCAATCAATTAAAATATTTAATCTTTTTTATCTGTTCAATACATACCTGCAAAGGGAGATTTGTCAAGTATTTACTACTCTCATCAACACAGGAGTGAGCATGTGATTATCATAAAGTGGGCATGTCTGTAAAGGGGAGACTGGTGGGGACCCAGAGAACCCATTTACATTCACATTTCTTGAGGTCAGAGGTCAAGGGACCCCTTTGAAAATGGACATGCCAGTGTTTCCTTGCCAAAATTGAGCATAAGTTTGGAGCATTATTTAGCCTCCTTCACGACAAGCTAGAATGACATGGTTAGTCCTTAGGCTTTCTAGTTAAGATAAGATAAGATAAGATATTCCTTTATTGGTCCCACAGTGGAGAAATTCACACGTTACAAGCAGCAAAGTGGATAGTGCAAAGGACAAGAAGGATAGATTTTTAAAAAAACAGTATTAATAAAGATAAAATAAAATAAAATAATATATATTAATATAATAGAAAGTAAAGCCAAAAATATGTCCAGCATATCAATAAATAAATGATTGTCCAGTTCCTATAATTTAAACAGATGATATAATTGTATGAGTAGTTTCATATGATGCCAGCATCTTTACTGTAGCTTAAAAACTGAACCTGCTACAACTTACAAATCGCAAGTTGCATTTGTGTGTTAAAACAAATTTGCATAAAAATGTTATTATTGCATTAACTTTGACAGCCCTAATTACCATACATATTACTGGGGAACTGCTAAAATACATGAAGTAGACACAAGAACAACCCATCTTTATTTTCCTCTCCACTTCACTTTAATGTATCAGATCATAAACAACACACGTGCACAGTACCATGGTTCCAGAATGTTCTTGCATAATTGCATCAATTGTACAAATCGATTTGTTGACAGTCTTGTTTGATTAGCAGATGGAGTAAATAATCCCAGTTTACAGAGATCACCTCTTCTGTTGCACAGTCCTGTGGTTGATCTGCTCTGCTTTCACACCACAGAGGAAATGCAAGTAGTGAGATTTGAGGAACCCAGACCCACTGTTTCAGTTGTTAGGTCCAGACCAGATTTTGATTGCCTGCTTCCGGTCAGCCTTAACCAACCGAACCAACTGCATCAAACACGTTCGGTGTGAAAGCACCCGAAACCAAACTATACGTGAACACATATGTTTAGGTCAGCACTACTGCCAGTTATTACTGGTCATGCCAGTGAGCTAGATCATTGAAGTGAGCCAGTTAGCATATGTGATAACTTACTTCTTGAATAATAATTAGTCTGCAAAGTGCTTGCCATTGGAGTGTAAAGGCTGGACCTCTCTGTCTGCATGCTGTCCTTAGAAACTGCAGAGTGAGGCAACACATCCTCCATTATTGAAGGCTCAACATCTGAAGGGCAGAGGAAGTTTCATCAGCCTCTAACATCTTGTTTAGGTCTTCACTGTCGTCATCTGTAAGACGTCGCACCCTCTTTGGCAGCAGCGATTAACCTTTTTCATGCCAAGAGGTCAGAGCAGATGTCCATCAGCATCCATTTCCAATTCACAGGAGAGAATGAAGCATTTTCTCCTAAAAGGCCCTCTGCCATTTACAGATGCTGAATGTACAATAAGATAGACAATCATCCCAAAATGTAGAGTTGGAAATAAGAATTCAGTTGTTGCTGCATATTCTACCAATCTGATATGGTGGGAAGGCGAGTAAATAGCACGGTATTTTTTTGACATTCTCTGTGTCCTGATAATGCATTTTAGGTTCTTCGCATGTCATTTAACTCCATGCGCTACTGTGAAATGGCCGCAGTTATGTTCAGGGAAAAAAACTACAGTAAAAGCCTAAATTAGGTTTATGCAATACCTCTTTGTTAGGTTTAGGAAACATAGTAATGTCAAGAAGGTAATCAACAAATTGCAAAATCTTGCAAAAAACTCTCACGAGTATTGCTGCCGATGAGCTATCCTAACCTTAACTATTTGGTCAGCCTTAACCACCTCACGAGAGTTTCACAACTTTTGGGTTATCTTCTAGACATCACCAAAAAACAGCTTGGTTGGGCTTGAAATAACAACCCTTTTATATCCCAACTTGTCCAATACCATCATTTGATCAGTGTCCATCGGCATCAGACACCAACGCACAGAGGTTCCCTTTAGCAACAGTATGTGACAAACCTGGTTTTCAACTAACTCCCCTACTGTGGCGTATTATTACTACCGTAACAGAGAGGGGTGGTGGACGGATCAAATAAACACAAAAACTATAAAACCAGGAGGCCGCTATTTGTGTCCCATTTGAAACTAAAAGTATTGACTTATTTTGTCACTTCAGTGTTTAGTTACGTGACTCGTCGGTAGCGTCAGCCCCGTGTGACACAAGTTGCTAGTCAGTGAAGTTAATGTCAACCACAACCATTTAGCTTAGCCTAAACAAGTGGAAACAGAAGTTTAACTTGAAAGGACACTATGCATGCAGTGAGCATGTATTGACACGCTGTCCCTTGTCCGTCCAAACGCAATGAAAGACCCGTACGTCGGTCTCCGATGCCGAGGGACACTAACCAAGCAATGGTATTTGACGAGTTGGGAGTGAGAATGTGTTGGAAATAAGTTTGTAAACTAAGTAAATAATGTACGTCAGCATCGTAACACAGAAAGTATGTCACTACAACAACACTTTGTTTCCAGTTTCCTGGTTGAATGTACTGTGTTGTGCCCACCATAAGTGGCCTCCTGCTTTTATTCTGCATCACTAGCTCTGAGCATAGCATATTCACGCGGATGAGTTTACATTGCAGTCAGTACAGACTGCATGGCATACACACGACACACCAAAAGCAAGAACAGCATTGTTATTGTATGCAAATTGCCGTGTCATTCGTACTCCATTTGGTGAGACCAGGCTGACTTCACACTTGAACACACAGCAGTGTGAGGATTGGTCTACAGCCTCTCAATGGGAGGAATTTGAGATATACAGCTCTTTCTTTTTAAATTTGACATGATGGCTTATGATTTGTAGGAGGAAGGTTTACCTACATATACGTGTATGTGAATGTGTCTGTGTGTGAGAAAGAGTAGTTTAAGGACATGCATCCCAGATGAAGGTTGTTCCTCCTCCATCTCTGGACTCACTGTCTGCACCAGACCCACCAGGGATGTGGCTACACACATTATTCTAGTTATTCATTATTATAGTTAACATTGTGTTACAAACCCATCCCATGTTGCATTTCAGGATTGTATTCTGAAATATGTGCATTTTTAACCTTTTTATTTTTCACATTTCTTATTGTCCACTGCAAAACTGCATGATATATGTCACATCCACAGCTAATATGTAATGATGCACAGTTGCTAAAAATACATTAATGTTTTCTATCTCAAACCTAACGTCTCTACTTACCAATGAATATTCAATGGTTGTATAAATGCTATGGAATTGTTATGAAATGAATGGATTTAAATCTTGGTGCCAGGTAAGTGTAATCTGTTATTTCTTCAAACTGAAGCTTTCAATGACATCTTTAGTGTTGTTTAGCAGTGATCAGTGGACGTTAGGGTTAGGGGAGAAAGGGTCTATACAGTGGAAACACAAGAAGATAACACTAAAGGCTTTGCCCAATTAGAGCTTTCATAGTATTGCTGTTTGCTATTTTTTGATTTAAACAATCCAGTGGCTTTAATTTCTTCAACATTACATATTATTTCCCTTCCAGAACTGACAAGTAGGATATGTTTTCCTCTACATGCTTTCATTTTTTTTTTCACTCCTAACTCGTCAAGTATCAACATTGATCAGTGTCCCTCTGTGTCTGATACTGACGCACCGAGGCATCCTTCTTTTTCCTAGCATCTGAATCTGACTTTCAGCTAATTCCAATGTAAATCCAACCCTGTTGTTATTAGTCAGAGCAACTGATGTAGTAAGAAGACTGAGAAAGACAGAGTAGGGCAGGTGTGAGGGGGGGTTGGATGGGTCAAACAAACAGAAAGACCACAGTTCGTGTCCTGTGTAAAACCAAGTCAGCATTGACTTATTTTACCTTAATTTTGTTACATAATTTCCTAGTTAACTAATGCCAGTTACATAACAAATGTACTTATTTTAAGCCATACCACAATTCTTACCAGTACTTTAGTTGGCTAAACCTAACCTTAAACCTAACCAAGCAGTTTTGTCGCATAAGTAACTGTAACAACTAAATAAATCTAAAAGACACTATGCATGTATTGAGTGGAAACTGACACCATCCCTGACACCTGGAAGACTGATGTTAGAGGGGTACCTAGAGCGTCATAGTTTGAAGCATAGGGACACTGACCAAGCTCCAGTATTTGACGACGTGGGAGTAAAAGCGTGTTGATCACATTGGAAAAACGTGAAACATTGTTTAGACCACCCAAAGACACTGAAAGCTATTGGGACAAAGTCTGCTCCACAATGGTTTCTGATGTGTTCAGCAACCACTTTCTTTACTGGAAGGTCTTTTGATTGACAGTCAAAGTGACCAACCACAGACTATAGAATAAAATGACGCTGCAGTCAATTCATTAAAATGTAGATTTTGAAGTGAAAGCTTCCAACTTCCACTTTTAAATGTGTTTTCTTTGGTCAAGGTGGTAATATAATATCACTGTATAGCAAATACTAACTGTTCCATATTACCGGCCTTGAGTTTCTGCTGCCGGTGAAGAACAGCTGTTTCACCTGCCTCTGAACTGCAGCCTTGTTGCTGTCATGCCATTTTCATTGACAGTGTTAGTGTGACACTAGAGCAATTAATGCAATCCAGTTGCCATAATTTTTTTCTGTGTTTCTGTAAACCACAGGATACGTTGAATATTTATTTTTCCGAAGCAAATGGTTCATAAATATGTTTTATATCAATGTTGTGTTAATGTTGTGAAACGATTGGTTAGTCTTAGGGAACAAAACCAGATGGTTAAGGTCAGGAAAAAGATAATGATTTGTGTTTAAAATAATAACATAACTACCTAATGTAACAAGTAAGGGATAATAAATCCTGACAGGGCGATGCAGAGGGGTTTATTTCACTTCACTGACCTGAGCTGTACATTATCCCACTTATTACACGGCTACTTAAGAAATCAATAATTTGGCACAAATACAGTCTGCCAGAGTTCAACATCAGAACTGTGCATAACAACAGACTGTTATAAAGAAATAATACACTGCAGAATGCTGTGATTGACCAATCAGAATAGAGTATTCAACAAAGCCATGTAATAATGTAACATAACAACTGCAACAGCCCTTAGTGGACTTCCTTACCTAAAGTTATGTGACAAGTGTAAAGTTAACCTTTGATTTCTGTTTCACACAAGACTCGAAGTCCTGTGTTTGCTCCACCCATCCACCACCCCTGCCACCCATCCTTTGAGGACTTTGCAGTTTGGGACACAAATCCCGGTCTCCCTGTTGAACGTCCTGTGTTTGCTGGACCCATCCACCTCCCCTCCCGCCTACCATCAGCAGTCTCTCTCACCTTTTATTCTACATCACTAGCACTGAGCATAGCATATTCACACAGATGTGTTTGCATTGCTGTCAGTACAGACCACATGGTGTACATATGACACACCAAAAGCAACAAAGGCGTTGTTATTGCACACAAAATTACTTGCAAATTATCATGTTATTGTTACAGTATTTGTTGAGACCAGGCTGATGTACGACATCACTTGCTCTGACCAAATACAACAAACATTCAACGTATCTGTGGTTTGCAAAATCATACATTGCCAAATAGGAAACAAAAAGAAGAGCCAGTAATTCTGAAAACCTTATAGGTTTATAATGAAAACACCACAGAATCTGGGTTTATGTAGGCAAGGCTATGGACTAGTGTGTGTGTGTGTGTGTGTGTGTGTGTGTGTGTGTGTGTGTGTGTGTGTGAGTGAATCAGAATAACACCATTTGCCACTATTAGTGTGTGTGTGTGGTTTGAACATGTGTGGTGCAGACCTGAACTGTGACATTTTGGCCTCCCTCTCCAGGAGCGCTTCAGATTGAGAACAGCGAGGAATCGGACCAGGGCAAGTACGAGTGTGTGGCAGTCAACAGCGCCGGGACTCGCTACTCTGCTCCGGCCAACCTTTATGTTCGAGGTAAGATCCCTCTTGACCCCGGCTGAACCCTCCCCACCGCCATTCAGGTCGCCTCCTCCAACAGTCAGGTCCTCTCTCGTCACCTCCTCTGCCTCCCGACTGCTAATAGGAAAACTGGCTCCCTGGATTCATCTGCAGTGAAAGTCAAACATGTCGATGCCCGTCTGCTCTCTGCTGTCATTTCCTGTTCTCTCTATCTCCCTTTCTGTCTCGTCTTTGTCTCCTCGGTGGTGAATTATGTATTTTTCTGCAATGCCCTGTTAGCTCGCTTGACCTGCGTAACCTCGCCGTGTTTTGACTCATCGAGGGTGAACGAGAGGTTGGCTGCAGCGCTGCCTCGTTGTTTTGGGGAAGTGGAGGTTTACATGTGGAGTCTTGCCACAAAGAGAAGCTGACACCGTTCACCATTGCACATCCCGTGTCGGAGGAGACAGGCTGGGGATGCCCCATGAAAGCCGATCCAGTTGACTGGATGTGCTGCAACAAAAGAGAGCAGGGTGCAAGCAAGCCTCGGGGCTTCGCTAGCCCTGTCAGCAAACAACTCAATTAGCCTCAACCAATATCGAGTTCTCAAAGGCAATTTTCAAAGCATAGGGGTGATTCATTGCTGCTTTAGCGTCTTGTTCATCTGACATTTCCATTGACAATTTGACAATATTCGACAACATGATGGAGTTTCCCTTAAAAAAAATAAACAAAACTCCTGCATGTTAAATACAGTTCTACCTAATCTTCAGTGTGGTTTTACTAGAGCTGGTTTCGAATGTAAAAATGCTATTTTGAATTATTTTTGGCACCTTTTCATAAGCTAAGAATAAATTACATTTTGACCCAGCATTACAAATGTCATTATAACCCCTCATCTGAGCCTTAAATCATAAATCATATGAAATATCACATTCTGGCAGATGTTCGTGGGTTAATTATTGTCCTCCATGCTATGACTTGCCGCAAACTTCATGTGATTATCAGAAAGTGGGCATATATGTAAACATACAGTATGTCACTTTCAAAAATACAGGAGCCGATTATAACAGGTTGGGATGGCAGCAAATCTGACAAGAACTGTCACCCACCGTAATAGCTTACTCATCGAGAAACATATCCACCGATTCGAGATTTACAGATTGGTTAGTTTCTCAATAACAGATCACAGAGCTGTCACATTCAATAGAGACACTGCCTTTGAGAACAAAAAAAACAAAATACTTAGATATTTTGTTTGCTGCTTCTACACAAGGCTGATTTGTTCATGAAAAGTATTGCAGTTGTCAAAATCAAAATTTCATCCCTGACTAAACCAGACAGAGCTGTAGCCAACGCAGTCATATTATGAAGTATATAATTTGTTATTTCTGCTTCTCTTTTCAAGGTTCCCGTCTGTGTTGCTTTAACCTTTAACCTCTCCAGGTGTGCCGGTAGCTCATGTCTCCATTTTCATCTTTCATCAAGTGTGTGTGTCCACTTTTCTGTTATCTGTGTTTCTCTTCATCTTTTTTTTTTTTTTTTTTTTTTTTAGCATTTTGTGTGTTCTCTGTATTTGGTATCCGAAATCCATAATCCCTCCTCCACCCATGTGTCATGTGTCATATACACACAATATATATGTTTCTGTTCATCTCTCAAATGCTTATCCTTCTATCTACACATGATGATTGACAGCTTTAATGTGCTTTGCTTCATTTGCACCTCTTCTATTGGACATGTGAGAAAGTGTTTTAAGTTTGCTCTGTTGTTTGTGAGAGGATGTGTTTTTGGATGTTGTTGTTCATATACGAGACTTTACTTGGAACAGAGAGACGTCTCTTGGTCCACTTAGCCGTTAAGAAACAACAACGTTAATATCAAACACAGTATAACCTCTGTAGATAGTTGGCTCCCAGTGGGCTTCTGGGTCTGAGAAGTGCCTTTAACATGCATTCTTTCTAATAGCCAGCAGGAGGTGACTAATATAGGAGGGGGCCTCCCTTTGAGTACGTCAAAAGAAGAAGAAGAAGAAGAAAAAGAACAACCTTTATTAGTCCCACAGTGGGGAAATTCAATTTACACTCTGTAAATAGGTTTTTGACCACAGCGAAAATGTTATTGTTGAAAGGCTAAATGCCAACAAATATGGACTGAATATTTCATTTGATTTTGCTACTTGAGAGCAGGCAAATCCAGGTGCACCTTTGTGATCTTTGGCACCCATGGATGTATACGGAGAACTGGATACAGCACTGGACACGGGGCCCTGTTCTTTCCTCTGAAAATTGCTCAGTGGCTCACAAACTCAGTGGGTAGACTTGGGGGTCTGGAAAAGTACCCAGATCTTCTGGATTTTCTGGGTTTTACTGGGCCCTAGTGCACATGTCAGATATGCACAGAGGCATCCGCTCAGTCACATGACTCGGTCGCGCTGTCATCGTGGTCTGGGTCCCTGTCGAGCCCCCAGGAAGTGCACCGGTCATTGATCCCAACATGGTCGTAGTGGCCAATGGTGGTACTGCAACTTCTGTGTCCGTCATGTGATGCCAATGGGCCCAAAATGACTGTCTCATAGACTTTGAGAAAGAGTTGAGTTGATTCACCTCAAAAAAAAAAAAATTGCTGAGTTACAGATGTCTCTTTCTCATTGTAAGTGGGCCCACTGGCATCATGAGAAGGACACAGAAGTTGCAGTACCACCGTGGGCCGCCACGACCATGTTGCAATCAACAACCGGCACTTTTCCTGGGGGCTTGTTGGCATCCCTCTAAGAGGGGCCCAGACCCCAGGTTAGGAACCACTGTCTTAAAGAAATACTTCCTCCTCCACATTGAATGGACAGTCCAAAAATGGAGAAAAGCTAGCTTACTGTCACCAAATTGGTGGTTCTTGAATTAATTAAATGTTATTATTATTGTTTTTAGTACCCAACGGTACTGCAGCACAGACCTGTGTCTGCTTCTTCTAGTAGTGAGAGTGATTAAAAACACTGATAGATAGATAGATAGATAGATAGATAGATAGATAGATCGATAGATAGATAGATAGATAGATAGATAGATAGATAGATAGATAGATTTTTAGATAGAACACAGCATGATGCAATGCGGAAGCACCCTTGTTCAGCCAAAGAATAAGGTGAATACAACTGATGATCTGATCTGATCTGAACTGATGAAATGATCATTTTGCGTGTTCATTATGACCATTCAGTACTTCTGCTGACTCATCATTCAGGCTCAGGGTAGTTTGTGTCGAGGCCTCACTGGTGTGTATTTCCAACAGGTTACACTGCAGTCTCTGACAACTCTTACCTTTCGCGTTGCTCACTCCACAATATTGTTAGCAGACCAAAAATAATGAGCCATGTTTTGCTCTTTATCTCTCATACAGTGCTGCTGGTCGGCAGGTGTCTCTCAATGTTACCATGGAAACACTGGCCAGCAGGTGTCACTGCTTGTTGCCATGGAAACATGGCTCTTAATTATGAAGTAGCCTGGGTGGTAAGATGGCTAACTTTGCAGGCGTGAAATGACTTGGTCCGGCCTAACATCACGGACCAGTCCGAAATATTTACACTCTCTGAAATCAAAATCCAGTTTTAAGCCAAGGCAGTTTAGCCTAAGCAGATACAATGTGGATATAAGGCTGGGTCCAGCAGCCGATTATGTCCTCTTTGCTTGAGTGAAGGTAGGATTTAAAGGCAGCTGACAGGTATGTTTGTTCAGGGCTAGAGACCGGTGTCTCCTGTCAGAGGGCTCAGTAGATTTAGTGCATGACAGTAGATGGCACAGTCACAAAGTGACTAAATCAACATTTGCACACTAGTAAATCACCATACTCAAGACATAAAAATCTGGCTTGGTTCTGAATACTGGAGGGAGACTCTGACATCTTCAATCATTATTACTTTAATGCCATCAGGTAGAGGGTAAGTGGACCAACAGGACAGTCTCGCTGAGCTCCTTGAAGGCATCATCCACAGAAAATGTGTTGTCAGTTAGGACTGGGTACATGGCAAAAGAAGTACAAATTTCCAAGGTGAGTGTTTGACTAATCCTAGCAGGGGCCATCTTTATGCGCTCATTGATTTCAAGGCTCGATGGCTGAGCTCGCTCACAGTCAATGGGCAGAATAAATGTGGGCAGTAAGACACTGTCTGCTTTGTGTGCTTAATGAAGTCTGGTTGTCAGCAAGCCTCAGCCTCCTTAATGCTGCCTTAATTCAGCAGCTCTGAAAGGCTCAAACACTGCAGCGAAGTTCAGGACAGGCAGGGCGATGTGGGTGTGTGTAATTGTGTGTGTCCGTCTCTGCTTCTGTGCGTCCGTATGTGTAGGCGCTAACTGATCTTACTATGTGTCTATGTGCTCATGTGAGAGTGTGTCCTTCATGGCCTTTGCTTTGTGTGTGTGTGTGTGTGTGTGTGTGTGTGTGTGTGTCACCTCACTGCACAGGCTGTTGTCTCTACTGTAATTTTCTCACTCGTTAACGGATAAGCAGATATTTGCCTGTTTTACTCTCTCTGTTTCTCCTTGTCTTCTTCCTCCTACTCCTTATTTTTCCCCTCTTGTTGTTTATTTTTTTCTTTTTCACTTTATCTTAAATCCCTCCATCATCATTGCACCCCGCCATCCAAAAAATACAATCCAAAATCTCACCACTCAGATCAACGGGAAGGTTGGTTTTTCTCACTCTTTACCCTCCTAAAGCCGAGGCCTGGCAGACTGGAGCCGTGCTGCGCCAGCATCTCGCTGGGCGCCTCAGGCCCGTCCCGGCCTCTCTCTCAGGACCCCAACCCCACAGTGCAACCCACCTGCTACCCCAACTTACCCCCAACCCACCCCTCTACAGTATATGCTGCCTTGCCCCACATCACACATTGCTGCTTGTTCCTCTGACATTTTGTGAGATGTGCATGTCTTAAATGCCCATAATGTGCTTCTGCACACAAAAATGACATTTCCTCACCAGGAAAGGATTACATTGACAGCTCTTTCTTGTCCCAGTTCGTCACTTTTTGAATGCACAGGGTAGCCCAAACTATGACGCTCCACTACAGTTGTAGTAAACCCGTGGTTGACGTTGTGAACACTTACTTAGGTTCAAAAACAAACATTTAGGTTTAGGAAAAAAGATCGTGGTTTGAGTTAGAAATACTCCACTTGTAAAGCTAAAGTGAAAGTTAACGTTGTGAACACAAACACGAACAAGTTGGTTTCACACAGGACACAAACAGCGGTCTCCTGTATGAGGGTCCTGTGACCAAAGTTTATCTTCGTCTGCTTCTTCTTCTACTGATTCAACTCTATCAACCTTACTCCTAGCCCCCATGATGCCTTGCATGAATTATGGGTGCAACTTGCGGCGCGTCATGTCATTGAACCAGAACCAGCGTTATCCATGGTAACAGTATGCTAATCCTCTTTCCTAGAGCAATCTCGTAAAACAACATGTAAACACCACCTATTGCACCTCAAACAGAATAATGTAATCATAGCTCATAGAGGGACGAGAGGATGAACTGAATAAGTGGCCTCAGATAACCTACACTGCACATTTAGCTACTTTATCGACTGTGCTGCTACAGACGGCAAAGTGATGAACAATCAGAAAAGCTCTGAGGCACATCAGTACTTCCACAGTAACAAAGTGTTGTCATCTACACAGATAAAAATACTTAAACTATTTTTAGTCTAATGCTGCCCTACACTCTGTGCCATAAACTGCCTTACATTTTAAACTGTACAGAAAATAGTGAAAGTAAATGGCTGTCATTAAGCCAACACTACAATGCTGTGTCCTCCCTACACATGAAATCATACCTGATGTTCTCCTGTTACTGCTGTCAGTCCTTTTAAGGACTCGTCCTCCAGTCTCTTCTCCGCCGGTCTTTCGTGGCCCAACCACAAAGTAGGATACGGATTTTCCTCCATTGGCCTTTTGTCGACTAAATGAAATGAGTACACATACGAGTCATCTTTAAGTTTAGGTTTCTCAGCCACATTCCTCTGGATTCTTCATCTGTTGGTCAGCGAGGAAAACCGTACACAAGAACAATCCCTTTTTGTTTTGGGTGCATGTTCAACACACTGTTGTTGAAGCCTTAGCTTTGTTTTGTTGTTAGTACAGCCATGAACAGCGCAACAAGTACCAGAGCTCCACAAGGACATTTTAGAAAAAGATAATTTAACATTTGTTAAATATCTGTTAAAGATAGAAGAAGTGACACCAATAATGATTTCTACAGTAATGCCGCCAAGAATAAGGTGAAGGTGAAGGACCAACCATTATCAGTTTGGGCAGCTATGGACCCTGTTTTCACCATTATGGTCTTTTCAGATGGGGAGCAGCACTCCATCTGTGTACTCTCTGTACTCTGATTGCACACCTCATGTGAATAGACAGGCAGAGTTAATGCAACTGTGGAAAGTGCAGCCTTCTGCATACGGAGTACAACTGTGTGGTGTCTCTTTCTGCTTTTGCTAAAGTTAGCTAAATTAGCATTGTTGTTAAAACTATACATAACACTACCTGATACATCCATTGTTGCTGTCTGCCATATGAAAGCCCTTTTGTTGTTGTCCCAAAAAAACAGTTAAAGCAAATTCAACAAATCAGAGCGTGTGTGCATGAGACACACCACATCAGATTGCCTGCCTTTGCCTTTGTTAGGGATGCTTACTCTTTAACATAACTTTAGTTTAATTTTGGCCTTCTACTTGCTGCGTACTCCTTTCTTGGTGAAGGAACACAATATTTATATAATTCATGACCACAACATAATTTGAGTTTAAAGTTTGTGCTCATTTCACAAAATTCTGTGACTGTGTCAGTCCCATGATGTCCTGTCCAGCATGCTGATTATGTTTTTATTGTCTCGGCTAATTCAAAGGCATGGCTCGTCGCAGCTCTCATCTGCTGTCTGACCATCATTACGCTGAGCGGCAGGCTCTGTGCTCAGACGGCTTTCACCATGCTCGCCCCTATCTGTGTCTCAGAGAAAGCTCGTCTCTCCAAAAGAACCAAATAGCCTCAAACATGTTTGCAGCTTTTCCCCAAGACTATTACTGCTGGATCATTAATGGGAGAGTGTTGAGGAGCTCAAGAATTGAGGGGGAGTGAACACTCGGAGAGAATTGCAGCCCTCGATGCCCTAGTTTGTGTTTGATATGTGGATTTGCAGACTCGTGGTGCATCTTTAGTTTTTTCTTGTTTCTTCATGGCTTTCTGTCTGAGGTCAGAGAAGAGAGAGAGATGCATAAGTGCAAGGGATTGTATATGTTTTCAAATTTCACTGATGCCACTCATTTAGGAAAGGATGTGCTCGACTTCTGTGACCTGCACCAAGCCAGCTTAGTCATAACACCAGATATAGTGGCTTTAATGCTGGGAGCTGCAATAATGGCAGACATGAAAACTAGAGAATCAGTGGAAGTAAAATGGCAGACAAGACTGTAAAGGAGAATGAATAGCTTTTATATTGTTTTAAAAGAATCATATTTTTCAGTGTAAAATGTATTTTTCATAGCTTTGTGAATTCTGTGGAGTGCCTTAGTAGCCAAGTGGTTACGGCGCATGCCATATAACTGCAACATCCTGGACCAATCAAATAATTAAAAAAAGAGCATACTAGGAAATAAATTAGATTATTAATTCAGACACAGTAGTAATTAGAAGTCACAGAAAAATCCAGCGTGGTAAACACTGCACATCCAGTAAAGGATGGAAACATTTGCACTGTTGTAAAAAGTCCATAGAAGCGTTTGATTCAACATTTTTCCATGGTCTAGTGTTAAAAAAGTTGAAAACTGTAATAAATTGTAACATCAAATTGCAATACTTGTAGAGTAGCAATATTTAAAATCACAGTGTGTATCGAATCAGCACCCAAGTATCATGATAGTATCAAATCAGCTGCAGAAGTGCGACCAAATATAATATGATATATAATCACCGTCATTTTATGTTTCTTTGTAGTCATTTTGTGTCTCTTTGTAGTCACTTTGTGTCTCTTTGTAGTCATTTTGTGTTTCTTTGTAGTCACTTTGTGTCTCTTTGTAGTCATTTTGTGTTTCTTTGTATTCACTTTGTGTCTCTTTGTAGTCATTTTGTGTTTCTTTGTAGTCATTTTATGTCTCTTTGAAGCCATTTTGTTTCTTTGTAGTGATTTTGTGTCTGTTTGTAGTCATTTTATGTTTCTTCGTTGTCATTTTATCTCTTTGTAGTCATTTTAAGTCTCTGTCGTCATTTTGTCTCTTTGTAGTCATTTTGTTTCTTTGTAGTCAATTTGTGTCTCTTTGTAGTCATTTTATGTTTCTTCGTAGTCATTTTATCTCTTTGTAGTCATTTTAAGTCTCTGTAGTCATTTTGCCTCTTTGTAGTCATTTTGTGTCTCTTTGTAGTCATTTTGTGTCTCTTTGTAGTTGCTTTATGTCTCTTTGTAGTCGTTTCATGTCAATTTGTAATCATTTTATATTTCTTTGAAGCCATTTTGTGTCTCTTTGTAGCTGTTTTATGTTTCTTTGTAGTCACTTTGTGTCTCTGTGTGGTTGTTTTGCCCCCCTGCATAGTGAGTCATTTTGTGTATCTTAACATCTCTTTGTAGTTGTTTTGGCCTCTTTTTTGTCTTTTTGCGTCCATTTATTATTTATTTATTATTTGATGTTACTTTGTAGTCAATTTGAGTCTCTTCCTGATTGGGAGTGACTCTTGTAGTGACATTTTGTAGGTGAAGGGCAGAGGGGCCCCTAGGGTCAGGGGCCTGTGCCCGGTAGGCCCATTCAGTAATCCATCCATAAAAACAGGAAATAAGAAAAAAAAGTTCAAATTTCTACATTTTCAATAACATGATACTGCTAACTTTTCATGAAACATAAGGACTAAAATTGAAAAGCACAATGAATCAGGTGATGTGAAACGGTTTACATGATGGTCGCCCTTATAATTAATAGTTTGGGTTTGCTTGTTGATGAAACAGTGTGGATTATTTATGTCAGGTGAGTGTTTTAAGTTTAACTGGGAATTAGCTCCTCTGTGAGGCAACTTGCATCGCCTACAGTGAAGTTACATCATCTTGTTCCATTTGTCTCCTTCCACTGACTTTGAATGCATTCACGTTGCCTAAATGTTTACTGTCTCTCTTTGAAATTATGAATTGAAAGACGTAATGGGAGATTTGGTCCAAACATTATTACAAATCTGTAAACACGTTATGCTGCATTCAAAACACAGGAGAAAGTTAGAAATCCCAGGTTGTTATTATAAAAACTAAAATTCTCCTTCAAGTTGGACATGGATAAGGAAGATTACTGAGTTCGTCAAGATTTCTGAGATGATTTTTCTGATGTCGTGTCAACATAGAGAAGCATCCAACACTTTCTCACTCACAACTTGTCAAATACTGAAGCTTGGTATGACGCTATACAGCATATAACGATATGAAATATGATGCTCTAGGTACTCTTCTAGCATCAGTTCTAGACGTCTCAGGGGTGATGTGTCAGTTTGCTCTCATTACTTGCACAGTGTCTTTTCAAAATAAATTTCTAGTTTCTACCTAGTTTCTTCTTTTTACATGCATACAATCTTTCAAAATAAACTTTGGTACCAAGTGGGAAATTCTGACTTGTTACTATAGAATTGAAGTAAAATGATATAGTGAACATAAAAATTGAAGCTGAGATGTCATCAGTCCAGTTGAAGACTAAAGCTACTTCTACTTGAGATGCCATTCAAATCATTTATCAATTCAATAGGCTTGATCCCCGTCTATGAATCCTGCAGTAAGCATGCCACTGCCTCTCCCTCTGCATGACTTCCTTGGCAATGTATATAAATATTTGCTTCCCCACCCAGCTTAGCTTCTCTTACAACTCCAGCTTTTTCCTTCATCAAGACTTGGCTTCCCAAATTTTCATCTCTTGTCCTCTGTCCTCCCCCTCCTTCTCCCGCCTCTTTTCTCTGGCATGCCAATAAAGATATGAGTTTGTCTGCCTTCTAACTATCAACTGCTCCTAATGTGCATCTGTTACTCCTAACTGTCATCGTGGTGACTGGTTTTCAGTCTCACCCTGTATCAGTGCTTCAGTCATCCACCCATCAGGCCATTGTCCAGGCCAGCAGGAGAACTAACTGCATCACTTTTAACTTTGGACTCAGTCAACTATTGTCATGACATTGTGACCATCTTCCCTGTCCTCTGGTAACTTAACTTCATGGTTTCCAATTGACTAATACAGTACAAGAACACGATGTTCCCTCAGTGCTGGCCAGCACATTGATACCATCCAGCATCAGAATGTAGCGCTGTTGTTCTAATTATCAGCAAGCAAGCATCTCAGTGTTATCTGACTTGAATCAAACTGAAGGTTTAATATTCATCTGCTTAGTACAAATTAATAAAGAAAGAAAAGAAAGAAAGATATTCCTTTATTAGTCCCACAGTGGGAAATTCAGTTTTACACTCTGTTGTTCACACAGTACATATACATGTCAATGGAGAGATGTCAGAGTGAGGGGGCTGCTCTTGACAAGCGCCCAGAGCAGTTGGGGGTTTGGTGCCTTGCTCAGGGGTACCTCGGCAGTGCCCAAGAGGTAAACTGGCACCTCTCCAGCAACCAGTTGGTCTTGGTCCATGGGGGACTTGAACCGGTGACCTCCGTGTCCTAACCCAAGTCCTAACGGACTGAGCTACTGCTGCCCCCGAACGAAAAACAAGCTATATATGAAATTACACTGCAGTTTCCAATCAGCATAATATTAATGCCTTGGGAACCCACAGGAGGAGCTGGAGGGTGAGGCTATAGAGGGGTGAAGTCCCTCCTTCTGATGCACCACCATGAAAACTTATTTTGGTAGAAGAATTGTACATTGCTACAACCTCCGTAACCGTCACGTGATGCCATTGGGCCCAAAAAGACTCACTTTGAGATAGAGAGATCTATAGCTTATTTTGTTTAGGTGTATCAACTTCCCAGATTGAGGCTGGAGCGAGGGCTGGAAGGCAGTTAGCAAGCCGTGATGACAACATGGCGGCGACCCTATGACCAGGCCATGTGAACGAACGGATGCTACTGCGCCTGTTCTGTGGGCCCAGTGGATGTGGAAGGATGTTATGGTCCTAAAACCAGAATACTGGCACGTCCCACATCTTAACCAGAACATGCTCACTTTGGAATAAGACCTAATTCAGTATATCCAAACGGAATATGCTGTTTACATGACCCACATCAAAATCACAATATTGTCATGTTCAGAATAATAGTGGAATATTATGCATGTAAACATGGTTAATGAAAGAATCTTAATATCATGTTTATGGCATCTTTAGAATATATTTGAGCATACTACACAAATGTTGGCTTCAAACACCGTTGACCTAATCCAGAACCATAAATAACCTCCCATAGTTCATTACTGCTAAGTTGTCATTCCCCCATAATTTCTGAGAAGATGAAACCACACACTTCATGTTGCGCTCATGTCATGTAAAACTGAAATGTTTGCTAAATATTCACTAGTTTAAATCCAATATTCAGATTCTTCTTATTGATAAAACAGTGGTGCTGTAACTGCTGGCCAGCTGAGGCTAATGCATCCTATTTTAGCACCCTACTTACCCCCACTTTGCTGTGGTAAGGATATCAACAGGTAATGTCAATGTTATAATGTCTATCAGTAAGATCTCTGATGTATTTCTGGCTCTAGTGTTTCCATTTACCAACACACACAGAGCTTTGTCACTCCTTCCCCAATCCATCAACATTAAAATGAAAAGCTAATTTATAGTTGTCAAAGTCATTCTTGCTTATGAGTGATTCAGATTGAAGCCGAGGTGGCTGGTGAAACCCTTGGCCACGTTAGAGACAGGCCACCTGTGTGTGTTGGATGATCAATGGGAATAGGAAATGTCAAGGCCTGGCTTTTGCTGTGCACCTGCTGAAAATGTATTACCACCACTAGATTCTTGTCCCATATACTGCCCTGCAATAAAAGCTTGATGCAAGAAATCCAATTTTCTCCAATGACTTTAGGATAAACCCACCCTTAACTCTTAACATAAAAAAGGCCCCCAGTAGTCCATATACTGATATAATAAAGTCTTAGTATGTCATCATCTATGTTAGATAATCGTTTTTTTTTTTTTTTTTATTTATCATGACATGTTAAATAAGAAACCCTGTCTCATACAAAATTACCCATACAACTAAACAGTTTTAAACAAGCGGTTAACATTGTAAACTGAAATAAAACAAAACTAAACTAAAAATTGTAACTCAGCTCCATCTTGGTTTTGCTTAAAATGTCTAAGTTTTTACATTATTAAGTTCCGGACGTAAATTTAAATAAGTAATTGTTGACTTTTGGTCTCACACAGGATGTGAACAGTGGTCTCCTGGTTGGAAGTCCTGTCTTTGTTCAAACACAGTCTCACGACAGTTCATGAAATAGTCACAAAATTTATTCTATTTAATTCGTGTACATACACGCAAAATTCCCTTTTTTTGTGATGCTCAGCACGACTTTCAACAACTTACATTTTGTGCATTTTCCTACGAATGTCCAGCAACACGTGATGCATGTGTCAATTTCTGCTCCAGTCTTTTCACAGTAAAACTACTTAGTTAGGTTTAGGAGTAGATCTACTTTGTTAGGCTTAGGCAGCAAACTGCTAAGTTAGGTTCAGGAAAGAAAAAAAAAAAAAAAAAAAAAAAAATTTTTTTTTCCCAATTTTTCTTCCCCCTCCCACCCCCCCCCTTTTTCCCCCCCCCCCCCCCCCAATCGCAGAGTGGGTTTAAATAACACAGAAAGTGGTGTAACTTAAATAACTGTTATGTAGCGTACTTTTTAGAAGACAGTTCTGCAAATAAGTGAAACAAAAATCCATCATGTAATGACTTGTATGGCATAATAAATAGAACATTTGTTAAATAACATGTGACTTTTATCAAACCAGTAATATGCTAACTAATTAAGAGGTGGGCTATTTGGATTGCAAGTTGGGTTTTTAAGAGTTCTCAGCATACAGTAACACTCTGTCATTGGTACTTATCAATAACAGCATTGACCCTGAAAGTAAACATATTTACTGCCAGGTTATAAAACTATAATTTGACCATAATGTACATTTAATCAAAATAGATGTTTTCCAGCATCAAACACATGGACAGCCACAGTAAAAAAAGATTTCCCCTGAGCCACAACCTAACTGACCAGGCAGTTTGCCCCTAAATCTTCCTCCTCTGCCTTTTCTCCTCGTCTTCCTCCTCCTCCTCCTCCTCCTCTTTCTCTTCCACATCATGTTCTCCAGTGCTTCAGCCTCCACGGGAATCCGTCTTAATGCCAGCCATCTGCATTTCAGAGGCCGCTGCTTCCTATGCCAGCAGACAATGCTGTTCTTGTATGAGCAGTACCCAAAAGAGCTGCTGTCTCTCCTCCAGCACAGTAACATTTAGCCCACGCATGCACTCCAAAACTCTTTGTTCAGCCAAACATACTGTATGTACTACTAACACTACTTCCCTGTTCTCAACTTCAGCATCATCACTTCTACATCTGATTTTTTGTGAGAGGCAGAGTGGTAGAATATGTAACTCTGGTCTTCCCCCTCTGTAGTTAAACCAAGACCAAATCTTTAGAGAAGCCTCTGATCCACAGAGTAAGCTCCTCACACCCAGATTCCAGCCTGCAGCTTAAATCACACTTTGTGAGTCAGATTTTAGTGACTCTGCCTGGTTAAGTCAAGAGAGAGAGGACTTCACTTATGCAACAAGACAACAATTTAAAGCTCTCATAGTACTGTTGCACTAATTCACATGCAGTGCAATGAGAGCTAACAATAGGGGAGAATCCTCCAGCAGACTCCATGCCTTAGCATCAGGATGTGATGGAAGTGATCCAGACTAGCAGAGTAGAAGACTCCAGGTGTACTTTAATCCCTGCAGCCCTTCAGGAAACCCCAGATACTGCAGAGAAATCCAGCTACACGCCTGAGGCACAGTCTCTCAATTTACCTCATATCCAAGTGAATATGGTACACCCTAATTTAACTGAGACATCTAGTAGAGAAGAGCCGGTATAATACCAGGTAACACCATATGAACATCATGGTGCTCTGAGAGGGTAAGCCAGACTAATCCGTTGGTCCAGACTGGAGTAAAGAGTTCTGGCGCTTTCATTGGTGAGATGCTTCTGAAAGGGCAGTTCAGCCATGATACCAAAGGGTTAAGAATTAACACTTCTAAAGGCAAATACTGTATATAGTACAGTTCTGAGTGGTCCCGCTTCAAGGCGGGACATGAGGCACAGTTCAGATGGGAATAGCCTAATGGTGCAACATTCAGGCAGTTCCTCGAAGACATTCATGGTGTTGCACACAGAAAGCGACGGCAGTAGCTGTGTGGAAAAATTTTAAAAAAGAGAGTTTGAGGGAGACAATTAATAACAGAGTTTTTTTTTTTTTGTGCTATTTAATGATCCAACAACACATTTGGTGCACAGGCCCAGTCAGTGATAATGGCCTTTACACACTGGGGGCGTTTAATTAAAGGACCAGTAAGTAAGTTTTCTTTAGTGTTATAATCACCTGATGATAAGAATCACTGTATCTTTGTTACCTTAGAATGAGCTGTTTGGTCTACATAGGGAGCAGGTCCCCTCTCCATGGAATCCACCATGGAATCCACCATGCTACACCGCCACGTTACTCACTCCCGTCACTGCTGCTCTCTCTCTCTTGCTTCAGCAGTCACTTCCCACATACACACACACTCTACGAACTGGCTCTGCACCAGGTGGCTCTAAAGAGGACCATTCACATTTTTGCATTGGTCGCCAACATGTTTGGCACATGGGAGAGGATTCAGTCAGTTGCAATCTCCTCACCTCATCGCTAGATACCACCAGATCCTACAAACTGGACCATTAATCAAATTAATTTGCATGCAATATATTTTTGCAAACTGTTGTTTTTGTCATGAATACTTTCACAGAACAGGATTATTACACACCAGTGGGATTTATTACCAATACTGCAGCCAGCCACCAGGGGGCAATCCAGATGTTTTGGCTTCATTTTTTTGGGAGCTGTCATGTTGTCCATCTTTATATAAAGTCTATGGTCCAAACCAAGACAGCAAACTTTATTACTCCTTTCAACCTTGACAAAGGCAGCACATACCAGCTCTGCTCCTTCCGTTCTTACCTTTCACAGTAAAAGCCCCAGACATATACACTGCATATTTGTTGAACAAAGGGCACTAAAATTTACTCAGAGCATTTCACTAAAAGGAAGTTAAAATAGCTTACAGTAACTTAGGCTGTACAGCAATATAGACTGCCATACGCTGCTCTGGGTCAAAGGATCTCTGGCTGCAAGAATCTTTTCGAACTGTTGCAACAGTCACAAATTCACATCACTGCCGGTATGAATGGTTTTCGATGCAAAATATTCGCAGTGGAGTATTCCACATTTTCTTGTTGTTTATTCACCTGTGGTGTGTAAAGGTCTTTATGATGGCTTTATAGTTGTGCATAATGAACTAAGAGAGTTTAAACTTGTAGCTGCCATATGAAGATGCCACATGGAGACCACGAAGACCTGTGATTGGTCAACATGCGTTTTCTCCTAAAAGTTACTGTGGAGAAAGTTGACAGTGAAGACAACATGAGGCAAGTTGAAAAAAAAGACTCCTTTAGTAAGACACATCTAACAACTCCACCTCAAACCTTCAGCTCTGCATGGTCTCTGCTCTCAATCACAGTGAGTGATTGTACAGAAATACTCGCCTTTTCAGTTATGAGACAAGGAGACCTAGAAGTTACCTGGATGTAATTCCAGCTCTATCATTTAATGCTTCAGCAAGCAGAATGATTTTGGCATCATTAAGCAAAAAATCAATAATAACCTTTCAGCATATTGTAATTCAAGTGTTCTGAGAGAAAACTAGACTAGAAAACTAGACCTCCTCCTGGCTCTGTTATCAGGCTTTTGGGGCGGCAGTAGCTCAGTCTGTAGGGAGTTGGCTTGGGAACCGGAGGGTCACCGGTTCAAGTCCCGACATGGACCAAAAACTGAGTGTGAACTGGTAGCTGGAGAGGTGCCAGTTTACCTCTTGGGCACTGCCGAGGTGCCCCTGAGCAAGGCACCAAACCCCCAACTGCTCGGGGCGCTTGTCAGGAGCAGCCCCATCACTCTGACATCTCTCCATTAATGCATGTATGTGTGTTTCAGGTCAGCATGTACCATGTATGAGTTTAACAGAGTGTAAATTGAATTTCCCCATTGTGGGACTAATAAAGGTAGATCTTCTTCTTCTTCTTAAAATATCTAGCCCGTGACAGGAGATTTTAGCCAATCACAGGTAATTTCAGAGTGAGAGTGTTTCTATTTGCTGTGCTCCAGCAGGTGGATGATGCTTGGTATTTCCTCAATGGATCTCAACGTGGCTGCTGAGTCACAAACTTTCTGGTAAGGATGCCCCCCCTGGGTGCCTCCCTAGGGAGGTGTTCCAGGCACAACCAGCTGGGAGGAGGCCCCGGGGAAGACCCAGGACTCGATGGAGAGATTATATCTCCACACTGGCCTGGGAACGCCTCAGGATCCCCCAGTCAGAGCTGGTTAATGGCCTAGGAAAGGGAAGTTTGAGGTCCCATACTGGAGCTGTTGCCCCGGCGACCTGATCCTGGATAAGCCGTTAACAATGAGATGAGTTGAGATGAGAGAAGTAATCTACTGGGGACGTTTCATAATGATATCTATTTGCAGAGTGGCTACCATTAGTGTATTTAAACCATATATTTACATCTATAGGCTATTGTATAGAGTATAATGTATAGTTGGTGATGAGCTGTTCGTATTTCCCACAACTGGAGACTGTGAAAATTGTCTCAAAACTCCACACAAATGTAAGAAGAAGATAGTCCTTTATTAGTCCCACTAGGGGAAATTCAATGTTTTCACTCTGTTGTTAACTTATACACGGTACATGCAGACCTGAACACACACATGCACAAACATGCAACAATGGAGAGATGAGCCTGATACGTATCAGCCGATACAGATTTGTAAATCTTATTTGTCATTTGTAGATCATGCAATGCACATTTGTGACCATTTTCAGACTAATTTCACTCCATAAATTTGCCTCCTGCTTTCATGTATGTAACTGTCCATTTAAAGTTCATTGTTACATTTTCCTGTACATGGTAATGCAGCTATAAAAGCAGAAGGACTAGAAATGTCTGCACTGTAAGCAACAGTAACTTTATGATAAAATGAAAATTAGACATGATGTTCACTGATAATGGAGGAGTCTTTACAAAACCATTTGTCTGAAAACAGTACTTAAAGATGCAGTGGGTAGAAATGTAGCAAATATGATTTTAAAAAGTTAGTTTTATACGACGGTCATATCCTGACAGTAGCACATGAGACAGGTAATCTGAAAAGAATCCTCCAGTGTTCCTAATGGCATCTGCAAGATTTCACAGACTGGAGGAAAACCAGTCAGAGCTGAGTCTGCCATCCAGCTGCCGTCTATTAGATCCAGCTGTCATTCAATCGTGAACTCTGACCAAATGGTCAAACTAGGCAGCACTGATCAAATATGAATCAGTATTCTGTTACTGTAGTGTCTCCTCAGTTGTTTTCAGAAACATCTTGTAGTTATCGTTTAGCTGTAAAATGAGAAAGTTTGTAAGCTGGCCGCCATGTTGAGATCTGTTAAGGAAATACGTAGTACTGCCCACCAGCTGGACAGCCAATAGAAACGCTCTCTCTCAAATGACGTGTGATTGACCAAAGCCTCTCGTCATAGGATAGATTTGCTTTAAAGCCTGCAAATGGAGCCATGAGGAGGTGCAGAAGTCTAGTTGTCTCTCAGAACATTTGAATTACAATATGCTGAAAGGTTATTAAGGAATTTTGTCCCAATGATGTATAAAATTGTGGCCTACTGAAGCTTTAACTGTACACATCAGATGCTA
Source organism: Pterois miles (assembly GCA_947000775.1). Classification (NCBI taxonomy): domain Eukaryota; kingdom Metazoa; phylum Chordata; class Actinopteri; order Perciformes; family Scorpaenidae; genus Pterois; species Pterois miles. Next base: position 2,636,132 of record CAMQGK010000005.1, on the reverse strand, counting down.
AAATCAACTTAGACCAAGACTTGTGACATTCTTTCATGTAACATGTAAAACAAAGGACCAAATCCAAACTGAAACTAGTTCTAATGAGGATTTAGGTTGCAGCAGGAAAAAAAAAGGCCTTTAATTTCCCTTTAAACTGATTTAGGAGCACAACCACATCCACTCTCCATGAAATAGTCTAAAACCGACTTTAGAGCTTGATGGGACAGTAAAGCTGTTATTGAGGCTCATCCACCCTGAGCAGTTCACACACACTGGTGCACAGTACAAGCCGGCCAGTCCAACATGGTGTCAGCCCACTGACTACCCCCCATTCCACCACCCCCTCTCATCTGTGTCTTCTCACATTCCCTCTCTTTTACCCCTGCAGTTCGCCGTGTGCCTCCCCGTTTCTCCATCCCCCCCACCAATCACGAGGTGATGCCCGGCGGCAGCGTCAACCTGACCTGCGTTGCGGTTGGCGCTCCCATGCCTTATGTGAAGTGGATGAGCGGTGAGGGTGGAGCTGACCCGGGAGGAGGAGATGCCTATTGGCCGCAACGTCTTAGAGCTCACCAACATCCGTCAGTCTGCCAACTACACCTGCGTGGCCATATCCTCCCTGGGCATGATCGAGACCACAGCCCAGATCACTGTCAAAGGTCAGAAACACTCTTCTCTGTGACAGTAGGCGTTTCTGGGTCGAAGGTAGAAGCAGAAAATCATTTGAAGAAACAAGTAAATAAGTGCATATACTGTATTTGCTATGATTATTACATGCTTTTGTGCCTGATGTAAAATGTTTTCTGGGTTTGGCGATGCAACATTTTCAGATTCAGCATTGGAGTTTAAAGAGTACGGTCTCCAAATCCCTTTTGTTGCCTTACACTAGTTGTATGGAAGTTCAGGACTTCCTGTCTTAAAATGAAATGATTTAATCAAGTTGTGTTTTGGAATTTTATTCTTGACCATGGGAGCAGTATGTGTGACAAAATAATCTTATCTCAAATGTCCTCTCACTAGCTTTCAGCTACAGCCCAGTGTCTGATGTAGATGAGCATTCTTAGAAAACTAACTGGACCTTTAAAGTAATGGATCAATATGAAATACATTTACTGTAATAAATCATAAAATGACTATGATATATCACCAGAGATTAAAAAAAACATGCAGAATTGAAATACTGGCTTCTCCAACAGCAATGCTATAGCCAGCATGTTCTTTGAAATTTCCATTAAGGTCCAGAACGTCTTTGTTTTGGCCGGTGAGATCCCGTCCACTGACCATTTTAACACCCTGTAGCCACATATGGAACAAACCGGCACACAATCACAGCCTTCTACCGCCATGGGAGCTAGCAAATACACTGGATCAACAGAGATAACATTAATGTTAGATTCTACCTGACATAAAAAGCCTCAGCACATCTCTCTGTGGTCCGTGAGCAGCTGGTTATCGAGGCAGAGAGTATTTTAGGCACACAGCTGGTGAAATGATTCTGACTAATGCTGGCCAGACAACACATTCTCAATCACAACTCATCAAATACCGCCGCTTGGTCAGTGCTCCATAGCACTGGATACCAATGCACGGGGTACCCCTCTTATGTTTCTTTTGGACGGACCGTGGACAGCGTGTTAATGTATGCTCATGACGTGCATAGTGTCCTTTCAAAATAAACTTCCATTTTTACAGAAAGTTAGGTTTAGGCAACACAACCACTTAGTTAAGGTTGACTCAACATGACTCACAGAACTGATGATCCCAACGAGTCACGTGACTTAAGACTGACATGACAAAATAAGTCAAAAATACTTTCAGTTTCACACGGGATACGAACAGCAGTCTCCTGCTCGAAAGTCTTGTGTTTTTTTGACCAATCCATCGCTTGGTCCGACCACTGAATAACGCTGTGGATGGGTTTACATTACAGTTAAATGAAAGCCTGGTTCGTCACATGCTATTGCTAAAGGGCAATCTGTGTGTTGGTTTCTGATGCTGAAGGACACTGACCAAACGGTAGTATTTGATTAGTTAGGAGTGAGAACTGGTTGGGCTAGAGGCTAATGCGGTCATGTCTAGAAGGTCACCCTCAAATTGAGAAACGTGCTGTAACTTCTATCAGTCACATTGATAGACGCTCCAGTGTTTTAAATTTGGGCTGCGGTTAACTATTTTAAACACTAGCTGTCAATGCTACGTAGTGTTCCTTTAAGATAATTCTGTCACAGTCATTTAAAATGAAATCACTATTGACAAATCCACAGTGTACTCTCAAGCATGACACTGCAATAATCAATATAACATTTTACATGAAATATATATTTTTTTTCAAATTGAAAAGGTGTGAGTAACCCTGCAGAAGGATGGATCAGTGGTGGTGTTTGATTAGCCTTGGCACGTTGGGTCAGCAGCAGTTACTGAGGAGGGAAAGAGTGAAGGTAAATGGGTGCTTGGATGCTGTTGGAGGATTCTGCCTCCCTTGTAATCCCTGAATCACCCAGTGTCATGTCTACCACACTGTTGCTAGATTTATGGAGTCTGGTCTCATTACAAGAGCGTCAAATACCGATGTTGATGACGTATGAGACACACCACGCTTTCAAGTAACTACAATGTAAATCTCTCCAAGACGATGATGGAACTTGTGCTGTGGAAATGCATAAACATTTCACTTCCTGAACTAGAAAAAAACATTAACTGTGAGCACAATCCAGGCAGCAACTACGATTTCTTCATAATGTGTCTTGCTAAAAAAAAACGAGTAGCGTAAATGTCTTTTCTAAAATATAAGTTGAAGAGAAATGTCTGTCATTTGAAAAGTCATTTAATTTCACATTATGCTCCAGACAGTGCATGAACAAATTCAACAAGCGTTCAGGTTGATACAGGGCCTCAATAGATCTACAGTATGTAAGGAAGCTCTTGGTAAGGTTTCATTGCAATGCACTGAGCACTGTTCATAGTAACAGATTGATGAGAGCACAGTGAGACAGAAAGCTGCAGCTCCGTTCAGCCACAGTCTGCTCGGTTCACATGTTTATACAGGAGGAAGAGAAGTGTTGGATTAAAAAAAAAGCACATGTCAAGACTGGAGCAGCGGTACAGTGAAGTAAAAGCCTCTCTGAACATTTCTATACTCCAGCAACACAGACCATCACTAGCTCTGTATAATCAGAGCTGTTTTTAAAAGTCACATTACATGAAAACTATAGAGAAAGCCTTTCATTTCCTTTTATACTGTATGACAGTAACATCCTGAAATTAGTCATCTTTTATCTCTGTTCCCTCTTAGCATAAGGGCTACAGGTCTGTAAAGTGAACACTGCAGGGTAGATAGTGTAGTGTATGGACAGAATGAAGAAAATCACTGCCTTGTTGGAAAATGCACACAAAAATCCTCACCTTGTGTTTACAGATTGTTTTATTGATTGATTATTGCCGACTTGGGGACTTACTCTCTAGATTTAGGGCCTTTTCAGCTAGTTAGCAGCTACAAGCTATGTCACATGCTACTTTCATTACAAAAGAGGTACAGAGACTTTCACTGTGTGCTGTGCTGTGTACAGTACAATGTGTGACAATTAGGGCTTTCAGTCGATTTAAATATTTAATTGCATGATTATTCATGATTAATCAAAATCTACCTGAAAGGGAGATTTATGCACATGTATGTATATATTTATTACTGGAAATCCATTAACAGCACAAAGCAATGACAACTATTATTCAGAAATCCTCACAGCTACTGCATTTAACATAAAAATATATACTCTAAATCATAACATGGCAAACTGCAGCCCAACAGGCAACAGCTGTCAGTGTGTCAGAGTGCTGACTTGACTATGACTTGATCCAAACTGCATGTGATTATTATAAAGTGGGCATGTCTGTAAAGGGGAGACTGGTGGGTACTCAAAGAACCCATTTTCATTCACATATCCGTAAGTCAGAGGTCAAGGGACCCCGTTGAAAATGGTCTTGCCAGTTTTTCCTCACCAAAATTTAGCATTAATCTGGCCTCCTTCACGTGGTAGGTTCCAATGGATTCCTTAGGTTTTCTAGTTTCATATGCGCTTTAGAGCCTGCTACACGCTCGCGTTAATGCAGACCTGGACATTATACGGCCCTTGTGATGGCTCTGCCTGGTCCGAGAGGTCTCACACAAACCATACAATTTACTTTAGCTTTTGTTTTGAAATGCTCATGTATTGTTAGTGTGCATCTTCCCGTCACACTTGACATTGATGTAAACTGACGTGATGTTTGAAGTAGCGTCACTCGATGATAAGTAATGGACCGCTAAGTATTTTTCCGCGGAGGTTGGCGGTAAAGCTGTGTGCTTAGTTTGCAACAAACATGACTGTACTCAAAGAATACAACTTGAAACGTCACTTTGAGACAAAACATGCAGAAAAATCCAGAATCTGGAGATGAGAAGGAGACGACAGCCGAGGGGCTGCTAGCTAAGATACTAAAGCAGCAAAGACTTTTTACAAAGCTGCATGAACCAAAGAAGGAAATGTAAGTGTTAATGATAAGTTTAAGGAAACATTACTACCCAAAATAGTCAGTCCTGTAGGGTTCTAAGGCTCCTGCATTTCATGTAATTTTCTTAATAATATGCAGTTTGGAGTGATTTTCAATATACTAAATGCTGAAAAAATAAGTGCCCAGTATGTTTGTATAGCGATAAAATAGAGGTTATGTCTGACACTATTCGTCAATCTGGGTTTCTCATGTGGCCCCCCAGGAAAAGTAATTGCCCATGTTAATGCATTAAAGAAGTTAGTGGCGTTAAAACTAATTTGCATTAATGCGTAATTATTGTGTTAACTTTGTCAGCCCTAGTGACAATAAAAGCTGATTTACATTTACATTTACAGAAGAAGTTGAAGTTCCAGGTTGATGTGTCTGCTGCGCTCATGTAAGGAGGAGCAGCCACAGTGTTAACAGCTGGTTTTACTGTTGAGGTGCCTACAGATATAGAATTAATTCCTTGATATTAATATCATTATGTTATCATATTAAGTCCATTTGAACGTGTCCCTCTGTTTAATACAGTTGTTTCAATAAGTTGATTGGAGATTGTCTCAGCATTGCTGGCCAGCTTTTGCTGCTATCAGTCAGTGGCACTGTGTGGCCTGCAGCGATCATCAGGCCATGGATGGTCTAATCTAAATGAGCAACTTGGATTCAATACAGTCCTGTTTTTATTTTGGACACAAATACGTGGATATAGACACGGTTAGATGCTGCCTGTTAAATGTCTGTGACATTCTTTAATTGCAGGTCAATGGCTGTTGAACGTTATTCTATTCATTTGTGCAAATGAATTGTGTAATTCAAGAGGACAAATTAAGTAAACCATGTCCAATTAGTCTTTTTTTTGGTCCATGACACCTGGCGGGCTCCATGAATAGTTTTGATGTATCTTGTAAACATTCAGGATTGTAGGCGTTGCTGAGTAGCTGGATTCCATATGTGCACTTCTCCTGAATGGTGATGAACTGATGGATAATGGCAGTGTTGAAGAGCTCCACGTACTCAGAGGTTCAGTAGGTGTTCCCTCACAAGGTAAATTGTTTGTTTGACTCTCTTGTCTGTCTCTGCTCTCTAACAGCCCTGCCCAAGCCACCCACTTCCCTCATTGTGACAGAAACCACGGCCACTAGCGTCACCCTTACCTGGGACTCTGGAAACCCAGAACCGGTATCCTACTATGTGATCCAGTACCATGCCAAAGTGTCTGACAATGGCTTCCAGGAAGTTGACGGTGTAGCCACAACCCGATACAGCATCGGCGGCCTCAGCCCCTTCTCGGAATATGAGTTTCGCGTTATGGCCGTCAACAACGTCGGCCGAGGGCCTGCCAGCAGTATTGTAGATACCCGCACAAGTGAGCAAGCGCCCTCATCGCCTCCTCTTCACATCCAGGCACGCATGCTGAGCTCCAGCACCATGCTGGTGCAATGGGAACCTCCAGAGGAGCCTAACGGCCAAATCCGGGGCTACCGGGTCTACTACAGCTCTGAGCACGACGCCCCGCTCAGCGCCTGGCAGAAACACAACACAGATGACAGCCACCTCACCACCATCTCAGGACTCACCACAGATATCACCTACAGCCTGAGGGTGCTGGGCTTCACCTCTGTGGGAGACGGGCCTCCCTCTGATGTTCTGCAGATCAAGACCCAGCAGGGAGGTGAGAACACGCTCACTACGTCACTGCAAAGCACTGGCATGAGAAAACCTGTCACACTTGGATGCTGTGGAGCAAGCTGCAAGCCCAGCATTGACAAATTCACAGCTTGTAACGTCGTTATGGCAGACGTGGTGGCAAACAGTCGCCTATTAACACCTTCAACACACACAGAGCAACATTAGCATTCATTTGGATTTGTTGTGTTTGTGTTATCAGATGAATGTACAGTAAATCCAACATTCATGATCTGTCTCTTTAGCCTTACTTCACCACCTAGTCACTAGCTTAAGCTGTGTCCCAGTTCAACAATTACAAACTCATTGTGAGCAAGTTTTCAGTGTGTAGTATTTGCACTCTAGAGAAGTGACATATGAAAGTATACTCAGTATGCATAGTAAAACCACTTGCTTTTTGGCTATGCTGTTGATACACACAATTTTCAATTGCATTGCTCTTAGGAAATTGATAGTATTGATAATGGTAGGACAGACAATAACTACTTTTGTTGGACTATTTATTGTCCCAGCAATATTTGCAATAAACAATATTATTGTCATTTTAATACCATTTTATACCACTGATATAATGATATTATCATGGCATACATTATCGTATTTTGCTTCATCCGTGTGATTTTTAATTGGCTGTTAGATTCCAAAGTGTCAGTTTGATTGAAGTCTATCTGCAAAGGTATTCCTCTGTTGACTGATTATGTACTATCACAGTACAGAGTAGGTTAAATATACTTGGTTGCATTGGACCTCTGGTGCTGGGGCTATTCGAAACATGAACACCAACAAACATGACATTACCAACCGTCCACAGTCATCTACGCTGCTATATGTAGCACCTCTAAATTACACCTCCATGACTGTAATTACTGTGCAATTAGAGAGTTATGTCATTTAGATTGACGCCTGGTTGCATCAAGCTACACATGCTCTTGTATGAATATAAATGAGTGTGTCTGTGTAACGGATCTGCAGCATGTAGGAAGTTACTGGTAGCAGCAAAACCTCTGGGGTAAATGTCGTCACACTGTGTTACACTCTCATCATTTTGAAATTGCAGAAAAAGAGCTGTAATGTGAAATATTCGTCGGTCAGATATTCACCCACTGAGATGAACATGGTGGGTCAGTTATTGTACAGTATGTGTGAGTGTGTGTGTGTGTGTGTGTGTGTGTGTGTGTGTGTGTGTGTGTAATATTAAGGTCTCACACACTATCCTCAAGGACAAAGTGGCTGTCTGCATGTAGGGAAATAATAATAGTATTTCATTCACAGAGAGCCTGTTTTTCAATGCTTTCAGCTTGCTGTGCTTGGCTGGAAGAAACATGACATAACAACAGGGCTGGAATAGAAGATAAAGCCACCCAAATTCAGCTGACCCACTTTATTTATTTTTGGAATAGAGTTCAGCACCCTTCCAGGCTGACATAAATCATTTTGACTTAAATGCATATTACAAAGTCTAGTAACTAGTGTTGGACTGAGAGGGGTGGGGTGTTTCAACCCGTTGCTTTATGAGCACATTGCTGTGATTAATGTAACATTTTCCCAAGTCATGCCATCTATTATGTGGCCGTCTCCTATATCATATCATCAGGAGCAATGGGCTGTGGGCCTGCGCTCAGACAAATCCTCCCATGGGAGGCTGTCCCATCCTCACAGATCTTGAAGCCTCTAATTTTAAACACACAATATATCATTTCTGCCCCTGGGGGGCTATCAATCAAAACAATGACAAAAGGAGTAATAATATGACATCATGACGTAGCGTGTGATCATGGGAGTTGGCATTTTCACCATTGCCAATTCAGGGAGTAAGACAGAAAAATTGAATATTCCAATTTGTGGGCTGTGTTTATATGACTTTGTGCCTGACAAAAGTGAGAGTGAAATACTGCTAATCACAGGCCTGCCATCCAGGCGGGGCAAAGGGCACAACTGTCCCTGGGCTCAACGTCAAGGGGGGCCCAAGCAAAGGTCTATGGTTGACCCTTAAACTGGATAAAGTACAATTTACTTACTGACCAGTATCACTGACAGTAAGGTGTAAATGTATTTACATGATAAATATATCATATATGTATATGTATCATCAAACACCTTTATTATTAACAATAATTCACTACATGTTTACAGTCACGCATGCAAACAGTAAAATACACAATAATCCAGATCAGTGTACAGTATATGATGGCACAGTGGCATTATAATGTACCAGAGGTCTCCAAATTTGAGCTTTTAATTATTTTTTTTTTCCTCTGGGGGGCATGCTCCCGGACCCCCCTACATGGATAATGTTTCCCCAGTGGCTGGCTACTCCACTACAAAGGCTAAAAAATAAAAGCCAGGGTAAAGAGAGAATAAAGAAAATGAAAGGATCAGGGAGGCAAAAAAATGTGAGGAAGCACCAGGAATGAAAGGTAAAGCTGAACGTACAAAGGTGAAGAGCTAGGCAGACTAGCAAATAAAACCTGTTGTAGCGGGCTCAGTTTTATAGCTGGACAAGATACTAGTATCATATGACACTAGACGACCTGGAGTCGGGGTGGATTAGGGGCCCAATTTTTCATATAAACTGCAGCTCATGCATGCGTTCCTCTGTGGCTGCTTTCCTCAGTCTGGAAAATATATGGGCATGATCGCTCTCCTCATCGCATCATTTTAAAACAAGACAAATGATTATATAGTCTCTCAGTCAAAGTTCGGTTACAACTCTGGACCAAAACCAGATTGAAAGCTATAGACTGACATTAACAATTGATTAAAATTTGAATTTAAATGTTTAACTGGCAGGTCAGACAGGCACATATGGATGCACATGTCTCAATAATGAATAAGGATTGGTATGGGAAGGATTTTATTGATACTACTGTTTTTAGTACAGTACAGTTATCGGTTTGGTTCTTTATCAATACTCATCTGTTATTTTTCATCACTAAATAATTGCTTTTTAATATGTTATTTTAAAAAAGCAGACATTCAGAACAGGATTAAAATTTACTTATATTTTGAATATAACTATATGTTTTTAGAGCCGCAACAATGACGTTCAATATGTAAACACAATAATATCTTACTAGAAACTAATCTAGAACGTCCATAAAATAAATAATATTCCTGAGTGGCGTATATAAAGAATAAAGACCACAGACATCAGTCAGTATCAGTCCTTCCTTCTGTCCTCTGTCTTCATCCCTCTGATGATGTGATTCAGTGCTGCAGTTACCATTGGTAGACAGGATGGGCTGCTTTGTCTCAGCCAGCAAATAAGTTTTCTTCCCTAAGATACGTGGTAAACTAGCGTGCTGTACCTGGGTGAACAGAGAGACTGAGAGAGCTGTAAAATAAGAAAGTTTGCTCCGGTTGGTGGGCAATGCTTGTTATTTCCTCAACTGATCTCAACATGGCTGCCGGGCCACAAACTTTCTTATTTTACAGCTAAACAGTAACTACAAGATGTTTCTGAAAACATTTGAGAAGAGAAATAGTCCTTACAGTAACAGAATATTGATTCATATTTGATCAGCGCTGCCTAGTTTGACCGTTTGATCCGGGGTTCGCGAGTGATTGACAGCTGCTCATAGATGGCAGACTCCAGATCAGTTCTGATTGGTTGTTTTCCTCTGATCTGTGATATCTTGTAGATGCCGTTAGGAGCACAGAAGGACACAGAGGAACATGATTTCTTCAGTTTGCCTGTCTCACCTGCTACTGTCAGGATATAGTGACCGTTTTATGAAAAGAACTTTTTAAAATTACATTTGCTCCATTTCCCACTGCAGCTTTAAGCCCTGCAATGTGAACGTAGCCTTACTTAGGCTACCAAACACAATATAAAAGTGGTCAAGGTGTAAGTACAGCCACAGGTGGAGCGAGAGTAAAAGGAGAGTGGGGACATGTCACAGTCTACACACCTGGCAGCTGTGGACCAGAGAGAGAATGGCTGGTCCACCATTTGAAAGGTCAGCACCTCGATCACCAGCTCCTCCGGTCCACATGTCAAAGTGTCCTTTGACAATAATTACTGAATCCCAAATTGCTCCTGAAGGCTGTACCATCAGTGTGTTAATGAGTATTTAGGTTAGAACCTGATGGGCAGGTTGGCACGTTGCATGGCAGCCTCTGCCATCAGTGTCCATTTACCATTAACACCCTGATGAGAACTTCAGCCAGGTGAAAGTGAAAACACCTGCATCAGTGTACTATGGGTGTGTAGGGGCTTTAAAGCACCATTAACCGAGTTTTCAGCCTCTTGGGGCAGTGGAATAAGCTAAAACCCAACTTTGCCAGAAGTCCAATGCCATTTCCACATCAGCTGTTGTGATAGTTGCTGCTTTCTTGTCTCACCTCAGCTCCATGGTTCTGTGTCGTAATTCGGATTTTCAGGCTCCAGTAAGTGACAAAGATGGTCGTAAGTAGTAAAGCCAAGACCAAACTTCAGTCAGCCAGAGAACACTGGTCTGGCTGTAGTGAGGGTATTTGGAGAAGCCGTGGCCTGCCATATTAGCATAATGCACCTCATTAAACTCCTGCAGTCGTGGACATGGGACACTTTTTGGATCTAAAATCACCGTAGAGCATCTGAAGGTGATGACATCCTTTATACTTTCTTCTGTTTTGTTGCTGTTCTGAATACTGATGAGTATTGACTACAGCATTGCCCAACCACCCACTTCACCTCGTGGCTCCCTTACTTTGTATGTCTACCTCTAAATACTCCCTTCACTGTTTCTGTCTCTGTTCCTGTCTTTTAGTGTTTACATGTCTTTGTTTCTGCCTCCAGTTCCAGCTCAGCCGTCTGGTTTTGAGGCTGAGGCCGAGTTGGACTCACGCATCATGCTGTCGTGGCTTTGGCCCGTCCAGGACCCCATCATTGGCTTTGAACTGCTCTACTGGGAGGACAGCAATCCTACAGACAAGGTAAATACCACCATAAAAAAAACATTTCTCTTCCAATAGGTAGTTTGATGGGATGGATTTCATTCTTAAAATGTGTCATTGGAAGGCTATTAGTTGTAGCTGGCTTACTTTTAAAGCTAGGTTAAGCAACTGAACCTCTTGGTTAAGGTCAGTGAAAGGTTTTGGTGCCTAAAATAACCTTTTGGATCATGACAGAACGAGAACTTTGGTGTCCCACATGACAGTTGGATGCACTACATCACCCACCACCTTGACCTCCTATCACATCACTACTACTGTCTGCAGTGACACTGAATGTTGCTACTGAATGTAAATCATGTGCAGAATAATAATCTAGTATGAATTTAATTCCTAAAATTGGTCGGTCAGCCGATTAATCAGGCCAAGTATTTGACCTACAGCATAACTGTGGATACCTTCAAGCAGTGTAGGTAAGCAACATCTCGCTGGCTGCTCATCATGTCTCAATACAGTATATCTCAATACAGAGAGGAGTGGAAATCAAACCCTGAATTAAAAATAAAAAAGTAACTCCTCTGCATCTGTGATACACTAAAGTGCACTAAAACTTTAGTTTTTCATCCAAAAAAAAAAATTGACAAATTTTAGTTTTTTTGATTACCTGTTTCATGTATTCAGTATTTAGTTTATACATTGTTTTTATTTAAAAAACATAAGTGCACTGCAGACACAAAATGTAGATTGGAGAGACATAGGTGTTGTTCAATAAATGTTTACTGAAGTTGGGAAATGTTGTATATCATTTGTTATTATTTAGCTGTTATATTTTATCAGATGGAGGAAAAAAAAGGAAATCACCCAAACATCCATCCATCCATCTTCAATTGCTTTTCCCGTTATGGGTCGATGTGTGAAGGCAGGATTCACCCTGGACGGGTCGCCAGTCCATCTCAGGGCTGACACAGAAACAACCATTTACACTCGGATTCACACCTACGAGCAATTTAGAGTCATCAATGAACCTAAATTCCATGTATTTGGATTGTGGGAGGAACCCGAAGAACCCAGAGAAAACCCACGCAAACGCAGGGAGAACGTTCAGTCGCTCAGAAGAGCTCCAAGATGGATTTGAACCTGTGAGCCTCTTGCTGTGAGGCAACAGTGCTAACGACTCCACCTCACCCAAAATCAGCATCACCATAAAAAACCCATATCGGTCAAACTCTAATTTTCAGCCACATTGTCATTTGCGTACTGTTTTTTTTTCCTGCAGCTCCCCCAGTGCTTAGTCTCATTTTATTCACCAAGCATGAGTTTTCCCTTTATTAACCACAAACGGTTTTCATCTTTCCACAGCATCATGCCACTTTTGACCCAGCAGGCTCCTATGCAGTTGATGGTCTAAAGCCAGACACGCTCTACATGTTTTCCCTGGCAGCAAAATCTGAGATGGGTTTAGGAGTCTTTACTCAGCCTATCGAGGCCCGGACTGCCCAATCCAGTGAGTACTACAGCCGTCACTTTCACACATGTTGCTCAGTTCATTTGGTCTGGATGAAAAGAAAAAGTGATTAATCGTTGCCTTTTAGTTCTGGTATGTTTTCATGTTAAAATATATATTTACAACTGAATCAAGCGGAGTAAACATGCAGCCATATCGACTGACAGGTAAGTGATTGAACAGTGTTGAAGTCATCCCACATCATCAGCACCACATGGACACCACGAGGAATCAAACTGAGATGGCTGACAGCAGGTTATGCTGCACTTTAAAGGGGACATATGAAAAACACACTTTCTCAGTGCTTGTGCACATCCATCTGGGTATCTGGAGTGTCTACCAACCCACAATGTTATTGAAAACATGCAATTCAACAAGCCAATCAGATTAGGCTCCCCCTCCTATTCACCTGCAGGCTCATTAGAATATACCGCCCACAGTTTGAGAACTACCTTTGCAAAGGTGCACACCATATTTTGCTCTCAAAGCCAATCAGAGCAGACAGCGCTTTACGGAGAGGCGCTTAAAGAGACAGGCACTAAAACAGAGCATGTGTTAGTGTGTGTGTGTGTGTGTGTGTGTGTGTGTGTGTGTGTGTGTGTCACCTGGAAACAAGACACTGGAAACCTCTGTTGGTCTGGAGGAGCTGCAACTTCCACTGAACATTCACTGATATTCTCAAAGCTAAACTAACTCTCTTCTGCTGCGCGCTCGATTACTCACACACTCGCCGCCGCTCTCTCTCTTGCTTCAGCACTCTCTTCCCACGTGCATACACTCTCTTCACGCTGCTATTTTCCATCATGACCTACGCCAATCCCTCAACACTAGTTTTACCCATCAGAAGTGAAATCCCTGAACCATCAGTCACACCGCAGACAAAAGAGTTTTGTCGCTTTGATTTTCAGTCTCTCTGGCAGCCGAACCCGTCGTGTCAGGAAACTGGCTAACAGGTCTAAATACCCCTGACCACTGCTGTCACTTCCTGCTTGTCTAACTCACTCCATCTTTTCATGTACCTGTCGATCTGTCTTCTTTGTTTTGTTTATTCACAGTACATATCTGGAGCTTGTCAGGTTGTAATTCTTAAAATTGACAGGCCTTCACAGGAGCTACACTAAAAACAAGATGATCTCATGATCTTTTGTTTTTAGCAATGGCAGGCGACTGTCACAACACAATACTTTACTGATTTTGATACAGATGTACGCCATTCCCACAACACTAGTTTTCCTTTGACATCAGTCACATTCCTGTTTTGCAAGACGGGCGACACTAGACATAACTTTAAGACTGAGTTGCGGCGGCGGCTGGTCATTTATTAACGTTAGCAGACTCCATTGCTAAGCGAACGTTAGCTACGGTTGCACACTGTTAGCCCTGTAAGCAGTTGGATTTTACTGGGAAAAACAACTTCACATTAGAAGGAAACCCAGAAAGTCGTGCAAGGTCTCATTTTTACATTAGCTTACAACCTGTTCACTCATTGGCAATAAAAAAAAAAGATAAAAACCTGTTTATATGTCTAAGATCTTTCATAGAGTCCCCTGTAGACAGCTGAATTTACTACTCTGCATTTACTCTACAGTATAATGAATGCGCTGAATATAAATGAATACAGAGATGTACTGTACATCAAAGAGGATCACACTAACTTCAATTTAGTAATATATCACCTCCTCTGTCAGCTTCGCTTTATATGGGCATTTGTCTTTCTCACATACTTTATACATTTCTAATGATGAAAGATTGAGAGGTTAAAGGTTTGGGACTCTCGATGTCCTTGTTCTTTGTCATCCTTTGTACAAATGTAAGTAGAGATTAGCTTTGTGAGACTGACTCCCACCTGAATAAGAGAGCAGAACCTCCTGTTCGAAAGCAGCCATCTAAAGTGTGTGCTCCAACTATTCTAACACAGTGATACGAGCACCAGACAGGCTGTGTAATTGCGGTTTCAAGCTCTCAAAATGTAATTACCAGTGTAGTATTTATTATGTGAGGACTTTTTTCCACGTGCCTGCCACGCTTGATATTGCCGAACACGCAACTCAATTACTGAGTTCAAGCACCACGGCAACAACAAAAGAAAATGTCAAGAGTTTTTTTGTCAGGCGTAAAATCCATTTTTTCACCAAAGCCATCATTCATAGGCACACTAGTGTTGCTTGATATTTCTATATTGTTTCTGCTTTCTGCTGCCTTTGCGGAACAAATCACCAGGTGCTGCACATCTCACATTTTGACAAATAGTCTAATAAAGGCACTGAGTCGATACATACGGCATATTATGATGTAAGACCTCAAAAACGCAAACAGACTGTTGCACAGGGAGACAGTTTTTATCATGGGTGTCATGTACTTTCAGAATGATGGTTTGTTATGTGAAACATGGCGTCCAGTGTGCTGATGTGCAGGAATGCTGCTGTTGCATCACCATTCCCACACTGACAGTAATACTATTAAACAGCTGTCATTCAGAGCTTGACTGCATATCTAGCATTGTATCTGCGCATCTCTGGCATGCTGGGAGATATGTGGACTTGAACCTGCCGTATTTATGACAGCTCCCAGAAGGAATCTAAGCCCTCCCTCTAGTTTTACCTGTCAGAAGTGAAATCCCTGAACCAGCAGTCACACCGCAGACAAAAGAGTTTTGTCGCTTCGATTTTCAGTCTCTCTGGCAGCCGAACCCGTCGTGTCAGGAAACTTGCTAACAGGTCTAAATACCCCTGACCACTGCTGTCACTTCCTGCTTGTCTAACTCACTCCATCTTTTCATGTACCTGCCGATCTGTCTTCTTTGTTTTGTTTATTTACGGTACATATCTGGAGCTTGTCACGTTGTAAATCTTAAAATTGACAGGCCTTCACAGGAGCTACACTAAAAACAAGATGATCTCATAATCTTTTGTTTTTAGCAATGGCAGGCGACTGTCACAATACAAAACTTTACTGTTGTTAAAGTGAGATAATACACACAAATTTACCTCTGTGCTGCTACAAAGCAGAGTAGAACCACCTTTTTGTTATATTGTTTAAAGGACCAGTGTTTAGCAATTAGGGGGATCTATGGGCAGAAATGAAATGTAATATTAATAAGTATGATTTCTTTAGTGTATAATCACCTGATAATAAGAATCGTCTTTTTGTCACCTTAGAATGAACCGTTTGGAGTCAACCATGTTAAACTGCCATGTTTCTACAGTATCCCAAAACGGACAAACCAAACTTTTCCTGCTTGGGCCAAAGTCCATATCATTAATCACTCCCATCACTGCCGCTCTCTGTCTCTCTCGCTTCACCACTCACTTCCCACATACACACTCTGCACGCTGGCTTTGCTCCAAAACACCTACGCTACTCACACGACAACTGGCACGAGGATGGCCATTCAAGTTTTTTTAATGTATAATACATGTTGGCCAATATTTTTGAGAAATATTCTGGTTAAAAAAAGCCAAGGGAAACATAAAAAGGAAATAAATTCATAAGAAAGACTGTAATTTTTATTTGGTACTCCTTTCAATTATATGAAGTCAAATTATTTATTGGGTAGCATTCAGTTTCCTTCAGGTTTAATTTGTGCAAGTAAAAGTTACTGTTCACAGCAATCACAGCAACACTTATTTCTGGGTTACTTGTATATATCACAAGATGTGTGCATTCAAAGAAGCACGCTGCTTCTCAACAACTCACCTCTTGGAATTTAGTTGTGGTCCATCCAACACTTTCTCACTCACGACTTCATCTAATAACGAGTCTTGGTCAATGGCTAGCGAAGCCCAGTCTCACCAAGTGGCGTATGAATGACACAGTAGTTTGCAAGGAATTTTATGTGCAATAACAACACTTGCTTTTTACATGTCATGTGTACGCCATGTAGTCAGTACTGACTGCAATGACCAGCCTAGTCACACAGCAGATTGTGAAATTTAATGTATGAATTTGTGTACGTGGAAATGAATTTCACATTTTATTTGTGATGGTCAGCACAAAATCAATTTGAATGGGAAATTCGTGTCTATGTACTCAAATCAAATAGATTAAGTTTCATGACTACTTAGTGACGTAGAATAAGAAGAGAGACTGCTCATTGTGGGAGGGATGGCAGTTGGATGGGTCCAACAAACACAGGAATTTAATTCAGGAGACGTGTTGCAGTTATTTTGAAGTTAGTGACGTTTGTCACATGTTTTCTGTTCTTATGTAACACTGTTTAGGTATTTATGTTTAGGTAAGTCCAACCAATGTTCTTCCTAAACGTAAGTGGCTTTGTTGTCTAAACATAACCCTGACCATCTCACTTTACCAACATTCATTTTTTAAATGAAAAAGCCATTTCTCAACATTAAGTCAATGGTGTATAAATGACACACAAATAAAAAGTAAAATAAAAGGCTGAAACACAGAAATGTCCTGCTATCTATACATCACTTCCATCAGGTCGTGTTGGACCAGTGAGTGCGTTACAACTCGTGTGACTAGAGACTCACAGGACTAAAGATTCTAACGAGTCACATGACTAATGACTGACATGACAAAAAAAGTAAATGTTTAATTTTAGTTTCTTATGGAACACAAACAGTGGCCTCCTTCAGTCCTGTTTTTGTTTGACCCATTGACCTCCACCACCTCTCACTTGCCCTAAGCGGACAATTACGCTCTGTATACTATATCAGTTGCTTTGACCGTCTAATGCTGCGGATGGGTTTACAAAACCTGTTCTCACTCCCGACTTTCCAGATACTGCTGTTTGGTCAGTGCCCCTTGACACTGGAAATTGGTGCACAAAGGCACCAGTATGTGACAAACCAGGCTTTCAACCAACACCGATGTAAACCTACCCACAGCGACGGTCAGAGCAAGTCATGAAGTACTGATAGAGTGGGAGTCCACTTGGGGTGGGTGGGAGGTGTGGTGGATGGGTCAAACAAACACAAGACTTTCAACTGGTTGTGTTGCCTAAACTCAATCTTCAGTGAATAGAGCAGTTTATTTTGAAAGGACACTATGCATGTAACAAGCGTATATTGACAAGCCATCCCTGGTCTGTCTGAAAGTAATGCCAGAGGGGTACCCCATCCGTCGGTCTCTGACAGTATTCAATGAGTTGGGAGTGAGAAAGAAAAAAAAAAAATAACCTAATTAAATCCATGCAATCATCTTCTCAACAATCTCCTTTTCCATGTGGGTTGGGTTCTCTTTTTCTGTCCAAATCATGAGTCCTTCTCTCTGACAGCCACTCGCCTCTACTCCAGAGTTTTGGTATAATTCACAACTCGGTTTCTATTTGCGACTTTCATCGGCTGCCGTGCGTCTCCCACTCCTGGATCTCCGTCTCTTTGATCTATCGCACCCCTGCATGGATGCATCCAAAGGTTCTTGTATGTGTGATGGAATTACGACTGCTCTTGTGTGTCTCTCTCAACTCGTCACAAGCACCTGTGCTGCAGGCGAACAAACCAGCCTCCGACACTGTTCAAACAGTAACCTCGCTGGTCCACACGCTCCGCTGGGGCTGCCGAGCCACAGGCGAGCGTGATAACAGCCCCCTGTGTTATCTCCGCCACCTGCTCCGCACTCATCTCAACTGTTGGTTTTGCTGCTGTATTTTGTTGAACCCTGCTCTTGTGTGTCATTGTGCATACATGCATTCATCTGCAGTGTCCCTGTTTCACTTTTCAGCTGGTGAAACTTCACGCTGTGTTAGTTATATGTCTACGTGAGATCATTATTGTTTCACAGAAAGGTAGCTAGTGTCACCCATGTTTTTGTTTACCCTCTGGACTGTAGAGATGATGTGTAGAAGAGGACAAAAAAAATCTGATCAAAATCTGTCAAAAAATGATTTTCATGTTTCATGTTTATACAAAACATTATGCTGCTAGATTGCATTTTTAAATTAACATAATGAGGAAACATTAATATTTAGACGCTGTTCAAGGAAAATTCTGGTTTACAGCTTCAATCTTATTTAGTCACTGGTTTAACTGATAACACTGTAATAACCATCATTTATAAATGGTAAATTGATAGTTGATTAAACTTAATAATTAGTTAGTTAGTTAGTTAATAGTTATTTTACTGTAATCAACTAAACGAGGGCTTCACGGTGGTGCAGTGGTTAGCACTCTCTTTGCATGTAAGCATCTGTAAAGGGTTGA
Source organism: Pterois miles (assembly GCA_947000775.1). NCBI lineage: Eukaryota > Metazoa > Chordata > Actinopteri > Perciformes > Scorpaenidae > Pterois > Pterois miles. The sequence continues at coordinate 2,617,391 of CAMQGK010000005.1, read as the reverse complement.
TATTTAGAAAAGATATTTAATACTTCACTAGTTAATTGGTCTCTAATGTTTATGGTGGTCTATAATGTTTATGTTTTACAAACAATTTCTTAAAAGTTACAAATCATCTGGTTATCATTAACACGTACTTAACCCTAGAACACTAACGTTAAAATAAGTCACACCATCACTAACGTTGGGTATATTTTACCCAATACAATATCCCTTGATAAAAAGCAGTTTTATCAATTCGGGTAAATTCCACCCGTAAAATATGTTACTCTCTATCACTAAAGTCGGGTGAAAATCACCCGAACGCATGCCTCTTGAAAAAACCAAAGATAGGAGGAGGGAAACAAACATACAATTAATAACATCAGTAAGCAGCCTGAAGCTACCCAAGGACCCATGAAACTCAGACAATGGCAACACAATGAAAATCACATAACAAGAATTGTGTGGGTGAAAATCACCCGACGTTAGTGTTCTAGGGTTAATATAAATAATAATATATAAAATGTTGTGTGCAACAATAAACTGTTAATAGTGTACTAATGTAATCAGAATGTAACTGTTATTGTCTCTTATCAACCTCTAATATAAAGTAATTATTTCCTCTAACTAATGATAAAATATTGTGTATTATGGCATTACTAATAATTAGTAAATATTTTTAAAATATCATTGTTCATTGACAGTAAAATAACTATTAAGTAAGTTTAATTAACTATCAGTTTATCATTTATAAATGATGTATGGAGGGATGTGGCATCACCCTGTAGGGGTTTATTTCACAACACCGACCTGCTAGCTGTACATTATCCTGCTTTTTACACGGCTGCTTACTTAAGGATCAATAATTTTATACAAAAACGGTCCTCCAGAGTCTGACGTTAGAATTGCGCCCATAGCAACAGTCTGTGATAAAGAAATAACAGACCATAGAACATTGTGACTGACCAGTGAAACACTGAAAGTGTTACTGTTCAATCGTTTATGATGACATCGGATTTACTCAAGTTATCACTGAGATCAACTAAAACCAGTCAGATGGGTCAGAAACACGAGCAGCCAGATGTTCAGACAGGTTGGAAACAAACGTCCATGTTTGGCTCCAGGCTGCTGAAGTTACTGGAGTTTGTCTGTGCAGTGATCATAAACAACCTTTCAGATGTGCTCACTCTCAGTTTGACCTCCAGATAAAGTGGTTTAGATCATCTAAGTAAACTGCTGGTTTGTTTTAATGATGATTTTAATGATGCTGCATTCTCAGATCTCAGCATTTGGCGTACCATTACTGAAGGAAATGATGCAACTACAAAAATAAGACCAACAATGAAATAAAATTATCCTCTAAGGTTGGTTAAAGAGTGTGGTCTTGGCTAATTATTGAAAAAGTCAGTCTTTGCTTGATTTGGTCACTTTTTCTTTTAACCAAGACTACAATCTTTCACCAGCCTGTTTTTGTAGCCTAGACGTAAACGGATGACCTTTAGCTGAGTGGTTAGGGTGCAAACCACATGGGTGCAAATGCCCTGAGCAGCAAGTGCTGCATGTCATTCTTTAGCTCTCTCTGCCCACATTTCCTGTCTCTCTCCACTATCACTATCAAGTTAAAGCATACAATACCCCTGACAGAATGACTTCTGTGCAGTACAAGGATGTCACACTTCCTGCCACTGAACATAAGGCGAGCTGCAATTACGTTTTCTCCAAACCAAATGGTGAAGCAAATTAGTAGGATATAAACAAAATGTTTAGGACACAGACTAGCCAGCCAACTCGTCTGCACATTATCTCGCAGCGGTCCAGATGGTCAGTTGCTCTGTCTTCCATTATCCACCCTGCTTGACCATTACCCTCCCTCCTCCCATCAGCCCCCTCAGCCCCTCCCCAGGAGGTTCGCTTGCTCAGCCTCAGCTCCACCAGCATCACGGTGAGTTGGGTGGCGCCGCCCACAGACAGCCACCACGGGGAGATAGTGCGCTACTCCTTAGCCTACCAAGCACTCACAGGGGAGGACGTGAAGCGCCACCAGGTGTCAGGAATCGGCGCTGATGTCACCAGCTACGTGCTGGAGGACCTGCAGAAGTGGACTGAGTATTTGGTGTGGGTGAGGGCTCACACTGACATCGGGCCCGGGCCGGAGAGCTCCGCAGCCTGCATCAGAACCAAGGAAGATGGTATGTTGATGGTGTAATATGGAGCATTCTGGGCCTCCCTGGAAATACTAACCCTCCAATACTCTACTCTGCTCCTCTCCTGCTGCTGTTGTTTAGTCTCACAAGCTCTCACTCAATGTGTAATATGCAAAACAGGAGTGAAAACACTTTTCCTGGAAGAAATTAATTAGATTAGTGTTGGCATAGCTGAATAGCGGGGAACTGCCTCAGGCCCCCAGACCTTTAACCCTTTTCTGGTAAATTTGGTTTTTGAACATGGACCTCTAGCACAGTAACAAGTGAAGTTACTAGTAATTTGAAGTCAGGTCCTGCAGTTTCTTCTCTCCAACCCCGTGTCCTACAAAATGGCATTCCCATACAACTAAACTGAATTCTCAAATATGTTTCAAGGGTATTTTTGGTTACAGTCACAGTTTTAAACACATGGTTCATGTTGGAATTTAAAACAAAATGAAACAAAAATGCAATAAAATGCAACAAAAGTTTAGTAAAACATATCATGGTTTGGCTTAAAATTACAACTTTTGTTGCATTATTAAGCTATGGACTTTTAGTTCCACACGGGACACAAAAAGCAGTCTCCTGGGTGGAAGTCCTGTGTTTGTTTGACCCATCCTCCGCCCCGACCTCCTCCTGATATGGACTTCGGCAGACTGTAATTAGAAACAGAGTATTTTAATGTAATATCCAATCCAATTTTACTGTCACACACTGTACATAGCACAGCACACCACCGTAAAAATTAACGACTGCATTTAACCCAACCTAGTTTACTTGGAGCAGTGGGCAGCTGCTATACAGCATTCGGGGAGCAGTTCACACTCTGTACTTGGTCCATGCAGGGACTTGAACCAGCCATTCTCAGGTTCCCAGGCCAAGTCAGGGGCTGGTTCTATGTTGTCTACCTGTCTTTTATAATGTTAAACTTTGTTCTTAGGAGCCAATTCCAACCCATGACCTTAACTAAATTATGCTTTTTTATGATTACATTTAAATTATTTTTCTTAAACATAATTAGTTTCCTAAACCTTAACTTATTTTAATATTGAACTTCAACACTAAACTTGCCAAACTGTGGTTGACTTGCCTCGGCCCTGTAAGTTCTAACATTACTGACTCCTTGAGGTAAGATAGAAAAGACAGTGTGGTAAGCAGTGATGCACCCACAACCTATTTGTTTAAAGTCAACAAAATTACAAGGAACTGCCATCCCAAGACTACTGGTATTAGCACCAAGTGTGATGCACGAAGGTAGACAAAGTGTGGACCCAAAAGCACAACCACGGAGACAGGCAGGTTAAATCAAAAGTCTTTACTGAATAAAGCAGGTTCGGTACACGGGAGGTCAGTCAAAAACCAGGCAGACAAATCCAAGACGTTAGGCTGAGGCGTAATCGAAAAAACAGGCGGAGTAATCAAAAGCACTAGGAGACTTGCACAAAGGACGCGAGGACGCTTTCACTCAAAGTACAAAGACGAACTGGCACAGAAGGATGGGGAAGCACAGCTTAAATACTAAAGAAGGGAGTGACTAATTATGGACAGGTGAACACAATCAGGGCTGGGGAACGATGATCAGACGCAGGAGAGGGAGTCGGGAATCTCATTCATTCAAAACGCGGAAGCACAGGAGGGCAGGAAGTGACGTGCTCTGAAACAAGAGGGAGAGTCAGACTACAAAATAAAACAGGAAATACATACGCAAACGAACAAAAACACACAAGTATACAAACTTAAGAATTGACTGACGTGACACCAAGCAGTGGTTGCTGGAGCCTGGTTAAATGATAAATACAAGTTGCATGAGTTTTAAGGACTGTTGGACCATTCGGAGATATCCAGTGTTGCAGCTTGGCCCGGGCCTACGGAAAGTTCTACCTCTGAAGTAGACAGGAGCCAAAAATTAACCTATATTATAGTGATTGACATGCAGATACAGTCGCTCCCAGTTGATCCGATACAGTAAAAATGTACCAGTAGCATCAATTTCCACTGGACTTTTTCATTTTTGAGATTCAGCATGGGATGAAGTAAAAGGAGGTCAAGGTGTTACATCATGTAGCGCATCCAACCTTCATGTAGGAAACCAAAGTTCTCATTCTGTCATGATCCAAAAGGTTATTTAAGATAAGATAAGATAAGATAAGATATTCCTTCATTAGTCCCACAGTGGAGAAATTTACAAATTTACATTTCAGCCACCAAAACCTTTCACTGACTTTAACCAAGTGGTTTGGTTGCCAAACCTCAACCATACCTTGAAACGTTTATTTGTCGCAACCATAATCTTCAGATTATCCATCCATCCATCCATCCATCCATCCATCGTCAACCGCTTATCCCGTTAGGGGTCGTGGGGGGGCTGGAGCCGATCCCAGCTGGCATTGAGCGAAGGCGGGGTTCACCCTGGACAGGTCGCCAGTCCATCACAGGACTCATAGAGACAGACAACATAGAGACAGACAACCATTCACACTCACATCCACACCTACGGGACATTTAGAGTGATCAATTAACCTAAACAGCATGTCTTTGGACTGTGGGAGGAAGCCGGAGTACCCGGAGAAAACCCACGCTTACACGGGGAGAACATGCAAACTCCACACAGAAGAGTCCCAAGCCAGAATTGAACCTGCGACCCTCTTGCTCTGAGGCGAGAGTGCTAACCACTACACCACCGTGTAGCCCCTCTTCAGATTATGTCAAAACTAAATATGTTTTGACATAATTCTGGGTTTTGTGGTAATGTTCAATAATAACATTCTATCTGGGTTGTGTCACCACATCAATCTCTACACATAGGAGCTTTAAACAATGTTCTACTTACCCTTTATTGAACAAAATATTATGCCCACTTTTATTCTTGCTTATACTGAACTCTCTTTATATTTCATGGTGGAGAGATGTGATATTAATCACAGATCATGTTTGTCTTCATTTCACATTTTGAGTCTGCTTTGTGAGACCTTTTCTCCTGCCTACCTTTCTCTGTCAGTCTGCTGTCTTTTTCCCAGCTAGATAAGATAAGATAAGATAAGATAAGATAAGATATTCCTTTATTAGTCCCACAGTGGGGAAATTTACACGTTACAGCAGCAATACAAATAAAAATAAATTAGTATATACATAATAGAAAATAGAAAAAAGTAAAGACAGAAAAAATGTGTCCATCATATCAATGATATAATTGTACATAAAGTCCTTATTGCACTTATGTCCGGTGAGTCTGTTGTGAATGTGACTGTGATTGTGGTCTACTGGGAGCAGTGCTGGTTGTGGTAGATGTGTGGTAGATGACGTAGCTTTAGCAGCTAAAGCCAAGTTAAAGCTAAAGTTTAGCTCGTCGGCTGCCCTGCTAGACTCAGGTGTCTGGAGAACATCCTGAGTGGTGACATGACGCTCTATCTCTGTCTTCAGTCAGATGGTAGGTCTGATTCACCACTTTAGGTGCATTTCCACTACAAGGTACAGCGACTCCCTTTTTGGTATCAGGTGCTTTTCTCTATGCTGTTTCCACTGCAGATAGTAGGTGGGATTGTCAGCTGGTTGGCATAGCCACGCTGTGACATCTTCACCTGGACACTTAATGAATTCTTTCATCAGCAACCAAACAGAGGAACGCTGCACTTTATACACCGCTGTTTTGCAGGCTGCCATTTTCCAAATATAGGTTGAGTGAATAAAAAAATTGGTCGCTATTGGTGGTAGTTTGGCTATTTAAAAATGGCAGGTTTGTGTAGCATCTCCCATGTCACACTAGTGTAGTGTTGTTCAAAGCCAAAGTACACATCAAATAAATTTTTCTCAAAGATTGCTCTGGTCAGGTCATTGTTATGCTGATGTATGTTAAAGTTTTAACTTTTCTTATATATGATTTTAATCAGTTATTTGATGCTATAACGATTGACACCGCTGAGTGAAGTCGTCGCTTTTTATTTACGAGGAGATGTAATGTTAATGTTCCAAAACTGTCACAAGTCTGTGTAATAGAACAATTACACAGTTTGATCATACATGTAGTCATAGAGACATTATGGTTAGTTGTGTCTTTCTAGCCAAACGTATGGTGTTAATGTATAGCAGCTATGTTGCAGGGCTTTCACCCTAGAGACCAGAGTTCACAACCCATGTGAAACCAACAATGTGTAGTTGTCTTCGCGTTTGTAGTTATTTTAATTACAAATATTTTTTTAATATTAAAAGAAAAATAAAATATTTTAAATATTTTTTATTTTCAACTGTTTTCTTTTTTTTGCCTAAACCTAAAGAATTTTGTTTTTTGGGTGGTGTTCATAACACATTTCATTCAGTTTTACATGTTAGAATGTGTTACCTTTAAGTTTCACTTCTATAACGTAGAAGGCACAGTAGGCCTTTAATGACCCACATCTATGGTGCTTATAGTGACGGATAATGCCTATTTAATGGCCTGATAACACTTGAATCGGGTGACTGCGCAGACTCTGGCTCTAAAGATGGAGGAAGTGGAGATGTGATAGATGTGTCCATCTATATATTCAGTCTATGAACTAGACTGCTCCTTGGAGACGTAGCTTCAATCCACAGGGAGGTTCTGCCATTCGTAGCACACACTCATTATCACTGCCACCGCTGGAAACAACCCAGAAGCAGAATGCAGCACAGCCCAATGCTCACAGCTTTAAGATAGACACCAATACAGTATCACATCCTTCCAAGAGGATTCACCTTTTTTTGAGGGCATGGTTGGCCATATCATGACCAATGAGGGCGAAGAGTAATGGGCTCTTTTCTGGATCCACTAGAGGAAATCAAAGTATCAAAGGATAAGTCCTATACAATGTCAGGGAGGCTTAGGAAGTACAGCAGCATAGTGTGGAACCTTTCCTCTGTTAGAGCTCACTGTCTTGATCAGCTCAGGCTTCTTTCACTGCTTATAAATGAACTCCAGCTCTGCCTTTGACATTTTCTCGACTCATTCCTTTCATTTCCCTCTTAATCATATTAGTCCTACCAATGTCTGGATTCATTTGATTGCCTCTCGCTCTTATTGTGTTTAAATTGTCTGTGTCTCAGTGGTAATTATGAGAGGAAAATGTATTTATAACTTATCTGTGGACTGTTTATTGATTTGTTAGAAGAATTGAAACTGTCTGATCTTTTAAAATGTTTTTTTTTTTTTTTTTCTGGGTGGCGCTCATTCGTGGCGTGAAGACATTTTGTAGACTTATTATTTAACCATGACCAAAAGCTAATGCTTGATCGATCTGAGAATGAGATGTTCAGATTGATATTATCAATCTCATGTCTGTGTTAAAGGTACAGTGTGTAGGATCTGGCGCCATCTAGCCATGAGGCTGAACGTGAAACACAAATGGCAGTCGTTCTTGGGCACCTTGGCGGAGGTCTGCGTTCTCTGAGGGCCATTCTAGTTTTCTTTTTTTAGTTAACTACTGAATTATTGGATTTTAGAGACAAATGTAAATAGTAAACACGGTTTCCTTCCTTTCTCCAAAGCAGTCACCCTCTCCACCTGCTTAGCTCAACTTAGCTTAGCATAAAGACTGGAGGCAGGGGGAATCAGTTAGCCTATACCAATAGCATTTCAGTTGCCTGATTTAACCCTAATCTGAGATTAATCTTAATGTACTAAAACACTGACCTTGCCCTTTCTTGGGTCCTGTTTAGGGCTGTCAAAATTAAAGCAATAATAAAACACATTAATACAAATTCAGGCTCAGCTTTAAAGCTTTAGAGGGAAGATACTGGTACCATATGAAACTAGAATACATAAGGATCCATTGGTGCCAAACATGTCATAATAGCTTGTCATGAAGAGCTAAATAATGCTCCAAACTTACGTTAAATTTTGGTGAGGAGAAACTGTCCTAGCCATAGTCAAAAGAGACATGTGAATTAAAATGGGTCCGATGAGTACCCACAAGTCTCCCCTTTACAGACATGTCCACTTTATGATAAGGTGAGTTTGATGAAAGCACACTAGGCCATTGTTGGAAAGACTCACAACAGGGGTTTAGGTGAGTTTTTTCCTCTTTGTCCAGTTTAAATGAAGTGTTTTATGATGCTCCACTACCTACAGCTGATCTCAACATAAACACATGGATGGTGCAAGCTGAATAGATGGGGGAGGTCTGCGCTCTCTGAGGGCCATTCTAGTTTTCTTGACAGCACTGAGTTGACTACTGAATTCTTGGATTTTAGAAACAAATGTAAATAGTGTTGGGAACACCGTTTCCTTCCTTCCTCCAAAGCACTCACCCTCTCCACCTGCTGTCCTTCCCTCAGCTTCACTCTCTCTCTCAGCCTCTCCCACCCACTGAATTTTAATCTCACACTCTTTTCATCTCTCTCCATCTCTGTGCACTCCATTTGACTTTGAGCTCTCATCGCCGACTGGATTTCTTCACCATCTGTCCATTCTACACAAACTGTGGAAACTTCCTCTGTGCTCTGCCCACAAATTTTCCCCCAGTCCACACCAGAGTCAGCCATCAGCCCGGTGCCTGAATACCACTACATATTCTCACTGTATATATATATATATATATATATATATATATATATATATATATATATATATATATATATATATATATATATATATTAACTATTATTGGTCTTGATATTATTGCCGTATTGGCACAGAGTAGCAGTCATTTTCCTTAGCAGATCTCTGTCAGGTCTCTAGGCCTCCACTTTTGTAAGCTTCAACACACTCTACAGCGCTCAGTGATTTGCCCGACGCCTTGAACCAACAATGTCGTTGTGTGAACATAATTTCCCTCATGTGTTGAGTCATAGACAGAACTACAGTCAAAAAGGGCAGCGTCGCAGGTCCCCATGTGCGCTATTTTTTTCATAGAAATGAAATCTGTGCGAAGGTTCTTGTAGGCAAAATGGCCTCAATACTTTGCTGTCATTCATTTGCAACTCTGTCTCCTACAAAATGATGTTCCCATAAACCTAAACTGCATTCTCAATTGCATTTCATATTTTCTCCAGGATTGCAGTTGCAAGATTATTGTACTGGTTTTGACAATCTGGATTCACGACCTTGAAAACTTGCAGCCGAGTCACACAGCCGTTTGTGAAATAGTCATGAAATTTAATGTGTTGATTTGTGTAAATAGACATATTTTTTCCACAATGGTCAGCATAAAATCAATTTGTATGTAATCCATGTAATTGTGAGAGTGGCAAACGCTGCATAGGGAGTAGGTCGGGGTGGATGGGTGGATCCAAAAACACAGGACTTTTGTACAGGAGACCACTGTTCGTGTCCTTTGTGAAACCACAGGTCAAAGTTGATTTATTTGTCATGTAATTTCTGTATTTCAGTTACAGCATGTGGCGTTATTTAACCCAAACTCTGATCATTTCCTAAAGCCAACTATGTAGTTTTTATCAGGCAACATCTGTGTTTAAGTTACAGCAATTTTATAAGGGCTATTTTAACGCAAAGCGCTATCTTGTCTGAAAGATGACTAAGTAGTTTGTTGCCTAAACCTAACCTAGTAAGTAGTTTCTTAAACCTAAGCAGCTTAATGCTTAACCAAGTTGGTCTTTTCCTAAACCTAACGAAGTAGTTTTATTCTGAAAAGACTTGAGCAGAAATTGACCAGTGCTTCATGAAAAATATGGAATTGAAAGTCATGCTGAGCATTATGAAAAAGAAAGGAAATTTTGTGGCTAACTTACATTCAATTTCATGACTAAGATTTTTTTTCCTGTATTTGAGGGAAACGGCTGTTAATTCCCTTTGAGTCAAATATGACTGAATGTAAAATTGAAGCACAGGCAGGTTGAGTGAATGGCATCCTCGCTAAATCAATCAACAGTCGGACAGTTACGTGAGGCTGCCAGTGTTCTCTAAAACATGTAATGTGGCTCTTTTGTATATGCTCTAGCAGAAAGTAATTAAATCAGACCCTGCCTTTGACCGGCTGCTGTTTGCCATACTGTATGTACTTAACATTTCCTTCAAGTAGTAGTACCCTTTGAACAGGGTAATGTTAAAAGATGTGAGTGAATGCAAATGAGTCACAGCAGCATGTTGAGGTCGTTCAGGTTGTAGAGTTCTTTAAAGCAGGCAGAGGGAAGCGAATGCAGGCAGACACACACACTGGGCACACTGAGAGATACAAAGGAGACAATTAGCGGCTGCCTCGGCATTTAGCAGCTGCTGCAGAGAATCCCCAGCAGCCACGGACACATGATTCGGCTTCATGCTGTCACGAATGAATGGCCCTGCTAGTTTAACACCACCATGGACTATGTAAACCTCACAAAGTCTGCATTAGGTATCACCCGTCTCCACAATACAGTGGAAAATAATTAAAATTGTGTACACACCCACAGTGCAGTTATGTTAGTAGTTTTTAGTGAAATTACGTGCAAACTGCAGACAAGAATTCAGCCGAGCATGTAGATACAGAAGACCGGACACAGAGACGTAGTCAGCGCTAGTCCACAGCCTAAGCTGAGATGTAGATGATCTTCTAGTTCTTACATTTGATTAATGGTTCAAACCCACAGTCCTTCAACCACCACAGATGGACGACCTGCACGAACGGACTACGACACAAACATTGCTAACAATCATTAGTACTCACTTGTGTTGGCATGCAAACAGATTGATTATCATCCAAACAGATCACTTTGCCCTCCGAGATAAATACAACAGCACGGATGTGCTCACTTTAACGCGACAGGGAATGAATGGCTTATTTCAGTGTCAGAGTTTGTCCACACTACACCAGCTGAATCTGAAAATGCACTTTATGTGAGGAAAAAGATGTGCAGTCACATCTTGAGTATTCTTTGTAAAGATCTCATCTAGAAAAACGTTTAGGCTAAGCCTACTCATTTCCTCTTCTTACACTGTGAAAGAAATGTATATTGTCGCAGATTACATTTGTTTTTGTAATATCACAGATGTGTTTGTGATAGTTGTCTACGAAAGTGCACAGGGAGGAGGTCAGGTTGTTGGATTAACACAGGACTTTCACCCAGGAGGCTTATTTTAATTTACATCTGTAGCTTAATATACTAACATTGTCATTTTAAGCGTCATTGGGTTAAAATTCAAGCGTCATTGTCATTAATGAGGCATCAACCAAAGTATCGACAGCAGTACTGGACATCGAGTAGATGCTAATATTTCCTGGTTGCTAGACTGACTTCAAAGATGTGTTTAGTCTGCTGCTGTCTATTACATGGTTCTTTTGTTCTTCACGGACTGCAGCTTTGTATTTGTATAACAGCAGTTTATTGATGTTTCTCCTCCAAAGCTGAAGCTTGATTCTGGAAGCTTGCTAAAACTCTAAGAGGTTAAACGATTCTAATTAGTCTAAAGTACATAGTGCTGACACCAACTTCCAGAGCTTTACTTTGCCTGCTGTGCTGGGTGATACTTGAGCTGCTTTAACAATTTTTCTCTCCATGTCTTAATCTCTTAATGCTGGGCATTTGAACCTTAACGCTTCCTTTCCTTTCTCCTTGTCTGTCTTGAATTTCATTAACATTTGCACAACCTCATCTCCTCATTTTTATTGAAGTCAAATTTGTATTCATTTTCACCTCCCTCTGAAGCTGACCAAGCATTTCAGAGGAGCCTTCATGAGCTCATTTTGATATTCTCTAAAGTAGAATAAACCCTGCTCCCAGCATCCTCTTGGGGCTCCGTGTGACAACCTTTGATGTGTATAACCTGCAAAGATAGCGGGCAACCTTCACATTACCTTGTAACATCTCTAGGCCTAGAACTTTCTCATCAGGTCGTGAGGACTCTGATGCTATTTATCAGACGGGGACAGAGAAACCACTGGACCGTATATAGGAGAACAGGTTTAATACCACTTCTGTTGTTTGAACGGTTTTGATATGACCGTGTAATGCTGCTGGGGTTACAACTCATAATACATCCACTTACGAATCTGAAATCAAATTTTAATGCCAGATTTGACATGTTTTCGCCATGTGAGTTTATGCGGAGATAGAAGGAAGTTACCACTTATCACTCTGACATCTCTCCATTGTTGCATGTTTGTGCATGTGTGTGTTCGGGTCTGCATGTACCGTGTATAAGTTAACAACAGAGTGAAAAAATTGAATTTCCCCTCGTGGGACTAATAAAGGACTATCTTCTTCTTCTTCTTCTTCTTCTTCTATTGTTGTAGTCTGAGTAACATGACATCATATCTGCTTCGCATCCGTCATTTGGAAAATAATTCCTGACAGTTACTGATATATTTGACCTCAGGACATCTCTGGCTACATACATGCTGAAAATCAAACATTTAACTGTATTAATTTCAATATTTTCCGAAGTAAAAGTCTATAGAAGTTTATGATTCAACTGTTTCCCATGGCCTGGTGTTCAAAAAGCAAAAAAACTAAAATCACTATGAATCGTTATATCAAATGGCAATAGTTATAGAACCACATTACATACCGAATCAGTGCCAAAGTATCGTGATAGTATTGAATGATAGGTGAATTATCCCAGGCCTATTGGTCAGTGGCCCTACGATTCAAACTATGTGGTTCTAGGTATCCTCTAGTTTTGGACGTGTCAGGGACGTAAATTTTTTTTTTCCTACGATGGTGAAGTTATGATCCGCCCCAGTACTTGTTGCCTTCACTGACATGAGTTGGTTAGGTTTAGGCATGAGGAGCGAGATTGGTTCGGTTTAGAATAAGAATATCTGGGTAAGCCAGCCAAACATTGCATCAAAGATGGCGTGTCAGTTTCAGCTGATTACATACAGTCTCCTTTCAAAGTTAACTTCCAATTTAGGTTTAATTACTTTTTAGGTTTACTTAAGCAACAAAAGTTCTTGATTAGGTTTAGGAAAAGATTGTGATTTGGGTTTAAAAAGTACATTTATTTGATAAAATAACATGGTTACAGAACTGCCATTAGTTAAGTAGTGGAGTTACATAACAAAAATAAAGTAACCGCCCCCCTGGCGGTTTCTTCTGGATCTATCTCCTCAAGTATTAAAGCTAGATCAAATTCGTTGACATACTTCAGATGCTGAATTGTCTCAGCTACACGATGCCGCTTGTTAAAATCTCTACCTCTAGTATTAAATGCACAGTATGCCAAAATGTAAGAGTACCCCCATTTTTTATATAAATTGCTATAAAATCCGCCATCTGGATCAGCTCTGGATCAGCCTTTGGGATTTGATAGAAGTACACATTGTAAATCCCTGAGTCAAATTTCATGACCTTTGGGCAACAATTACCAGAGATATTGAGAAACAATTTTTTGGGTCCCATTTACCCCAATGTTAACGAAAATTTCAAAGTGATCCAGAATCCAGGATTTCTTCCGGATCACCCCCAAAATTAAATCAAATCTTCCTTTTCACATTTTAGACACACCCTGAAAATTTCATCAAAATCCGTCCATAAGTTTTTGAGTTATCTTGAACACAGACAAACAAACAAACAGACAAACAAACAGACAGATAAACGCCGGCAAAAACATAACCTCCTTGGCGGCGGTAATAAGCAAAAAATGACTTAGCTTCACACAAAACAGTGTATAATTTTGCTGTTGCAAATTGTTCATTCCATTGCAACATCAGCGCCCAGCAGCAAAGCTACGCTTCCACCATTTTAAACTGAAAGCGACTACCAGTAAAACGTCTACAAAGTGCCGTACAAAGTAAAACTACATTATTTCTATTCTACTGTTAGAATTTTTATATCTCTACTGAAATGGCCTGTGTTGAGCAAGAAAAATACTGTAAATATACATACTATTAACACTATGTACTTATTTATTTATTAAACTTTTTGCTCGGCTGCATCCCAGAGGAGCAAAAAGTGAACAATGGAATAAATGGGAGTTAGAAAAATCAAGCACACAGATTTTGAGAGCAATGTCAAACTTTTTCATGTCAGCGATCCAAAATGGAGTCCAACAGACCACAGGCCATGGATGTAGAAGACGTTGTGTCCTGTGTGTTTCAGCTACATTCTGTTAATGCCATGCTATTAGCTCTTCTAGCTACTGGCCGATAGCTGGTTGTTTGGGAAGAGACAGATTAATACATCCACTAGAAGATAATAAAAATGATGAATTATAGCCAATATATGGATTATTACAGCCACGTACAGCCAGCAGAAAGCTGGCAGAACTGGATATGTCATATGAGCATGCAGGGCGGTGCAGTCCTGTGGATCTGATGCACGCTCATTATGCCGAGGAACATAATTCTGGATTCAGCTGTTATACACCAGTATAGTGTTTGAACTGGGTAGTTGATTTACCTTGAAAAAAAAAAAGATCCTCTGATTTACAGCCATCTCCTCATACTTTCATGGCTATGGACTCATTGGCGTTTTCATTCTGAAAAGACAGCAGCACAATCACAACGCCATCTAGTGGCTTTTGTCAAAAAAGCACCAGAGTTTCTCCTTTTTAGAAGAAGAAGAAGAAGAAGAAGAAGAAGAACCTTTATTAGTCCCACAAGGGGAAATTCAATTTTTACACTCTGTTGTTAATTTTTTTCACACAGTGCATGCAGACCTGAATTACATACATACACAGGGCCCATATACATGCATTAATGGAGAGATGTTACAGTGAGGGGTCTGCTCCTGACAAGCGCCCGAGCAGTTGGGAGTTTGGTGCCTTGCTCAGAGTAAAAGAGGTATACTGGCACATCTCCAGTTCACACTCAGTTCTTGGTCCACATCAGGACTTGAACCAGTGACCCTCCAATTCCAAAGCCAACTTCTACAGACTGAGCTACTGCCACCCTCAAAGAATGGGCTCGTCCGGGATTTGAACCCGGGACCTCTCGCACCCGAAGCGAGAATCATACCCCTAGACCAACGAGCCACATGCTTTGCATCTAGAGGGCTACTTTTTGCCCTAAACCTATCCATCTGTCCATCCTTTTGATGGGTTGGGAGTGTTGGGTTGCCAAAGCAGTTTCTGCAGTATATAAACCTTAAAACACCAGCTTGGTGTTTCAGTGTGTATGGGCATCACATCTTTTACAGAATGCTGACATGGACCTGCCCAGTTAGGGTTAAGTTAAGGAGACCTTTCTCTGTGATCAGTCATTTCAAATATTGGCAATATTGGCCGATGATACAGCTCAGCTGTTGTCGTTATTCTGGATTTATGTTAATTTTTTCAGACGGTGTCACAACTGTGATCTTGCATCTTTATCTGTGGACTGAGGTCTCTACAAGAACAACCTGGACACTTAAAACAGAAAATTTCAAAAATTAGACGCCGTAGTGTAGACTAGTCTTAATGATATGTGTACATCTATTATCTTCCATTGACCCTGAAAACAAAAGCATTTACTTAAGCTTGCACCTATTAGTTAATATGTCAAAGTGATCATGATCATAACGTGTTAACGCTGCTAATTTCTTTAATACATTAACACAAATTGTGATTTTTAGGTCATAGCGGTCTCAGTTTTAAAACTGAGGTGAAGATACTGGTATATGAAACTAGGAAGGTTCTTTCCCAATGATGCCAAAAAACTTTCTGCCTACTGAAGCTTTAATCATGATTAAATATTTTAATCAATTGACAGTCCTAGTTATTGTAGAAAATGATGATATTAGCCTATAGGAGACTGTTAAAGGGATGCTATAACCCTTTTATGCAGAGCTTTTCAGCTGTCAAACAGAGCAAAACACTAAATCAGGACATCCCCATCAAAGCTTTGTTCCTTAATACCGACTGAGCTGTACCTGAACAGCTTTCTGGGGCAGCATGAGTGAATGGGAGTTGTAACCAAGAGGTAAATTCAGATAGAGAAACTTAACTTCCCCTAAAGACTCTAAAGTTGAAGTTGTGTGCTGTGTTGTGCTGCAGTGCCTGGAGCTCCTCCGAGGAAGGTGGAGGCAGATGCCCTCAACTCCACTGCCCTCAGGGTGACCTGGAAGCCTCCCCTGACTGTGAAGCAGCACGGCCAGATCAGAGGCTACCAGCTGGTCTACTCCAGGCTAGAGAACGGGGAGCCTCACGGCCAGCCAGTCATCGTGGACGTTTCCTTCCCTGAAGCCCAGGTACAGATACACTCTCTCAGCTGAGTCCACCGACATGTGAAGCAGGTGGTTTTTGTTCTTTGTTCTTTCACAAATGGTGACCTGTGTTACTTTTGGTAATTGTTGCGGCCACATTGTGTCAGTAGAAAATGTACTCGCACCCATCTGTGCACCCATGGGCGTGTTGGTCTTACAATGAGATGTGGTCGGGCTCTTTGTTGACACATTGCTAAGCAGAAAGCAATTGCACCATTGGCCAAAAAATGGTCTTAAGTCTGGTGCAGTATTTTCCTACTATTTAAAGGGCACATTATTCAGAAAGTAAGATGATGTTTACAACATGTTTGGAATCTGTTTGTTACACAGATAGGCACACAGCAGCCCTCCTCCTCCTCAGCTGAACACAGCGTCGGAGCCAGAACAATGTTTTTATTTATGTTAAGGAAACATTAATTTAAGTGGCAGGTGAAAATTCATATAGAATATAATTAAGCAAGCACTAGTTCCAACAGGTGGACCTGGTGCTTTCACACTTTTCACTTTGCGCACAAGCAGATTCATTTCCTCAGCAGAAAACGGTTCACTCACACAATGTGCCGGTGCAGGCACACCTGGCTTTTAAAGGGAATGGGAGATGACACTCTGATTGTTTTAGTTCATGTTAAACCCAAAACACACCTATGTGTGTAATTAAGAGACTAAATACAACCCCTTTGCCCCTTGTGCCTTAATTTGCACCCTGAATATGTGCCGTTTAACTACACCACTACAGTGCCTTGTTATTCCATTAAAATAATCATATTTCATTTTTGCTGCATTCCAGTTGACAATGGTGGAAAACAGCCACACATATGAATATGTGAATATTAGAAAATACCAGATAATCATGCTTAGGAAAGCAAAAGTGTGTGTTTGTGTTTGAGACTCAGATTGAGTTCAATGGGCATCAGTGCAGTTTGACATAAAGTGGGGTTATTTAGAGGTAAAGGGAATTAGAAGAGGAGATTTACTGCAGTAAATGATCAGACCAAAATGAGTCACAGCATATGAGGGCTTAAGATAAAATCACTTTAAGCAAGGATGTATTAACCCTCTCAGACCCTGGGTTTCGTTACTGAGTTTTCACTTCCTACTACATGTCTTGGCTATGCATACATATAGTGTATATTATTATTATCAGGATAAGATGGGCTTCTCAGAAAATCCATCAGTTTACATGAGTGGTAAGACATATTCTAGTTTATGTTTTTTGCCTCTGTCCTCACGCTTTGAACACACTGTATATACTGTAGATGGAAAGATGAGAGTGAGTGTTGCAGGGATTGAGGAACCATTCTGACCCTTACTAATTTTAGAAATCGCATTAACAGTGAAAAACAAAACAAAAACAGGGTACTGTTACTGAACCGTAGCCACTCTTCTTAAAATGGGATTACATTTGGTGAAGAAGTTTAGAACTTGGGACTTGTCAGTTTTGACTTGAGACTTCAGTGTCAAGACTTGAGGCTTACTTGTGACTTGCAAAACAACATCTTAGTCCCATCGCCGCCAGAGCTGATTATAAAATCCAAGATACATTTCAGTGAGAAACATCCAGTCTCCAAGCTTCAGATTCTGTTATGTGGCGGTCAGAACCTTGAGATTACAGTGTTGAGAGAACTTAAAACACAATTTGCTTAAAATTTGGGGTTTTAATGTTTTTTTTTTAATTTTAGATGAATTCAGCAACTACAACACAACATTTTATTTACAACTGCACCAACAAAGCATTCTGAATTCTTTACTGTCCTCATTCAAGGTTCGTGGTTCATTTATTATCAGTCTTCAACACATTGTTGCACAGTGAAATGCATGTTGTAGTTATCTCTCTTTTTGTCTCTACACAAGAAAATAAAGCACAAGTATTTTTTTATGGTCTCTTATGGAGGATGAGCCTGAAGAAAAGAAGCTGCTCTGCAGTCTGGTGTTACTGCTGCAGATACTTCTGTATCAGTTGCCAGACGGCAGCAGGTTGAACAGACTGTTGCTGGGTTGGGTATTCATGGGTATTCATGCTTCTGACTGACATCTTCTCCATAGCAACAGAGGCTGAGGCTTGTGGGTATTGTAGCATTTACAATGTGACTTGAGATGGCTCCTCTCATCTCACAACAGTGTGCAAAATTAACATTTTGACTCACCAGCCAAGGGGAGTAGTAAATAATAAAATCTACCGGCCAAAATAATGAATTGCCTATTTGTGTCACATATGCATTTGTTCATTACATTTCACTGAGATATTACCATATAATGTTGAATACAAAAAGAGTGCCAAATTTGAAGCAAAATAATATTTAGATTTTAATTTAAATATGTTGGGTGGTATCTATTTTTTCATACCTTCCTGACATTTCACCAGGTATTAGGCTTGTTGCCTAATATCAGTATACTCTTGTCAGTATTATCAGTGTTACACACCGGAATTAAACCAAATTAGTTCATTTTGGCATATCAACAGCATGTTGTCAGTAGATAGTCGGAGGACAGACACTACAAAGTGAAAGTGAACACTACCCCACACAGACCCTCTGCTCAGAGTAGCAGATGTCATATTTCAAACACACAGGACAAGAAAGAGTTGACAGAACACTGTCAAAGTGAAAAGCAAACGTGCCTATGTGGCAATAATCCAGATTTAAACCCAATGCTATAAGAGAACCGAAACGTTAATGTAGTGAAAATGTAAAGCACACATTGCCTGTGTGCGTCAAACTCCGACACTGACAGCAGAGGACAGAAACAGCGTAAATGACACAAACATGCGATACGTTACCCGGACAGCCCTGTGAGGTTTCCTGTCCTAACTGAAAATCTACCCACATTTGGTGCTTGGCAGGTATTAATTTTGGACCCTGGTTTACAACTTTATTCATGGATTTCTCTTCCTAATATTTTTGTTTTCCTTAGTTCTGAATTATGGCACCACAGTTGCCATCATGGTTGGAAGTATAAAGCCACAATCATGTCATATTGGTGCCAGATCAGAGTTCCCATTTCCCATTACCATTTTACCAGAATCACCATTGTCTTACTTGTAAACATCGAAGCAGCAGCAGGCGTGAGCACTTGTGAGTCTACTGAAGCAGAATTCAGAGGGTGGATGTTTGTGAGCGCTCACTGAGGTGGTGTTCAGGTTTCCTTCCTCTCAGCTTGTTTTGGTCTCCAGGAGGAGCGTTTCACCTGATTTCCTTTTTATAAGCAGCATTCCTGTCTTATCTGTGCAAGGCAGGAGGCCTGATAGCGGTGCGGCATCTCACAACCCATCTACAACCTCTCTCTCTTAAAACACACACACACACACGCACGCACGCACGCACGCACACACACACACACACACACACACACACACACACTCTTCACACACCCACTGAGTGGACTTTTCTTTAAGGAACTGTCTTGAAGCCTCATCTGTGATAAGTTTAGTCTGTCCCCCTGGCGTCAGTGATGGTGATGAGAGTCAACACACAGTCTGTAGAGTGACTCCGTAAACAAAATGCGATGCGGTGCACACACACACACACACACACACACACACACACACACACACACTCCAGAGGCATAACTCTGAGCCAGACACACTGACCTGGCTACACCTGAGAAGAACTTATGAACTTATGCCAACTTATGAAAAAGCTGAATTAAAATGAAAGAATTATATTTCAAACCATTGAATCTGTAATTAGCTCTCCTCCTACAGTGTAACTGCAACTGTCATGTAACCAACGCTCTGAAGCTGATGATGTCTGAGCAATTTCTGTCCTTTACAAACAAAATAACTGAATTTAACTTTTATCAAAAATTAGGGAAGGTTGTATAAAGTTGATTTCTTGATACTTTTATTTGTATTGAGTATCTCTTGGGGGACCTGGGGGCATGCATTTTGTACATTTTAAAGTTAAATGCAAAGAGCGACATTAAAAGGCTGTGCTCTAGCATTGGTAGAATGTAACTAAGTATATTTGTGCTACTCTAGTACTGTACTTATGTTGAGAGACTTCACTTGAGTATTTCCAGTATTTTTTATTTACTTTTTATATTTAGCATTGGAAATAAATGAACAACACAAAACAATAACAGGATGTCCAGAAACCCTCACAGGTACTACATTTAATATAAAAATATGCTCAAACCATAACATGGCAAACTCAAGCCTGACAGGCAACAACAAAGTGGGCGTGTCTGTAAAGGGGAGACTTGTGGGTACCCATAGAACCCATTTACATTCACATATCTTAAGGTCAGAAGTTAAGGGACCCTTTTGAAAATGGCCATGGCAGTTTTTCCTCGCCAAATGTTGGATAAGTTTGGAGCATTATTTAGCGTCCTTAGTGACAAGATTTTATGACATGGTTGACAATCTAAAAATTGCAAGTTGCATTAATGAATACGTGTAAATATGTTATTGTCCTGTTAACTCTGACAGCGCTAGTGAAATGAGATTGAAGCGAGAACGGCCATACTGGAGGGTGGAGTGAAAAGCCATCTGTCATGGAGAGGCGGGAGATGCGATGATATTGTTTGTATGGGAATGTGGTGCATAGTCTCTACTGGATGACACTCATAATGTTGCACTCAGTTGATTACAATAAAGCTGACAGTATTGTAAAAAAACAAGTAAAAAATGAAATAAAAGCACGTCAGAGGGAAGCTCTTCATATAGAGTATATATGGCTTGCTTTTTGTATTAACATCACAAATTCTCTGTGATGAATGGATTCAGTCTCTGGTGTACTGATGAATCATTTCAGAAGGAGGCTCACATCTCTACCAGCAGAACCAGTTGTCCCACAGCTGCTCGCGTCCAGCCCATGTGTCCTTGTCAGGGTGATGGACAGCCGCCTCCCGCTCTGCTGATGAGCTTCTGGAATCCGTCACCACTTCCACAGCTTCAGCGTGACGCCACTAAAGCAAAGACCAAAGAGCAGTGTTTTTGAAAGTCACTGAGCTGAGCGGTGAGTGCTGAGCTGTGTGTTGTCTCCAGTCAAGCTGCCTGAAAATCCCTCATTTGTCTCACTGAGGTTTGGCTAGCCAACAGTCTGAGATTACTGCTTTTGTGTCACAAAAAAGACCTTGATGACAAAATAAATACCGTCATGCCAAATTATCGGAGCTTACAGGCGCCGAGCAAAGCTGTAATTGGCTGCTCGTTCTCAGTTTTGGCTTTTCTCCGTTGTTTGCTCTCGACTCGACTCCGTCCATCTCCCCCATCCTTTCTGCTGGCGAGCTTGTGGGTTTTAAGATCTCAGTGAGGCGTATATTTGGATGGCTGAAGGATGCTTAAAGGAGCCTCTTATCCCTCACAGCACTGATGGCTGTGAAGCGTGAGCATCACCTGATCTGATAAGATATGGCAACCTCTCTGTGGCTCATCTCTTTTTGTCGTAGCCCAGAGAAGCATTTCCCAGCCAGGAGCAGAACACTGAGGCAGCCGCAGGAGACAATGTCTTCATTGTCTGTCTTTTTGGTCAAATAACGTCGAAGCACCATATTTCACATGAGCCAAGATTGTAGACTTTAAATTTGACCATATCATAGCTGGCCAGATATTTACTCAAATGAATTCCAATGCCTTTAATTTATGTGCAGTAACACGTAGTACTCTGAAGGTAAACACTGGAA
The DNA here is from genome assembly GCA_947000775.1 of Pterois miles. Classification (NCBI taxonomy): domain Eukaryota; kingdom Metazoa; phylum Chordata; class Actinopteri; order Perciformes; family Scorpaenidae; genus Pterois; species Pterois miles. The sequence continues at coordinate 2,595,540 of CAMQGK010000005.1, read as the reverse complement.
AGTCTGCTCCTTATCACAGGGGTTCTCAAAGTTTCTGGGCCAGGGATCCCTTACAGGGGAAAACATTTTCCAAGGACCCCCTCATAATTACTGATTAAGCATAAGCTTTCTACCATTTATAGTCTTAGATGCCAGTGGAACTATTTGTATTTAAAACTTTTCAATCTAAATACCTCCGACCTGTTTAATAATGATAAACAGACACATGTTAATTTGAATCATGTTAACACCACTTCTTTTTGCTCTGATATTCCAGATGCTTTGTAATTATTTGTTTCTTTAGCTTGGCCGGCTTTATGGCCTCCGCTGTTCTCAAGGAACCCAAACTCAGTATAACTGTCATCCTATTTTCACAGTTTAGCTTGTTTGGGCTTTGCATCACTTGATGATGTGGACTGACTCAAATATTAGCGAGGTGGCTAATAAGCTGCTCCACGCTAAGCAGCAGCAGGAATGGTTTGTTGCTCCCTGAGTGATTCATGATTGAAGTGATGAGTCGGAAGCATATCACAGTTTCTATTGGTTCAGAGCTAATGTGGGTGGGAGCAATACACATAATGTAATTTTTTACTTGTGCAAATGTTTCCCATCTCTAGATATGTACTTTGTATTGACACAGCACAATTTCATAATTAGAGCAAATTATTTATTGGACCCCCAGACACACTTTGAGGAGTCTGCCGTCCAGCTGCCATCTGAGCCAGCTGTCAATCACTCGCAAACTTCGAACAAACGGTCACACTAGGCAGCTCTGATCAAATATGAATCAATATACTGTTACTGTAATGACTATTTCTCCTCTCAAAATCACCCTATTCAGAATCATTTTGTAGTCCACAGTTCAGCTGTAAAATAAGAAAGTTTGTGACCTGGCAGCCATGTTGAGATCAGTTGAGGAAATACCAAGCACCGCCCACCAGCCTGAACACAACCAGTAGGAATGTTGTCTCTCTGAAATGACCTGTGATTGATCAAAGTCTCCCGTCATGGACTAGATTTTTTAAAACCTGAAAACAGCCATGAGGAGGTGCAGAAGTGTAGTTTTCCCTCAGAATTACAACATGCTGAAAGGTTATTTTTTTATTAATTGTTGGCTACTGAAGCTCTAAAAGGTAAAAGCCAAGTCTGCGTATACACTGCAAGGTGGCTCATCTGAACTGGACTCATCTGATTAGGCAAATAACTGATAATTTACAACTAATTAATGTGCTATTATTGTTGTGTAAGTTACTCAGAAATACGTCTCTCCATCCGGTCTGTTTGTTATTGTGTCATGTGACTTGCTGGAAGACAACGATGAAATGTGAGTGAGAGTTGGGAGAGGAATGTTATGGGACACCGGTTTTGAGTTTGAGATTCAACGAGACTTGACTCCTTGAATGAGACACAATAACAGACCACTTTTATTTCTGTGTAGGTCGTTTCCATAATGTTGTCAGACACTTCCAGTAACAATCGGAGCCTGTCGGGCAAAACCCAGAACTTTTAGTGGACGTAAATTGACAGGGAGGAGATGCCCTGAGCGATTACATTACAGCCCGTTTAGCGGCTGGCGTCTGCAGCATTCTCTCTCAATACTGGACCAATTTCATTAGTTGTTGTCCCCTTTAGTCACAAAAACAAGGGAAAATATGGTCAAGGTTGAAAAATACCCAAGTGATGTTGCTACATTAAATAGATTAGTGTCATTAAAATGAGTTTGCGTTAATGTGTTATCATCACATTAACTTTTACAGCCCTAGCAATAACCAAAAGAAACAGAGTGCAGATGCAAATGGCTGAAATGAGTTTGCCAGCGTTTGGGACACGGTCAGATGTTCAGTGATAAAGAGTAGAAGTGCTGCTCCTTCATATTGAACGCTCCCTGTGGAGCCTTTTAAGAATATTCATCTGGGACACAGTCAGACCACCCTGGGGGACTCATACAGTGTTTCACCTCTGAATCCCCCGGGAGGAGCTGCACAGAAGGACTTCAGGGCTACCTTGACTCAAAACAAGCCTGACTGGTAAGATAAGATAAGATAGATAAGATAAGACATTCCTTTATTAGTCCGACAGTGGAGAAATTCACGTTACAGCAGCAAAGTTGTCCCCAGGTTGTTGCTCCTATATGACATTTACATATTGACAGCAACAATAAATTACAGCAACAATAAATTCATACTGAAGAGCATCTGTGGTACTTTAACTCTTTAGTGAATGGGTGTGAACTGTTAGCATGCTGCCACTGTAACCCAGACTCAGATATGAGGCAGAAAATGTACAGACTGATTAATTATGGACGAATGGATTCATAGCAAAAAACCTTTTATCCGCTGTTGTGTTGGATCTAGGGCTGTCAAACTTAACATGATAATGACATGTTAAGGTTAATTCATTTTAATGAGTTAATGCAATTTTTAAGGTTGTAGTAGGCTCAGTTTTAAAGCAGGAGTGAAGATACTGGCATAATAACTAGGAAATCTAAGAAATGGCATTGGTACCAACCATGTCATACTTGTTTGGCTTCTTGACCTCTGACCTCCAGATATGTGAATGTAAATGGGTTCTCTGGGTTCCCACCAGTCTCCCCTTTACAGACATCCCCACTTTATGATCATCACAGTCAGTTTGGATCAAGTCATAGTCAAGTCAGCACACTGACACACTGACAGCTGTTGTTGCCTGTTGCAGTTTACCATGTTATGATTGGAGCATATTTCTTATGCTAAATACCTGTGAGGGTTTCTGGACAATATTTGTCATTGTTTTGTGTTGTTAATTGATTTCCAATTATAAATATATACACATTTGCATAAAGCAGTATTTGCCCACTCCCATGTTGATAAGAATATTAAATACTTGACAAATCTCCCCTTAAGGTACATTTTGAACAGATAAATCATGTGCAATTTATTTGCAATTAATCACAATGAACTATGAAAAATGTATCAATATTACATATTTTCATCGACTGACAGCCCTAGTTGGAACATAGTCTGCTCACTCTGGTTAATATATTATAGTCCAATTTAAAACAGTGCTGTCATTGAACATACATATATCATATATAACATATCTAAAGTGTATTAAGTGTGTGCCGTGAGATGAAAATAGTGAAGTAGCAGTTGATAACGGAGAACACAATATCACCAGTCACTTACCTTCTGTGCAGTTTTTACACATTAGAAGTATTATGCTTTTCCAGTATTGTATTTTACCCATAGTTAGCCATAGCACACAATGGATCTTTCATTTTTAATAGAATGTCAGACTGTGTCTCCATTTCACAAGATGAAATGAAACCGACAGTTCCCCCAGAAAGGAGATTGTCATTGATCTCGGAAGACTTCTGGGTGCTTTGGCTTGTCTCTGTCATCCTGAGCTGAAGGTTTCTCTGAGTGCTGCTGTTGAATTATTAGTTCAGCCAGTGACACTTGCCAAAAGAACTGATCATCCTACAGACAGTTTATTAGAAGGCTGCAGTGAACACAGCCGGTCCCTTTAGGCGTTTTGTGAGAAACTGATCCCATAGAAAACAGTAAATGCCACGGAGGATGATGAGGTTTCATAGCCACAGGAATATCATACATATGTTAAAGGAAGATTTTTGATAACTAAACAATCCGCCTCACGGTTCAGAGTTTGCTAAATCATAGATGCCATGGGCAATTTAGAGTCATAAATTAACCTAAACAGCATGTCTTTGGACTGTGGGAGGAAGCCGGAGTACGTGGAGAAAACCCACACTTACACGGGGAGAACATACAAACTCCACAGAGAAGAGCCCCAAGCCGGAATCGAACCTGCAACCCTCTTGCTGTGAGGCGACAGCGCTAACCACCGCACCACTGTGCAGCCCCATACATACTGTATGTCCCATTCAACTGAATGCAATATATCTGGAACACCTCGAGGGAATTTTTAAAATTTGGCACAAACATCCACTTAGACTGAAGGATGAACTGATTAGATTTTGATCACATACAGTATGTGTGATTCAAATGGGATCAAAACAATATTTGTCCCTCGTCGTTAAACCTGCAGTAGGCAGAATATTTTTGGCATCATTGGGCAAAAATTCCATAATAACTTTTCAGCATTCAAGTGTTCCAAGAGAAAACTAGACTTCTGCATCTCCTCGTCTCTGTTTTCAGGCTTGAGAAAAATTTAGCCTGTGACGGGAGACTTTGGCCAATCAGGGGTCATTTCAGAGAGAGAGCATTCCTATTGGTTGTGCTTCAGCTGATGGATGGTGCTTGGTATTTCCTCAACTGATCTCAACATGGCTGCCAGGTCACAAACTTTCTCATTTTACAGCTGAAGAGTAACTACAAGATGTTCTGAAAACATCTGAGTAGAAAAGTCATTACAGTAACAGAATATTGATTCATATTTGATCGGCGCTGCCTAGTTTGACCGTTTGTTTGGAGTTTACGAGTGATTGACAGCTGGCTCACAGATGGCAGCGGGACGACGACTCCAGCTTGGCTCTGATTGGTTGTTTTCCTCCGACCTGTGAAATCTTGCTGATGCCATTCGGAGCGCTGGAGGACACAGAAGACACATGATTTCTTTTATTTTTACATGTCTCATTCTCTACTGTCAGGGTATAGTTACTGTTTTATAAATATAGCTTTTTTAATCACATTTGTTCAATTTCTACCTACTGTTGCTGTAAGTATCATTCACATTTTTTTTTCCAAAATAAGGTCCCAAGGTGGTCCAAGGGGAGGGACTTTGCCTCTATAGGATAAAATGATGAAATGAATAAATGATGTGATGACATTTTGGATAGACATGGATGTAAACTGCAGCTTGAGTGGTTGGCGGAGACATACAGCCACAAAGAAGATAGTCCTTTATTAGTCCCACGAGGGGAAATTCAATTTTTTTTTTTTCACTCTGTTGTTAACTTATACACGGTACATGCAGACCCGAACACACACATGCACAAACATGCAACAATGGAGAGATGTCAGAGTGATGGGGCTGCTCCTGACAAGCGCCCCGAGGAGTTGGGGGTTTGGTGCCTTGCTCAGGGGCACCTCGGCAGTGCCAAAAGGGGTAAACTGGCACCTCTCCAGCTACCAGTTCACACTCAGTTCTTGGTCCATGGCGGGACTTGAACCGGTGACCCTCCGGTTCCCAAGCCAACTCCCTACAGACTGAGCTACTGCCGCCCCCAAAGTAGTAATTTTAGTTAATTTATGGTATTAGAAATCTTACAGCAATAATTGATCACAGCGGAGTGAAATAACTTCAGGCAGGATGACATTTAGAAGAACAACGGCTTAGCTCAGTCTGGCCATCCCTCGTTCTGTATGAGGGTGTAGTTAGCTGACTGGCGTGAAACTGCTGTGAACAAACTGAAATACATGATAACATACATGACAGCACATACTCCATACATAAAATATTGCAAAGACACAATAAGCCATGACCCTGTAGCAAGGTTTCGTGCAGCCATTTTGTTGGCAACGGAATCAGGTAGCATTTTGGCATTGACCAGCTCAGAGGATTGTTCCCATGCCTCTCTTCCACACACACACACACACACACACACACACAAAGTGGAAAGACCATTGTGACCATTGTACATGACCATTGTAATGTTAGACAGTCTTCATCAATGTCCTCTGAATACCTTAAGTTTACTAACGTACATGATGGCAGAGAGTGGATGTGCATCTAGTTCTGTCTGCTATTGTAAAGGCAGCAGTATACTCCACCAGAAGTGATTGTCGGATTGCTGACCAGCTTCAGAAAATCCCTCCCCACGCACCCTTCTAGCTTCGAAATTGGGGAGCTTTCTAAGACCAACAATATTTACACCCACTTCACTCAGTCATTGGCCAGCACTGTGGACGGGAGCAAGTAGGCAGCATTTGAACTTGAACCAAAGGATGTATCTTGAGCCAGTCGGTCGTTCCATTGCAGCGCCCAGCAGCAGAGCTACATTTCCACCATTTTGGACTGAAAGCGAGCGCTGGATGCCAGCAAAACATCCAACTACACAGTACTGTAATATTCCACCGACTACAAAGTGCAGGACAAAAGTAAAGTAATTTTTTTTCTATTCTGTTGTTATATTGCATGTCAAATGACTTCTGTTGAACAATAAAATATTATAAATATGCATGCTATTTATTTATTATAACTATTTTCTTACTTAGTATTTATTAGACTTTTTTGCATCCCAGAGGAGGATAAATGAGCGATGGACATACATGGAAGTTAGAAAACACAGATTTTGAGAGCAAGTTTTTCATGTCAAGGATCCAAAATGGATTCCAATCGAGCTCAGACCATGGACATAGAAGAGATTGTGTCCTGTGCTTTTATACTGCATGTTAGTAAACAGCTATAACTATATTAAATTCTGTTGATATCATACTACTAGCTACTGGCTGATAGATGGTTGTTTGGGAACAGAGATGTTAACACATCCACCACGGTACCGGCTTACAGCATACAGCCCATGGGTGTATTTTAAGATCATAAGTGATGAATTACGGCTAATATATCCATTATTACAGCCGCATACAGCTAGCAGGAAGCGGACAGAACCAGATATGTCATATGAGCGTGCAGAGTGGTGCAAGCTTGTGGGCCTGATGCACATGATCTCCAAGAAAAATAATTGGATTCAGCTGTTATGATAATAATGATTTAAATGAGGACTATTTAAGTGTTCCAACTGGGAAGTTGATTTACCCCAACAAAAGATTATCCTCTGATTTACAGACATCTCTATACATTCATGGCCACAGACTCTGGCGTTTCCAGTCCAAAATGGTGACAGCACTGTTGTCAAAAAAGCACCAGAGTTTTGTCTCTTTGCTTCACTTTTCACATGTACAACTGTGTGCAGTACTACGAATGCCTTCCAGGGGAAAGACTGTCTCCCCTTCTATATGCCGACTGACTTTTCACCCCGCCTTCAAGTGTCACCATTCAGAACAGTTATAAACACTTTTAGCGACACATCACACAAACTTGTTCTTTTCCACCGTAACCTGCAGCGTCTCAGTCTGTTTTGATGTGACGGACTAAAAGCTGAGAAATGTGTGAGGAGTTGCTGTGAACTCTTTCCACTAATGAGCTGGTGCAGGTCTGATAACTATGTTCTACTCATGTATGACTAGTGAATGTAGAGCAGTGGAGAGCTGGAACTGAGTGGTCAATGGATAAAGTAGCCTCATCCAGTCATTCTCTGTCATCTATCTAAAGGCCCTGTCACACCAAGCCGTTATCAAAGATCTAGCAGTGATACAACCTAACTGTTGCATCGCCTCATATCACTTTTATCTTGGCTGACAAGTTGTACTTGAACGCACCACAACGTCTACTAGCTGCCGGCCAGTTAGCACGTACGTTTGGCGCCGTGTGAGATGAAATAATTCTTCACACCAGCAGGCATTTCATAATCTCAATTTTTAGATTTTCAGATGACTAAACCTACAACCTGTGGAATCCTGCAACCCTGGAGGCTAAGCAGACAATGTGTGAAGGTTTATTTTTGTGCTTTAAGGTTCAAGTACAACACTCAGAGAATTTACATTATGGTTCTTTTTTAATAAACTGTTTACAACAGACCAGAGTGTTATTGGCTTTACAGACTCCTGAAGGAAGGTTAATATAATATCACTTAATCCCGTTGTGAGGGAACATACTAGTGCCTTTCCCTATCAACCCATTTCTGACTCAGTAAAGTCATAAATCTGCGGTATCCATGTCTGGCACTGGCACTAAATTCAACAAAAGACTAATTTCCTGCTAACTATTTATAATCCACATACCTCACTGATAATTTTTTTCTTCTTCAGTAAAACATAGCTCCAATGAAAACTGTTGACAGTGTGGTCAGCAAAAATCTTAGCCAGATATCTCAAACCCTTAATGCCAGCACCGTCGTCCATGTCCACACCATTTAACGTGGTTCCTAAATTTAAATTATTCCATCATTGTATTTGTCCGTCCTGCCCTGACTTTAAGTTCCTCTTCTGCACATCTGTGTTGTCATATTGATGGAATTTCTTTTAGAAATATGAAAAAACATCCTTTATTCATCTGTATTAGCGCCGGTTAACGTTGGTCCTCTCCTCCGACTCTCCTCCAGTAGCCAAATTGATGCGTTTGCAGAATGGCGTACAGTATGAGCATACTGAGACAATAAATGAGATATAGAAACTAATTTGCACACCAATATTCACTCACATGCACAAATGATGACGTACAATCACACTGAGGTATGTAGGCCCACAGTATTCATCACATATAGTATAATATATGTAAAATATCAGAAATGAAAGTGAAAGTAATCACACTTTTTGTCTAACTATAAAAGTTTTGTCCCATGTGTTGGCAGTTGCATATATAATTAGGGCCGTACTGAGTAGCCTGATGCTTCGTTCATAACGTTGACGTTTTGATTAATGTTATTAATAACTTATAGAAACATTACAGTCCACACAGCATCCATGCGCTGTAATTGTCTTCAGTCCAAAAGTCAAAATGGATTGAAAAAAGATAGATGTAACGTCAAAAACTTAAAAAAAAAAACATGTTTTTAATCTTTATATATTTTTTTTTATGGGCTGCACGGTGGTGTAGTGGTTAGCGCTGTTGCCTCACAGCAAGAGGGTCGCAGGTTCGATTCCAGCTTGCGGCTCTTCTGTGTGGAGTTTGCATGTTCTCCCCGTGTAAGCGTGGGTTTTCTCCGGGTACTCCGGCTTCCTCCCACCATCCAAAGACATGCTGTTTAGGTTAATTGATGACTCTAAATTGCCCGTAGGTGTGGATGTGAGTGTGAATGGTTGTCTGTCTCTATGTGCCCTGCGATGGACTGGCGACCTGTCCAGGGTGAACCCTGCCTTCGCCCTATGCCAGCTGGGATCGGCTCCAGCCCCCCCGCGACCCCTAACGGGATAAGCGGTTGACGATGGATGGATTCTGTCTGAATCCATAGTTGAATAAACTGAATTTATTGGCGTTTAGCCTTTCAAAAACTACATTTTGTTCCGGTACTTTTGCTTCACCATTGACTATTATGACATCGGGTGGCAGTGTGAAAATAGTTGATAGTAGATATCATAAAAAAAAAAAACACATTTTACACTGCTAAGAGTTATGCCAGTTTTATGTAGATAAGTTGTGTATGGTGTGTGGGGGCCGTATGTTTACTGATGTCATTGCAGCATATAGAAACACAGGCCCTTTTCAGACCCAGCATTAATATGAGTCCTGAGTCTTCCGATCACATGTGGACAGCTTGAAGTGTGTCGGGTCTCACCTGGCATTAGAATGCGTAGTCCGATCTTACTTCCCCGCTCTATACGTAAATAAACACCTAGAAAACACATGGCTAATACAGCAGATGTGACATAATATTACATGAATGTCAGTAGTAATAGCCTTTATATTTGTGGATTCTGGCACATTTTATTAACACCAAGATAAAAGGTTATTGTTTCGGCGTTCCCGGGGATTGCTGCCTTTGCCTTCGCCAGGCAACAGCGAGGTACAGAGCTTCAGGGCCGGGGATGAGAGAGCAAACGGACAGGTATCATAAAGCAAAGCAGTGGAACAAAAACACAAACTCATTTCCGACAGTATGATAATAATGCATGCTTAGTCTGATGGTCTGTAAATATGTATTCTATAGATAAAAGCACAGAGACCGTTTCCACGCTGCGTCTGTCTATTCACATTGCAATGAGACCCCACGGATTCTTAATGTGGCCCAGGACACATTCGCTTACACACTGCTTAAACAGTGTGTCCACATGTGGCCCAGACCACCTCTGAATGTGGTCTGAGAGATCCAATCTCGTGGAAGTGCGTCCTCGGTGTGTCTTTAGTGTGGTCACACCTGTACTTAGAGCTGTCCACTTGTGATCTAATCACTGAGGATGCATGTTCATATCAGGTCTGAACAGGGCCTAGACCCCTACAGAGCCTGGCAATTTTGGTGTTAACAAATGTAAATGACTTTACACCACCAGTGAAAATGTGTGTTTGTCTTTTTTGTAATTTGTGTGAACCAAAGCTTTAAACTGAGTCCTACTTGTGGTGGTAGAAAGAAGCGGGACTCCCTGGTCAAACTTACTTTATTACGCTTTTGAATGTGATGAACATACTGTGTGTAGAGTGGAATATGGGTGCAAGTAACAGGCATTGTACACAGTGATGCTTTTATTTTATCTGAGCTGTCAGTTCAAACTACTGAGCTTCTATCTGTCATTGTTCTTTAATGAGTGAAGTAGCATTGATCTAATGACCTCTGAATCTGACCCTGTCGAGCTGAGAAGAAACATACGAAGCCTACGTTATGTCAAGATTCACTTACCATTCCCTCCAACCAGAGTCTCCCTCCAGACCAACAGGAACCCTGATAGGTGGTATAACAGTGAGGCCAGTCATCACGAGCTCAGAGGATCCATCCTCATAATGTAAAGGTTCACTGACAGAGCCAGTGATACATCACGGCGTACAGGCAGTAATGTATCAGTTACTGTGTGAAAGAATGATGGTTACTCAGCGCTGGGGCTGCTTTTAGTCTCCCTGCTGCTTTAGATAATTCATCTTTTTTTTTTTATTTAGAGCGTGAGCTGCACTTTGGCGAGGGAGTGGAGCTGATTTTCACCTCGGTGTTTGCAGCTTATATTGTTTATGATAACAGCTTTTATTTATTTCTTCTGAGAAGCTGAGAAAGCGAAAGCCCTTTGTCTTTTCTTTCTGGTTAGTCAGCAAGGTCGGGAAGCAGAATACGATTGCCCTGTGCCTCTGAGTCACTGCTGTTGAACCTCAAAAGGATTCATAATAGGAATAATCTTTATTACCATTCTTCACAATGGCCACAGTTTTGTTGCAAATGAAGCACATTGGCCTTGCACTTCCCTCGGATAATGTGACAAAGCTTTCTTTTTGTTTGCATCAGCTAGTCAGTCACCTTCACCTAAATTTTTAAATAAGCATGCATGGAAGAGAAAAGAAGTGGTACCTACAGACCACCCAAACGCTTGTAATCCCCAAATAATTTCTGGCAACCCTGTCTAATTTCTCTCCCACACAACTAAACGGCATTCTTTGAGGGAAACATAGTTGAACATTGAACAGTGTTAAACACATGGTTAATGCTGTAAATTTAAACAAAAGTAAACAAAACTTGTTTAGGTTTAGACAAATGTGAATTTCTCCACTGTGGGACCAATAAAGGAATATCTTATCTTATCTTAATAAAACTACTTGGTTAGGTTTGAAAAAAAAAAAACACCATGGTTTGGCTTAAATTGACTATGCAGTTGAAACAAAACAAAACACTACTAAAACCAAAACTAGATTTAGCTTTAGACAACAAAATTACTTGGTCACCCATTGGTTTGTGTGCTGCTGTTTTGAAGCCTTGAGTTGCCATCACATCCTGGTATTTGGCTGTCACCATGTTGTTTTCTTTTTGTAAGCAGAAGTGACAAGAGGAGTGGAGTGGAGCTAAGTACAACCGCTGAATACGTCACATTTTCAGGTGACCAAGGTTACAAAAACTCACTGTGAAAAGGAAAAAGTTCTACAACGAAAGCATGGACACCTCCCAGGTAGCGACCTGTCCATCACTCGGTAGCCCCACCCTACAGCATCCCCTACTTTACAGTCTATTTCACTCTAAATGAACCATAATTTACTAAATGAACATCATGCTGTATTGAAGAAGACTTGAAACCAGAGATTGAGAGCATAAACTGATGTTTACAATGTTTACTGAAGTAAAATCAAGAGAGAAGGTGGCTCATTTTCTCATAGACTTCTATACAATCTGACTTCTTTTTGCAACCAGAGGAGTCACCCCCTGCTGGATATTTGAAAGAATGCAGGTTTCTCAAACCCAGAGGTAGACCACTGGTTAGGTTTAGTAAAAAACATTATGGTTTGGCTTAAAATGATAACATTTGTGAACACTGACCTTTAGTTTCACACGGGCATATCATACATGAGTCACACAAACAGCGGCCTCCTGGCGGAAAGTCCTGTGTTTGTTTGACCCATCCACCACCTTTCCTTCCATCGATAGTGGACTTTCTCACTTCTTATACTCGTCATTATTTCACATAACTTTCGATAATCGTTGCTCAATAGTATGTCATCATACTTCACCTGCTGCGGCCTTTCATGGACTATTATTATAATATAGTATATATATTATGTGTAATATGTCAGAGACAAAGGCAATCCACAACAAAATACGTATCCCTCCAATTGTAATTGAGAATGCAATGTATTTGTATGTGGGAATGTAATTTTTGAGAGACAGGGCTGGAGAAGCAAAGGGGCTCCAGCATCTGAAGGTGAAATGTAGTCTTGACTTTACATGAGTACAAACTCTTCTCCAGCCCTCTCAGTATGTTGCTTTCTTCATCTCTGAGTTCAACCTCGGGATGAGCTGTGAGCTGCTAAACAATAGATGAGAAACTGAAAATCTGATTTCATGCTGCCCCAGAATAGTGACTACGAATAGATCCCAGTGACACAAGACATACACATCAAATAACACATAATTAAAGGACATTTGTCTTTCTTTCTCTCTGTTGAATGGGTCATAGTTTCAGTTGTCACTCATTAGGTTCATGCTCACTACCTTATACAGATAGGACAATGCTGTTTTACTTGGCTACTGGTTCGTGAACTTTTCCTTGACACATTGGAAACATTGATTCGATAAGGACGCTGACATTTGTAATAGGTACTCACATATTCATAGACAGGTGAACAACAGGAAATTCAGCCATTGCAGGAGATTTAATTCGGGTCGCCAGATAAATTTGCAGAATTTCTTCCATAGCATAGTCTTTTATTTAACATGTATATCTGCAGAACACCTGTGAGCCACATGAGGGAGCCTGAATGTTCGTATTATTCTGATAACTATAGTCTATTTAACATTGAATCGAAAAGGAAAAGCTAGTATACATTTTGTTTTACTGATGAGAAGAAAAAAAACAGAGCCTATTCAAGATAATATAAGGAGATGAGGAAAGTAGTAAGTAAAAACAGTCTTAAGCATTCATTTACTTACAAATTGACTCTTCTCATGATTTATAGATAAGGACTGGTGTGAACTGTATCGTAATGGTTTGTGGATTTTTATGTCCCCAGAAAAAAAGTTGGGGAAGCACTGGTCTTAAACATGGTCTTTGGCTTCCATTCATTTTACGAAAGGATAAAAATGATATTGCTGAGAGTTTTTGGCATTGACATATAACTTTAACCCGTCTCAAGGAACTTCAAATCTTTCAAGTTGTTTTTCATTCTGCAGAGAAATGTAAATACATGCAGAGAAAATGGAAATAAATAGATGCCATCAAAGCCAGTGTGGCTATATTATATACAGTGTGTAATATAACATATATACTACAAAAAACTATGGTAGCCATTGAAAATTTATTGGCCATAATGCTGAGGATAAGTAATTTGTAATGAATGGGCTGAAACATGCGGAAAAACTCCTATTCTGTACCTGTACATAGTTTTGTAATCCCTCATGTAATATCTCAAATGTTGTAGAATTTTCAATACACTACAGTTAATAAAGTTTACATTTTAATCACTGTAGGGCAGAGATTTTTAAAGTGGGAGCTCCAAATAAAGTCAGAAAATTAGATTGGATAGATTGTTTTTTGTTGTTATAATGCTAACTGGCATTGTATGTTACATCGTTGGAAAGCTTGTTTATTGACCTTCACAATGATGTCCAGCGTAAGGATTATGCATTTGTAGGATGAGCAGCAAAGCTGATTACGTGGGTAGCACCCAAGTGAAATTTGCCAAAATTCTCTGCCAGTGCTAAACAGTGCATTCTCCTGTTGGTACTGACTCTTGTTTTGAGCTCCAGGTGCTGCCAGTCAGGTGCCTGATTTGGCATGGGACCTGCTGGCTGCTGCGCCCTACTTGAGTGATCATGTGGTGTCTGCTCCCAAGCACTGGCATGCTACGTTTGTCTAATCTGGATAAGGTCCATGCAATAGGGTAAGTTGAAGCTGCTGTTCTGCAAAACCATGTTGCAGCATTATTTGGAGTCAACCCTGGTACCATCTCCAAACTGAAGGCCAAGCACCGGTGATGTCAAAGACAGACTGCAAAGTGGTCATCACAGGAAGACAGCACCCCAAGAAGACCTGTTTGTCACCCTTACAGCAGTGAGATTTGCAGGCAAGGTTTGCAGGACATTATGGCATACAGATCTCTGATCAGACGGAAAGGAACAGATTGCACACAGCCAGTCTCCAAGCTGATAAGGCTACCAGGAAGCCTGCAATGATTTCCCTTCACTGTCAGGCCCATTTGCACTGGTGTTGACAACACAGACAATGGACCCTGAACATGTAGGGGAATGTCTTGTTCAGTGATGAGTCCAGGTTAGGTAGGTAGGGTCAAAGTATGGAGACAATAGCCAAATTTTTCCAAATTTCTCCAATCCCATCTGAACCTTGGTTGATTGGAAATTCCAGATCCACTGTTTACGTGGACACTAAATAAAATCATCCGATTGTGACGTGACCGAGCGTTCAATCAAAATAAATCCTTTGGGCATGCGCAGAGTTGTCTAATTTTCCGGAAGTGGTAGAAGAAGAAGAAGCTGTACTTACACCTATGTTGTAAACAAATGCCACGTTGTCTGTCTTGCGTCATGCTAACGTAGCACACATGCACAGTGGAGATAATTTTACCCCAACCAGGAAGACATGATCCGCATGAGTGCGTACATGGACATAAACATAAACCACTTCTCTCATTGGGAATGAAATTTCTTTCCGATTGGGCCGTTATCGGATCAGAATCTTCCAATTGACGTGTTTACGTGAAGAATTTTTAATCTGACTGGGCCTTTATTACGATTATTTGTGTCCATTTAAATGCAGTTACTGTGGAGAATGCTATGTTGATTGTTGCACCAATCAAGTAACAGCTTTTTTGGGGGGGGGGGGCATCTCCCTCACTGACAAAACAAGAAGGCCGTCTCGATGCAGTGAGATATCGGGATGAGATTCTGCAGCCAGTGGCGATCCCATATCTTCACAATCTGGGACCTAACTTCATCCTCCAAGATGACAGTGCTCACCCCCGCAGAGCCAGGATTATCATAGACTACCTCTATAATGTGGGAGAAGAGAGAATGTCCAGACCTCAACCCAACTGAACACTTGTGGGATCATCTTGGGCGTGCTGTATGTGTTAGAGTGACCAACAAAACCACGCTGGCTGACCTGCAACAAATCCTGGTTGAGGAATTGAGTCCCACAGCAACGTGTCACCAGGTTGGTGTCCAGCATGAGGAGGAGGTTCCAGGCTGTTGTGGCTGCATATGGATCTTCCACCCGCTGAGGCTCCTGACAGTATACTGAAAAAATAAAGTATAAAACTGACAATATGTCTTCGTTGTTCCTTGTTACTGATAGAGAGATCAATTACCTAATCAACCAATCAACTCAAAACAAGAGTCAATACCAACAGAAGAATACACTGTTTAGCACTGGCAGAGAATTTTGGCAAATTTTACTTGGGTGCTACCCACATAATCAGCTGTGCTGTTCATCCCACGAATGCACGATCCTTACAAGTTGGGCATCATTGTGAAGGTAAATAAACAGGCTTTCCAACAATGTAAAATACAATGACAATTAACATTGTAACACAGATAAATGATCCACCAAACACAAATTTAGTTTAGTTTTAGGGGGCTCAGTGAATGGAAGTGAAAAAATATAACATTAGTTATTACTTTAGTTATCAAAAGAAGATAAATCTGTGGTTTAAGGGGGCAGTTTTAGCAGATTTTACTGTTTTTCCTACTTTTCCAGAGTCAGAAAATAATAACTTAGCACTGACATGTTTTATTTATTTGGTGTAGTCAGAAGTTATGTCCAACACCAATATTAGGCTTTCTTGGCTCAGTTGTTGAGTGTCTATGGGATCAAATAACATGGCATCCAGGAATTGAGCAGACTGAGCAAGTAAACTAAGGCAAACATCACACAAACCAAGATTTGTTTGTGAAGAGACCCACATTCTCAGACTTTGAAAACCCCTGCTGTAGGAAATCCATGAAATATCATATTGCAACGTCAAACATTTTGCAACCCATTTCACATAATTATTGCACTGGATGGATTTCACTGGACAGGAAACTAGCCAGAAAAAGAGTATTGTCAAATGTTTCAGGTCGTGAAGGCACCCAAAATTGTTGGTGCAGTATCTTAGAAAAACAAGAGACGGCAACAATGGGAGCCATGACAACAGTGAATTGCAATCAGACTATGTGGTTGATGGAGGAAAGTGTGCTCGAGTGCATGGTCCATGCTCCCGTGTTGAGGAAACTGGGTTCCTGGTACAGGTTAGTTAGCGGTCTGGAATCCAGACACTCTGGATGTGCTGAGAGGAGGCATGGGGGCCCCTTGGCAGGCTCATACTAGCTTCCTTGTTGCCTTTTTCTTCTGAATTCCTCCCTCCCGGGTGACTGACCGGGTAACCCTCATCAGCATGGACCAGCCTTGTCTCCCAAGGTGGCACTACGGAGTCCTCATTACACACACACACACACACACACACACACACACACACACACACACACACACATTACTTCCATTACCACTTGCAATTTAAAGTAAACCCATCCTGGCAGCTCTGTCTCTCCTCCAGTCACTAATGACTGCAGTCATCCAGTATGCTGATCAGCTCGTAGAATGGCCTCAAGTACATTCTAGAGAAAAAGTTCACTCTGTTTTTCTGACTCTTCCCGTCTGTCCTTTTCATCAGTGGACTCGTGAGGATTCAGTGGACTATGTGAGTAGCAACAGTTTGTGTTCAGTTGACAGGGGTTATGGGGAGTGTGTTTCCTGTCATAACAGCTTCTGATCTCTGCGTTGGTACTAACATGACTGTTTCTCTGCCCAGTGTGAGTGTGCGGCAGCTATCCAAACAAGTCTTCTTTCTAACTATAGATGCATTCATTCTGGTCCTATATCCACCTGGTATTAACATGTGATCTGTATCTGGACACCGTATCTGGATAATGACATCTGATCATGGGGGTTTCTATTGAACACTTGAAATTGCAAAATGTTCTTTTTATCTTGATATGTATGATATATTGTGATCAGATCTCAATATGTGAAAGGAAACAACGCTGGATATTCTTGGCATATAGGCTACACTTGATCAGTGTTGTAGTCAAAACCACCTAACCCCAGGCCAAGTCCTCACCAAGACCAGAGTGTATTGAGACCGACACAAGACCAAGACTTTGAGGGCTTGAGACCTAGTCAAGAACAACACCAAGGCAGGGTGAGACCGAGTCAAGCCCAAGACCAGATGCAAATCGTAAGCACTCCTCAAATTGATCTAAAAAAAATCCACATTCCCATAAAAACGCCCACAGGAATCAAATGAAGATTCCTCCCATTTGCCTCTTTTAGTTCCATATAAACAAAATCTGGTTCTGAAAAGTGAAGCAAATGCTGAAGTGCCTTAAAATTGCATTCTCTCTAACAGCCAGCAGGAGGCGACTCCTCTGGTTGCAAAAAGAAGTCTGATTGTATAGAAGTCTATGAGAAAATGAGCCCACTTCTCACTTGATTTCTTACCTCCGTAAACATTGTAAACATGAGTTTATGGTCTCAGTCGCTAGTTTCAGTAGGGGGCGGCAGTAGCTCAGTCTGTAGGGAGTTGGCTTGGGAACCGGAGGGTCACCGGTTCAAGTCCCGACATGGACCAAAAACTGAGTGTGAACTGGTAGCTGGAGAGGTGCCAGTTTATCTCTTGGGCACTGCCGAGGTGCCCCTGAGCAAGGCACCAAACCCCCAACTGCTCGGGGCGCTTGTCTGGAGCAGCCCCATCACGCTGACATCTCTCCATTAATGCATGTGTGTGTGTTTGTGTGCATGTACCATGTATAAGTTAAACAGAGTGTAAATTGAATTTCCCCATTGTGGGACGAATAAAGGTTGATCTTCTTCTTCTTCTTCTTCATGTCTTGTCAGTAAATTATGTTCCCATGTAGGGTCAAGTAGACCATAAAGCAGGAGAAGCTTTAGGGCTTTAGGGCTACCTTGTGATTGACAGGATGTTACCACAGCGTTGTCCGGTCTGGGAGTTGTCTGTGTTTTTGTCTTACAACTTTAACCCGTTCACTGCAAGTTTTCAGTTCATGAAAGTTAATTGTAACATTTTGATCTGCTAAACATGTCTTGTACAGCATTCGGTTATACTTAGTGCTACCCTCTCCTGTCACGTCTATTTCCAAAAAACCAAGATGGCAACAGCCAAAATGCCAAATTCAAGGCACAGTAAATAAAAGTCACACTAATGTTAACAAATAAATCAGTCTCGAAATAAAATCCTTAATAAAATCTTAAAAGTCATTTTTGTCTTAGATCAAGAGACCTACAGTTGTAGTGTGAATCGATGTGACCACGGAGATGCGAGTAATGATAATGTTTCCTGTCCATGACAGAGTTAGCTGTAATGTCTAGCTCTGCTCTTAGTGGCAATGTGAAACCCAGAAACTGGGCATGCTTGTCATCATAAAAACAGATTGTTTCGGACAGGAGAGAACGTAGCTCAGCTCATCGGAGCAGCTCCGTCTGTGTCTCTGTTTTTCACCGCCTGTCTGAAGCAACGTAATCCCCAGTGATTGGCTATTGCTGATGGCGTGTAACCAATCAGATTTACCCAGACTACACAGTGAAGAACACTGGCAGAGAGAGGAAGCTGATCACAGCCAAAGTAGTGCATTTTAAAATTAATTTATTACATCCCCAAAATATTGGAATACAGTTTTTTTTCTCGATGTCGTCACACCATTAGATGTAAAATACAACATGACTGGTTGGTGGAGGCATACAACCACAAGGCAGTAATTCTAGTTTGATTTTATTCTGAAAGTAAAGTTGCGGTTGTGGTTTTACTGTTTTACTGTGTTTGTCTGGGCCCAGGGATGAAAATGTGTACATGTCCCATGGAATTACAGAACACACATGTACACGCAGAGGTGTAGCCCAAACTCTGCAGCAGTAATTGTCAAACAAGTGTTCAGCCTCTCATTCAGTACTGCCTCCTCTCTCGCTCCATTTGAGCCTCTGTGATCACATTATTTTATCAAGGTGAAGACTGTGTAATGCAGAAGTCTGTTTTCTGGTACCTTCCATCCAATAAAGGCTGAGACTGCTTATTGATTCTACTTGAGTCCAGCTCCTGTTGGTTTATTCTGCAGTAAAAATCCACAGAGACCAGCAGTGCATACAGCTTTTGTTTGTGAGCTTATGTACTGTGCTGAGCATAAAAACTACAGGATCTGTATTCCTGCTGTCTGCATGACTTCTTTTCTGCAATGCTGATCTGTTTTGTAACTCCATAAGCTATCTCGGACTTAACTAGAGGTTATTACTGAATGATTATTTGAGTCGTCAGTTGCATGTTTTTTATTGTTGTATTTTTGCATTTTAATAGATAACTTTGGTATTTGGTATTTTGGTTAGTTTGTATGGATGTAATTTAGGTTTAAATTAGGTAATTTAGGCTTAATTTCCTAACTGAGATCCAATCGCAATGTGGGCTGCATCATTTTATTGAGAATGCTCATTAATGCTAATTGTAAGTGCAAAGCCCCCAAGATCAGATGTTATTATCCAGATAAAAATTGCATGTTATTAGCCGCTGTGTGGTAAGCGTCCCTCGGCATCGGAAACCGGCACACGGAGGCTACTTTAGCAACAGTATGTCACAAACTGGGCTTTCAACTAACTCCAGTGTAAACCCACGCGCAGTGTTATTCAACAGTCAGAGCAACAGACGTAGTATTAATAGCAAGTCCACTCAGGGTGGGCGAGAGGGAAGGTGGATGGGTCAAACAAACATAAGACTCAACCAGAAGACCGCTGTTCATGTCCCATCTGACTCCCTTCTAGTTGATGACTCACTAAGTCTTCATCAATGACCGTCAGACAGACAGATTGGAAGGAGGTTCCTCTGTATGGCACTAGTAGAAAAAAGGAGCTACTGGCTTCATTATATACTGTATCATAGACACTTAACATGAATGTACACTGGTCCTGGTGTTATAGCCATACTGTGTGGACCACAGTTACATCTGGATGCAAGAATATTTCGTAGCATGCTCACTGATGGCCATGTACTTTTAAAGCAGCTTGTGTTGTGTCCAATTTGAGCCGCCACCCAACAGTATACATGTGAAAAAGCCTTTAAAGTCAGTTGGACATAGCATGATAACTGTTGTATACAGTCCAGTCAGGTTGAGCAGAGGAGACAATTCAGCCAAGCCATCTGTCCGAGTCCCTGACTTCTAGCCGTTTTTCAGAGGAAGAAAAACACTTCATTGTTCCATTTTGCTTCCTGTCTCTGCTGATCCTGGAACCTGTTCTGGACCATTTCACATGTCCCACATCACATAAGTTGTTTACAATAAAGCTGGAGTGGTGAGACTGAAGCAAATATGATTAAAAGAAAAAAGTTTTTTTTATAAAGAGGTCTCTCTCTCTGAAAGTAGTGCATAGACAGGTAATAAAAACATCTCTGTGTCCTCTGGTGGATGCGCTAATTGTCACCCCTTTTCCAGCATAATGCTATGTGATGCACGTTGAAGTGAATATATAATTAATAGGGCGGTCAATCAAAATTAAAATATTTGATCAAGATAAATCACAGATTTTTTTATCTGTTCAAAATGCACCCTAAAGAGAGATTTGTCAACATGGGGGTGGACCAATATGTTGCTTTATGAAAATGTATGTATATACTGAATTAATAACTGGAAATCAATTAACTCCACAAAATAATGAGAGATATTGCCCAGAAGTCCTCACAGGTTCTGACTTTATCATAAAAAATATGCTCAAATCATAACATGGCAAACTGCAGCCCAACAGGCAACAACAGCTGTCAGTGTGTCAGAGTGCTGACTTGACTATGACTTGATCCAGACTGCATGTGATTATCATAAATGTGGGCATAAAGTCTATAAAGGGGAGACTGGTGGGGACCCAGAGAACCCATTTACATTCACACATCTGGAGGTCAGAGGTCAAGAGACCCCTTTGATGGCCATGCCAGTTTTCCCTCACCAAAATTTTGTGGAAGTTTGAAGCAGTATTGAGCATCATTTGCAGCAAACTAGGACCAATGGATTCCTTAGTTTTTCTAGCTTTTGTATAATACCAGTATCTTCAGTCTAGCTTTAAAACTGAGCCACTACAACCTAAAAATCCAAATTTGCGTTCATGTGTTATTATTGCGTTGACGTTGACAGCCCTAATAATGAAAATAAAAATCAACAGAGATTTGAACAAATATTCTAATCTATCAACACACAAAACATACAATTAATTCTCCTCAAAAGCCTCCAGACTCCAGTCAGTCCATTTTACCTCAATGGTCATCGTAAAGCACACTTCATTCAAACGCGACACAAACAAAATAAAACTGTTTTTGTTTGTGTTTCCACTTTTCCACCAACTCTGGTTTGGGAGTTTGAAAGAAAAACTGAATAAGTAACAGATATAAGAGTAACCACTGTAACATTTTCACAGGTTACTAATCCTGCCTCCGGTGCCGGCCGGTCCGTGAAGTTGAACGTGACACAGGAGGAAATAAAACAGAAAGGCCAGTACAATTTTTAGACAGTTTTCCTGTGTTAAAAAACAGTGTACACATTAATGTGGGTTGTCTGAAAACACCCACACCAAACTTTACTTAATTTAACTTGGTCAAATGTTCAATTACATGAAACTTTAAATTTAACATACCAACTATGCTGGTCTCAGTGTAGATGAATCAGCACAGTGTGGCTACTGCTAATGAGCTTTTGTAGTGGAGCTGTAAGATTAGTGGAACCCCCATTCACCCCCCCGGTTGGCGGTAATGGTTGAAAAGGAAGAGATGTTTGACACGCAGGAAGTCACTACCGATTGATTCGCTCATGTTAAAGCAGACATCCCCCTCCTTAATGTCAAATGTTTTATCTGTCCGGTCCTTGGGAATCCATCCCTACAGACTCCGGCTTGCTGTGAGAAAAAGACAGATGAAAGACCAATTTGATTTCTTTCTTCTTCTCCAAATGCAAGAAAGTCTCTGGCAGCAAAAGTGAAAAGGAATACCACCAGATTAAAATTATGAGGGTTTAGAGGACGTCATAGCTTCACGAGTCACATCTCTCTCTTATCTTTCACCTTCTTAGCCCTGCAGAGAAGACAGGAAGGAGGGCTATATCTTAACTCTTTAAAACCCAGCTGCATTCTGCTCTGAACATGTCTGCTTTGAAATGAGCAGTAGGACCTTTTAAACATCCTGTGATAGAAAATTGCCAGGCATGAAATAATAATTAGAGCTTTGGTTGTTGCTGGAACCCCTGGTTCCTTTGGCAGGGTCTTTGCTAATTTGCACTGTCATCTCCATGGATGGCACAGCAGCCCGAGGCTGCAGACCGAGGCGCCGGTCTGATGGGGGAAACAGAACCCGCTGGGTGTTCTCTGCTGGAACTATCATCCCCCCCCCGCACACATCCATACCTCCGCCACCATCCTGCTGCCATTCTGCTCTCATCACAAGCTGCTTCATCTCTGCAACCCCTCTCCACTCATCACTCATGGGCGGCACTAGAAAGGAATCCTCAGCCATCTGAGAGCAGTGGGCCTTTTCCAAGCCTTTTAATGGACTCCCAGCAGCTGACGGAGTGTACGCGTTGCTGTATTAACTCTGTGTGTTTGAGCCGTGAAGCAGCATGTATGAACATGTATGAGCTCTGTGATGTGTGGGCAGAAATGTTCTTGAGGGGACATATCAAGTCTCTCTTGTTATTGCTGTTTTTGAATGTTGTCATACGGTGCATATTTGCGTGAGAATGAGTAGCATGAAATTGGTCTGCGTGAAGAGGTTACTCGGTTCTGACTGATTGCCGGGTGTCCATTAATTCCTGACACCTACTAAGAAGCGCCAGTGAAACTGTTTGTTCACTCTTCCAAATTAATGTGCTGGCTACAAAAAATATGAATATGTTTTTCTTGGCGCTCAGTGTGAAGTTGGTCCTTCAGTACTTCATCCTCTGAACTCTACAGGGTGGCGATTGAAACACGTGTGCTGCAAGAAATCTGTTCCACCGCCTCTCTGAACTTACTGATTTTTTGAATGACATAATAGATCATCTCACATCCCATTCACTATTTTAATCACTACTGCAGACTGCAGCTGACAGCACACGTGGCCTCTCATTTGTTCATGAAAATCTTGATATTGATTTTAGAAACAATGACATGGCTGGATAGCTAGCTGGTCTTTTTGTTAAGCATACTGTCATATTGTCAACATGCCTTGACTGGCTGACAGTACACCAATTCAACTGAGGTCAATGTCTCACCCTGATTGCTGTTCCCCTTTTCTCTCTGTCTTTTCCTTTCTCTTTTTCTCTCTTTCTTCTTCGTCTCCGTGTGTCTCTCCCACCCAGGAGGCCATTGTTACAGGTCTGCTCCCAGAGACATCCTACTCTGTGACTGTGGCTGCGTACACCACCAAGGGCGATGGAGCTCACAGTAAAGCCAAGGTGGTCACCACCACAGGAGCAGGTACATGCTGAGTGTTACATCCGCCACATTCTGAAATGAATGTTTACCATTTTTCACTCATCTTTGTTTTTTTGCCAACACCAAAATCCCACAGCTGTAACAAGTCTAACTTAATTTTAAAAGAAAGAATAAATGAATTTTTTAGTAAGCTCAGGGGCTTTTGCTGAGGGATTGTTAGTATATAATGGGCGCATTCACTTTTGGTTTTACCTCCAAATTCAGTGGGAGATAATCTTCCATCTTGTTAACAACCTATTTTAAAACTAGTTCCCATTTTCTCAACTGCATAGCAGCTAGTATAGGTTGTCGATGCATTAAAGGTGCAGTGTGTGGGATTTGGCGGCACATAGCGGTGAAGTTGCAGATTGCAACTAACTGAAACTGCCAAGCGTGTAGGAGAACTACAGTGAAAACACAGTGTTTGGTTTGTCCATTCTGGGCTACTGTAGAAACATAGCAGACTCTGTGAAAATTACCCGCTCCATATGCATATATAAATGGCTCATTCTAGGGTAACAAAAACACAATGATTATATTATTAATTTCAAGTGATTATACAATGAAGAAAACATATTTGCTAACATTATATTTCATTTATGCCACTTCCCATAAACTGATAGATCCCCATAGATCCCCATAAATGTTACACACTGGAACTGTAAGACTTTTGCGTGTCATGAATTGGAGGATTTTCAAAAGTAATCATGATATGGGGAATGTCTTCCAGTGCCTGGAAAGCCTACGATGATGATCAGCACCACCATAGGGAACACGGCCCTGATCCAGTGGCAGCCCCCTAAGGAGATGGTTGGGGAGCATGTGGGATACCAGCTGCAGTACAAGAGAGCAGAGGAGGAAGCTTTCACCATCAAAGACTTCAGAAAGGCAGATGATCATTTCACAGTCACTGGCCTGCACAAGGGAGCCACCTACATCTTCAAACTGTGCGGCAAAAACCGAGCAGGCAACGGGGAAGAATATGTGAAGGAGATCAGCACCCCCGAGGACATTCCCAGCAGCTATCCCCAGAATCTGAGTGTGATCGGCCTGACCGCCACCTCCACTAAACTGGCCTGGGAACCCCCTCCTTTGGCCGAGAGGAACGGGAAGATTGTCAAGTATGTGGTGGTGTATCGAGATATCAATAGCCTGCACAACAACACCAACAGTACCACAGAAACACAGATGATCGTCCAAGGTTTGCAGCCAGACACAACGTACGACATCAGAGTCCAAGCCTTCACCAGCAAGGGGGGAGGACCCATCAGTCCCAGCATTCAGAGTCGGACCATGTCCACTTCCATGCCAGGTGAGAACCACAGGCTACCTATCAGTGCTGCATTGTGCTTGTAGACAGCTTACTGTTGCTTCCTCTGCCCCCAGCACACCATACATTGCTCCATGATTTGGACATTTAGAGCTCTATTTCCCTGAAATAGGGCAAAATGCAAAGACAAACAAAATCTCCAGGCGCAGATGCACATGACCAGCACATTTTTTGAAATTCTGCAGAATACAAGTGGAACATTATTAGTAGGAGGAATACAGAGAGAGAGATACATATAAATATACTGTATATCAGGTTAAGATAGCAATGTGTTTCTTTCAGGTAATAATGCACCTTGCAATTTTTAGGTTGCAGCAGCTCAGTTTTAAAGTTAGAGTGAAGATACTGACATCACAGGAAACTAGAAAACCTAAGGAATCCACTGATATCAACCATGTCATACCCTCTAACCTCAAGATATGTGAATGAAAATGGGTGAGCTGCAGTTTGCCATGTTGTCATTTGAGCATATTATTTATGCTAAAGTTGTCAGGGCTGAACTCGGACTCAGGTGTGGACTCAAACGCAGATTCAGAGGCAGGGTGTCGGGCAAAAATCAAAGTCTTTATTACAGGCGGTAGGTCGTTACACAAAAGGCAGTCAGCGAGGCAAACAGAGTAAAATCGGCGGGCTAGAGGCGAAGTCAAAAATACAAGCTATGGTCAGATCACTAGAAGACAAAAAACACTGGGAGCTGGCGGGTACGCTTCACTAAA
Source organism: Pterois miles (assembly GCA_947000775.1). Taxonomy (NCBI): domain Eukaryota; kingdom Metazoa; phylum Chordata; class Actinopteri; order Perciformes; family Scorpaenidae; genus Pterois; species Pterois miles. The sequence goes on along the minus strand of CAMQGK010000005.1, from coordinate 2,569,894 downwards.
CAGTTAAAGACGAACTGGCACAGGAGGAAAAGGGAGGACACATTATATACTGGTGAGGGAGGTGGATAACTATACACAGGTGAACACAATCAGGGCAGGGGATGACGATCAGACGCAGGTGACTAGTGATGATAATCATGACGGGAGGAGGTGCTCTAACGTGAAGGCAGGAGACAAGCAGGGCAGGGAGGAAGTGAACTGCAACGAGAGGAGAGGTTAGAATGCAAACAAAACAGGAAGTGCGCCAAAATAAAAGCATGCAACCGGAAATTAGAGATTAACATTTATACTTCCTACAAAAGTCAGAACCTGTGAGGCTTTCTGGAGATATCTGTCATTGTTTTGTGTTGTTAACTGGTTTCCAATAATAAATATATACATACATTTGCATAAAGCAGCATATTTGCCCACTCCCATGTTGATAAGAGTATTAAATAATTAAGTTTAAATTAAATTAAGGTACAAATTAAATGAAGGTACAGTTTGAACAGATAAAAAATTGGCACTTCATCTGTGATTGATTGTGTTTAACTATTTTAATTGATTGACAGCCCTAATATTCAGTGTATATGGACTACAGACACATACGTTGCAATACCCATGAGTGGCCACAATGCATAATGTCGGCAGTATGCTATCTTGCACTATTACAGAAATTGGTACAAAGGTAAAAAAGTACAAGTCGGTCCACTTTAGACCAACTGTCACAATCTCTCTCACACATTCGTAATGCACACATATGCACCCGCTCACACACACACATTCATACAGAGAGAGAGAGAGAGAGAGAGAGAGAGAGAGAGAGAGAGAGAGAGACAGTGTCAAATCTCTCTCTTTACAAGTATCAGCCGCCTCTCGCCCTTCCCTCGGTCAGTCAGAAGAGAAACAGGTCTCAGTCAGATCTACAGCTTCTAAAACAAGCTTTTTCCCTCGTGGCAGGTTGTGTAGGAGTAAAATCCCAAGCTGCCATTGCATGTTTACACCCAGAGCATCCCGTTTCATTCGGTAGTGCAGAGACCTTTGTCCCATTCCTGCTGAGTCAGAAATACCACACAATGTCAAGCATGTCTTTTTTTTTTCTCCCTCTGAATATATAACAAAAAAATCATTTGATTGCTAATTTGGACATTGATCACCAAGGTAACAGTCAAAGCTTCAAAGCCTTTCATATAACACATAATCATTTGATCCATTATTGATATGACAAAAGTATGGATTATTTATCACAGAAAATAATATAATCACTACATTGAGAAAACATTGTGTCCAAATAATACTGACTCTTATTTTGATGACTATTATAATTATATTATATAATGATATTGTAATATGATAACGATGCTCTAATATAGCATCATGTCCAACTTGTTCTCTCATTTTAGGCAACAAACGTCTTTGTTTTCTTGCTTTTATGTACGAGCTCTTTAAATGAATCATCTCAGTCATATTCACAAATAAATTAACCACCTAATAATCATCTAGACCTTCCCTCAGTGTTCACCAAGAACTTTGGTGTGAAGGCTGTGATGAAAACCTCTGTCCTGCTGACCTGGGAAGTGCCAGAAACCTACAAATCTCAAGTGCCTCTCAAGGTAAGATCAACTTACACATCCAACCCGGCAGCAGCTGCAGCACTGAGACATGACAGACACCATATTTAACAACTAAAAGAGGTTTCATGAGCCCCTTTCACACAGGCACTGCAACCCTGAACTGATATAGACATTACCCAAAGGAGCTGGTAATGTAGAACCAAGTAGTCAGTGTTTATGAATATCAATAATTAAAGCTTGAACTAAAACAAGGGTCTGATTTTATACTCTGGTACCATCTCAAACTGCTTTGAAGACAATAATATAGACCACTATACGCTGAGAACAAATTCTAACTATAGAGACTGGCTTATCATGGAAAAAAGCAGCTGAAGTAGCACTGAATAAAGGAACACATCCATGAGTTGTAGTTTCATAATAGGTATAAATAAATGTTACTGTAGTGTGGGAACTGGTTGTGTCATTAACACAATATAATGAATCATTTTGTACATTTATGTGAGATCTTCTCTTTTGTAGTCCTTAACAGAGCAGCTGCTCCATAATTCATCAAGAAAATCAATTTGCACCATATTGAACTCTGTCTGTAAGTGAACTTTATGACTGGTTATTTGTTAAGGGGCCTGTCTGGCTTGCCACTCAGCCTTTGGTACTGTAGAGCTCTGATGATAAGCTAAAGTGCAGAGACAAAACTTTATGACCATGGGTCAGCAACTAAATGACAGTAAGAAAATAAATCATACTTTATTTATGTAGCACCTTGTAACACAAGGCAATGAGTTATAGTGCTTCACAAAATGAAAAACAGATGAATTGCTACCAATCAGTGCTGCCAGTCAGGAACCTGAACAGTGAGTGTGTGCAGCTATGTTAAGTCTTACAGTGAGGCTGCCAGGTTTGGCACCATACAGAGACCAAAACCTGATCTCACGGTATCTGGCAAACTGTATATATTGTGTTTTAATTCTAGCACGTAAAATCACAAATTGCCATTTAACATTTCTGTTTGTGTACAGATTAAACAACCAAATATATGATGTTAATCAGTGCACTTTAGAAGTTTTGGTAGGTGTATTTTTTCACTTTACACAGTGCCAGGCGAGCTGTCCCACCCTGCGTCCAGCATTCTTACTAAGCTTAATTAAACAAATGAAATGAGCTTCAAATGTAGCATGAGCAGTCTCAATCTCATCATCTAACTCTCGACGAGAAGGGGAATACATTTATTTCTCACAATACTGAACTACTCCAATAAGATTAGAGGGCAACGAGTCCAAGGTACGAAATTCTAATGCAAGGAAGAGAAGAGGGGAGGCATGAATGTGTCACTTTATGTGGATGATATTAAACTTTGATAATACAGGTTTCAAAGGCACAAATATACAAATGTTATCTAACTTTAAGGCCCAGACGCACCAACCCAACAACAAAGAACTAGCAGCAGCAAAAACCATCATTTGTGTTGCCTCATGGTGCCTCTGTCTTGGCCAAAAAGTTACAAGACTACAGCCAACCGCCTACTGTGTATGTTCTTCGCCTGAATGACACAAAATAATCCTCCCTACCAGCAGGTGGCGGTAGTCTGTATTTCTCATTCAAAAAGGGAAACAGGAAGACCGAGAACTGCGGGTATACAAGCCGTTGTTATGATCGATACATGACCATTTTCACACCACTTCCATTCACTGCTTCATTCCAGATGTTCATGTCATTGTGAAATATCTGAGAATGAAATGATGAAATGAGATGAAGGTGGAAAATGAGAAGAGCCTGCTGTATGTGCTTTCTTGACCTTACTCACTGGCTTCTGTTTCTCTTCTCTTGCACTGATTCGTTTAAGCTGAACTGGGATTTCTCTCACTGATGAGCTCCGCCGCCAATTCGACTGAATCTGCCAAAAGAACTCTAATAAACTACAGTGTACCATCGGCTTGGTGTGTCAGGGCCTTTACTCCTGATTTGATTTTGTTTAAAATTGTTTAGAAAAAAGTTTTTTTTTAACCTCTTAGGACCTGGCGTACACATGCGATGACATCACATTTTGGGTCATATGAACGTAATACTTAATTTTATTTAACTGGGGTCTTGTGTACACGTACGAGGATACGTATATCGCCATCTAGTAGTCCTGCAACTGTTTGCAGCACTTCAAATGAGCCATACTGTTGCTATGACTGTCCAAAAGGGGAAAACATTTCCATTTTGTTAAATTGTACTGTGATGTTCCAAAATGTTTAAAAAAAAAACATATTTGCAAGTGTTATTAATAAATGCAAAAGCAGTCAGGAAAAACACTGCTGTGTTCAGAGTGGACATATAGAGATTTGCACTATTACACAATGGTGACTTTATTGTGTTTTATGGAAATTCACAACGAGTGTCCGCATATGTGGACATAATTTTTCTCTAAAACTACATTATGTCAAAAGATGATGCTTAGTTTTTATACTTATCAGTTCCAATAAGCCCAAATAGCAAAGAGACATCAAAAATGCATATCAAAAAAAGAGCTCGGGTCTTAAGAGGTTAATTCTTTTTTTTAATAGTCAGTACAACAGACAGTGTAGTAAACATAATGTACTCAATCAGAACTGTATCAGTGTTTGTGAAACACCATCTTGGCTTCAGATCCTGTACAACCAGCAGAGCGTGGAGGTTCAAGGCAACCTGAAGAGGAAGCTGATCACACAGCTGCAGCCAGATACAGATTATTCCTTTGTGCTAATGAGCCGGGGGAACAGCGCCGGCGGCCTCCAGCAGCAGGTTTCCATTCGAACAGCTCCAGACCTGCTGAAGATGAAACCAGCTCGATACCAACACAATGTGGAGGAGGGTGGTAAAGTGACCATCAGTCTGTCCAGGGTGCCCGCTGAAGCCCCCGTCAGGTCTGTGCAGTTTGTTTCTTTGTTTGTTTGTTTGAGGGGAAAGGGATGATTTATGATTTCAGAGATGGCTCTGAATAGTTGAGGAAAGTAATTAACTGGCTTTGTGTGGAAGCAAGTAATAGCTTTAATAATTTTAATATTGAAGTGTTAAAGTTAACCACTAGTGACGGGGTGTTACATTGGCCACTCCTCATTTGCATAAAGTGTAAATGAGCATCCAGTGCGACTCACTGCCTCTGGAAATGCCTGAGAATCTTTTAAACTAACAGTTGTCAATCTCAAATAAAGACAGATTTAGCAACTATATTGCTTTTTTCTTGCATAAAGAAACACATTTCAGTGAACTATTATTGCGATATAAGAGAATAAAGTTTCCAAACGGGCTGCCATGTTGGATGGATTGAAAGCTGGAAGCAGCAGAACCATGAGGGTCCCTCATGTCTTGTGTCTAGTGGCAGCACATCAAGCATCCAGTGCCGGGAACAAGGCGATCCCTCACAATAAAAACGCCCTTGTGGACATGTAACTTCATAATTTCACTGTAAGTGCTTAGTGCTGATCTTAGTGGTACAGGAGCACTGAGATGCTACTTGCTCGCCAGCGCAGTAATGGGTGCGCTTTATTCTTTGCGGGTGCTTTCAGAGTTTCTTTTTGTCTCATGGGTGCAGATTTATTGACCACAAAAGCTGTGCAATCCTTTTGTGAATTCTCTCTTCATTGGATGAGCAGTGTGAAGACCTTAAGTAGCCTCACCATACTGTAGTCCTGTGAGGCTAAGTCAAGTGAAGACACACAAAGATGCACACAGAATTTTTGTTTGTGTGTGTGTTAAATCAATAGCTCAGACACCAGCTTGTCCACAGCTATTACAGGCCTGTTATTTACTGCCTGTTGCCAGTTCATAACCAGCCAATTATACGCTGCAGCAGAGAGTTCTTTTAGGTCAAAGTTTCAAAAGCAAACAAAACATTCAGTCCCACAACACAACAACGGCATGATTATAACCACATGGCCATGCTAACAATAACCCCAGTGCCGCTCCTGAGCTCTCTCCCGACACTAGAAAGCAATTTATTTAAGAGCTGAGCTTTAAAACCACAATTGATCAGCAAAGAGAATCCCAGTGCAAAGGCTACAATTCAGTAGAAGGTTATTTTTTTATTATTACCCAGCTCGATCAAGAAGACAGGCATTGCAAATTACTTGGACTTAATTGTGTTTCAAGTGTTTGTTTCTCTGAAGAAATTGCTCACAAGTACGCTGTAAAAAGTGAAGTGGGGCTGATGAAAAAAAAAACACAGCTAATAGCATCTCTATTTGAATGCCTGACCCAGAGCTTTTCATTAGTCTCACAGCAAACTTATCCCATCGGTGTTCAGGAGAGGAGACATGAATATAAAAAGTTTAGAACAACAATAAGAAAAGTCCTTAAAGACACTCAGAACATTAGCAATAGATGACTGAAACAGCATGTAATTCACACTGAAGCTGTGTTTTGTATGTACCAGAGCAGTACCTACAAAATGAGGTTGTTTGGAAAGCGCCAAATGCTTGTCTTATACTCGTTGTACCCCAAAATAACTTACAAAAGGCCCCCAAAGCACTTAAAATATATGCAACTCAACTGTATACTGCCTACTGTGTACTTCTACTTCAGAGGAAAATATTTACTGTAGCTGACAGAGAAATTACTGGTTATGCTGGCAGATTCAGATTTTATCCACAAAATATATAGTTAAAATGCCTTATTATTCACTATCCAGCATCATATTAGAACTGAAAGCTCCACCTTGAACAGATGTTAAGTAAATATAAGTGCATTAGTTTGACTTTTGGCATTAATAGTTAATTTTACTTCAGAAAAAAAAAGTTTTGAGCAGGCCTACTTTAGAGAGGGTGAAAAGTAAAGCAAGACGGCATTTGCCTGGAGCCCCCAAATCACTAAATCTGCCCCTGAAAAACACAGCAGTTCGCTGTTACTTAAGGTCAGAAACATCAGTGAAATACACAGGCACAGGCAATTTCCAAATAGGCGTATTAGTGGCTTGTTTTGACATAACCACTGGACGACACGCTCGTCTCAGTTTGTAGAGTGCTGAAGCCCTGAAAGCCCCTGAAAGTTTATTAATACTGATTAGTTGGGGCATCGTTGTAGCTCACCTGCTAGAGCAGGTGCCTGATGCACCAAGGTGGAGGCCTTGCTGCATATCACCTGCTCTATCCCCATTTCACTCTATCACTATCAATAAAATAATTTAAAATGCTCCAAATAATAATTAAAAAAAGTACTGAGCGTGTGTGCACGCCCATATTGCACTAAATTTAACAAAGCACTCCATGGGGGTCCCAGCAATACATGTGCCATGTGTGAAGTTCATGAGCGGTTATCAAGATATGCGAAGGACACAGAGATCCTCGCTTCATAGTTAAATGTACACAAGGTATATGTGTGTGTAATACAGTTGTGTTGCTGTTTGATACAGGTGGTACTACATAGTGGTTGTCCCTGTCACCCCCGTTTCTCTGAGAAGATGGGAGAACCCTGAAGACATGGACATTCATGAGGTGAGTGGATGCATACTTGTATTTGCCATGTAAAAGGGACAAATTCAGTTCACACAGTCACATTTTAAGGAATTTGCCACCCATTTAGGGAGGTAAGTCCCTAAAATCTGCCCCCAAAGAGGCAAATACTTTCAGGTATAGGTTTTTGGTTAAGATTCAGTCTGAGGCTGGAGTTAGGCATGTAGTGCTAATGAATAAAGTTACCTTTTTCTTCTAAATTAAATTATGTTCAAACACACTGGGACGTCATACAACAGACACTTATATACACACTTACAGTATATAATCAGTACTAGGGCTGTGAATCAATTAAAATATTTAATCATGATTAATCACATGATTGTCCATTGTTAATTACAATTAAAGAGATATTTGTGAAGTGTTTAATACTCTTATCAACATAGGAGTGGGCAAATATGCTGCTTTATGCAAATGTATGTATATATTTAATATTGGAAACCAATTACCAATGCAAAACAATGACACATATTGTCCAGAAACCCTCACAGGTTCTGCATTTAGCTTAAAAAAAATATGCTCAAATCATAACATGGCAAACTGCAGCCCAACAGGCAACAGCAGCTGTCAGTGTGCTGACTTGACTATGACTTGATCCAGACTGACTGGGATTATCATAAAGTGGGCATGTCAGTAAAGGGGAGACTGGTGGGTACCCACAGAACCCATTTACATTCACATATCTTGCGGTCAGGGGTCAATGGACCCCTTTGAAAATAGTCATGACAGGTTTTCCTCACCAAAATTTAGTGTAGGTTTGGAGTGTTATTTAGCCTCTTTCATGACAAGCATGAAAGTATGGTAAAGTGTGGTATCAATGCATTCCTCAGGTTTTCTAGTTTCATGTGATACCAATATCTTCACTCTAGCTTTAAAACTGAGCCTGCTACGACCTAGAAATTGCAAGTTGCGTTAATGCGTTAAAGAAATTAGTGGTGTTAAAACATGCATTGATGCTTTTATATCCCATTAAGTTTGACAGCCCTAAATTTTAAACGTTCATAAGATCATAGATATAATAACACAATATCCCATTCCCATAGCTCTGAGTCTCTTAACAACTTCTTCCATTTGTTGGATAATCTAAGTCATGTTTCTATTTAAAGAGTGTAAATATGAATGAACAAGAATTACATTTGAGTACTCAGCAAGTGCCTACGATGAAAGAAGAATAATACTCTCTGCTTCATTTTAGGCTCTTTTTTATAACAGCACAACTTTGTTGTAGATTATATCTTACTTATATCATTATCCAGTTCATTTTTGATTTGTATTCCCAGTGGGTAGAGTGGGTGATGTGAGGTCCCTTCTTTACTTGGCCCCTTCTGTAAAAGATTAATGTTGAGCTAAAAAAAAAAGCTGTTATTGTTGTTATTGAGGCAGTTGGGTTTGTGCTCTTATTGACAGAATAACTCAAAAATGACTTGAGGGTAAGGCGAAGTTTATCCACTGGCTGGTCAGTGAAAAACAACTCCTACACTCTTACACTTTCACAAGTTACAGTTGGCATTATGACAGTCTCAAATCAACTAATTCGGATTATGTTTGTCTTCACTCTGCAGGGGTGGAAGATTAAGTGCTGAGTCATCCCTGCTACTATAATGTAAAACAGGCACAGAAATTCCTCTGTGCCTGTTTTACATTACAATAGCAGGGATGACAAGGTGTCACCAAAATCATCACGTTTCAGTTTGTATTAGCAGCAGCTCTAAAGAAGAGGTCTTTCACTCTTCCTGCAGTTGTATACATATGCTGTAATTACCTGCTGTCAGAGAAAATCCATCAGCCATAGCTTTAGTGTTTCACCTCCACGTGCTTCCTCACCTATAACCTACAGGTGAACTGGTTGCTTTTTGGTGTCATTTACATGAGCAGCCTCTGATGAGCAACTGCACTGGATGGTGTTCTCCAGAATCTTTATTTTGTAAGCTCTCAGGGAAGAATGGTTGTTGTGAGCCTTACTGTATCTAAAGACAGTACCTTTTAATGCACCACATTACACTCAGGTGTGCACTCAAACACAGTGTAGGGTGAATGCTTCCTTCGTTCATGCGGGTGCCCCTGGTGCTGCGGTTCCTGTGATGGTGCGAGGCTGTGGTTGTGGACAAACATCTGGGTTAGTGTTGCTGGGGGGCCCCTGGGCTCTGGGGATGGTAGTGCTGCGGTTCCTGTGATGGTGCGGGGCTGGGGTTGTTGCCCTGGTGGTCACTGTGGATGTGGCGCTGGCTAGCTGTCTGCGGTGGCTTGGTTGTAGGTAGGGATGGGGCACCACTCTGGGGGTGTGGGCCGTGGGCTTGCTGCGCTCCCTGGGGTGTTGTGCTGGTGGTTAAGCTGGGCAGCATCCGTCGTGCTGCTGCACCATCTCTCTCTTCCTGTGTGGGGCGCTCAGTCCCTACATCCGGCTTCCCGGGTTGCGGTGGGCCCCCTGCCTCCTCGGGGGTGGGAGGGTTGGGTAGGGTGTTTGCGGGGGGTGGGGATTGGTGAGTGGGGGTGGGTGGCTTGAGTGATTGGGGCTGGATGTTGGGTGGCAGATTGGCCCTCGTGCCCCGTGCCCTCTGGGTTTGTCCTGGGTGCCTTGGGGGTATCGGTTTGCTGTCTCTTCTTGGTCCTTGGGTCAGCATGTTTCTCTGTGGCCCCGGTGGCTCTTCTGGGGGTCTCCAGGTTCTCCCGCTCCCTGCGGAGGGGGGTGCTTGGGCGTCTGGGCCTTGCTGGGCCACTTCAGCCGCTCTGGGCTTCGGTGTCCATCACACATGCATGTTTGTTCAGGGCTTTCCAGGTCCTGTCGAGTCCCACTGTTGAGATCTAGTAAGACCTGCCAGAATGTGCTGAGTTACTCCTCAGCCTTCACACTAACCTCAGGCCCTCTTCGCATTCCTCCCTCACTTGCATCCTCTGGCAGCCTACTCTATACTATCAGAACTCCCACAACTCTGGTGTTCAGTACGGTCCTTTATACGATTCCTTATTTTGTTTGGTGAGGTGTTGGTTATCAGGCTTTCTAATAGCACTGCCTGCCTGTCCGTACTCTCCCCAGTTCGTCTAGTCTCGTCCGGTCTATCGTCTGTTTCCCCCTCAATTCACTGCGGTGCAGCACTGCTCTGTCTGGCACATATTAGGAAAATCCAATAAAGAATGACAGCTTAGTTTCCAGGGAGGGCTGGTGATGGTCACGCACACGCATAAAATATTAAGATATCTTACTGCAAGACTAAAATATGCATCAATCTCATAAAAGGTTGACATAAAGGCAGACAGTATAAAAAAAAAAAAAAACAGTACCTAAGACATAATGGTTATGAGCATAGTCCGTTACTAATTCTCTCACCTGTTGCATTATGCAGATGAGAAGGAAATTATGTCAGGTAAATACATTTATACAAAATAAAAGCAGATGCTGGCCTAAAGGCATGGAGTTAGGTATCTGATCATCAATCTGTTTTTTCTTGAAGTCCTCCTCCTTGTATCTAAGAAAAGTGCTTCCCCATATTTCCTGATGTCACTACATAAAAAAACAATCCTTAAACAAAACCCTTAATTGAATAAAGTGATCCAGTGTATTAAATTTTTTAATAATTCAGCTTTCTTTAATCAGTGTGTGATCAAGCAGTCTTTTTGACTGCAGTGACAATGTTTTTGAAAGGCTAAATGTCAACAAATATGGATTAAAACAGAATATTTCATTAGATAAATACATGTTGTGAATTTTGGAAATGATGACAGACGACTTTTGGGCACCAGGAATACAGTGGGCAGAACAATGCAGAGAGAAAAAGAAAAATGAAACGGTCAGACAGTGAGATCCAAGTCCTGGCCAATGAGGTGCAGAGAATTTCCTCAAAACTTCAGGCAAATAGTTTAAAGGTAACAGAGTGAAACCTTATCTGGGATTTAATATGCCATGATCACCGGAAAGTCTGGGCATGACACTCCTTACAAATACGCTTCAGTTACCACAGCTCTCTGAAGATGCTATTAATTTCACTGTAACTGTGTGTGGATATTTGCATTGCATTGAATTGGGTTGTTTTTGCAATGAGGCACATTTACATAGAAAGGGGGTGATTTTGTGCTAAATGTATGGATATTACCTCATTTAAATGCGTGTAAATAGCACAGGAGCACTGAGACACTGTTTGCTTGTGGGTGCATTTCACCCATTGCGGGTGCTTTGAGAATTACACAGCTTCTTTTTATCTTATTTGCACAGGTTTATTTTGTGAATTTGCTCATGCGAGTACAGCCACATTGAACACAAGGAGGCCACCTAGCACCGTTGACACCTCCTACAAGGATGGATCCATTCCACTCTCTTCTCTGTCCAAATGAGTTCACTGCTTCCTTTGATAAGTTTTACGTTTGGTTGGTGTGATTTCTCTCCCTCACCCAGGTCACAGCTCGTTGATTTGATTTATTACAGTCAGCCAACACCTGTGGAATAGATTATTGTCGGGAACATGTACATGCTCTGCGAACAGCAGCAGCAACAGCAAGTGACATTATAGCTTTCAGGTGAACAATCGGAGTGCACAGAGCACTGAGGGCAAGTTCACCATTCGCACTTTATAATAACATCATTAAATTGATTGTTTATTAAACTTTATTATTACACAGCTTGATTGTGATTGGTCACTTACGGCATTCCATGGTCTGTTATTTCTTTACAGCAGCCCGTTGCTATGTATAACAGACCGTTGCTATGGGCACAGTTTTAATGTCAAACTCTGGAGGATTGTTTTTGGGTCAAATTATTGATTTAGTAGCTCTGTAATATGCTGGGGGGGTCCAGAAGAGTAAGTCATGTGATTGTGGCAGCAGACATGAACTAGAGTGCAGGCTTATTTTATCTATGGCATCTGATTATGATTTAGTTTTAGTCTTAGCCTTGAGACATGAGAAAATATTGAACCGTTCCTTTAACTTGATCGTTTATTTGCAATAAAAACCTATTTTCCTATGCTTAACCAAGTCGTGTTGGTTGCTAAAACTTGATTTGTTGTATGGTTGTCAGCACCACAACAGCTAAGCACTCACGTGGATCATTTTGGAGAGCAGTCTCAAACAAAGTGTGAAGACCTGTTTGAAATGGTATGAACTTCTCATAAGTGTCCCGTTGTGTCGTCCCTCTGGCAGCTCCTGGAGGCTGGTGCTGACAACGGCCTGCAGAGGAAGAAGAGACAGAGCCAGGACTTCCTGCAGCCCTACATCGCTGCCAAGCTGGATGTTCTGCCTGAAATCTTCACCCTGGGAGATGAGAAGAAATACAACGGCTACTACAACAAACCACTCCCTGGCCAGCAGCAGTATCGCTGCTTTGTTCTGGCTGACTTGACGAACCACGAGTCTGTGAGTGACCTCTTTGTATTTATAAGGCTATGGGAGAAATTTTAACCTTTTCCACTCCACTGCCCACTTTCATAGATGGTAAATGGACTTATACTTATGCTTATATAGCACTTTTCTAGTTTTCTGATGCCAACCTGCCCATCGTGATCTAATCTGAATACGTTTTGACACACCGATGGCACAGCCTTCTGGAGCAATTTGGGGTAAAGTATCTTGCTCAAGGATGTTGAACTGTCAGCCTTTCAATTGGTGAAGACGAACTGCTGTGCCTCTGAGCCACAGCTGCCCACCGACACAGACACATTTTAATCCTTTTTAGTGGGGTACAGGGGGCCTTTAGGGGGAGATAGCAGGTCACCAGTAGATGTGACATAGAAGTGGTGTACATCATCTGAAAGCTGGGAACCTGAAGATTAATTTTAGATGCAGCTCAGTGCTGTGTGTCAAGGAGTTCTAGTCATGAATAACCACTAACCACATAACATAGATAACCATATGAAATATCTGTCCTATCCTAACTGACAGATCTTAACTGACCTTTGACCACTGAGGGGAATGGGTCATTGGCGGGCAGGCAGGGCATGGGGAGTGAGTTCCAGAGATGATCCAGTGGCTGAGAGCAGATTGGCTTGTGATGCCGCTAATGATGGCGGAGAGTGAGTATGTAGGAGGGTGGCTGCTGAATGGAGCGAGGTGGCTGGCAGACGAGGTGAATTTGGGCAACAAGGAGAAGCAACGTTAGCACAAAGAATTCTTCGAGATCACAAAAAACACTAGAGATGAGTTGGCCTGAGTGCGTAGCTAACACAGTGGGTGATGGTCTGGTGAAGAATGAGAGGAATGCCATAGTTGATATACTGCGGAGGTTGATGGTTGATTGGTTGATGGTTGTCAGGTGCACCAGCCATAGAAGCTCGGGGGGGGGAGTAGACACACCCACCAACACCACACACACACAGAGACAAAGTGGAAAAAACACAGGAGTCACAAGGGAACACAGGGAAACACTGAGAAGCTGAGGGGGAGGCTGATATTATGGCATTAACAGAAATCCAGATTCTAAAGTTAGTCATGGACAACCAATCCAACAACCAATCCAGGGGTGAAGTCTTGCTTAACTCAGCATACAGCATCTGTCTCACTTTTCAACAACCTATTGATGAGATACAGGGAGTAGACACAATAACAGGGACACTTGTTTGATATAATGCAATAGCCGTGCAATGTGCGCAACCTTTGTGAAACTTCATTTATGTGGTTCAGCTCTATGGCAAGGCTGCATTATATATGAAGGTGTTCTTGTTAGTTTCTCCATGCTATAATGTTTTGGCGGCCTTGATCAATGGTAGGTTGACAGAACCAAGCTCTGGTAATTAATTCCCAGAGGGGATCTGACCAACCTAGCTCCAATCGTTTTATGTGTACTCCATCTGCATTCTTCTAGCAGTTAAAATCACTGGCCACAGCTCGCTACTACCATGTGAAAGAAGCAAAGTTGAGTATTAGACTGGATTAAGTTGCAAGTTACAGTCTGCCTTGTATGCAGCAGTGCAGTGTCAGGAAAAGTTCACCAACACTGAGGCTGCGCTTGACACCTCTCACCCTTTAATAAATCATAAAGCTACACCAGAGGATGAGGGGATGGCTGAGGCAACGTGGATGGGTTTTTAATATGCGGATCAGTCGTCGCCTTTTAAAATCGTCAGATGAATAGTTCTCATAAAACCATTTCTACCCCGTGGGTCACATTGTAGTACTTACCACTGCACTGTGTGTCCCATACATTCCCCAAGGCCTAGCACTGCTGAATGAACAGAGCAGCAGAGAGTTTGTCATGAGTGGCATTGTTTTTCCTCCCTGGAGTTTTCTATCTGTGGAATGAAAGAGTGGCCCCTCAGGCAGCAGTGCACACATGCCAGGCACGACGCAGGGATGCGAATTACATCCTTGAGTCATGCATGCATTTGCAGGTATATCTCTCAGAGTGTGACGCTTTGACCTTTGTTGTCATTAACAGGCATTTTGCTTCCAGATTACAGCATCTTCAGACTGTCTCTCATTTCAATTGCTTGTGTTCCACATATCAGTCATTTAGCCTCGCCATGTGTTAAGATCTGAGGGAGGGCTTTTGGTCCATAAAAGCTCAGACTGGGTGTCGGTATTCAATACCTTTAAGGTATATTCTCCAGTCAAACAATACCTGCATTTGAGACTTTTTGTTCCCAATATCTAGAAGAAATGACTATTTCAGCCCGACTGCATGAAAAGGTTTATAAATGACAAGTCATGAGCAAGGCATTTAGAGTGTCATTTGTACGCATTGTTGTCTGTACTGAATTCAGTGTAAATGCAAATATGCTTGTCACAGGTTCGTTTAAACCAATGGACAAAACAATATGGCTCAGCCGGAAAACTTCAGGCGTGGTGATTTTTATTGGCACCCACCTCCCAAGCAGCAACCACGAGTGAGAAACTATTTACAAATTTACAACTATTTACAGCAGGGGAAAAAAAACGAAAATACAGCATCAATGCAGCAGTCAACTTTACGCACTTGTGTCCCAACCAACTCTCTCCCCTTGAGTGAGCAGAGGCCACCTTATATCCCCCTTAGCTCCTCCCCTGGGCAAACCCATCCACATTTTACAGGGTTTTAAGATATAACTCAACCAAATATACACAAAACATTAC
The DNA here is from genome assembly GCA_947000775.1 of Pterois miles. Taxonomy (NCBI): domain Eukaryota; kingdom Metazoa; phylum Chordata; class Actinopteri; order Perciformes; family Scorpaenidae; genus Pterois; species Pterois miles. The sequence goes on along the minus strand of CAMQGK010000005.1, from coordinate 2,554,839 downwards.
AAAACCACTATTAAGGCGTTGGTGGTATAGTGGTTAGCATAGCTGCCTTCCAAGCAGTTGACCCGGGTTCGATTCCCAGCCAACGCATTGTTTTTGGGGGAGGCAGTAGCTCAGTCTGTAGGGAGTTGGCTTGGGAACCGGAGGGTCACCGGTTCAAGTCCCGACATGGACCAAAAACTGAGTGTGAACTGGTAGCTGGAGAGGTGCCAGTTTACCTCTTGGGCACTGCCGAGGTGCCCCTGAGCAAGGCACCGAACCCCCAACTGCTCGGGGCGCTTGTCAGGAGCAGCCCCCTCACTCTGACATCTCTCCATTAATGCATGTATGTGTGTTTCAGGTCTGCATGTACCATGTATGAGTTTAACAGAGTGTAAATTGAATTTCCCCATTGTGGGACTAATAAAGGTAGATCTTCTTCTTCTTCTTAATATTGACTTCCATACAGTAACTCACAGACAATTATATTCCGCTGATCTCACACATTACTCCACCCCAGTAACAACAGCAACATATACCTAACTTAATGTCCGTGGTCACCTGACCATCTGAAGCGCCAAACAGCGCTATTTGTGACGTCCCCCAGGAAGTGCCTCTGTTTGGTCCGTGAACCAGAGGTACCAGAAGCAGCAAACCCAGGTGAGCGTGTGAGCGTGTGTGTGTGTGTTAGTGCAGCGCTTTTCGACGCCGAGTGTGCACCCTCGGACGCCTGCTGCGTGCAGAAATGTGTCCATATATGTGTTACAGTTAGTTTTTCCGGCACAGAGCTCCGCTGGCCAATGAACGCGCGAGGTGTGCGCTCCCGACTGCTGCACTCAGGAGAGAGAGAGAGAGAGCGCGCCGGTCGGACCATGACGGGGCGTTTAGAGGCGCTCCGTCACATTGCTACACTAAGAGCTAGTAAGGTAGAATAAAAAGTGAGAAAGACTGTTTATGGTGGGTGGGAGGGGAGGCACAGTAGATGGGTTCAACAAACACAGGACTTTCAACCTGAGGCCTGTGCTACAAAGTGAATTCAGCATCCGCAGGATATCTTCTCAATACCTGGCTTAACTAACCCTAAGAAACAGCAGCACATGACCAATCACAAACATGGACAAGTCTACTGTCAGCAGAGCATATCCACAGCAAACTATAATATTAGACAAACATGAAGAAGACATAATTATAAACATAACATAAACACATAATTCAGGCCAATAGTAACACGACTGAAGCTGCCAACTGCAGGAAAGACAGCTGGCAAAGAAAAAATCACCAATGTGTGATGCGGAAATTAACAGAATTATGAATATAATGAAATATTCAAAAATCAAAAGATATAGTTGTCTAGATGTAACAGTGATATAAAAAGCTATATAATAGAATGGATATACATAAATATATATACGTATATATATATATATATATATATATATATATAACGTATATATATACATATATATGTATATATATACGTATATATATATATGTATATATACGTATATATACATATATATGTATACATACGTATATATATGTATATATATACATATATATATATATATACATACATACATATATATACATACATACATATATATATATACATACATACATATATATACATACATACATACATATATATATACATATATATATATACATACATATATACATATATATATATACATATATATATATCCCATTTTCTATGTGCTGAAATCAAAGATCTAAGACTTTTTCTATGTCCACAAAAGGCCTATTTCTCTCAAATAGTGTTCACAGATTTGTCTAAATATGTTAGTGAGCACTTCTCCTTTGCCAAGATAATCCATCCACTTCACAGGTGTGGCATATCAAGTGTCACGACTGAGTACAGAGGTGGACTCAAACGCAAGACTCCAGGCAGGGATCAGTTCAAAAACAGCGTCTTTAATACAAAAACAGGTCGGTACACAGTAGAGCAGATATACAGTCCAAATCCAAATCAGAAGGCAAAGGGCTAAGTCACAAAAACGAGCAGAGGTTCGATACACAGAATAATCAACACGAGAGCACTAGGAAATAATCGCGGGTACGCACTTACAAGAAGAGACGAACTGGCACAGGAGGAAGGGGAAGCACACATTATATACTAGTGAAGGGAGTGATTAACTATACTCAGGTGGACACAATCAGGGCCGGGAGAAGACAATCAGAACCAGGTGAATGGTGTTCAAAACTAGGTCAGGAGGAGGTGCACAATTGTGCGGGCGGCAAACATGCAAACCGGAAATGACGTGTTCTAAACTGAAAAGGGAAGTAAAACTACAAAATAAAACAGGAAGTGAGAAACACAGGACATGCAACATGCAACACTAAACATATTATGACTTGACAGTTGTTACAATCAAGTTTATTTAGATGTGCCTTAGACTGGTCACAACAAAAGTCCACTCTAAAATGTGCAGTTTTATCACACAGCACGATGCCACAGATGTCACAATTTTGAGGGAGCATGCAGTTGGAATGCTGACTGCAGGAATGTCCACCAGAGCTGTTGCCCATGAACTGAATTTTCATTTCTCTGCCATAAGCCATCTCCATCCGACCAGCCTCACAACCGCAGACCACATGTAACAACACCAGCCCAAGACCTCTTCATCCGGCATCTACACCTGCAAGTTGGTCTGAGACCAGCCACCCAGACAGTTGATGTAACAGTCGATTTGCCTAACCAAAGAATTTCTACACAAACTGTCAGAAACCGTCTCAGGGAAGCTCAGCTGCATGCTCATTGTCCTCATCGGGGTCTTGACCTGACTGCAGTTTGTCATCATAACCGACTTGAGTGGGCAAATGCTCACCGTCAGTGGCGTCTGGCACTTTGGAGAGGTGTTCTCTTCACGGATGAATCCCTGTTTTCACTGTACAGGGCAGATGGCAGACAACATGTATGGTGTCATGTGGTTGAGCGATTTGCTGATGTCAACGTTATGAATCAAGTTGCCCATGGTGGCGGTGGGGTTATGGTACGGGCAGGCGTATGTATGGACAGTAAACACAGGTGCATTTTATTGATGGCATTTTGAATGCACAGAGATACCGTGACGAGATCCTGAGGCCCATTGTTGTGCCGTTCATCCATCACCATCACCTCATGTTGCAGCGTGATAATGCACAGCCCCATGTTGAAGGATCTGTACACAGTTCCTGGAAGCTGAAAACATCCCAGTTCTTGCATGGCCTGTATACTCACCAGACATGTCACCCATTGAGCATGTTTGAGATGCTCTGGATCGGCGTATACGACAGCGTCCAGTTCCTGCCAGTATCCAGCAACTTCACACAGCCATTGAAGAGGAGTGGACCAACATTCTACAGGCCACAGTCAACAACCTGATCAGCTCTATGTGAAGGAGATGTGTTGCACTGTGATAAGCAAATGGTGGTCACACCAGATGCTGACTGGTTTTCTGACCCACCGTTCAGTTCCAAATACTGTAAAAGTCTCAGATAAAACTGAACATTTTAGAGTGGACTTTTATTGTGACCAGTCTCAGGCACACCTGTGCAATAATCATGCTGTCTAATCAGCATCTTGATATGCCACACCTGAGAGGTGGATGAATTATTTTGGCAAAGGAGAAGTGCTCACTAACAGATTTAGACAAATTTGTGAACAATATTTGAGAGAAATAAGCCTTTTGTGTACATAGAAAAAGACTTAGATGTTGTATTCAGCACATAGAAAATGGGACGGGTAAAAAATGGGTTTATACTTTTGTTCAGTGTAGATTTCATGTTATTATGCTCTTTGTTAACGATGTGACGTCTGTGACTATTTCAGCCTTCTTTCAGCTCCATCCCAGACGCCGGTTATAAGATAAGATAAGATAAGATATTCCTTTATTAGTCTCACAGTGGAGAAATTCACATGAGAGCAAATACAAAAATAAATATAAAAACATAATTCAATGCAGTAAGCATCCACAGCATACAGCCAGCTGTCCTTCCTGCATTTGTTAGTTTAAACTGCGTTGCTCTTAGCCTGGATTATGAATGTAACTTCTTTGTTTTTGTGTAACATTATCATACAATCTGCTAACCAAGCTCTGACTGGTCATTAGGTGGTGCTTTTATACGAGTTGTTCTCTTATCTCAGACACAACCTGCTGCAGAGCAAGTTAGCTGTTCAGCATAAGTTACTATGATGATCCATCCCGCTAAGAAGTGAACCACTGCTGTAGGTCTGAAAACCCAGGGTTAACCCTGACGTTACCTCACTAACCACAAATTCTGCTCCTTAATACAGGACCCTGGAGTTTTTGACCTGACTAACAGGGTGGAGTTTATTAGATAAGATAAGATAAGATATTCCTTTATTAGTCCCACAGTGGAGGAATTTACATTTATTGTGCTGAACTTTGCTAATTGGTCAAATACAAAGCATGTGGCTGCTTAAACTTGCATTCTAATATCCAGAAGGCAGCGACCCCTCTGGTTGCAAAAAGTTGTCTGATTGTATATAAGTCTATGAGAAAATGAGCCTACTTCTCACATGATTTATTACCTCAGTAAACATTGTCCCATTTAGAGTCAAATAGACTATATTGCAGGATATGCTTTAGGGCATGGCTACCTTGTGACTGCCAGGTTGCTACCACAGCCTTGTCTGGTCTGGGAGTTGTCAGCACACATGCCAACCCTCTTGATTTCTCCTGGGAGTATCATGTTTTTCATTGTCCTCTCCCAATTTATTTCCAGGGTCACAATTTTCCTGCAATTCTCCCACTTTATTGTAAATTTTCCCACTTAACCCGTTTCTGGAAGTGGACAACTGTGATGCACGAAGTAAGACAAAGTGTGGACCCAAAAGCACAACCAGGGAGACAGGCAGATTAAATCAAAAGTCTTTACTGAGGGCAAGGTTCGGTACACGGGAGGTCACTCAAGATACAGGCAGACAAATCCAAATCGTAAGGCTGAGACGTAATCGAAGAAACAAGCGGAGTAATCAAAAGCACTAGGAGACTTACACTAAAGGACGCGAGGACGCTTTCACTCAAAGTACAAAGACGAACTGGCACAGAAGGATGGGGAAGCACAGCTTAAATACTAAAGAAGGGAGTGACTAATTATGGACAGGTGAACACAATCAGGGCTGGGGAACAATGATCAGACGCAGGGGAGGGAGTCAGGAATCTCATTCATTCAAAACGCGGAAGAACAGGAGGGCAGGAAGTGACGTGCTCTGAAACAAGAGGGAGAGTCAGACTACAAAATAAAACAGGAAATACACACACAAATGAACAAAACACACATGAATACAAACTTAAGGGTTAACTGGCGTGACAACAGTATGTACTGTATAATCCCTACTGTTCCCACCCAGATGACAATAAGAGCTTTGCTACGAAAACAGTCTGTGCTCGAGACACAGTGCAGTCTGAGCTCATGTCTGAGCTGCACCTGATGCTGGGTTCAGTGCTCATCACAGCGTACGGTGGAACCGTTGTCACGTTGTTTCTGAAAGGACCTTCAGTGATTGAGAGCCAGAAAGAAAAATAGAGAGCACTAAGAGAAAGAAACACTCAAGCAGGGCTAACAAATGAATAAAATCTGATGAATTTTAGTTTATGCCAGAAATTCACATGGCAAGTTTATGCCTGAGGGGCGAATTATTCAATATTCTTTACTGAGAATTTAAGGTTACATTAAAAGTTTAACATATAAGTGCTAATGCAGCGTACTTATTATTTTATTTTCATTTTTTAAAAGTCACCAGAATGCAGGAAACAAGGTCTCTGATGCTCAAACCCCCCCTCTGTGGTTTTGTAGTCTCAAGGTTGGCATGTTTTTATCGTACAACTTTAACCCTTTGTTTTCAGTTTATGAAAGTTAATTAGAACTTTTTGGTCGCCTGAAAATGCCTTATTCAGCATTTGGTTGTGTGTAGACACCCCCGCCCACACACACACACACACACACACACACCACCCTGTAATCTTGGACAATGAATGTTTCATTGTGGTAAGAACAGAGTAGCAAAGCCCAGATTCAGTAAATGACACTGAATATGATTCAAGGCTGTATAAAAATAGAAACCTAATCACATTCATTGAAAAGGGGAAGAAAGCTTAGCTCTTATTGGAGGCTAAAGGGAAGAAAGAAGGGAGGGAGGCTGGAGACTGAAAAGAATGACTCTCTGTGGCCCCCACTGCTGGTAAACAAGCTGGGACGTGTGAAATTGGATAAAAGAAAAAAGCCATATTGTTTATACGGCCTTTTTTTGTGATCACTTACAGCAGAGGAAGGAGGGGGATAGTGAGCAGTGAGCAGCAGCTTCCTCTGAATGCTGGGCCCTGTGGGAGTGACAGCGAGGTGAGGAGAATAGGGAGAGGTAGAGAGAGAAAAGAGAGGGAGCTTAATGGGGGATAAGTTTGGTAGGGGTGGGAGGGTACCTGAGGGAAATGCACAGACGTACTTGAGAAGGCGAGAAATGTTGCAATCGTTGGAGAGAGAATGGCTCGGAGGCCAGAATGAGCCTCTGATGTAGGAGGGATGCTGAACTCTGAGGAAAAAAGACAGCAAGGAAGAGAAGAGGATGGCAGAGCAGAGGACTGGAGATTGTGGGAAACACACTGAGCCTACTTGATAGCATCCTGTTTGTCACAGCTCGAGCAGCAGAAGGCTCAGACTGAGGTGGAAATCTTCAGAGTTCTGGAAAATAACAGAGCTGTCAAAACGCATTAGAAACAGACATTGTTTTTGCTTATTTTATGAGTCACATGCTCTTTTTATGGGGGAGATTACGGACAATAGAAACAATAGTGAAATGTTCATCCTCCCACTGCTATTAAATCTTCTTTGCACAGCCCTCCTCCTCTATCCAGCTTGCAGATGTAGCAGCAGTACATTTTTCACCCCTGAAGGATTACTATCTATCAGGAAGTGCCGCTGAGATTGATCACCTCCAAATTCCCCCGTGAGATTTTCAAAATATTCTTTAGAATATGCATCTGTGCGTCTAAAAGCCTGAAAACTGTCATTTGGACAGAAAAAAAAAAGTTTTCTGAGCTGTAAGCAATACTTTGCTAAAACTGCCAGAGGGATGCAGCTGACAGGTGAACTGTCGGTTGTCTGCCACATGTTTTAGCTGTTCAGGTTTAAAGCAGGACTGTCAATCAATTAAAATATTTAATCAGGATTAGGTACCCAGAGAACCCTTTTTCATTCACATATCTTGAAGTCAAACGGCAGATGGACAACAGGAACTTTGAAGACAGGTGGGAGGCAGAATGTTAGTTCACAAACAGACAGGACAGACCTGTCTGTCTGGTGTGAGGTGACTGTAACGGAAGAATATAACGTAAAAAATACACTCTGAGTCGAAACACCACGACAAGCACAAGGACTTGCTCTAAGGCACAGATTATTAGTTAAATGGTTGGACTGTTATTGAAGGAGATTATTATTTTATTTTAGTAGTTTTGTTGTTGGCCTGTAAAAATGTTTCCATTGAAAATTAACTTGAAAGGTTACAGATAGAGAGAGGCAGAAGAATTTGATTATTTTATTCACTTAAATAAAAAGACACAAATGTCACTGATCCATCTTTTATCTGAAATCAGATACGTATACATATATATATATGTATACACACACACACACACACGTATATATATATATATATATATATATATATGTGTGTGTGTAAGTTTTCAGGCAACCTCACCGAGTTGACACTTAAGTTGGGTTAGGGTTAGGGTTAGGGTTAGATATTTTCAATAAATATCGAATCTGGCCCACGACTTAGTCCGAATTTTTTTTTTTTTGGCCAACTGTGTATTTGAATTTGACACCCCTGTGCTAAATGGACAATATCTGTCATTGTTCTGTGTTGTAAATTGATTTCCAGTAATAAATATATACATACATTTGTATAAAGCAGTCTATTTGCCCACTCCTATGTTAATAAGAGTATTAATTACTTGACAAATCACCCTTTAAGGTACATTTGGAACAGATAAAAAATGTGTGATTAATTTGTGAGTAATCACAACTAACTATGGACAATCATAAAATTAGTCCTGATTAAATACTTAATTGACTGACAAACCTACTTTGGATAAAGCAAAGCAAATGCAATATGATAATGTAATGTATCAGGTGTTTAGTGGCCCTACATTGTGGCAATGATAGATGTGTGCCTCTAGTCCCGACAGCAAAAGCATAGATTATCAATAATATTCAGCTCGTGGAATAGAGTAAAACCAGCATCAGGACCGTACTGTATATGGCATCAACCGCATCCATGTGTACATATGCATCCTCATAGTTAGCACAGTATACAAGTGAAAAAAGAACCCACTGATTAAAATATCCACAGGGCACCTCTAAAATCTTTGCTTACTGACAAACATCTTCCTCTTGTTGATTAAAAACCATTTCATCAAGTCAACTCCACTCCCTCCTCTACTTAATCAACAACATCATTCCACTTGACTTCACCACTGCGCTGCAAGAGAAGAAGAAAAAACCAAGCTATGCCATCCAGGTGGCATGCAAAAAACAAAAATGGAGAAGAAAAAGTTTTTAATCAAAAGAATGCACATTTGCTAATGCGTTACATTAACATCTGTCTTTTCAAGTCATTCAATCTCAAATCACCAAGCATCCAGGCTTATCTATGCCTGTGTCTGTGGGGTGAGATGGTTCCCTTGTTGCCTCTGCAGTTTCCAGTGTTCCAGGCAGCACTCGGCTAATTTATGCACCGTAGATGCCATAGGTTTAAGGTAATCACCCCAACAGCTAACTAACAGCAGGACAGGAATACGCAAAATTCAGTCAAACTGCTGAAAACAACACTGCTGTCTTCCCGTGTGGCGTCGGCCTGTAGTTTGTTAGCCGTCTGTGTGCGCTCCATGTGCGTTTTGATAGTTTGTTTACTGCATTAAATCCAAATTGGCAGAAGCGAGAATACACATTGTTTTCTCATTTCTGCTACTTAAGATTTAATCCAATAAACAAACTATCTAAATGCCAGGAGACTACCACCTCTTCCCAACTAGATGTGATGTGAATGAGCAAACATCAGATTGTTTCCGTTTTTCCCTCTGAAGTTGTCCTAACCTGCTCTATGTGTCAGCGAGCAAAAACGCTCACCCTGGCTTTATGCATGTTTGGTGCAACTCCAACTTTTCATTTCTCAAAATAAACCTGACAGCTGATCAGTATTACTTTCTTTATGTAATATTGCTCGTAATATATCTGGACAATTTTTTTGCTATTTGCCAGAGTTCACTCAGTTGCTATACATCAGGAAGAGGTATACTAAGAGGAGACGGACCCTCAGTTAGTGGAGCTGTAGCACCTCAAGTTCAGCCATTTCAAACCCCAACAAGAGTCTGACCCTGCAGGACTGCCCCGACCCCCCCGTCGGATCAGCAAACTTTCTGTTTCTGCGTTGGCTGGCTGAATTCAAGCTGGTGATTGAGGGTTCGTCCCCCAGAGCTGCCTCACACTTTCCTCCCAGCAAGTAGTGTCCTGGTGTCGGGAAGGATATAATGACAGTCCAAGTTTCTTGTTTCTCCCACTTTGGATTTAGTCCAGTTAATAAACTATCAAAACGAACAGAGACCCTGTACCTTCAACGTGATTGACCAGCCCTCAGGGCAGCTCTACTTCTTTATCCTCTCATGTTGGACTGAGGGCAGTCTGGACGCTACAGTGACTCACTATCTCCTCTTGAGATACAAGTGGTATTACAAGATAGGACGGGCAGGTGCTAGTTGGTTAACATGCTCATTTCAGTTAATGATGCAGGTTAGACCCAGAACCGAGTTGACCCACGAGTTGGGTAGGTTTGTGTGAACTTTCTTGAAAATATTGTGAGTTTGGGCGGGTGACAAATTGACAAAGCAGCGCTCTGAGTAAGTTATTAACAACTTACAGAAACATTGCATGCAATAATCCACCTTCTCTTCCCCTCTCTCTCTCTCTCTCTCTCTCTCTCTCTCTCTCTCTCTTTCTGTCTCTGTCTCTGTCTCTGGTCGGGCAGGTTTGGTTGAGCTTACTAAAAAATATTGTGAGTTTAGGTGGGCGTGTGACAAATTGACAAAGCAGCTTTTCGAGTAAGTTAGTAATAAATAACAAAAAAATTGGCAATAACCCACCTACACTTCCCCTCTCTCTGTCTCTCACTCAAACACACAAACACACACACCAGCCATGATTTTAACACATTCTGTGCCACCACCACATAATGCTCAATCAGCAGGTCTTGTGAGATGACATTGTAAACACACACTGTGATCCGCAGCACTTGAGTCCAGGGCACATAGAGACAGACAGCCATTCACACTCACATTCACACCAAGGGCCAATCAATTAACTTATCCTGTAGAAAACCCATGCTTACACAGGGAGAACATGCAAACTCCACACAGAAGTCAGATTTGAACCTGCGACCCTCTTTCTGTGAGGCGAGAGTGCGAACCACTGTGCAGCCCCTATATTGTTATTATGAAAAAGGGAAATATACTGTCTGTTCATAAGTATGAATAAGGGAAATAATGTCCATTTCGCTCTGATCTTGTTGCTCTAAGGGAGCACCAGAAATGAAATATTCCACTTCGACTGAGTTGGGGACTCAACATACGAATCAGCCACATTGAGACATCCTGACGTTTAGTCCCCATTAGTACAGTTCAAACTCAGAAGTGCTGGATCCTACATTTCCCTGAATGCAACCACTAGAACCAGTTTGTCAGGCATCATTAAAACGCCACACCCCCAGTATGTCATGCAGACTTGCTGTTATAAATGTGTAGTCTCAAACATGATGCGGTGACAGAACACCACACCATTAGAAGATGTGAAAAATATCATTGCATCATTAACCTTCAAAGAAAATAATTTATTATCCATGAAAACTCTTCCATCCTGATTAGTGAGTTGCAGTGCAAAATTACAAGCAGTTGGATATTGGCAATGTAATAAACATTAAATAGAAGTTACACGGATCAATTTGCAAGACGTAATTCACTTTAAGTAACTGTGCCACTTGTCACTTTATGTTCTGTGAGACAAGTGCAGCAAGTTGGGCTGTGAATGAGACTATAAATATTCCTGTAAGCCTGACAGGGCTCTGGCTCAACGAGGCTCCGGCAGCTCCAGCCCTGGCTGCAGCTCCTCTGGGTGAAAGCTGTAAACACAATTGAAGAATGCTGCTTGTTAAAACAATGTCACCCCTCGACCGGCTTTGCTTCCTTATTGATTTATTAATTTCAACACATTTTTCACACACGTTTTCACTCTAACGTTCACTCTGAGAGCTTGTGATATCAGGGCTGACAACTAGGCTACAAATGAATTATACATGACCTTTGTGGCTGTAAGAGATTTGTTGAACATTTGTCATGTTGTGAAATGCTGAAATGAAACAAATGCATTTTGACATGTCATGTTCTTAGACCCTTCCAAACACATCAAAATCTCCACATACATACCATAAATCTAGTATTTCTGGATGGCTGTTTACGCTCCAGATGGGATTCAGCATCCTAATTCCTCGGAATAATCAAACTAAGCGCTTTAATCTCACTGCATCTTCCATGCATTTACATTATGCATTAGATATATTCTAGAGGAAGCTATAATTTAAAGGTACAGCAAACCTGATTTTGAATCATGTTTTTTTTCATATTTATATACAATTGCAAGAAAAAGTATGTGAACCCTTTGGGATTATTTGGAGTTCTGCATAAATTGGTCAGAAAATGTATTCTGATCTTCATCTAAGTCACAACAATAGACAAACACAGTTTGCTTAAACTAATACTGCACAAAAAATATGTTTTCATGTTTTTATTGAACACGATATGTAAACATTCACAGTGCTGGGTGGAAAAAGTATGTGATCCCCCGAGGCTAATGACTTCTCCAAGAGCTAATTGGAGCCAGGAGTCAGCCAACCTGGAGTCCAATCAATGTGATGAAATTGGAGGTGTTGGTCAAAGCTGCCCTGCCCTTTTAAAAACACACACCAGTTTGGAGTTAGCTGTTCTCAAGAAGCACTGCCTGATGTTGAACCATTCCTCACACAAAAGAGCTCCCAGAAGACCTACGATCAAGACATGTTGACTTATATGAAGCTGCAAAGGGTTACAGAAGTTTCTCTATAAGCCTTGATGTTTATGTGTCCACGGTAAGACAGACTGTCTACAAATGGAGAAAGTTCAGCACTGTTGCTACTCTCCCTAGGCGTGGTCGTCCTGTAAAGATGACCACAAGAGCACAGCGCAGAACACTCAATGAGGTGAAGAAGAATCCTAGAGGGTCAGCTAAAGACTTACAGAAATCTCTGGCACATGCTAACGGTTTTGTTGACAAATCTACAATAAGTAAAACATTAAAGAAGAATGGAGTTCATGGGAGGACACCACAGAGGAAGACACTGCTGTCCAAAAAAAATTGCTGCAGGTTTGAAGTTTGCAAAAGAGCACCTGGAAGTTCAACAGCACTGCTGGCTAAATATTCTGTGGAGAGATGAAACCAAAAATGAGTTATCTGGAACGAACACACAACACTATGTGTGGAGAAAAAAAGGCTCAGCACACCAACATCAAAACCTCATCCCAACTGTGAAATATGGTGGAGGGGCATCATGGTTTGAGGCTGCTTTGCTGACTCAGGGTCTGGACAGATTGCTGTCATTGACAGAAAAATGAATTATCAATTTTATCAAGACATTATGCAGGAAAATTTAAGACCATCTGTCCGCCAACTGAAGCTCAACAGAGGATGGGTGATGCAACAGGACAACGACCAAAAGCATAGAAGTAAATCAACAACAGAACAGCTTCAACAGAAGAAAACAGACCTTCTGGAGCAGCCCAGTCAGAGTCCTGACCTCAACCCTATTGAGATACTGTGGCAGGACCTCAAGAGAGCGATTCACACCAGACATCCCAAGAATATTACTAAACTGACACATTTTGAAAGAGGAATGGTCCAAAATTCCTCCTGACAGTTGTGCAGGTCTGATCTGTAACTACAGGAAACGATTGGTTGAGGTTATTGCTGCAAAAGGAGGGTCAACCAGTTATTAAATCCAAAGGTTCACATACTTTTTCCACCCTGCACTGTGAATGTTTACATGCTGTGTTCAATAAAAACATGAAAACATATCATTTTTTTGTACAGTATTAGTTTAAGCAGACTGTGTTTGTCTATTGCAGGGGTGTCCAAACTTTTGGCAAAGAGGGCCATATTTGGTGAGGTTAAAATGTGTGGGGGCCGACCATTCAGCCTGACACTCTTTGAACCATTAACATAACAGAATAACAGGTATCTTATTGGAGGCCATATCAACCTGTGTATCAGCCCTTCTTTCATTTCAACTGAACATCAAAAATCAAAAAAAACAAAAATATGAAATGGAAAACTGAGTGCTAGACCAAATTAGATTTTAATATTTAATGTTGAGTATTTGTATATTTGTTTCTTAAGACCCTAATGTTTGTTATCAATAAATATGAAGACAGTTTAGTTTGTTATACAAGAGACAGTTTGATTGTCAGTTGAAAAACAAGAACAAATGATCCATGGATTGAAAAGACTCAGAGCGTATTCATTAAAAAAGAAAATAATAGAAGTGATTCACCTCAGAAGACTAAACATATAACTTGTCCGCACTAATGTGAAGGGTGGCTCTGAGATCTGGACTACAGTCAGTAGACCAGGTCTGGCTCTAAAGCAGTGGTTCTGATGCGCAGACGTCACACAGGTGAGAGTCTCTTAATCTCGTCCTCAGGCGGTCCTTGGACGTCTTCTCGCATGTATGTAGAGCCAAACGAGCTCAGCATTTTCTTAGCAACTGTTTGAGTCTCTGGGAACCTGCCTTCATCCAGCTGATTGTAAAAGTTGACAAAGGGAGCCGCTGGTGCCGACCGCGACTCTCCGCATCACACTGCAGCTCAATGCGGTCCAGCTGGAGGAGGTCTGGAGCGTCATCGGAGAAAGGAGTCCACGGAGAAAGGAGAGTTAAACAGCCTGATCTCCTTTTCAACAGCTGAAAAATCCCGAAAGCGGCGTTAAAACTCCTCAGCCAGAGATGAGGTGTCTGCTGCATACCTCCTCAATTTCGCACCGATATTGTGGCGGGCCACATATTGTTGATTATATGACAAAGGCTGCGGGCCGGTGGAAATTTGAACACAGGCCGCAATTGGCCCGCGGGCCGGACTTTGGACATGCCTGGTCTATTGTTATGACTTAGATGAAGATCAGAATACATTTTATGACCAATTTATGCAGAAATCCAAGTAATCCCAATGGGTTCACATACTTTTTCTTGCAGCTATGTAGAATACATTTATACTCAAAAAATAAAATAACTGAATAACTTTTCTCATGAACATTCAGATACAAAGATAGCATGAGCATTTCTACTGGATGCTAGTAAAATGGAAATTTGAGCATCATAGTCTTCATTTCCTGCATTCTGGTGAATGTTTCTGCATCAGTTTATGGTGGAAATGTCTTTACTTATTATTACCTCACCCTTTGGGTGGGGGTTGAGCGTTATGATGAGAAAATATGAAAAGAGCGTAGATTAGACCAGAGCATACAAAATGATCCAGTGAGAATATGTTGAAAGTCCATACTTTCTTGCCAAAAATAGGGATTATTCAGTTCACCCCAGGTGCTCTCACACTCACGATCAGCCAGCCAACATTAATATCATCCCTCCCAAATTATTCTCCATGGAGCAGGCATCACTTTTCTACTCTGGCTGCATCTGGTCATCATCACTGGCTGATTTCAAGATTCATTTCAAAAGGTTTGAGAAAAATGACTTAATTATTCACCCTGAGACCCCTGAGAGGAAAATTACAGTTTAATCATAAAGGTTGTATGGTTATAAATGCTGATGGCAAAAAGTCACACGGCATAATCATGGTAAACAAGACAAGGTGAGACATCCCAGCAGACCCCTCGCTCTGAGGACAGTCCGCCCTGGTTAACAGTCACACCAGGAATATGTCAGTCAGATCACTTTAATTTCATTAGAATTATGCTACACAGAGCGGGATTGATTGATTACGTTGCCCATGGGCTGTAGCTGGATCAGTTTTAGAGCTGGAGTGAAGGTACTGATATCATATGAAGCCTTTCCTTTGTTTTGCCTCCAGCTAACACTGTGAAGTAATGACGTCAGCTATAAAAGGGTCTGTAAAACTTAGTTAATGATAACTGACTGATTTAAACACTGATTTATGCTTATTTAGTGTTGATTACCGACTGCTTGTCAGAATTTACCATCTTTGTATTCGATACAACAAGAAAGCAATAAACAAACGAAATGTTTCATTGTGAGCAGTGGTGACAGTGTTCAAGACATTTCCATCGCCTACATCGCCTTTTACACAGTAAACAGTAATTGTTGATGCTACATTACAGGATATAACAAGATCCAATAAGCAACAGACAAACAGCAACATCTGCCCAACACAGATCTACCCTGCAGAGATTTGGGTTCATTATAAACTACTGTACAATGGCTATGTTCATCACAGTGAGAGGATGTGTCACTCATGCAGCAGCATGACTTTGTTTTTAATATGTTCTTATATATTTTTGAATGGCAATGGAGTTTTATGGCAGTAAGCTGTGAGGAGAAGTAAGCTTTTGCTAAGACATCAATAATCAATTAAGTCAATTCAAGGCCAGGTTCAATTACTCCCTGGTTCCAGATCTTTTGACGGTATCCTGTGGTCTTTATCAGCAGATGCAGACTGATGTTAAATCCTCTCATTACTCTGAGCCATGGATGTATAAAGAGAACTGGACACAGAGTTGGAGGCTCCCATTCATTCATATGAGAGTTGCTCTGCGGTGCACGAAGCCAAAATGGCTCGACGGCCAAGTGATAAAGTACCTGGATCTTCTGGCAACCTTCTACATCCATTGGGCCCATAGAGCAGGAGCAGTGGTGTTTCCTTTAACTCCACCTCCCAGCCCTCAGTCCTGCCTCAGTCTGGGTCTCATTCACATGAAGGGAGGAAGGAAATAACTCTGGACTTACTTTAATGCTAAGTTTGGTAATCTTAAGAAACTAGCAAGAGTATGTTAGAATTTAAAAAATAATCCAACTGAGAAAAGCCCAGCCCAGTGTTGCCAACGCTTTTCCAATGAAAGTAGTTAGCAGCATTTGCTCCAAAAATCACGAAATATACAGAGAAAGTTGCCACATTCGTGCATGAGCAGAGTGCTCAAGTAGACAGGTGGGGGTGCAATTATTTCATTTGGGCTGAAATGATGGACGAGTTTATTTGTCCTGACACAGACACCAGATTTTTTTCTTTCTATTTTTTTGTCAGAGCATTTGAGTCATTGATTGCTGCTGGGGTCTAATGAGACTTTCAATTAATATAACTAAATATTTTTGAGAAGATTACCAATCCTGGCTTTAAGTATGGTATAATATACTCATAGACAAATACACATCTAAAAACATGTACATAAGACTGGTAAAAAATAAAAATAAAAACTTCTACGTGAGCTAAAGATAGACTTGCACCCGTCTCAAAGAGTGACGGATAATGATTAATTACAGCCCAACCTGCTCAGCCTGACGCCTTCTTAGACGTCATGTGTCTCCTAGCAGCCGTGGGAGTTTGAACAGGAAAGGCTGCCATGTTGTCTAATGATGGCAGGCAAATAGCCAGGGCCAGCCTCAGGTCTCCGAGCTGTCCAGAAGGCACAGTGACATTGTTTGCATTATTGGATTTGTCCTCAAAGGATGTCACTGATGCGGACCCTCCGCTGTGCTTGTACACATCCGGCACATCCAGCACAGCAGCCTGTCTTACCTTTGATTCACTCTCCTCCTCGAACCCCACCTCCACCACCCCCAACCCTCTGTCCCTGCTGCTTTCTAACCACTGTCACAATTAACTAGCTGCCTTCGCCTGAATCAGCTTGCTCGCACAAAGTTTGTGTGTGTGTGTGTGTGTGTGTGTTTGCAGGACTTAAAGCTCCTCCATACCCTCATACAGAATCCTGCCTTACTAAACACACACTGACAAACACATACATACATACATATATGCTGAAGCCATTATCTCGCTCTCTAATAAGCCATCGGACTCCATTCACAAAAACTGTAATTGTACCTCACAGGATGCAGGAGTATACATTATTTTAATATTGAAAATAACATACGCTTCAAAAAATCCAAACTAACCCTTTCTGTTATGTCCAAACCTTGCACAGCTAACACTGACTCAGCTAGTCCTAGTGGTCACATTATTCATAACCTTATTGATTAGCTTACTTTGGTAACCTACACCACTGATTTTTGCTTACGACTGAGTGGACATTTCCATTTGAAAAGAAAAAAAAAAACATTGCAGATGGACCCACCCTTTAATGCAAAATTATCCTTTTAATAGACAGAAAGCTGACGATTTATGATTGACTGCACATTAATCCTTCACTCATCCCTACTGATATCTTCTAAACACAAAAACTAGCCAGCTGAAGTAATACAAGTGTCCACATTCATGGCACTAATGTCATGTTAACCTCAGCTTAGCTTTTAAAACTTTTAAAAATTTCTCACATGCACAGACAGAAGCATGTTCACGAGAAAAGTTCACAAGGCCTTAAATATTTAGCAAATACAGGCTTTAATGTAGCCATCTACAACTTCTTTAAAAGGACATGTTCTTAGCTGAAAAGGCACATAAAACTATACAGCTAGCTGTACCGTGTGGAGCGCCACCACCCTCTTCTGACATTGTAACCGTGATATTGGCTGAACTGATTATTAACAAGAGACAGCGATCACACAACCACCAGTGGGAATCCTTTGCTTTTCCCTTCAAGCGAGTGACTTCTGTGTTGCCATTGAAAAGATAGCACAGTTTTAATAAAGAAAGAGCCGAGAAAGAGTTCAAACCTAACCTGGACACTTCAGCTACCTGTCAAGAACACAGAGAGACAGACCAGTCCTTTGATTTCTCAGTGTGTCGTTGCTGTGTGGGCTGGTGAAAGTTTCTTTAGACAAACATCCTCTTGGTAGCACAGTGGTAGATGGCCTTCAGCCATGATAGAAACAAGGGATGCACTGATCTGAATTTTCAGCCCTGATACCGATAGCGATACAGGAATTAAAATTCCATTATGTAATGTACTGTATATAGTATATAAATATATGATGGAATCACTTTATCTTCCTTTACCTTATATTATTTACATACAGTTACAAACTCTGACACCCCTGTGTATACTGTATATGTATTCATTACTTCTCTGTTCATACTAGATTCCTGTTTACACCTTTATCTATATTACAGCTCATTATGCATATACATACGACATCCTACATTCAGTTTTCCCATGTGAAATACTGTCATTAACTTAATTACAAATTTATAAATTGACATTTACATTACTATTTTCTATGATTTTCATTGCCAATGAATGCTTTGCTGGAATTGAAAAATGACGAATAAAGAACCTTGAACCGATTGTCACGATTGTCACCGATATCCGATCCAACTATCTGAGTCAGTATCAGCCTAATGTCGGTATCAGGATTGGTGCATCCCTAGTAGAAACCCAGGAAAACTGAGAGAATCTGCATGGTTAAGCTGGGTGTCATCCATCCCCAGGTGTGTGTGTGTGTGTGTGTGTGTGTGTGTGTGTGTGTGTGTGTGTGTGTGTGTTGCTGTTTTCAGGTTCTGTGTCATTTCTTGATAACTGATCATTTCACAGAGCATATGGAGCACTGATTCATGTATGCATGTGGGCATTGACCATAAATGAATCTCACACATTAAACTGTCAGATGAATCTCCTGCTGGCACCCCAAGAACATATAAGCAATCTGCTACACCACGAACCAATTCATTTCCCTTCATTTGCTGAATCATCTAACATTAACGCTATTCATTCCCAGCAAGTTAACACTTGAAGTTACTCTGTTGTTAAAATGGCATTACATTTGGTGAAGAGCACATAATTACTTGTTTAAGACTTGAAACTCAAAGTTTAGGACTTGGGACTTGACCTGGCACTTACCTGTCTTGACATGGGACTTGAGTGCAAAGACTTTTTTACTTGTGACTTGGTCCCACCTCTGATAACAACTTAATGTAAGAACCGTAACAACTAGGGCTGTACATAGAATAAAATTTTCAACTGCAATTAATCATCACAGGTACAATTAAAACCCTCACAGGTACTGCATAGCATAAACAATCTGCTCCAATCAGAACATGGCAAACTGCAGCCCAACAGGCAACAACAGCTGTCAGTGTGTCAGAGTGCTGACTTGACTATGACTTGATCCAAACTGCATGTGATTATCATAAAGTGGGCATGTCTGTAAAGGGGAGACTGGTTGGGACCCAGAGAACCCATTTACATTCACATATCTGGAGGTCAGAGGTCAAGGGACCAGTTTGAAAATGGCCATGACAGTTTTAGACATTTGCTAAAGAAATTAGTGTTGTAGTGAAAAGAATTTGTGTTATCGTGTTAACTTTGATATTCTTATCTATCTTAGATAAATAACAACCCCAATTTTTTATGTAAAGTTATGTTACAAGCATAATAACATTATGTAATAAGCCTAAACTCAATGTTTACATTGGGTTTCACCCAGGACACGAACACTGGGCTCCTGGGTGAAAGTTCTGTGTTTGTTGGACCCTAACTCTGGATCATCCTCTTGTCATTTGCAGCAGAGGACGTTTGCGGCCACCCCGTTCTCTGAGCCCATCATGGTGAAGCTTCACAGTGGAATGACCCGACAAACTGAGGACCCAGAGATGCTGTGGGTGATGGGTCCAGTGCTGGCAGTTATTCTCATCATCATCATCGTCATTGCTATTCTCCTCTTCAAGAGGTGAGTCTGACAGACAAAACAGCAGACAGCTTAAACAAATCCCTCCTGTTACGTCCCAGAGTGGTCTAGGGATAAGGGAAGCAGCATGAGACCGATGTACTCAAGCACTGATAGTCATTTTTGTCAGTGTCAAATAAAAAGTATTTACAAACTTGAAAAAGAGGATCTAAAATTTCAAAATGAATCAACTGAGGTGAGTGAACACAGGGACAATGGCTGCAGATGGCACCAAATTACTGAAACAGTGAAACACAAACTCACTTTTGTCGAACTTAGGTTCATAGATATCTAGTAAATAGGAAATAGGCCACTTCTGAAACCAAACCTATCATCACAGGAAGGCATGTAAATTACACAACGTTACACAGACAGTCCACATGTCATGAGTTTGCATTGTAGCCTTTTCAGGGGTCATTTTTACACAGCTTTTCATGTGTCAGTCCTGCACAATGCAAATGTCCACAGTTAGGTTTAGGCAAGAAAACCACTTAGTTAGGGAAACATCTTTAAGATATACAGAAACGACATAACACAACTACAGAAAAGGCATCACAAACGTGAAAAACATCACTAGCAAAAAAACACATCAACAACATTGTGGGACACGGGTCTCCTGGTTGAAAGTGTTTGTTGGACCCATTCACCTCAACACCTGCCCACCATAAGTGGTCTTTCTGGCTTTTTATACCACGTCACTACCTCGGCGTACTTATTGCAGGCCAAACGCCTTGCACTTTATTGTGGAATTTATACACCTTTTCGGGCTGGGATAAAAGATTGATTTTAGCCCTGTTCCATATCCCAGCAAACAATTGTAAAAGCGTTGCATCCACCGACGCATTGTTAGTGAAATGCCATTAACAGCAGTGTTGGCATACAAATCTTCACTTAGTGTCATCTGTCATAAAAAAAGCCTGGACTAGTTTCGGTACACCTTGAAGGCAGTGCGTGTTCATTGTGTTCCTCCTCACATCATCTAGCTGAGCAATCATTTTAGCACAGTTCAGAGAGACACCTGGAGCATTTTCTTCAGCACAGCAGATGACAAGAACATTTAACAAGAGTCAGGCACCAAGAAATGGTCAGAGTGGAGTATTTTCTAGAGAAGAGACAGACATTCATCTTTGCTGAGCCGGCCTGAAGGCAAAGGCCCTGTGCGGCATATGGGAGGAAGGCACTGCGAGTTGCCCCGCGGCGCTGCTCTTCCAGGCTAACAGTTGGCTCGTACTTCCTGTGCTTGGATCAAACATCTGGAGCTGCTGACTGGGCTGACGGGGGCTTCCATATGTCTACTGCTCTGCTCAAATGGCAACACTTTTTCCTCATTCCTCCTTTTGTTCAGTCCCTAATGATGTGAATTTGTTCACTAACATTTGTACTGGGAAGTCGAAGAGGATTGCATCTCCAACTGACACGTATTTGCTCTTTCAGGACAAAGCTGATGTTTTACACATTTTATTCTTATAAATCAAATATTTATTACATTACTCCCCAACATACAGGACATGATATCATTGTAAACAGTTGTTTCTACCTTCCAGGCAACCAAATGGTTTCTATTTATTTCAAGAGCTACACTATGAAATCTCTGGTCAATATCACAGACAACCAATCAGAACTGAGCTGGCGTCTCTAAGCAGCTGTCAATCACTTGCAAACTCCAATCAAATGGTCAAACTAGGGCAGCGCTGATGAAATATGATTCAATATTCTGTTACTGTTATGCTTATTTCAAGCATAATTTTTGATCAGAAACATATTGTAGTTACTGTTTAGCTGTAAAGGAAAGGAGTAAAGGAGAAAGTCTGTGATTCAGCAGCCATGTTGAGATCAGTTGAGGAAATACCAAGCACGACCCACCAGCCGGAGCAAACTCTTTCATTTTACAGCTAAACAGTAACTACAAGATGCTTCTGGAAACATTAAATGAGAGAAATGGGCATTACAGAATATTGATTCATATTTGATCAGTGCTGCCTAGTCTGACCGTTTGAGCAGAGTTTGCCGGTGACTGACAGCCTCCTCTGTTGAATGAACAGCCAATAGGAACACGCTCCCTAAAATGTACTGTGAATGAATTGGCCAAAGACTCCTGTCATGGGCTAGATTTTTTAAAGCCTTAAAACACAGCCATGAGGAGGTGCAGAAGTCTAGTTTTCTCGCAGGACATTTGAAGTACAATATGCTGAAAGGTTATTATGAAATTGTTTCCCAGTGATCCCAGAAACATTCTGCCTACTGCTGCTTTAACTAAAAACAAGTCTGCTGAATAGAGTTTCACTAACACACTTTGTTGAGGGAAAGACAAACCCAGAGGGCATAATGAGTAAACGTGGTGTGATGGAAAGGAAAAGCAAGTATTTACATGTATTGTTATTCCAAACAGAGTGGTATGCCAAAATAATCAGAACCTCTAACTCACTGAACGCTTAAAGGAGGTTTTTGATTTTAGAGTCAGTGGTTGCTGTAGTGATCCCTTCATTTCAAACTAGTCGTAACGTGATCCCTAATCCATCTTCAGTGTAACTGATGAGGGCCAAAATCCACACTAAGGCACATATACAGATGTAAGCTCTAGCTAGCTAGGTGGAGAGGTGGATGGGCCCAAAAAATACCAGATCAAGAGACCCGTGAACTAGACCGTTGTTGACTGGTGTTTTGATTGTAAGTTCCATTAGTTATGTTTATCATCATTATTTTGTCTTTAGTCCTGACATTTGTGATGTGTTTTCTGTAGTTGTGGTACGTTGTTTCTGTACATGTTTTACTTAGTTTACATAGTTATTTTAAGCCCAACCATGACGTTTTACCTTAACCTAACTAAGTGGTTTTCTTGTCTGATCCTAACTGTAGATGTTTGTGTGGCAATTGACATGTGAAAAGGCTGAAATGTGTACAAATGACACACAACTACAGTTACTATTAATACAGCTCAGTAAGTCCTTCTTTCAAATGTTTACTTCAGGTGAAAAGTGAATGAGAGGTATTATCAGCACAGTTTAAATGTATTACTTATCTGTTCAAGGTGGAGCTTTCAATTCTAATATGATGCTGGATAGTTAAATGAATAATAATTAATCATAATTGGATTGTTATATTTTGTCAATCTGAATCTGAATTTCTTTGTCAGGTAAATGCAGTGCTACAGTGTTTTCCTCTGTAGTAGAAGTACACAGTAAGTTGCTGAGCTGCATATTTTTAAGGCCATTTGAGGCGCTTTGTTATTTGCTAAGCTATTTTGGAGTACAATGAGTATGTATTTTATATTTAAACATCATAATAAATCAATAGCTCTAGGCGGTTTCCTTCTTCAACAGGCAGCTCTTCAACTGTGTGTGTGTGTGTGTGTGTGTGTGTGTGTGTGTGTGTGTGTGTGTGTGTGTGTGTGTGTGTGTGTGTGTGTGTGTGTGTATGTGTGTGTGTACTCTCCCTGCAGGCGAGAACACGCAGGGAGAATTTATTTTCTATAAAGGCTGTAACTTTGCAAAATACCCACTTGATTTGTCAAAACCTGATATTAACAACAGCTGAATGTAGAAACGCAGGATGAGGACCGAATAGGTATAATAGTTACATTAATCCTGTATAAAACTCAACATACAGTACATATGAGAATGTGAGTACTGTAGTAAGGCTAACTTTAAAAAGTAATACAAACAACCCTATCAGTAACACTCACTAATAACCATCATTTATAAATGGCAAATTGATAGATAATTAATTAACTAACTTAGTTAATAGGTAATTAAACTCTAAGTTAACACTAAGTTAATGGTTATTTCAGTTGTAGTAGTTTGTGTAAAAGTGCACAGTGGTGCAGTGGTCAGCACTGTCGCCTCACAGCAAGAGAGCTGCAGGTTCAAACCTGGCTTGGCATTCATGCACTTTAGGTTAGTTGTTGACTCTAAATAGGTGTGAATGTGAATTTGAATGTTGTCTGTCTCTATGTCAGCCCTGCGATGGACTGGCGACCTGTCCAGGGTGTACCCTGTCAGAGCAAAGTATTTATTAACCATTTAACACGGTATTATTGTCATCAGTTACAACTTTAGAGTATCCAGCCAAATTATGTTTGTAGACCACAAACCATAAACAAAGTGTTACAAATATCAATCTTTGCAATATTTATAGATGTTTTACAAACAACTTCGTAAAGGATCTGGTGGTATCTAGTGGTGAGGTTACATATTACAACTTCTCCCGTGTGCCAAGCGTGTTGGAGAGCTACGGTGGCCGATGTAAAAATGCAAACAGTAGAGAGAGAGAGAGCGGCGGCAACAGGAGGAAGTCGGGTTATCGACTCCGGCCCAAGCAGGAAAGGTTTGTCTGTTCAGGGCTACTGTAGAAACATGGTGGTGGACTCTCCCTGTGTAGCTATACATTAAATGGCCCATTCTAAGGTAACAAACACAAGTCTTATTTTCAGGTGATTATACAGTTAATACTTACTTTTATATTATATTCCATATCTGCCAATTCATCCCCCTAATTGTTTCACACTGGTCCTGGAGATCATTTTGTAATCATTAACAAATACTTAATATAGTATAGAAAATGTTATGTGTGCAACAATAAACTGATACAACAACATATATATTTTAGCATTACTAATAATTAGTAAACTTTACCATTTATACATGACGGTTATTATAGAGTGTTACCAAACAGTTGCTTATTGTCTTTCTTGCCTTGTCCTGGTAGATAAACACCATTGCACAATTGTAATCTTTCCCACTGAAGACAAAAGCCAGAGATCAGTGGCGTTTAGGTTGCTACTGAGTTTACAATTATAAATAGCAAAAACAAAAAAGGGTCAGGCTATCAAACAGGTGTTATCAGTTGCACTAATTCCCATGGATGTGGGTCAGTAGGGGCCTACTACACCCACTAGTAGGTTTTATCATCTATTCACATGGTAGATCACTGAAAGAAGGTATGAAAGAACACAATAGTGACTTCTAGCGACTGTAGTGATTATGACAGGAGCAGAAGCTGAAGTCAGGTGCTGTAGTAGTGTGAAGCTCTGTAAGGGGTGGAGGATGGGGGATGATGGGTAGGACACAAAACACCCTGAAGTTCACAGCCCACGTGAAACTCACAACATGTTGTTGTCTTTGTGTTCTTCTGTGTTCTAAGTGGGGTTTTTTGCCTAAACCTAAAGAAGTTGTAGTTTTATTGCCAAAGCTGTTTTGTTTTTTTTTTTGCCTATGTGACATTTCATTCAGTTTTACAAACTGCTTTTAAATTTTACCTTCACTTTAACATAGTAGGCATAGTAGGCTCCTTAATGACCCACATCTATGATGCTTACAGTAACTGATGACACCTCTTTAATGGCCTGATAACAGTCTAATCGGGTGCAAAGCAGATGTGTCTAAGCTGAAGTTGTCAGAAGCTGGAGGGAGAAGCTGCTCAGCTGGCTGTGGATCAGATAGGGAGTAGTGAGTAAGGCGCTATAATGTGCTCTGTCAGGCGCTCTTCCTGTCCACTGTGACGCTGTGAGGCATTCTGACTGCTGACAACTTGTAAATGAACCATTTCTCTTTCTCTCTGCTCCCTTCTTCACTGTTTACCTGCTTTCTGTGGATGCAGCAAACAAGAAAGGTTAGTGCCTCTGTCAGTTCGTACACCCCCACCACACACCTTCCAGTGCTTTCTGACAGCGATGCTGTGAAGTGACGGATGCTCGTTGCTTCTGTTACACTTCAGAATCACACCGTCATGTCAGCTTCTTTGAGCTTTTATTGTTTCTCAGACTAACTGTATTACTTTCAACTGACAGCACTCACACAGTTGTGTGTCTTTTGTGTGAGTATGTTTGTTTCCTTGCATGTAGTTTCTGCTGTTCAGCTCTGAGTGCTCAGTTCACAAATCTACGCTACGCTAATCCTCCTTTAGTGCTTTGTTCACCTCTCAACCCCTCACACCTGCAGCTCCGTCTGTAAAACAAACGACGGACCTTAGAAATCCAATCCTGAAACTGGAGGCAATAACTGACATCATGACGACCTCTCTGCTCCTCTGCTTGTGTTGCCTGCCTAACTCTTCATCACTAATACATGCATAAACAGTCAATTGTAATTTTTCTTTTAATTGATGCCTTGGCTGCATTATCTACTAATAAAAAATTAATTTTGTTGCCATACCAACCAGCTTCCAGTCACTGTCATATAACTATAGTAAAACCGTCACTCAACCGAAACTCTTAAATCTAGAGGCTGGTAAATGTATCAATTACAATTTTGGTTAAAGCCCCCGTTTCCACCCGGGAACGAAGAGCCTTTTGAGGAACTCATCAACTCCTCCTCTGCTCTCTAATAAAATCATTTATATACTCATAATCACTTAATTTGTTATCTTAAAGTATGATTTTTGTATACTTTATTGAAACAGTAATTCAGTTCATTTAGAAATGTCCAAAATGGGTTCATAACTCCTAATTAATCATGTTTTAACTGTTATAGGTGCTATAGTAAGAACTCAAATATTAAAAAATATTTTAATACATATAAAAAATAAATAGAAAAAAGAAGAAGAAAAATATACAACTAAAGATGTACAGTGAAGCCCAAAAGGCATTTATATTAATTCATCAGGAAAGATATGCACATGTACTTATACATTCATGCATACAAGTCTGTGTGAGCATGCATATCTAAATATATAATCACAGTAATACACATCCACATAATGAAATTAATATTTCATGCAACCAAATATGGGGGTGACATTTCACATTCTCTCAGTGTAAAGTACTTGTTTTCCATGTCCTATTGCTCTGTCACTCACAGTTCCTTATTCTTCTTCACATTTTTGCTTTGCTATCATTTGTTCTCTTTTTTAATGTTTTGCATTATGTATATTTGATCATTCACATTTATTCACATTTATGCTATTTATTTAAGAGGAAGTGAAAGAGAGGATGTACATACAGTATATCATCTGATGCGTTTATTTTAGGGAGACTGCTACATACATAACTTCTCATGTGAAGATTTTTAGATTTTAAGTTTTTCAGATATCTTTATGTATCTTTATTACCTATGGCTTTTCCAAGTACATGCAGTCCTTTTTGAAACTATATCTGAATCATTTGCTCATTCTTGTGTGGCATAAAGACGAGGTCTTTACTCACTCCTCTAAACAACTCATTTCATCCTCTACATTAAACTGACACCTGACTGCTTTCCAAGTTATCAATGTATTTTTCATCCAGATATTCATTCTTTTTCATTGTGATTTGAAATCAGTGATTCAGTTGATCCCCATCTGGACTGTATTCTTCCATTAACTAGGTCCTAATAACTAACATCTGTACTGCTGTATGATTTTTTTTATCTACAAAATTACTACAAAAAAATGATCCCTTTTTGTACGGATCCCATTGATGCTAGAACTGATCTTCAAAACAAGACCTAGGTATTGGTAGTATCAGTATTTTTTGAATCAGTCTGCCCACCCTCAGTGTGCACCATGATCTTTGTGGTCACGACGGTTACGCCAAAGGAGTGCTGATGGTCCACATGTCCACAGGGGTGGTTTTTGTCATGAGGGATCGCCTTGCTTCCCAGCATTGGACTCTTGATGGGCTGCCACTAGACACAAGGCACCTGATTGGACGAACGCTTTCCCTCATGGGCTTCTGCTCCCAGCTTTCAAACTGGAACCAATATGACGGCTCGTTTTGAAACTTTCTTCTCTTATATCATGAAAATTGTTCACTGAAATGTGTTTCTGAAACCATTTAATGCAGAAATAAGCCATGCGGTTGGTGAATCTGTCTTTATTTTGGAATGACAACGTTTAGTTGAAAAGTTCCTAAGGAGTTTCCAGAGGCGGCAAGTCATGTTGGACGCCTCTGATTTGTATAAAGTAGCCGAGACAACTTTATGCAAATGAGGAGCGAGTATCGCGTCACCATGCAACCAGAATGCATTGCATGGATGCTTACATAAACAATGAATGGGAAGCGTGGAAAGGACGGAGGCTGTGGACATGTACCATGACAGCTACTGCTGGTTGAGCTATACAGAATGCCTGACTTACTTTATAATATTTCATTATATTCTGAATTGTCACCTGCTGCCTGAATTTAGTGTTTTTCTTAACATAAATAAAAATGGTGTTCTGATGCCAGCACTGTGTTTAACTGAGGAGGAGGGCAGCTACTGCATCCCTGTTTGTGCAACAAGCAGTGTGAGCAGATTGTGAACCTGTCAATGTAGATGCATCTTACTACCTGAATAATGCACCATTTAATAGCAGGAAAATACTGGGCCAGACTTTAGATCAGGTTTTTGTTGGTCAACGGCACAATCGCTTTCTGCTGCCTCAAGATAGCAATGTACTGTAATACAGTGACATCATTAGCAGAATAGCGGCCAACTTTGTTACTTGAAAAAAATCTCCAAACCCTATTTTGAGATATTAGTGGCCAGTTGGCACATGAAATAAAATTCAAACAGTCTTTAATATTCCAGTCTTATTCCACGTCAAGCACTGACTCTATCAGCAAATAAAGTACGTAACAACTTTGAACTAGCAAGACATCAGTGGACATTGGACATTGGAAAGTTTGGTTGACCCATCAGACCTACAGCCCCCTGGCTTTGATTCAGATGTAATATTCTGTAATAAAGCTTTCAGCTGACAGAAGGGCTGTAGCGAACACAGCTGTATGCACATCATGTCTGTAGCATCACTTGTCCTCAGTCCTGTAGCCATCAGCCAAATCTGCCGATGCTAGGCTGCTTCACCAATCATTCTCAACCTGTTTGTTTTCACAGAGTCATATGGGAGAAATTAGGGATTTTAATGGGCAATGCCCAAATCTCCACTCTACAAATCCAGCTGTGGAAACATTCAAGTAGCCACTAGACATTAAACAGGAGTGGAAGCCTGCTCCAACATGCTGTGAAATTCACCTCAGCAACCAAGCCTGCAAATATTCAAATATATCCAATTCCTAACTACATCTACTGTCATGTATAAT
Organism: Pterois miles; assembly: GCA_947000775.1. Taxonomy (NCBI): domain Eukaryota; kingdom Metazoa; phylum Chordata; class Actinopteri; order Perciformes; family Scorpaenidae; genus Pterois; species Pterois miles. The sequence goes on along the minus strand of CAMQGK010000005.1, from coordinate 2,525,965 downwards.
CACTGTTCACCGCAGCCATTAATCCGTGTCAACAGCTCCTTTAAAGCTACTATGAGGAAGTTTATTTTCTGGATTATTACCTGCTGTCAATCCCAATCTGAACTGATAAATCCTTGTTTATGTTTTTTTTAATGTTTTACTCTAAAATTAGCCCTAGTTTGAGACAAAGTACTAACTTATAGTTATTGTGGCCTCTCCTGACTTGGTTACAGCGTTACCTTCTGTCATCCTGCCTCTTCTTCATTCCTCCAGGAAACGAACATCTCCAGCCAAGGATGAGCACATGGCGGGTGTGAAGGACTCACTGCTAGCCCACTCCTCAGACCCTGTGGAGATGAGGAGACTCAACTATCAGACACAAGGCATGCACACACGCACACACACACACACACACACACACACACACACACACACACACAGTCCCTAGCACCTATGAGGTCATATTTATTCATACTGACCCATACATGCATATACAGCCATGCCTGCAAGAAGACTGAGGTCCAGATTGTCTGTTGTACCCTGTGTGAATAATAATACAGACAGATATCTGCTTATGTTTTCGTCTCTGGCCCCATCAGCATGCTACACACTGTAGGGTATTACAAATGATCAAATGGTAATTGTACTTCAACTGCAGAGAGAACCAGGCCATTATTACCTCCGCCAAGGAGGTTATGTTTTTGCCGGTGTTTATCTGTCTGTTTGTTTGTCTGTTTGTCTCTGTTCAAGATAACTCAAAAATTTATGGACGGATTTTGATGAAATTTTCAGGGTGTGTCGAAATGTGAAAAGGAAGAACTGATTTCATTTTGGGGGTGATCCGGAAGAAATCCTGGATTCTGGATGACTTTGAAATTTTCGTTAACATTGGGGTAAATGGGACCCAAAAAATTGTTTCTCAATATTTCTGGTAATTGTTGCCCAAAGCTCATGAAATTTGACTCAGGGATTTACAATGTGTACTTCTATCAAATCCCAAAGGCTGATCCAGATCTGATCCAGATGGCGGATTTTATAGCAATTTATATAAAACAAATGGGGGTACTCTTACATTTTGGCCTACTGTGCATTTAATATTAGAGCTAGAGATTTCTAACAAGCGGCATCGTGTAGCTGAGACAATTACGCATCTGAAGTATGTCAACGAATTTGATCTCGCTTTAATACTTGAGGAGATAGATCCAGAAGAAACCGCACGGCGGGGGGAAACTATGGTGCTTGGCGGAGGTCTGCGCTCTCCGAGTGCTTTTCTAGTTTAAAACATACTTCTATAGAGTTGTGAAGTGGAAGTTAATTTGGTGTCCCTGGTTCTGGAAGTAAATATAAGAAGTAAGAAAACATATTCACTTTATTCTTTTGGTGTTTCTGTAGAAATTATGATGAGCATAACTTCTGGTGAGGTAGCGGTAGCTTTTCCTGAACCGAACTAAGTAGTTTGTTGCCTAAGCCCAACCAAGTCAATTTATTCCTAAACCTAACTAAGTACTTTTATTTTGAAAAGACAGAAACGGACATGTCACATCTTATTGTGTTCGGATACGAAGATGACGGATACGTCGTTGTCATAGCTACAAAAATTAAAATGTGATTTAAGGTGAAGGGACGATCATGGTCATGTTTAAAACAAACAGCAGTCTCTTGTGTTTGTAGATTCATCCATCCAACCTGACCTCTTCCACATAACATCACCTGACTTCCTCCATTCCTCATAATTAGTTTCAGTATTACATTTTTATTATTTTTTTTAATATTCTCTGTCTGTAACTCTCGTTCTCTTTACTTTCCGTCTGTGTCCTCAGTCACTCTCCTGTCTAACTTTCTTCATTTTCATCTACACCCTTCCAACTACTTGTCTTATCTCCTTCACCCAACTGTCTTTCAGTGGGAGGTTTAAATCTCAGTTTGTCATTGTGTTTCATCCATGATCCTTTTCTCAATCACATGGGTGGCATTTACCTGTGGAAGCAGTGGGAGGGAATCTGGCAGACGTTGTTTACACCAACAGAAATCCATCAACTCATTTGGCTGCCAACCTTTGTTCTCCCTGCGGCAAAAGCTCGCTGGGTGGCCCTGAAGCCTCTAAAACTTCCAGTTTACTCAAAACAACCACACAAACAAACTGACAGATCATGTCACCTTTACTCACACTATGAAAAAGTATGAACTGACAAAGATGCTTCCCTGTACTTCAGTATTTACATTTCATGCTTCTTTTTTTCAATTACCACCAAGCTAAATACTTCATGTAACATTTATTTCACAGTTCTGGTGCCAAGTAATTATAATTAGTTACTCAAATATTTATTTAAGGAGAATTTCTGTTGTGAATTTAATAGCGTACATGTTCAACTGAAAATATTTTTGTAATATTTTTTAAATATTTTATGCGTACATGTTTAGCGTTAAGTAAAATACAGTACTGTCATTTCCATGTGAAGTGACAGAATGCATTATCAGTCTAAATGCGAGGTGTTGCGTTAAAGACTGCACTACCCATAACTCTAGAGACCAATAAGGTTGACACAAACTACATGGTCCAGATTTTTAATCTGAAATTGTCACATGTTTAAAAATAAATACAACCTCATGTTGTGTCCATCACATTTACACACAGCTCTGAAACTTTGGAACAGATTCAGTTTTTTTTTTTTTGTGTCAAAAGGCAAAAGAGGGTCGTTTGACCACTCAGGTTCAGTATGTGTGAAAATGTCATCATCCAAAATAGCATGATAAATATTCACTTCATCTCCCAGCACAAAGCATTTTACGACATACAGAATATAAGATGATAGAGATGCTGAATTTAAAGGTAGTTTGCTGTCATGGTTGTAAAACAAACGATGTATGAAAGATTAGACAGTGGTGATTGTGCTCCAGTCAGCTAAACGTTAGCTACCTGTTCATGTCATTCATTCATTCATTAGTCCCATTTGGGACGAGCACCAACCAACACACCCAAATCATTAACTCGTAGAAAAACGAAACACTTCAGCCTCAGTGTACAAGGTTTCTGCTTGTAACAACTTTTATTGTTTGACGGATTAAAAAAATGCATACAGAAACAAATGGACTTGGTGTGCAAAGATCTTTAGTGAGGTGTGTTCAAGCAAGTCAGCCTCTGGCTTTGAATTCTGACTAGTCATAATTCCAGTTCAAGATATCTTTAATTCACCTCAATTCAACATATCCACATTGTCCTTTTTAGATATCTTGAATTACATTTTGACTAGTATGATATAGCAGATATCTGTAATTACGTTAGAAGCTATTCAGACATACTATGGCAGTGCAGCACAGTCGTGACAACTCACAAAGTGTCTGGAGACAATGCTGTGAATTTGTACCACAACTCTCTAGCGAACAAATCTCTCGCTTTCCTTTTTCAAACAATTGCTTGATGATGAGCTGTTTCTTTTTCATGGCATTTTATAACGATCTGATTCACAACAAAAGCCTCTGTTAACACTGTTCGGATGCTTTGTTGGGCCAATATCCAATGAATTATCCAATTCTGACTAGTCATAATGACGGTCAAAATATCTATAACTGTTATTTAGGACAGTGAGGAGATGCCCCGAGCGATTACATCTCCCGTCCAGCTCATGAAACATCCCATTAAGCTATTGCAGCGTTCTCTTTCAATACTGGACCAAAGATTGTTGTCCCCATTAGTCACTAAGATACAAATCATCGGAAAATAGGGTCCAGGTTGAAAAATGCCAAAGTTACCCTTTAAGGTTAATGGAGATGTATTTCAGAAAGTTTAATCTTACCTGAGGAGCTTTTTTAGGTATTTTTGGGACTCAGTGTGGGCAAACTTTCAGTGAATGGAAACATAATGTGACCATGTCTTCAGGTGGTGGACAGACCAGCTGACCAACAACCAGTGACCAACATTGCCTCCCCTTGCATGGCTAAACTGAAGTCACTTCATCTGTACTAAGATGCGATGAATATAAGAACATATTTTCAAAGCATACAGTTCCTTTCTCAGTGCTTCCTGTGCTCTTTCCTTTCCTCTGTTTCCTCCTAACTGACCCCTGTTCTGTTTGTTTCACCTGGTCTTTCCCTCGCAGGTTCCAGCGCCCTCACTTGCCCGAATACTCCAAGTTAGTTTTCATCCCTCTTGTGTTTTATTGAGGTTTCCTCCCATTCCTGCCACCTTCCCTTTATTTCCTCTTATTTAACCCAATCACCCTTACTCATGGTCTGTCCATATCAGCCATCCACACAGAGTTGAAATGAAATACAATAGAAAGACAAAGAAATTAATACCGCAACAAACAGTGTAAGATGGTACTCTTACACCCCTTTCCACTCACCAGTAGAGAGGCAAAGTCTCGTCTCCTCCGGTGGACCCAATGGGATCTGTTCTTCACAATATATACTGTTTGGGGTAGTCAACGACAAGAGACAAATATTTTTTGGATCCCATGAACCGAGCATATGTATGAAGTTTTTCAATTTAAAAGATAATTTTGCAAGTCAAGAAACTCACAGTTTTTCATAGTGTCATTTTACCGATATAATGATATACGTATAGCGCTCTGTGTGTCTGTCCATCCTTCTGTCTGTTGTCATTTCCAGAGCAGAACTTTGAAACTACTTGATTTAGGAGCTATAAATTTGCTATGATGGTTGACAGTGTGGTGTATTTGTGCCTTTTGGGGGGTTAGAAGTCCAGGGTGTCCAAATTTTTTTTTCAATTTTGGCCAAAATTTGTGACTTTTCAACTTCTAATTTGTTTCCAGAGCAGAGCCCCCTACTGGCAACAAGAAATGACATGTTTTCTATTTTAATATACTTCTCCTTGCAGGTTGACCAGATCCAACTTAAATGTGGTCAGAAAAGCCTTAAGACCTTGATGATGCTTTATTGTGAAGATTGTGAGTTTTCGTTGAGCCGCGCTGCCGTAGCATGGCAGCCATTTGGCGTGATGCACCATGAAACAGGAAGTTGTTGTAACTTGAGCATACTTTGTTAAATCTGCTCCAGATATCTCAGCCATGATGGTGGTCGAGGCCTGAGCTCATTCACATGCCAATATAGACTCATAGCCTCGCCCCAACATGTTACCCATGCCCCCTTTCATTACTCATGAACTGTGTGTCACAGAGCCTTGTGGGAGGTGTCCTATTGCTCAGCAGAGACTGCTTGTTTCATCGGTTAAGGTTTTCCATTCCCCTAATATATAGTCATGCCCCCTTTCATAATGCATGAACGGTTCTTTGTAGACTCATGTGGCAGGAGTTCTGGCTTGATTTCACCTGGCCGCGTCAATCGGCGTCCTGCCAGCCCGTTCTTCGCTGCTTGCAGTTTTAATTTTCAACTTCTATTGCATTTCTGGAGCAGAACTCCAAAACTATTTAACTTAGGAACTTCAAAGTTGGTATGATGGTTGACGGGGCTGAGGGAGCGGGATGAGCAGGAGAATGTGAGCTATGCTCACTTCTGCCTTGTTTAGTTTTGTGTGAAACCACTCAGTTAACTACATCTCTCATCTCGCACAATATACGTCTCCAACGCTACCCAGCTAGCTAACCTAGCTATGTTCAATGCACAAATGAAACGTCATCTTACCAGATGTGTTTTATCCAGTGACTCCTGGTCTTTTATCAGCTGGGTAGAGACAGAATGAGTCAGACTGGTTGCTGGTGTGAGTACATCCCAGTAGGAAAAACATGCGTCGCTGCTTTTGGGTATGTCGTCTTTCTAATTATGTGTTTTCACAGTCTAGTACTTCAACAGTTTTACTATATACTGCAACTTTCTTGACTTGCAAAATTATGTTTTAAATTGACAATCATCATATGTGTGATTCATGGTGTAAATCAAACAGGATCCAAAGATATTTGTCTCTCACCGTTAACTACACATATTTTTTTCTGAAGGTCTGATCGTGGGCCACTGGAAGGGGTGGGAATTCACTTCTCCATTGCTTTATGGGATTTCTTTAACCAATCAGCATGTTCGTTGATGCTCACATCACCAGTGTGGTTATGGGATGCTGCTGAAGAGCTGCACAGTCATACATCCTCTCTGCTCACGACACAGTGCCTTCACTGTCACCCCACATCACTGCTCACTGTGTGTGTGTGTGTGTGTGTGTGTGTGTGTGTGCCGTGCGTGTGTGTGCGTGCACGCGCACATGCGTTTGTGCTTGCATGCAGTGGACTGTACTCACCACTCCATCTCTCCCTGCAGGGATGAGGGAACATCCTCCCATTGCTATCTGTGACCTGGCCGACTACATAGAGAGACTCAAGGCCAACGACGGTCTGCGCTTCTCTCAGGAGTACGAGGTAACTTCCTGCTCTCATGCATGGCTTTTAAATGAAGCAACTTACTTTTCTGTAGGGATGCACCCACTGCAAAATCACAGGCCGATACCAATGTTTAAAATGAAAATTTGTCCAATAGCCGATACCAATGTTCTGTTGTTTATCTTGTTGTTATTTATTCCCCTTTGTTGCCAGGGAAACAAAAGACATCTTCGTTTAACCCTAGAACACTAACGTTAAAAAAGTCACACCATCACAACGGAATACCACACCCCCCCCCACCAACAAAACACCGACGCCCCCCAGGGAGGAGAAACAAACACAACACAGAAGCAGCCAACACCAGCCACCCGCCGGGCCCCGAGAGGTAAAAAAGAACTGAACTGCCTTCACTCTTAGAGTCATTCAGCCCTTCTTTCATATCTTGAAAGAGCACAAATTAAATCATACAAATTTATGAAACACGCTTTAAAATAAATAACTGCTTTAAAAGCCTGTATGAAAGTACCTACTCAATGAGAGGAATTTATTAATTCATTATTGGCTTTAGGTACCTTTCGTGGGTACCCATAGAACCCATTTTCATTCACATACTCTGAGGTCAGTGGTCAAGGGACACCTTTGAAAATGAAAACATTTGACAAACTCAATGGCAAAAATGAGTTACCTTTTATCAAAGTTTGATCCACTTTTGTAGCATATATGTAAACTATATTTTTTACACAAGTTATTTAATATTTAGCAATAGCTTTAAATGATAAAAGATTCACTCTTTATTTGAATGTCGGTTTGGGCTCAGAGACTACAAACTAAACTGAAAGATATTGGTGTTTACCAGGCTGGGATGGTCTCATGAAAATACTCTTTTGGGCTGCATTATGGGAAATGTAGGATCCAGCAGCTTTATCTATGTTAGGCACAAAACATCAGCCTCTGTTGCATTGACTTTGACCTTTTTTTTTTTGCCAGTCTCACAACTTCATGAAAATCCTTTCAGTTAATTATTATGTGGTGCAGGAAGCAAATGTCTCGCACTCCTGTTAGTTTTCTTAAAAGTCAATATTTACATTTCTTGATATATTAAAACTTGTAAACATATCTTTTGTTTTTCTTCTTTTCACGAGAGCATTTTAGTGCCAGAGCAGAAAAATAAATACTACATTTATTTCTTCTTGCCAGGGTAAAATGCCTCTGAAATAGCAACTCAAGGACTGTAAAACTGTCCACTGAAAGCCAGAGTTATGAAATAGTTGTACAGTATGTGGGTGAGCTCCTTGTGGCAAGGTGACACAGGTTTCATCAGAGTGTTTTGAGACTGTGGTCAGAGAGGAGAGGCAAATAAATATATAGTATACAGTTCATTCAGTTGACCCTACAGTTTTTTTTTGGGGGGGGGGGGGGGGGTTTGTGCTACATAGTGATGTTGGAGTGCGTTTTGTTTCTGCAGGCCAGGGATAAATATATATTTTCCCATGCTGGAAATCAAAATTCTATTTTCTCATTAAAATGCCTCACACAGTATATTTTCTGTCATGTGTTTTTGCTCATGTATTGAGCTGGCTTACCAATGCACAGTTAAAGTTCAGTATTGGTTAAAAAAAAAAAATGAAAAGGATGCCACTAAGAATGCATAAATCTCTGCCTCCTTTTCAAGAATAATATCCCAGTGGCTTTTACCTACTGTAAAAGCCATAGAGGGATTATGGCTTGTTGATGTCCTACAAAGGAAGGTAATTTGCATTTAAAGTGGTGAATTTCCAAGCGGATAAACCAGGACAGATGGATGCACTGTTTATGCACCCCAGAAGTAAGGGGGCATATAAATTATGAAAAAGCAAGTGAATCAACTTTTTTACCTTTTCTCTTATGCAATATGGTTAAATGGAGGGAACACTGTGGTGATATGTTGTTGCATTTACCAAACAAGACAACATTGAATTCAGTTTAGAACGTGTTGGTGAGCCTTGCTTCAAACAAAACATGTCTAAATAGAAGTATTCAAATGAAACAAATCTCCAATGATGAGTATGCTTATCAAAGGAAGAGACTTTAGAGATTCGGTCCACAATGTACTGGAGCACACAGATTTAATTCATTGTATTTTAAATGTAATATTATTAGCAAACTTTTCAACTAGGGATGTCAGTCAATTCAAATATTTAATCACGATTGTCCTTAGTTAAACATGATTAATCGCAAATTAATCACACATTTTTTATATTTTAAAAATGTATCTTAAAGGGAGATTTGTCAAGTATTTTATACTCTTATCAACATTGGAGTTGGCAAATATGCTGCTTTATAAAAAGTATATACAGTATATCCAGTATGTACTATTAGAAATCAGTTACCACAAAACCATGACAGATATTGTCCAGAAATCCTCAGTAACCCCTGAGTGCCCTCAGGTACTGCATTATAAATAAAATATAAATAAAAGTCTCAAATCATAACATGGCAAACTGCAGCCCAACAGGCAGCAACAGCTGTCAGTGTGGCAGTGTGCTGACTTGACTATGACTTGATCCGAACTGACTGATGATCATCTGTAAAGACGAGACTTGTGATTTCCCACATGACCCATTTTCATTCACATATCTTGAGGTCAGAGGTCACAATCTGTACAGGATACGACATCCTCTGTCCCTAACCCTAACCACCCTCTCATCAAATAAGGAAAAACTCCCCAACAAACTAGAACTAGAACTAGAAACATACCATACACTGAAATAGAAACATACCATACACTCCTGGCCCATGGCAGTGCCTTCACATTCTGCCCATTATTACTGAAAACATCAGTTACAAGGCATAACGCTGGCAGAGTCCAACACCCACCGAGAACAGTCCAGGATAGGGACTCAACTCTTGCTCTGCTCATACAAGGACTAAATGCCTCATAGCAACACCTCGAGCACCATGTATTCTTACGGCGTAGACACCCTGAGGGACACAGTGATTAGCCACCTCCAGATCCAAAAACATAAGTAATCAAGAAGGAAACCAGCTCTCACAGCAGCTGATGCTGTAGTACTCAATAAACTTTGATCTCTCAGTGACACACACACACACTCACACACACACATAGTATGTCCTCCTGCGTCCTGTTGCACTGGAGCAGCCATTAGTCTATAGTAAGAGCAGTAGGGCTTGAAATGAAAAGCTGATAATGGCTGTGTTTAAAATGAGACCTGCCAGAGGATCTCACAGCTTGTTACATCTGATGAATGAGCCAGTGTATTTGGGGAGACCACTTCATATACAGCATATGGCCTCTGCAACAGTAATCCTCTTCATCACATAATGATGATTATATCTATTTCTTAGCCGTATCAAATGAGTAAAAGCTGGTTTACACTAGCAAAACTTAGTTTTGGCTGTTAACTGAGCCTCGGGGCTCCCTGGCACAGCTATCTGGTTCATATCTGCATTAGCTGGCTGCAGCTCTCATTTGTGTTGTAATATTTGTGATTAAGTGGAAATTCAGAGCATATCTATGATTGCAGAATTGCCTCCACACAGCTCTCAACACGGCGATGGCAAAGCCAACGGTTAGCAGCTAACAGTGTTAACCTGGACGGGACTGGAGGGTGGGTGCTATGCTTCTGAGACAAGGCTGTGGGTTGGGATGGTGTTGTCAGCTGTAACTACCATACAAAACCACGTCTCCAGGTCTGAGGTTACATCCACATTAATATGTTTTCCTTTCTCTGTCCATACTACCATGCCTGAAAACATACATCACATGACCATTCATGTACACTGGACATGTGTGTGCCGGTGTTGTAGCGGCAGCAGGTTGGTTGTTAGTTGCAGAAAAGTCCATGAAAGAAGTACAGCAATGATGAAAAGCAAGGCCAGAGACTTCTTTGTTTGGACCGACGCTGAGGTTGAGCTGTTACAGAAAACACACGTTCAACATGGCGTTCACAGGTGTTCAACATGGCAGAGAACACAACAGATGTTTGTTGTCTTCCAGAAAAGGTGATAGGGCGTGACGAATCAGAGCAGGACACAACATGACTGATAAAACCCACACAAGAAGCGAACATGAGGTCATCGTTTTTAAAGCTCTCCGTTTCTGCCTATCCAGACTGAAACATAGCCCTGGTGTTTTAAAACTGAAAACAGGGTCAGCAACTGAATTTCCCCACTGTGGGACTAATAAAGGAATATCTTTCTTTCTTTCTTTCTTTCTAAAACGTCTGCATTTAGGTGCTAGTGTGCTAGGCATTAATGTACCAAAAGTTGCATGTTTTAAAATGAAAATGCATTAGTGCTGAAGTGGCTTAAACTTGCATTCTTTCTAACAGCCAGCAGGGGGCGACTCCTCTGATGGCAAAAAGAAGTCTGATTGTATAGAAGTCTATGAGAAAATGAGCCTACGTCTCACTTGATTTACTACCGCAGTAAACATTGCAAATGTGTTTATGGTCTCAATCTACTTTCAGATCTTCTTCAATACAGCATGATGTTCATTTAGTAAATTATGGTCCCATTTAGAGTCAAATAGACCATAAAGCTGGGGATGCTTTAGGGTGTGGCAACCTTCTGATTGTCACAGACATACTGTACATATGGTCTGTACATTTGTATTTGTGTGTCCAAGGTACAAGAAATTAGATTTAGAGCTTTTATACAACACTGACCAAAGTGAATGTGATTCTCATAACAGTGTGATAAAAGATAGACGAGTTTGTGCCAGTGTAGTTAGTGAGGTTAGTGTTAAAAGCAGCCAGTAAGAACTCACGTAATGTGTGTTAAATCAAAGTGAATTGATATTCTTAACTCAGTGAATGTGGCAGCAGGTTCTGAACACAAATCCACATGCTTCATGGCCAGCTATTCCTCTCTTTGTGTTTACCTTCTTTGTTTTGCGTTGGCGGAACCGAAGATCCTTGAGTGTGATTACACTGACATACTCGGTAAGTGATCTCCATGTCGGTGGAGCACATTAGCAGTAATGTGAGTGGTTTGTCAGAGCAGCGTGGTGGAAGCCTTACCTAACAGGCTGTTAAATAAGATGTGCATTCAACCTCTTTCTCCGTTGTCATTATTATCAGTTGTAGACTGGGGGGCTGAGCAGCCATCCAGCCAGTCAGGGGGAAAAGCAGCAGGATATTAGAGTCCTTTTTGCTGTCGCTTTTTGCTCGCACATGTGTGCATATGGGTGTGTGTTTGTTTTCCAGATGATACGAGATAAGTAGAAGCGTGAAAGGTCAAGTCATGAATAACAATTTTCAGCATGTCATTATTCAGCTAAACCTGCGCCTGCATTCACAGCCAGCAATCGATAGAGACCAATCCTCAGGCAGCATAGTGAGAACAGCTCCCATCAGAGAGCACGCTTCCACAAGCTGGGCCACAAGTATGGCTTCCCATCTCACATACAGGCCAAAACCCACAATGCCTCACCATCGATGAGGGAGAAGGCAGAAGAATTTATTCCATTTCTTTACTTGTCTTCATGGAATAAATATACAAATGTCAGTTATAAACATGAGAAATAATTCACTACAACAAAAAAAGTTTTTATAATAATCATCCAATTATAGTGATCAATTTGACCCAGAAGAGGTTCCCACTTTATTGGACAATGTGAAATTTTGAGCTGATGGTGAGGCTAGAGGAAAAGTGAGACGCCCACAATGTGAAGGTGCTTCCTAGTGTTGATGTATGACCCAATCTCAACTGAGGTATCACTATTTTATTCCCTGTCACTTTTGGCTGTGTTGAGAAATAAAATCGAACACAAATCTGTTTCTGTCCTAAACCGATCTGCATAGCTTTCATAGCATCACTGGATCTGTTCTTTGTTAATATCAGGCACCAAGCTGGTAGGTGGAAGGCTGGAAGGGGTAGAGTCCAGTTTCTATCCAGGGGACATAAAGATCATCCAGCACTTTTCATATTATAGAGCCTCAGGCTGGGGGAGGGATGACAAATTAGTTTCTGTGTCACATTTATTGGTCTGGACTCTTCGCTCCAAGCTCTGACAGGCTTTAAAAAGCTGAAAAGAATTGATACTATTGTAATAAATGGTTACCCGCTCTCTCTCTCCCTCCCACAATTGTATATCCCTCTCTCCCACTCTCCCCTCCTCTGTGTGCTAGTCTATTGATCCAGGACAGCAGTTCACCTGGGAGCACTCCAACCTGGAGGTCAACAAGCCAAAGAACCGCTATGCAAATGTTATTGCCTACGACCACTCCAGGGTCATCCTCACACCTGTGGATGGTGAGGGCTTTACACAGCATCATTCAGGGCTTTGTTTCACCTCAACCACAGAGAGAAACAGGCCTTTATTTAAAACTTGCCTTTATTTCTGGTTTCCTATGTGTCGTAAGTGTATTTCAGCATATTTTATTAAGAGCCCCACTGTTTTCTCCCATTGCAGGAGTTCCAGGGAGCGACTACGTCAACGCCAACTACATCGATGGCTACAGGAAGCAGAATGCTTACATTGCCACACAGGGGCCGCTGCCCGAGACGCTGAGTGACTTCTGGAGGATGGTGTGGGAGCAGAGGACCTGCACCATCATTATGATGACCCGCCTAGAGGAGAAATCACGGGTGAGCCTCTCATGTTGAGAAATAGTCAAAATGATTGTGTGATGTCTGTGACCTTGGTTTAACAGTGCTTTTATCAAAGAAGAAGAACAGGCTTTAAAGGGCACTCTTTCCAGTCAGCTGTTAACAAAAAGCAGTGACATTGGTTACCAAAGTAAGCTAATTAATAAAGTTATGAATAATGTGAATGTTAGCACTAGCTCAGTCAAAGTTAGCCATGCTAAATGTGGAAATAAGTGAAAGGAAAGGGTTAGTTTTTTTTTTTTTTTTTTTTTGAAATGGTTGTTTGTATTCTTCCACATCCTGCGAGGTAAAATTTGTGAATGGAGTGTCGCCAGTCACGGCGTACCACTATGGCAGAAATACATGCGGAAAAGTCCAGCCAGCAACAGGTAGAGTTCCCACGAGGGGATCCTCCCACGTGACCGCTGCTGAGTGGCCATCCTTGACCCGCCGAGCTGGGTGAATGTAAAGAAACACTATGTACACACAAAAGGACACACAGCAACAAAATACAAATAGGGGGTCAAAATGCAAGATGGGAGGGTCTGGAAGAAGAGTGTCCCATACATCAGTAAAGTGATCTGCTCTGTGGACTTGGCTCTGCACCAGCATCATCCTGCGGGCGGACATGAGGTATGGGGCATTCACAGCCAGTCAGATGGCAGAGAAGAGCTAGCAGGGCAGGCACCGTTTTCATATGAGTAATGATTTCAGCCCTCTTTCACACTGTTAATAACTCCACAACCAAGGGGCAGAACTGAGTGCCACAGTGCTGTGCCATTATTATTTGTGACAGAGACCATCAGCCTTCTGCCAGAGCCAATAACGCTCGTCTGTGGTTCAACCAGAGGTGCAAGAAATATGAGATGCTTTGACCGGCGGCCTCGGGTAATGGCTGCCGCTGATAACCAAATTGTTTTTGCTGATGTGCATCCCAGTTTACATGTCTTAAAAGCAATGTAGTTATGTTAAAAATCATGTTATTACTTACAGACAATTCTGAAACAAGTCTAAATTGTTTAAGTCACCAACAATGCAGTGCAGCATTAGATACACTCCACTATACAAATACGATGGATGAGGACAACAATATAGAGATTTTTTATTATTAGTTATTCCATAAAATGGCACAATGATATTCATTTTCCTGTCCTTATGAAAAAGGTGATCCTGAGAGACAGAACCAACAGTTGCCTCTCTGCATCGTCTCACACTATTGTCTCACAAACATAGGCCACGCCCACAGCTGCCAGTAGCTCCTCACAGGACATTGATGGGTCCATGATCTGGCATTACTTGAGGCCTGACAAGATAGACTTTCATGTGATGTTTGATCTTGTGATTCTCGCATGATCTTGTGACATTGCTGGAATCTAGCTGCTGTACAAGGTTAGGAGGCCTCTACCAAGGCAACAAGTTCTTACTCCCAGCTCTTCAAATACCGCTGTTTGGTAAGACACTGATGCACAGAGGCACCCTTAAGTGTTATTTGATGGTCGGAGCAAGTGACATAGTATTAATGGTGTGAGAGTGACAAAATGGCGGTGGATGAATCAAACAAGAACAACATTTTCAACCAGGAGATCTGTGTTCGTGTCCTGTGTAAAACTAATAGTAACGTTGTCACATGACTCATCGGTGCCGTGAGTCACATGAGTCATTAGTCACGTGACTATATCCTTAGTTGCGTGAGTGGCCAAAGGCTGCCTAGCCCTACACTTAGCCGCAGGCCTTGCACGACAACCCGCTGACGCCACTGACACCACATCCACACCCAGGTCTATGAAGCGTAATCCCCCCCATCTGTTATGCCATGCTCCTGCGGCCACCAGTGCCCTCCAGTCAGCACTGATGTCCAACTGTATGCTGCTTCACCCCCTGTCATCCTCTGCATCCATCTGCCCCATAGCCAATAGGGGAATAACAATGGCAACGCTAACGGGGCACACTCTGATTGTACCAATTTGTTCTGTGACTCTGTGAGTCTTTTTAATCTGAACTCTGTCTCAACTAATGGTCCTTTTGCATTGCATCACAAAGTGTATGTATATCTTTTACTTGTAGTAAATACTGTATAAACTATATTGCTTTTTACTCACCCTACAACTATTGATTGTCAATATAAATGAGGGGGTCCAAAGAGTTTAAGAAACCCGTGCATGCTGTATTGATGCTAATTTAGACTCATTTTGTCTGTGAAGCAGCAACAGACAGCTGTTTTCAAAGAAGAGGTTCTAAAACCCTCCACTGTCCACTACCCGCAGCAAACCCGCTCCATCCAACAGCTCAGCTTGACTGGCTGTACTTCTTCCTCCTTCGTTTCAGACATTTAATATTTATTTATGTTGATTATTTCTTTATTGACAGTTTGCTTTATGTTTACTGTTCATCACTAATATTGATACTGATATCAGAGCTTTGTCAGTAGTAGTGTTAAAAATGTTAAGTTTGTCTTGATGGTGATGCTAAATAAAAACCCATGGGGTGTTAAAATCGAAATGTTGTTTTCCAGCTGAGGCTCAAGGATGATATTAGAAGAAAGGTGAGGGGGGCAGCAAAACAATTCTCTGCAAATCATGAATGTCAACAACAATGCATGTCAATCTGATAAATAGTGGACATCATATTGCACCCTGGACCAAAGTGTTGGATGGATGGATGGTCAGATGATCTGGTCAACATCACCATCCTTAGGAGCTGTCGCTAGCACATAGAAAATGTAAAAGTTCAGAACAGTAGCCAAAGATACCAGCTGTCCTCACCCCTCAGTTCTACTCACCTGCTGCTGTCCCCAAAACTGCAACAATATCAATATTGTTTGGTGTGTGCGTGTGTGTGTGTCCGTGTGTGTGTGTGCAGGTGAAATGTGACCAGTATTGGCCCAGTCGAGGCACAGAGACGTATGGGATGATCCAGGTGACCATGCTGGACACTGTGGAGCTGGCTACGTATAGTGTACGCACATTCACCCTCTATAAGGTGAGAACCCTATACTGTATGTTTACGATATATATATATGAAATATGACCATGTATGGCAGCAAAGCAAGTTCTAGCTCACTGACAGCAGACGGCTCTGATGGTTTGTTCCAAAAGAGCACTAAAGCCCCTCTCAGACCTTATTATGTAAATGTGACGCCATTTTAACATGTCTCATGTCTGAATAAGCACCCTGGCAGCTTTTACACAAGTCAAGATAGCAGAGTTACTGGGTCGGTCTTTTAGCGTGTCCATAAGACCTTCAACCCTGAAGGTTAATGTAAAGGCTGCAGCAGCACAAGGTGAAGCATGCACACAAACTCATTTTAATAAACTAGGAAACACCATAAATGAGAGCACATCAGTGTATAAAACTGTTCCCCCTCACTGTGGCACACTGTCACACACAAGCAGTAGAAATCACTATCTATAAACTAGTAGTGACAGTGTATCAGAGGAATCACCGACAATGCTAAAACAGCAAAACAAGGTCATTAGAGTTGCAGCCTGTGAGAGAACAAAAACAGTCTTCTTCCTCACTGTCATCATTTTTAAATCTCTCTCTACAGTCCCGTTTTGACTGCAGTAACTTAAGGAACCTTTTGAAGAACTCAAAAGAACAGTTTGAGTTTGTAGGAATGACAGTCACTCATGTTCTGCTTCATTCATACAATAAGGACGTACTCTAGTATCAATTTAGGACCATTTTTAATGTTTGATAACATTAAAAGTAAAGTTACACTTTGCCGTCGGCTTTCTGACTCATTTTCAAAAAGACAGAGAAAAAGAGAGATTGGGTGAGCGAGCTGAGAGGAATTAGAACACAGCTCGACGGTGCTGAATGAGAGGAAGAGAAGTTATTTTCTGATTGTTTCACAGCGTTTACGTTCTACAGCACAAACAAATAACCCTCAAACACTGAGCAGATGATTTACTGTGGCGACCGCGGTTTCATTTTCTTCCTCTGCATTTCATTCATCACATCCAATGTGTAAATATATGCAGCAGTAAATATCATCACAATGAGACAAAACATGTTTTTTAGAGTAAACAGGCAGACACACTGAACAACAGGCTGCAGTGTGTTCACTGCTGTGACAACCAGCAGCCCTCCTCTCATCTCCTGTTGCTTTTTCATATGTCAGCGGATTAATTAGCCTAATCTTTACAGGTCTTTAGACTACTATGGAAACGCAGACAAGAGTGGGCTGAAGGATCCTTAGTTCCTAATAGTCCCAGGACTAAAATTACCAGGAACTTCTTGGTGGAAACACAACTTTTCTCTCTGTTTCTCTCTCGCCAAATATCACTTGTGCAACACAGCTGTTTCAGGCATGTCTAAATAAACATTTATGTTAAAAACACCTTTGTCTGAGTGACACAAAGCTGTCACTTCAACAGAAAGACAGTAATGTTACATATTCCATATCTGAAAAGGTCTGAAGCGTCTAAGAAGAAGAAGATTGTGTTTTGGTGCTTGAATGAAGAAAATGTGAAAACAGTGGCTTCATGAGAGTTATGAATAAAAGTTACAATGCCTTCACTGTGGATGTGATGATAACTGGTTTGCCAGTGATAGTGCCATACCAGTGTAATTTATTAAGAACTCGTCGGTCATAATGCATTTGTGACGTACGCTAATTTCATCATGTGAAATTCTCACATTAATCGGTTGGATGATTTATCAATTACTACAATGCATTGTGTGTTAATGACTGTTGCAATTGATGGCTACTTGATCAAATTATGGGATTTTCAGATCACATTTTCATAAACGATAAAACGCGTGTCCATGTGTGCGTTGTGACAGAATGGCTCGAGCGAGAAGAGAGAGGTTCGACAGTTCCAGTTCATGGCCTGGCCTGACCATGGAGTGCCTGAGTATCCCACCCCAACACTGGCCTTTCTACGCAGAGTCAAGGCCTGTAATCCTCCAGACGCTGGGCCCATGGTGGTCCACTGCAGGTAAGCTAACTCGTACATTAACACAAAGGCCTCAGTGTGCTTCCGACAAAGTGTGCTGGATCATCTGATGTAGTCTGAAATCCATTTTCCAATGGCGTCCAACAATTTGTGTAAATGTCTGAAATAGACATACCAACAAGCATGCCCATGTTAAGCAATGAAGGGCCAGGTATGTTGAGGTGTGAAAGTAGGCAGGATTTTTGTGGGTACAACCGAGGGCAACTCCATGAATCACACGTGCCAAAGATATAAGATTATAACTTACAAAGCTACGTCGTTCCAGAGATAGTTAACCAGTTAAACACAACTCATGCAGACCGTTTTCAAAAACTGATACATCCATCCATGCATTGCCTTCTGCTCTTTGGAGCCGTATACAGGAGGACAGCAGGGTATTCCACATCCTTCCACATCCACATCACAACGTAGACCAGAGGAAAGAGATTACAGTGTATACGTTACCCACAATTATTTAGAAAAATTTTGCTTGATACTATTGACAGAAATGTTATCAAAGTAATTTTATTTAAAAAGAAACCCGAGAACTTCCCAGAAATCCTTGAAAAGTGTTATTTGTACACTGCACACAGTGCACCCATGTTTACCAACCCAGCTGGTGTGTGAAGCTTTATACCGAACATATCAAAGGAACAGGAGAATCCAGTCCACTTTTCCTGAGGCAGAGTGATCCCTCCCTGCTGTTTAACAGACATTCACATCACTTCTTCTGTGTAGTGAGGACAGTGTGATGTCGCAGTGATGAAGGGCTGAGGCAATACACTGGTATTCACTATACAACATGTGTCTGGCACGGTAACAGTTTTCTTTGTTGGGATTATTTCACTAGAAACCAAGTGTTGCTAAATTTAATGAAATATAAATGGTCCAGAAGACCTACAGGACAATGGTATCTTGTAATATGGTCTGTTCACAAAACAAATTGTCACCTCACATTATTTGCTGCTCAGTCAGAAACATTTACCAACTTGTATGGATGCAACCTAAAGGAATGCTTCACCCCCAAACCAACCATTTGTATATCTGTTACTCACCCCATGTTACCTTGAATTCTTGATGAAAACTTAGTTTTTGTCTCATGCCTCACAACGCGCGCACCATAATCCAAGTCTCATTGATCCAGTATCCAGATCCAGTATGCTCAGTACTTCCCAAACACACGCATCTTTGCTAAAATCTTACTATTTAAAACACTTTAGACTCAGCTGGACTGGCTCGGACGAGTAGCACGCCTGCACAAGCATCAGACTGCTTTTGCAGTGTTTTAAATAGTAAGTAACCTGCATCCCCAAGCAAACAGGGACAGGGAAGAGTAAATTATGTGTGTTGACTCAACAGAGATAACATTAAATGACAAAAGTTAATCCAGAATAAATATAGAGAATGCATGACAGCCTTACTGCATTATAAGATTATATTTTGAATTATTACCTGGCGCCTGAATTTGCTTTTTTTTCCCTTACATAAATAAAGACATTTCTACCATAATTTGGTACAGAATGCAGGGAATGAAGTGTTTCTCATATATTTTCTCTCATTTTTCTATAAGAGATCCATCCAATGCTCTAATAATGAATCCCACTTGATCATAAATTGGATTTTTTATTATCAGTATAGGTAACAGCCCCTAAACACTATTTAAAGGCAGATGTACTGCATGCAATATCATCTAAGGGTTATTATAGTCCAATAATTGGTATCATTGGAATAGTAGGTGTTTAATAATACAATCATAATTACTCTGAAACATGTAATAATCTCAATGTGATTATATGATATTCTTGCATTTTTTTATGTTCCTCAAATTTAAAACTTATGTATTAAAGTGTAACACTGGTGAATCCCTCAAATCAACATGTACTAACAAGATGTGACCAAATCGTGGATACAAACAAAAAGAGGAAAGTTCTCATATTGCTTCCTGCATGTTGACTCTATGATTTATTTGAATATAGAGCCAAAGAAGAGTAGTTGTAGTTGTAGTAGCCCAAGGTAAAAACGTAAAGGCCAATAAACACTAAATAATAGTGTCAACCTTAGACTGTACCTATAGATGGAAGATGCATCTCCATCTCCTCCCACTATACAAAAATCAAAATATCCAGGATATGGGAGCTTCCATCTTGAGATATTTGGTGCCTTCAAATGGAGTTTACTGTGTTTACAAGATGGGAGGTCATGTTCACAATATGCGCGTCATTCAAGTGGTTAAGTCATGAAGAACACCTCTGCTAAGCAACAGCAATATTAACGTTACTCTCCAAGCCAGAGTGCTAACAGTTTAGCAAGATAGCAAGTGGGTAACATAATGCAGAAATACTAAGGCATAACGACAGAGGATAAAGATGAGGCAGTTGAGAATATCAACATTTTCC
Organism: Pterois miles; assembly: GCA_947000775.1. Taxonomy (NCBI): domain Eukaryota; kingdom Metazoa; phylum Chordata; class Actinopteri; order Perciformes; family Scorpaenidae; genus Pterois; species Pterois miles. The sequence continues at coordinate 2,505,775 of CAMQGK010000005.1, read as the reverse complement.
TCAGAAATATTATGAAATTACCAAGAAAAACAATATATGACTAAAATTACAATATATACGATATTAACTTGTTATGCACCGACAAAAGACTTTCCATGGGCTCCACCATTTTTCACAACGAAAACAGACATGTCACAAGTCCTGAACGCTGTGCTTTCAGAAACTTTTCACTTATGAGGTCATGAATACGACATACAGCATTCATATGGACCCAACTCGAAAACACGACCCCATTTGAAGGCACCATTTGAACTCATTTGGAGGCAGAGAGTGCACAGTAATGATTGAAGTGTTGGAGCCACGAGGTCCCACCCACAAACTCTCCTGAGCCAATCCATCCTCCTTAGCACCACGGTAGCTGTTTGGCTAGAAAGTCACAACTAACCATAATATGTCTATAGCTACATTTATTGTCAAGGAGGTGGTTATGACCTATACTGCAGCCAGTCACCAGGGGGCTATTGAGAGGTTTCGGCTTAACTTTTGGGAGCTGTCATGTCGTCTGTCTTTATATACAGTCTATGGTGTCGACCAGGTTTTCTCTTTGTGCTCAGTGCCGGTGTGGGCCGTACAGGCTGCTTCATTGTGATCGAAGCCATGCTGGAGAGGATGAAACACGAGAAGTCGGTGGACATTTACGGTCATGTGACATGTATGCGAGCTCAGAGGAACTACATGGTGCAGACAGAGGATCAGTACATATTCATCCACGAGGCCCTGCTGGAGGCTGCAACATGTGGCAGTACAGAAGTCCCTGCCCGAAACCTGTACGCCCATATCCAGAAACTCACCCAGATCCCTCCCGGAGAGACCGTCACCACCATGGAACTGGAGTTTAAGGTTGGTGCTTCTTTGGTTTGGATTGTTTTGTGCACAGTGAGTTTGTACAGCTTGATAGTCCGTTTAAAGTGGCACTCTAATCACATAACTGCCTCTGTTGCATTTGTCTTGATTGACAGACTTTGTGATACAATATGGCATTATGAAATCAATCAGTGTTTGTGAAAAATGGTATCTTAACATAAAAACAGAAGTATAATCAATTCTGAGGCTAACCAGAGAACCATACAGATATCTGGTATATTGTACCAGATTTTCGCTCTTGTTAGGCAGCAGTCTTTTTAGGCTGAGGTTGCAAGGTTTCAATACTCTAAACCTAGTGATGTTGTTGAAATAACATTATTAAGAATGTGAATTTTGTTTCTGTTGTGCAAATGAAGAATGCAAGTTGAACTTGGCCAAAGTTTATACACCAATACACAGACTCTCCTGCCATACACAGTCAGAGCAGGGAAGTTGTCTTCATATTCTGGAGTTGGATTTGCATGTTTTCTTGATAAGCATCACCTGTGTTATTTTTCCTCCTTGTCAAAATGATTGTACTTTACAAATGGCTCCTGGAGTGCCACTGTAACTGGATGTTGCAGGGAGAGCTAGGTAAGAGGAAGGATTTTCATCTTCAGCCCATGTAACAGAGATGAACTCCTTCTCAGAGGAGGAGCTGCGAAAGCTTAATATATGAGCTTCAGATGACAGGCCAAAGGAGAGGGAGAGAGGAGGAGAGGGAAGGAGAGAGCACCGGGACAAGCTGGATGTCTGACGGCCTAAAGATAAGGGCCTACTGGTTTATGTGCTTTTACACAGGATGAGCTGCAGCACTGCACCCTTTGCTGCTCACTCCACACTGAGCGACACCACAGTGATTTAACCAGCCACACACGGGGGGTACGCCACAACCCAAATTATGCTGCTTGTTCAAGCAAGCAGGATAGCTGTAAATCCGGACAGAGCATAATTAGGTTTTGATCCTCAACTCAGTGCAAATTTTTTTCGCAAGCACTTGTCAGATTGACACTTGCCCTTGCCGTGCAGAGGAATCACATTAGAGCCTGTCAGCAAAACCAGCCCCAACAAAACACTCTCTTGGGATGTAACCTTTGAAAGTTTTATCCTGCTTGGTTTGCATTGGTGGCATGGCCATTTTCACAGGGTCCCTTGACCTCTGACCTCAAGATATATAAATGAAAATGGGTTCTGTGGGTACCCACGAGACAGACATGCCTACTTTATGATAATCACATGCAGTGTGCCATGTTATGATTTCAGCATTTTTTATGCTAAATGCAGTACCTGTGAGGGGTTCTGGACAATATTTGTTATTGTTTTGTGTTAATTGACTTCCAGTAGTTAATATTTGCATACGATTGCATAAGGCAAGCATTTTTGTCCACTTCCATGTTGATAAGGTAATAAATACTTGACAAAGTTCCCTTTAAGGTATATTCTGCACTGATGAAAAATGTGTGATTAATTTGCGGTTAATCACGATTAACTATGGACAATCATACCATTAAATATTGGAATTGATTGACAGCCCTAGTTAGTTTAGTATGTCTTTGGGCAGTGAGTCAAGCATGAGTGTCTGGATTTACGGGTTACCTTCCAGACATGACTGTTGTAGTACGCTAACTGCCATGTAAATTAAACCATTAAACCACCAAATTAAAGCAGTGGAGGAGTAACGTAACGAAACATAAAACACTGAATTCACATCAGAGCATCATTGCAGCGTGGCCTGCGGCGAGCTGCCGTGCTGCATCTATGACAAGCTGCAGCAGTCGCTCCCAAGTCCTGTAAGTTAATAAAATACCAATTATTTTTTTTAAAAACTAAGCGTTACTTTTGGATGGACCAGACGCTTGTTACATGCATAGTGTCTTTTCAAAATAAACTTTTGTTTTCACAGAGAGTTAGGCAACACAACCAATCAGGACACCATAGGCCTTTTCATAAGCATGGCTAACTTGGCACACCTGCTGTGCGTTGGGGCACAGAGTGGGATCAGAAAGAGGGCATCATTACAGGAGGGTAGGCTGTAATCAGAGAGTTATGCCATCATGATGAAGTGACAGTTTGGGAGTCCTGTAGTGAGTTTTCCTCAAAGGAATCTTATTGTTGTCTGGGACGACGGAAATTATTTTTCAACTTTAGTTTTGAAGCCAAACAATCTCTATCACATCATGTTGCTCGCCACAGTCTGTGAAAATTTAAAATTTGAAGCTCAGATGACATTTTGGCCAGGATGGAGACACCGGTTGAAAGACTGACAGGAACGGACGGCCCTGAGGGAGTTATAAGCGGAGCAAAATGCCTGTTGATTGATGACTGTGTAGAGTAATTAAACAAAATGACCTGTTCGATGTGCACAAAAGCACCAAGGGTTTAGTGGTTCAAAACTGCACAAAATATAACCAGCAGATCTGCCATGTCTGTGTATAATTGTGGTTTGACAGCCCACAACATCACTCTAGTTAGAGACTACAGCAGAGTGCCCTGTGCTGGCTCTCTATATATTTACTTATCTTGTATGCACAAATGAACGTGATAAACGTCTATGTAAGTATGATATTGTTATCATTATTTAAATTGTGGTGAAAACTTGGACAGTTTACTAGTGACTGTTGCTGGGACATTTGAGTGTTTTACAGATATTTGTCAGGACTCGGGACACCCAGCTTGAAACCGGGACAGTCTGGACAAACTGAGACAGTCCCAGACAAACTGGGATGTATAATTTTGTTAAGTATATCTCTGATAAGTACATAAGGAGTATACTAATAGCAAACTTGAATAAACTTCTTTTTGGTAAGGGTGCCCTTTAACAGTCTTGCTAACATACCACATTCCACCGAGACTGGTTGTATTAAGAGCAGAAGTGAACAATGGAGACAGTGGGTGTAGCTGTAGAGCTGGTGCTGAGAATCGGATGTCTGAGGAGCATCAGCGATATACAGTACATGTCCTCCTTTCTTTGCCCGCAGAAACTGGCCAACTCTAAAGCACATACCTCAAGATTCATCAGTGCCAACCTGCCGTGTAACAAATTCAAAAACCGTCTGGTGAACATCATGCCTTTCGAGTCCACCCGTGTCTGCCTGCAGCCAATCAGAGGGGTGGAGGGCTCTGACTATATCAACGCCAGCTTCATTGATGGATACAGGTGAGTCTACAGAAACTATTTCACTGTGGCGTGTGACACACAGGGACACTGAAAGAGGATACTGCAAAACAGGATGTGCTGAGCAGCTGCACCTCTAATGAATGTGGAGGTGGACCTTTTCTCTGGCAGCTGACAGCAATGAAATACAGGCTGACATGGGGTCCAGTGTTTCACTGTCAAAACAAATTGATCTTATTGACAGGCCTGTTAATTATCTCCTGTTTTTCCCCTGTTGTAAATGGATGTCCTGTTTGGGGTGACATGCCGGAAAAAACAACTTATCATGGCGATATTTCTGCAGTCATGGCCACATCAGCTTATCCCTTTGCATAAAGTGAAAAATAATTCCGCCTTTTTACATATATGTAGTACAATTTAATGAGTGAAAACTTCATTTCAAACCAATTTAGTATTTACAGATTTGTTCATAACCCTACTTACTGGACTTAAAGGGAATAGTTCAACATTTTGGATTTACCCATATTCACTTTTTTTTTCTAAGAGTGCAATGAGATCTCATGTCTGTGTTGTGTTACAGCACATCGGTCTCACATTATTTGCAGCTATACGTATGAAAAGCAATATACTGTCGTATACATCCCATGAAATCAATGTGTATGTTATCCATGTAATGATGAACCAGGAAGTATAAAGAGTGACTGGGTGAAATAGACACCAGACCTTCACCCAGGAGACCGGCATTCATGCCCCATATGAAACCAGAAGTCAACGTTTAATTAGTTTTACCTTCCGTAGTAATATTAACTCAGAAATTGACATATTTGTCATGCAAACTCTGTACTTAAGTGACGCCACATCCATAATTCTGAACCATGATCTTTTCCAAAACCTAACAAGTAGTTTTATTACCTTATCCAAGTACTTTTGTTGCCTAAATCTAACCAAGTACTTTTGTTGCCTAAACATAACTAAGGAGTTTTGTTGCCTAAACCTAACCAAATAGATTTGTTGCCTAAACTTAATCAAGAAGTTTGGTAACCAAGTAGTTTTGTTGCCTAAGCATAACTAAGTAGTTTTGTTGCCTAAACCTAACCAAGTCTTTTGTTGCCTAAGCATAACTAAGAAGTTTTGTTACCCAAACGTAACCAAGAAGTCTGGTGGCCTAAACCTAACCAAGTACTTTTGTTGCCAAACTCTAAGCAAGTAGTTTTGTTGCCTAGCTCTAACCAAATAATTGTGGTGCATAAACCTAACCAAGTAGTTTTGTTGCGTAACTCTAACCAAGTAATTTTGTCGCATAAACCTAACCAAGTTTTGTTGCGTAAACCTAAGTATCATTGTAATTTTCACTCAGACATTAACTTATTTGTTATATAAGTTCTGTTCTTAAATAACGCCACTTCCATACTTCTGTACCATGATTTCTAAAACCTAATCAAGTAGTTTTGTTGCTTAAATCTAACCAAGTATTATTGTAATATGTTAAGACAGAAGTTTATTTTGAAAAGATTATGCATGTAAAAAGCAGATACTGATGATACTGACGTGTTGCTGGACATTCGTAGGAGAACGCACTAAAAATGAGGAACAACTTTTCATAAGATATCATGCGAACCGCTGTATGAGGATACTTAGGTTTCAGTAAATACAGAGCTGGTTAGCCTAGCTTAGCACAAAGACTGGAAGCAGGGGTTTATTGGTGAATGTAGAACACAGAAGAGTTTTTTTCAGCTGAGACACTTTGGTTACATCTTACTTACAGCAGGTATTATCATAGTTGCTATGATACGGAATACCCACAGAAGTAAAAATGTCAGCACAAGGTAGAGTACTTGCTCTGGATGAAGGGAAATCTGAAACATGTTAATATAGAGAGGATGATATTTATTGTCCTCCATTGTTGTTGTTCAGCACTTGAAGGATGTGATGGTTGGTCATTGTGGTATTTGCCCCACCGTTCCTCCTTTGTGATTGGACGGCTGGGTCAAACTGATGATGCAACATTTTATCCAAAGTTGAACATTTTTCAACTCATAGCAGCCAGAAAAAAACACCAAACATGCAGCGCTCAGTGCAGAATACCTCGTCACGGTGCTGTCGTGGCAAAGAATTCAACAAAGAAAAAACATGAACATCGCAGTCGTGGCAGTTGCTCGTCATCCCATGTGGTTGACGTGTCAGTATTGCAATATTGCGGTTATTGTGACAGCCCAACTGGAAGCACTCTTTGACGTGTCCATTCGCCCAGCATAGCGTTTCCGATGGTACTGGTTGCCAGATCGAATCAGCAGGTTTTAGTTCTGGTCTCTGGCAGCTTTACTACACCTGGCTGTTGTCTTATAAGGAATAGTCCCCCTATATACAACCACACATTGTTTCTCTGTGTACCGATTCCTAGTGCATTTGTAGGGGAACAGTAATAGTGGCAGATTGCAAGAAGAATAAAAATATACCTTAGAGTATCTCCAAACTTATCCTGTAAATCTATCAGTCAGCACGAACATTGGGAGTGTGAGTACTATTAAAAAATATAATTATCTATCACAACAAGTGCAGATTTAAATTCAAGTACTGACATTTTGTTACAGATTTAGCTGCTAAAATTGCTCTGGCTCTCTGTGAAGCGTTCATTCAGCATTTAATTGTCTTATAAATTATTAATTAAAAAATACCTCTGTCTATGTAAACTTGTGTGTGACATTTTGATGAAAATGATGATGAAAATCTGCCCGATTTTCTGCTGTATATATTAGATGTCAGCACCAGTATTGTCATATGTCAGATACATAGCTATCACAGGCCTCTCAGAGAAGTACTTCTTTTGTGAAAATGTAAACACTAATTGGAAATACTTTCCAGCGAGCTAGCAGAGTAAAGCGTGTGCTAATGAATCAGGACTTTTACTTGCAGTGAGGGTGGGTGTGTTTTGTTCTTGGCTCTCAGCACCTAATGAAGTCCCCTGGGCACCTCCACCTCAGGGAGGGTGGGGAAAGAGGCAGGCGTGTCCTGTAATTCCTGTTGCAGTAATGAATAGTGGAGTGAGATACGGGGAGCTCCAGCACTCTCTGAGCTCAGCCTTTAAAGTGCACAGTGTGGATTAGGATGGATTAAGGTGAAGCGGGTAGACGTGATAATGATGATTAGTGGAGGTGTCCAGTGACCTCAAGGTTTATCAGCTGAAGTCATTCGCCTCAGTGCCTGTCCATGGTTATCAAACAGCAGGCTAAGACCCTTATATCAATACATCTAGATTAGATAATACTCCATGCTTAAACCAGTTATTATGTTTTGGCAGCATGTGACTAATGTTAAAGGAAAAAAAATTCTGTTATCATTTTATTACCTGTTACACCTTGTTTCTCATTTTTGTTGGTTTGCCCATTGTCTCTATGGGTTATCAGTAAATCACTAAATCATTATTTCGAGGCCAAACTGAATGTAAGTATCCCTGAGATGTTGTTAATAATCCCTCTTTACATACATTAACCCAAAGTTGAAACTTGAAGCTCCCTGATTTGTAGTAAACCTGCAAAATGATGTTTGAGTTGATGTGTGAGATGCCAAATGACTCCTGCTGCTCTGAGGGGAGGGATTTTTACATATCATTTCCTCCTAATCAGTTCCATCCCATCAGACTTCTTATGGCTTAGATCTAAGAAGTCAACTTTGTTAGTACAATGCCTTTATTATGACTAATAGGATATATTGCCAAAACTAGAATTATACTGGAATTATACTTTGTCCTTTATGCTTTGCTTTTAGATTTCAGCAGAATGGATCATTGGCATTAATATGTCATCTGTATGCACTATAATTAGACCTCCTTTTAAGTTGGAGTTCATTATGTGATCATGGCTACCCACACAGACAACATATTCTATATTTTCATTATCAATAAATCCCATGTGCAGACCCAATATAACAATTACCAGATTCTACGAAAAAGTCTTGTGTGTGTATCTAAAGCCTGATATATCTTATTCCTCTGTGCCACATTATTGTCCAAAAATTATTAGATTTGCATCAGGTGATAAAGCAACTGTTCACTGATTTCAGGATGGGCATTTCAATCTCTGGCAAAGTGTCCTTGAGCAAGTCACTGAACCCCAAGCTGCCCCTAATGGGCAGGCCAGCGCCCCGCAAGTGTATTGAATGGGTGAATTGTAAAACACTTTGTCTATTAAGGTAGAAAAAAGGGCAATCCATTTACCATCACCATTGCACTGGCTGGCACATTCCCACACACTGTAGTTTACTCTGACTGAATCCTTAATACACCATCTGCTGCCACAAATACTCTCTAGAGCACCAAATGTGGATTAATCCGCCACTGAAAGTAGTCCCCAACAAATGCACTATTTCCTTTTATTTCCACAGGGTAGGGCAGGAAAAGTACTGAGAGATGCCCTAAACCAGTAGTATCTGTATACTAAACTAGTATCTGTTTTGTGCGTCAGGGACGGCCTGTCAATTTCTGTTACTTGCATAGTGTCTTTTCAGAATAAACTTCCAACATAGGTTTACTTAGTTTTTAGGTTTAAATATGCATCAAAACTACTGGCTTAGATTAAGGCAACAAAAGTACTTGGTTAAGGCCTTTACACACAGGGACGTGATGAATAAATTACACAAAAATGCAAAATATTCACTTGCAAATATTATGTGTCTAGGGCTTTTATTGTGAAAGATAAGAATAGAAGAAGTGGATCTGATCTACATGGCCTTTGTAAAGGTTGAAAGGAGTAACACAAATTGTTGTCTTGGTTCAGACTATGAAGCATCCATGTTGCGGTTTCATCAGTATAGGTGCAACTCAACAGTTTCGCTATGCAAAAGCTCAGAAAGATGGGCATCACTTTTTTGCCAAGCAATATTTGTATTCTGTGTGAAAGTACTGAAAAAATGGCGTTTAGTCTTAGGAAAAGATCATGATTAAAATAACTATGTTTGGTATGTAAAATAACCACATTTGTTATGTAACTGGTATAATAAAACTACAGTAAAAGTCCTGTGTTCATTTGACCCATCCATACAACCTTCCCACCCACCCTATGCAGACTTTCTCACTCTTTATACTACTTTATACTGCATCAGTTGCTCAGGGCATCTAATATTGACGTGGATGAGTTTAAATTGGAGTTAGTTGAAAGCATGATGCATCCAGACCAAGCGGTGGTATTGGGAGTGAACAGGTTGGCATAACACACTGTTAGTTATGGTCTTGTCGGAGGATTGGACAATAAGAAAAATAAAAATAAAAGTAAAGCCACCTTTGTTCTTTAAACACACTTCTTTCTGAGTATACATTGTATATATATATATATATATATATATATATATATATATATATATATATATATATATATATATATATATATTAAGGTGAGCACCACTCAAGTCAGGTATGATGACGAACTGCAGTCAGGTCAAGACCCCGGTGAGGATGACGAGCATGCAGCTGAGCTTCCCTGAGACGGTTTCTGACAGTTTGTGTAGAAATTCTTTGGTTATGCAAATCGATTGTTGCATCAGCTGTTGGCTGGTCTCAGACGGTCTTACAGGTGAAGATGCCGGATGAGGAGGTCCTGGGCTCGGAAACACTTTTGGAGACGGCTCATGGTAGAGAAATGAACATTCAGTTTACGGGCAGCAGCTCTAGTGGACATTCCTGCAGTCAGCATGTCAATTTCACGCTCACTCAAAACTTGCGACATCTGTGGCATCGTGCTTTGTGATAAAACTGCACATTTTAGAGCAGACATTTATTGTGACCAGTCTCAGGCACACCTGTGCAATAATCATGCTGTCTAATCAGCATCTTGATATGCCACACCTGAGAGGTGGATGGATTATTTCAGCAAAGGAGAAGTGCTCACTAACACAGATTTAGACAAATTTGTGAACAATATTTGAGAGAAATAGGCCTTTTGTGTACAAAGAAAAAGTCTTAGATCTTTGATTTCAGCACATAAAAAATGGGAGCAAAAACAAAAGTGTTGCATTTATATTTTTGTTCAGTTCAGTGTATATATATATACAGTACACATGTGTGTGTGTGTGTGTGTGTGTGTGTGTGTGGGGGGGGGGGGGGGGCTCTCTCCAACATCTGAACCTGGAACAATCCGCTACTGGTTAATGTTTCCATGATCATCCAGCAGTGAGCCAGAGCAGCCAGCAGGTAAAGTGACAGCACTGTCAAAGTCCCAACCAAATACAGAAGTTTATATTTATTTTCCGTATTGTGAAGTATTCAAATAATAGTTCCAGTGCTTGTTGTTCAGAGGTAAACCTGATAGCATGACAGGGGCCGAATCACAGCCAAAAACCACAGTGCCTCCAACTATCGCTGGTACACCCAAATGATAGAGCCCTGATGTATACAGAAATACTCCATATGTGTGCTGCACTGGCGCTCAGGCAAACAGGCTGGAGAGATTGACTCAGGCCCTCCGCTGTATAGTTCAACGCTGCCCCCTAGTGGGCAGGTCCTTCTGAGCTACTACAGAGCCCAGAGCCTGGCTGAGCAGCTGGGGAAGCATCTGTCATTTTAACAGTGCTGTTAGAAGAGTCTGTGTTCAAGCAAAACCATTTCAATATCAGTGCATACATTAGCAACAGCTGACTCATCAAGCCTACTTTAAGGAGGGGCATAAAATGAAACATTTAATACTTGAGAGGTTCATTCAACAGTTGTGGAACAAGAAGCTATTAAGACAATGTGGTGAAGGGGGAATCTGAATGAACTTGTGAATTAATTATGAATGATTTATTTTTGTAATATTATTGCAGCTCACATACTGTAAATATGTATGATGTTTTTTCTTAGTGTACATTGTGGTTAAATGTAAAGATTCAGTTCATGTGTACAAAAATCTGAGCCATGGACCCAGACCCCCAAGAGTCCCAAAAACCCCTGAATAGTGTTTGATATTTTGGTTAATTGCAGATTTGTTTGGGAATATGCACTATTAATGTGCATTGTCAATTTACGTGATAAACACCTTAAAGTAGCAGTGCTATGGAGATGTTTTTCTTTGAGTGGGCCCCTGTTGAGTTTATCTCGTGCACAAAGAATCATGTGCATGCAAGCGACTAAATACACAGCAGTGGCCTCGCACTATTCCACTGGTCAATAAGTGGTGGTAATACACCGGGATATGCAGTGATGTGCCAGGAAAGGCAGTTTGCTTGCTGCTAGCAAGTAAACATGGATGTAAACAATGCTGGATTTAAAACACTATAAAAAATTGTATATGCAAATATTTTGTGAGGAAGGAAATAAACACAATACATCTGTTAGGGCTCCAGGATACACACAATGCATTTTAGTGAGTAGCACTAAATATAAACATATATTTAGTTTATTTACAATAAAATGTCATAGGACCCCTGTAAATTAACTGCATTTACTGTGCTTTACAATTTTACCTCTCATTCATACACATTCACACTGATGTCACAATGCAAATTGCCTCACATTTAATTTAATAAAAGTCAATGGCAAAGGGTCACTAAATAGTGACAGTAGTGCATGAGACAGGTAATCTGAAAGAAATCATGTTCCTATGTGTCCTCCGGTGTCCTGCGGTATTCCTGATGGCATCTACAAGATTTCAGAGACGAGAGGAGAACAACCAATCAGAGCTGATCTGTAGTCTGCCGTCCAGCTGCCGTCCCTAAGAGCTGGCTGTTAATAACTCGCAAATTCCAACCAAATAGTCAAACTAGGCAGAGCTGGTCAAATATGAATCACTATACTGTTACTATAATGCCTGATTCTCAGGTACAGTGTTTTCAGAAACATCTTGTAGTTACTGTTTAGCTGTAAAGCCAGGAGCACAGCCAGTAGGGACACTGTCTCTGAAATGACCTGTGATTGGTCAAAGTTCCCCTCACGGGCTACATTTTTTAAAGCCAGAAAACAGAGCCATGAGGGGGTGCTCATTCTCAGAACACTTGAATTACAATGTGCTGAAATGTTATTATGGGAATGTTGCCCAATGATGCCAAAAAATGTTGCCTACTAACTAATGGACATAACAACAAAAGTGCCAGGTAGTATTCTCAAATAAAGCTACTGATGCCGATTGAGGCAGCAGTACAACATTACTATGCTATATGTATTATGCTGCATTCATTGTATTGATGGGTACATGTGTGCTCCGGTGCTCCAGAGTAGAGTATTGCCAGGTTGGGTGGTGTTCCACTCAGTTGGGATTCTATTTGATTGGGCAGTTTGTGATAAACTTACTTTGCACTATTTGAGTAGTTTCTTTCGTCGTGGGAAAGGAGCCCACAAATTATGAAATCTAATCTGAGATCGTTTAAAATCTCTTGTGAGACTCACTGCTTGATGACCTATCCTAACCTTAACAGTCTTGCAAGAGTTTCCCCAGTTTGCAGGCTCCCTTCTAACAACTACCGGTTTCCTCCAATGAAAAGAGACTACACTCACCTTGATGTCTGTTGGATGGATGATGAGACTTCAGTCGGCCTGTTTGGTGTTAGTCAAATTTGGCAACACTGACAGAGATCAGGAGGAAAAGGGATACAACAAAAAAGTAAAATGAAAAGAGGAAGAAAGCTGAAATGGAATCCAAAGAACCATGTGGACTAAACACAGACATGACTCTGTTCCACTTTGCAGGCAGCAGAAAGCATATATGGCCACCCAGGGCCCATTAGCTGAGACCACAGAGGACTTCTGGAGAATGCTGTGGGAACACAACTCCACCATCGTAGTCATGCTCACCAAACTCCGCGAGATGGGACGGGTAACACATCACAATCATGCTTTATGTCATGTCATGTCAAGTATAAAATATATATATGAAGCCTTAAAAAGCTTTGAAAAACTGATTTAAGATATACTGCCATTCTGATGAAAAGCAAAGGTTGTGTGAATCAGAATAAAAATGTTGATAGTTCCCAGGTTGGAAACAAACAAAATATCCAAATATGGAAATGATAATATGGGCTAATTTCTTTAACGCATTAAATTTAACACATTAACACAACTTGAGATATTAAGGTTGTAGTGGGCTCAGTTTTACACCTGGAGTGAAGATACTGGTATTATATGAAACTATGAAAACCAAAGGAATACTAGTAATATTACTCTCAAACTAGCTTGTCGCCAAGGACACTAAATAACGCTCCAAACCTGTGCTAAATTTTGGCGAGGAAAAACTGTCATGACCATTTTCAAAGGGGACCTTTGACCTCTGACCTCCTGATGAATGTAAATGAGTGGGTACCTGCCAGTCTCCCCTTTACAGACATCACCTCACTTTATGATAATCACATGCAGTTTGGATCAAGTCATAGTCAAGTCAGCACACTGTTGGGCTGCAGTTTGCCATGTTATGATTTGATTTGATTTTTTTATGCTAAATGCAGTACCTGGTGAGGATTTCTGGACAATATTTTGTCATTGTTTTGTGTTGTTTTGTTGTTGTTTCCAATATAAATCTATACATACATTTGCATAAAGCAGCATATTTGTCCACTCCTATGTTGATAAGAGTATTAAATACTTGACAAATCTCCCTTTACGGTACCCATTATTATTATTATTATTAAGGTACCTTTATTTTGAACCAATAAAAACTGTGTGATTCATTTTTTATTAATCACGATTAACTATAGAAAATCATGCAATTAATCGCAAATCTCCACAATTAAATATTTCTATCCATTGACAGCCCTAATAATAATCTACTTCACATACTCAAGGCTGAATTGCCAGCAAAGCAGAACCAGGGAGCAGGATCATTATTACAATGCACAGAGGGAGGTCTGTGAGGTCAATAGGGGTCCTAAAGGTGAACATGACAGTACCCAATTCACAAAGTTCTGTTGCTTCATTTTTATTTAATAATTATAGTGGTTTTACAGTATATTGGTGTCATTGCCTATTCCAGGCAAATGGCCACACTTTGTGAGACATCTCTCTCCATCCTCTAGGAAAAGTGCCATCAGTACTGGCCTGCTGAGCGCTCTGCACGCTACCAGTACTTTGTTGTGGACCCCATGGCTGAGTACAACATGCCTCAGTACATCCTGAGAGAGTTCAAAGTCACAGACGCCAGGGTAAGTTCTGCTCTCTGTGAGGCAGCAGCAGGAGGATGGCCTCAGCTCAGCTCCTGTTCATTTGAAAGGACATTAACGCCACTTAGGGCGCTATTTTTGTGACAGAGTATGTTTGTGCTGGCAGAGTGGTATTTTCATTGCATGCAGAGGTTTCATTTTCCATCTGTGTCCATTTTACATTTTACGAATTTCACTGCTCTTGAGTGGGAGGATTTGGACTGAGCGCTGCCCTCAAAGGGCAGAGTTCACTGCTTGAAAAAAAGAAAAGGGGATTTGACTGGTCTTCATGTACATATTCCCTGTGCACATATGATGTGCAAAGGGGCTTTGCTCTGCAGCATGAGTCACTGGTACATGAAACTACAACCTTTACTCTCTTTCAGCCAACTAAAGACTTTCTACCACTGCTGTGCACAGGAACAGCAGAGAAGGTGAAGGGGGAAAGGTGCAAGTTTCTTTCATAAATCCAGCATGGAATCTTCACCAGGATTGTCCCCTTTTTTAAACAAAAAATTTTGTCATCAGAATTAACTAAATATTTAATATAATCAAATTACAATTGTTCCAAAGGTCAGATCAGTCAGTCACAAATATTTCAAAGCTGTATGGTGATTGAGTTGCTCAGATGTTTCTGTGTGGAAAAAAATGGCAGGGCAACCTTGGATGGATGCAAAACCAGAAAATTACATTTCACATTTTTTACAATTGGGGCTGCACGGTGGTGCAGTGGTTAGCACTCTCGCCTCACAGCAAGAGGGTCGCAGGTTCGATTCCAATTCTGTGTTTGCATGTTCTCCCATGTTCGTGGGTTTTCTCCGGGTACTCCGGCTTCCTCCCACAGACATGCAATTTAGGTTAATTGATGACTCTAAATTGCCCGTAGGTGTGAATGGTTGTCTGTCTATATGTCGTCTGTCTCTATGTGCCTGCGATGGACTGGCGACCTGTCCAGGGTGAACCCCACCTTCGCCCTATGCCAGCTGGGATCGGCTCCAGCCCCCCCGAGACCCCTAACGGGATAAGCGGTTGACGATGGATGGATGGATTTTTTAAATTTTATGTAATTTTTATAAAATAAAAATTTAAACTGACCTTAAAGTGTAGAATAAATAAGGGATAATGTATAGAGTGCTGGTCAGTCAGGGAGATGCAGCACCCCTCCGCCCTGTCAGGGTTTATCTCACTATAATGATCCACTAGCTGTACATTATCCTGCTTATTACACTGCTTCTTACTTAAGAAATCAATAATTTGACACAAAAACAGTTCGCCAGAGTCCAACATCAGCACTGTGCCCATAGCAATGGTCTGCTATTAACAAACAGTAGAATGTCATAATTGACCAATCAGAATCGAGTATTCAACAAAGCCATGTAAAAATGATATATAACGGTGGCAACAGAGGATTTTTTTTTTGTTGTGTATTAATCAAGGTCTGTACAATCGTTTAATTATCATCAGTCAGAAATCAGTAATTTGACTCAAAATGGTCCTCCAGAGTCTGACATCAGAACTGCATCCATAGCAACGGTCTGTTATGCATAGCAATGGTCTGCCATGAAGAAATAACAGACCGTAGAACGTTGAATTGAATTGAGTCTTCAACAAAGCCATGTAATAAAAGTAATTGGCACATACTGCATTTTGATTACTCAGCCTTTTACTACCATTCAGAACACTGTTGATCATCATCTAACCCTAACCCCTAAATGAAAAACGCCAGGCTGGAGAGTTTTAAGAGGTGAGACGTTTATTTGTTTCATGCTTAATTTAAAGGAAGTAATTGCTACATTGGATACTAATAGTAACTAACTAACATTAGAGTAATAGGTTACTTCTCGGTAATGCATCACCACCAACTACATCTACTACATGTACGTCTAACAGGAGGGGGCAGTAGATTGTGTGTGTGAGTTACTTACAGTATCTTTTTCCATTTTCCTGTGTGTTGGTCAGGATGGGCAGTCGAGGACCATCAGGCAGTTTCAGTTCACCGACTGGCCAGAGCAAGGAGTGCCAAAAACTGGGGAGGGATTCATCGACTTCATCGGCCAAGTCCATAAAACGAAAGAGCAATTTGGACAAGATGGACCAATTACTGTGCACTGCAGGTAACATCATGTGTTTGTGTCTGTGTATGTTTGTGTGTGTGTGTGTGTGTGTGTGTGTGTGTGTGTGTGTGTGTGTGTGTGTGTGTGCGTCTATCCAAAGCCACACCCCCAAAATTATCATTATGAACATGTCTTTTGTTAGTACTCACAGCTGTCACGCAGGCAGGCATCCCATCCAATCATTATATTCAGGGCAGATGAAATGATTGGACGGCCGTATTACAGTCCTGCAACAGCCTCAGATACCAGATTTTTAATATAAATTAGGACTGACAGTCAAGGAAAATATTTAATCATGATTAATTGCATGATTGTCTATCGTTAATTGTCAATAATTGCAAATGAATCGCACATTTTATATCTGTTCAAGTGAACCTTAAAGGGAAATTTGTCAGAAATTGAATAATCTAATCAGTCAATCACGGACAAATATGCTGCTTTATGCAAATATATGTATATATTTATTGTTGAAAATCCATTAACAACACAAAACAATAACAGATTTTGTCCTGATAGGTGCTGCATTTAGCATAAAAAAATCAAATCAGATTATGGCAAACTGCAGCCCAACAGGCAACAGCAGCTGTCAGTGTGTCAGTGTGCTGACTTGACTATGACTTGGTGGGTACCCATAGAACCCATTTACATTCACATATCTGGAGGTCAGAACTCAAGAGATTTCTTTGAAAATGGCCGTGACAATTTTTCCTTGCCTAAATTTAGACAAGCTAGTATAACATGGTTGGATTCCAATGGATTCCGTAGGTTTTCTAGTTTAATATGATATCAGTATCTTCATTCTAGTTTTAATCATCCTCTTAATTCCCATAATCCTTTGTGTTTCGAGCACACTCCTTTATCAACAGCACTGTAATTCATTTGGAAGAGGATTTTTAAACAGAATAGTCAGAAGAGTGTTGGCAGAATGGTTTTAACATATACTGAACAAAAATATAAACGCAACACTTTTGTTTTTGCTCCCATTTTTTTGTGCTGAAGTCAAAGATCTAAGACTTTATCTATGTACACAAAAGGCCTATTTCTCTCAAATATTGTTCAGAAATTTGTCTTAAATCTGTGTTAGTGAGCACTTCTCCTTTGCTTTGCTTGCATTTACATTTACATTTATTTGAGAGAAATAGGCCTTTTGTGTACATAGAAAAAGTCTTAGATGTTTGACTTCAGTGCATAAAAAATGGAAGCAAAAACAGAAGTGTTGCATTTATATTTTTGTTCAGTGTAGTTTTACAGAGCATGAGCAGCTATCAGAGTGGGGACTCCATGTGTTACAGGCTGCCAGGTGGTTCCTGTTTTCTGGCATGATCTGATTTGTCTTGCAGATGTGTATATGTGTGATGAATGTGTTGATTTGTAATGGGAGTCTAATAATGTGCATGTCCACCAGTGCTGGTGTTGGGCGGACTGGTGTGTTCATCACTCTGAGCATCGTCCTGGAGAGGATGAGGTACGAGGGAGTGGTCGACCTCTTCCAGACCGTCAAGACACTCCGAACTCAGAGGCCCGCCATGGTGCAGACAGAGGTATGTTCGCTGCTGCTGGAGGGTACGAGACATTAAAAGAGACAGAATGTCATATCAGTAAGAATAGAGCATGTTAGGGATAATTCCTGACAAGGTGTCCATTATCAGGAATTAATGGAAGATGGTTGCCTCCGAAGTCCATTCATTCCTGATTCTGGACACCTCAAAGGACATTATCCTGCTTATACCATGGTTACTTGCCAAAGAAAAAAAATATTAATAATATAAAATAATATTATATAAAAAATGTTTCCATGTGTTTTTGTAGCCAAGATCTAAAGGGTTTGTGAATATTTGGAACAATCATTACCATCCCATAAGATCACCTGAAACCAAGACTTGTATTTTCCGTTTTTTTTTCCGATTTAGCCCTTCATATCTGCATAGGGAGTGGCTCCTCTTCACAGCATCTGCCATGTTGCACTGCTTTGTTTCTAATAGGATTGGGACGGTACACACATCTCCCAATTCCATGCTACCACGATACTTGGGTGCGATTCTATGTGTATTGTGATCGGAATGTACTGGGATTTGATATAACGATTTATTGCAATTTTTGTAAACTGTCTTATTGTATATACAGTTCCCTTTGCTAACACCTTATTTTGAAAACCAGACGTAGTCACACATGTCCGCTTCAGTTAACTTCGCCAAGTCTGTCGCTGGCTCTCCCGTCAGCTCCGTTCTCCTTATGCATCCATGGTCAGCTCCATCGGGGCCATTTGAATGTAGTTAACATAAACGTCAGTATATGGGTGCTCTACACGCTACAGTTGTAGCGTCGGCCCATTTGAGAGAGGAGAGTGATGGCCGGCTTAACCGCACAGTACCGCAATATGATAACGTTTCCTGCCCATGACAAAGTTAGCATGCAGCTCTAGCCGTGATGTCTAGCTCTGCTTTTCCTGCAATGTGTGGAAACCCACAGTGTTTCCATCCTTTACTGGGTGTGTAGTATTTACCACATTGGATTTTAAATGGGAGGGTACAGGTCGTTACTCGGGTCACGTTACCGCAGTCTTGGAAAGGGAGGAGCGAGTGATAGGATAGAAGAAGAAGAGAAGAAGATCTACCTTTATTAGTCCCACAGTGGGGAAATTCAATTTACTCAATTTATTTATTTATTTATTACTCAATATTATTTATTCAATACTCAGGATACTCTGTTAGTTGTAATCTGCAAACTCACCAAACATTGTTGTTTGTCACTAGGACCAGTACCAACTGTGCTACCGGGCTGCTCTGGAGTACCTGGGAAGTTTTGATCACTATGCAACATAACCCCACCCAGAAAGACACCCACCCTCAGAAGAGTTCTGTGTCTCTGTGAACCATATCTACTCAGCTCCATCAGTCCCTGGGGCCTGATGAGGAGGCTACGAGGAGGACTGATGAGGAGGTGACCACAGCAGGAAACAGGGGAGATTAGAGGAAAGAGGAGAGGGGACAGGACAACCTCCTCCTGCACTGGTGCCATGATTCTGCCACAGACCCGACACTAAAACCTCCCGAAAACCAACCCTGAGAGACTTGTAGTCATGCCTCATTCCAAATCTTGACTGAGTGCTCCCGTCACTCCCCAATTTCTGCCTCCTCCTTATAGCAAAAACAAACATTCTGCTATTTTCCTTTATATACACCATTACTATGTTGTTATAAATATTTAGAATTTATTTTGTAATCACTTACACTGGTTATTATATGTCTTAATGGGTCTTTTTTTAATTTGCTTATCTTTTTGTTATTTTTATTAGCACAAAGAACATGTATTTTCAACATTAATACTGGAGAGCATATACTCACAGCTGCTAATAATTTTATTTTGTACCATAGATATGATATTCTAATGTTATCATTACTCAGTTGATCTCATTTAGGGGCAAATGTGGGTTGTTTTGACATCCAGCAGATGATGATGATGATGATATATACCAAACAGATAAAGTTTGTGAACTCCAGTATGAAATAAACCTGTGGCTATAAACATGCAGAGACTCTTCACATCTGAATAACCGCTACAGAGTTTCTTGTGAGTAACTCTTGACCTATTTTCTCAAAGCCATCAGAAATGTGGAGACTTTCAACAAAAGAAATATAAAGTTGTTGGACAGTTGTAGTTTTCACAGCCCCTCTTAACATGGACTCAGGTAGACTAAACACAGGTGATCTGTTGTTGAGAATTTTTGTCGTGTGATAAGATGATAAGATAAGATGAAACTTTATTAATCCCCGGAGGGAAATTCGATGTCACATTATGAGGAAAGAAATCCATTATGGCACCACTTCAATTCAGTTCAATTTATTTTTGTATAGTGTCAAATCATAACAGAAGTTTTCTCAAGATGCTTTACATTTAAAGCAGTTCTAAACCATACTCTGTAATTTAGAGACCCAACAAGAGACCCCCCCATGAGCATGCATTATTATGTGACAGCAGCAAGAAAAATCTCCCCTTTAACAGGTAGAAACCTGCTCTGGGTGGCTCTGGGTGGGCGACCATCTGCCTCGGCTGGTTGACAAAACTCAATGTTGAAGTTTAATCAAATTGGTTTAGTTGCCCAACCTTAAAGGATAAAGCTGGCTTTATTTAATATTTTCTTATTGTCAGCAAATCACAAGAAAACACTAAAACCATTAATGACTACATTTACATATACAAAATTTTCCAGTTTTTGCTGTTATTCCAAAATTACCAATATTCCTACTAAGCTGTTTACATGGCTAATGAAAATTAATATTTCCGTTTACATGATTGATTAACGTAACAGTGGCGGACGTGTTTCGCTGCCTTCCTCTTTCATTTCTTCAACCACCTCCTTGAAAAGGTCGGTGTTGTGATACTTGCACAAATCCAAAAACCTGTTGATATCAAAGACTTCCATAATGTTGAAAAGTAGGTTTGTTTCTCTTTCCAACCAGAAATGTGAGCTTTTCCTCTGTGCATGCATCAGCAAACTGTCGGCTAGTTGGTTCATGTGCAACGCTCAGAGCTGTCCGCAAAAAACCAAGAGGCCAAACTGCTGTAACAACCCCAGTTGAGACATACTGTATATTCTGAATGCACTGTATACATGCCCAAAGAATGCTCCTAAAACCTGAATAATATCAGCATATCCCACATGTTTTAATTGGAAAATGCTTTTCAGAGGCCTTTTCAGAACATGCAAATGAATATGTTGTTTACATGACCCATATCAAATTCAGAATATTGTCATATTCTGAATAATAATGGAATATTAGTGTACATGTAAACATAGTCACTAATTGGTCCGTTACTTCTCTGTCTGTGGCTCTCAGCTCCAAGCCCACTGGTTCCTACTGAAAACATATTTTTTAAAAAACGCTATATTATATTATATTATATTATATGATATAGTTAACAATTTAAAAAAAAAAGTCAATGTAATTTCCTATAACACGTTGACACAAATTTTTATCACACAGAAGGAAATATGCAAATATGCATTAGTTGGGGATTATTTTCAGCGGGGGTTTAATCCACATTTGGTGCCCTAGTGAATATTTGTGGCAGCAGGACAGTGAATGTGGGACTGAGTCAAAATAAACTACAGTGTGTGTGTTCATGGTGATGAAGGAACATGTCAAACAGTGTGACTCACTGATGTGTTTTTAATGGTTTGTGGACAACAACAGAGCTCTGCGGCCCAGAGGAAGAAGATCAGGCTTTGATACACATGGGATTTGTTGACAAGAAGAAACAGATGCAGGAGAACATACAGTCGAATTATTCATTTCATATCATAATTTTCTGTTGATTGTATGACCCATGATTTTGTGATATCAGTTAACAACTCTCTAAATCCCAAAATGTCTGACCTCTTGAGGTTGTTAAATCCAAAACCATTCGCGACTGAATTTTTATCACATTCACGGTGGGCGTGGGGGAAATTTAGAAATGTGGGGACACAATCATATTATATTATATGAAATGAATTAATTAATTAATTAAAAAATATATATATAAACACATTATATATATACATATATATATATATATATATATATATATATATATATATATATATATATATATATATATATAAAAAAAGTATGATGGGCCAGCTTGAAAATCACAGAAAATACATAGTATCTCTTCCCAGCCAACCACATTTTTTAAGTTTAGGATTTTGCTTCTACTTAAAGGAACAGTGTGAGTCTATCGGCAGAAATGGAAGATAATATATAATAGTATGTTTTCTTTATTGTATAAGCCCCTGAACATATAAATTGTTGTGTTTTTTTACCTTAAAATGAGACATTTAAATCTACATATGGAGCGGGTCCTCTTCATGGAGTCGGCCACCCTGAATGGACTAATCAAACACTGGTATTCACATTTTCACTTTTCATTTATGGGTTTACTTGTTGGCCACAGTAGTTCTCCCAAGTTGGGTGTAATCTGCAACCTCACCAATACATGGCACTAAATCCTACACACTGCACCTTTAAAGTTAGCTTAGCTCAGCTGAAAATGTGTCTAATTTCTTCTAACATGCAATCTGGTTTCTGTGTGCTCATACTCCTATCACAAAATTTCCATACGTGTTGATAGAGAAATGGCCCACATGGACCACTTGTACTGCACCCAACATGACTCTGACATCATACAGACTTAGAGATCTCCACTCCTCTTATGACCAGCACCTTTCTGTTTGCACACATGGCTTTACATAGACAGGACACACAAGCAGATACACTGGATCCCACTCATGATTTATTAGAGCTCAACTATTTTATCACTGTGTTGCAGACGGACAGACTTGTAACTGAGAACAGCATCAATGTTCATTGGAGGATCTCTGTGGTTTTTACTGGATGAGATGACAAAGTGAGAGGGTTTTGGATGAAGTGGACCATGCGTGTCGTGCTGTTGGGGTCCTATCTGTTGTATACATGATCTGTTTTCTATTTGTTAATAAAAAGCAGACAAGATGTCTTGAAAACATTGATGTTAATAAAGTTGAATAACTGGGTTTTTTATAATATAACTGTGGTGGATTTCATTCCTTTCTTGGCTCTGTGAAAACGTGGTGCAAGGTGACACTCGGTGGACCAACGGCTGTTTGCTACTCTGAATACATACACAGTCTTCTCTCCCCTCACCTTTCCTTCTTCTCTTTGTGTTTCACATTTATGAAGAAAATTTCATAAATGAACGTTGAGTAGAGTGAATTATGTACAACACTATCAGGAGATTACATTTTGAATTGTAAAATTAATCCTTGACTGTAGTGAGCTTTGTAAAACATTTTATTGAGTTTGAAAATATTTCTTTACTAAAAGTCTTGCAGGACAATAATTATTATCATGGACAACACAACAATTCATACAGGAGTTATTTACCACTGATATAGCCTATTCCTGAGAGACGTTTTATATTCTTGAATGTCTATTTTGTAATGGAAATCTATATGCTATTGTAATTACTTTAAGTGCATGCAGCATTGTACAGTTCTGGAATAACTGATAAATAATACAAAATAATTTTACTTAGGTAAAAGTTAATTTTGCATTATCAGCTAAATGTTCTGTATTTAATATGTAAAAAATAAAAGTGCTTATAATGCAGTGTGGCCCTTTGCAGGGTGTTATATTAGACTATGAATATATTGTATTATTACTGATGCATTCATAGTACATTACATATATTTAAACCTGAAACATGCAGAATGCTTTTGGCATCATTGGGCAAAAATTCTATAATAACCTTTCAGCATATTGTCTTATTCAAGTGTTCTGAGAGAAAACTAGACTTGTGCACCTCCTCTTGTCTCTGTTTTCAGGCTTCAAAAAATGCAGCCTGTGATGGGAGACTTTGGCCAATCACAGGTCATTTCAGAGAGAGAGCATTCCTATTGGCTGTTCACTCAACGGAGGCAGCTGTCAGTCACTCGACAGTTTGCTCCAGCTGATGGGTGCTGCTTGGTTTTTCCTCAACTTATCTCAACATGGCTGCCAGGTCACAAATGAAGAAGAAAAATAGTCATTACAGAAACAGAATATTGATTCATATTTGATCAGCGCTGCCTAGTTTGAGTTTGCTTGATTAGAGTTTGTGAGTGATTGACAGCTGCTCAGAGACAGCAAGGTTCCAAGGTTCTGTGAAATCTTGAAGACGCCAGTAGGAGCACCGGAGCACACATAGGCACCTGATTACCTGTCTCATGCACAACTGTCAGGATATAATGGCTGTTTCATAATACTATTTTTTTATTATAAAATATTTGCTCCAGTTCTACTCACTGTGCCTCACTCATTTATTTAGCTGACACGTTTATCCAGAGCGTCTTACAATAAGTGCATTCTACCATGTCGGTACAACCCCCTAGAAGTGCATAACTCACATGTCAGCAGTATTTTGATGTTATAATGGGTTGAGGTGGAGCTGATGTGAGCCACTTTATGCTGAGTAGTTTATAACAATGTGTCAGACTTTAAAAACTAATTGTGTTTTGTATGTAAAATCTTAATTGGTAAAATAACTTGCCTGCAAGTTGAAGAACAGTGCTTTAATAGCTGTACTTAGTTTCATTCCACCTTTTCAAACCCGTATTATTCAATTATTTGACTTTTCTGAGGAAAAAAGCAAATAAAACAGTAAAAATAGAATCATTCTTTTAAAATAAGAACAATGACAACAGGAATGCAGTATGGAGACAGCACTGAAAATGCTTTATATGACATACTGTATATTAGGTCATGTTAGTTTTTTTTTAATTAACTATATTTAACTATACTATATTAAAAAAACCTGACTTGACTTGACATTTAGACCATCACATAGAAAGAGTCTCATAGAAAGAGTCACAATGCATTCACACACAACACTCTGAGCGCTTGTGAGTCAAATGTGGACATTTATTCAGGTTTTTCTCTTAATTTATCACCTGTCCATCTTACAGCAGACAGGTATAACTCTGTAAACTGAGGTTGATGTTTTTATAGGATGTTATGAGATATTATAAGTATTCGAAAGTGAACATTGCTTCTGGTAGGGAATACAGTAGAATAAATTACATTTTTTAAAGCTGATTTCCAACAGACCTAGATGGCTGTTTTCATGTCATGTCTTCATTCTTTTTTAGCGATTATTGCAGTAGACTCATCTTTTCATGTACTAGAAGTAGTTTGATAATTATAATCAGGTTTAATAAGATGAAGTTGAAGTTGTACAGCTTCAGAAGTTGCCTCAGGAACTTTTTACAGTAAATAGAATGGGAAAGCTGAGTGCAGGCATGGTCTGGAAGAGAGCGCGTTGTGATTGGCTGGAAGACTACGGAAGCCCCTCCCGCTGAGCTCCATGTAAACAAACACACACTGGGCATGCGTCACTGGAATAATGGAGGACTGTCTTTTCCACCCGGACTGATGATGTCTGTATTTCTACTCTACTACCTGTGATCTGAGAAAAAAACAACTCGTATACATTGCAGCGTGTGTAAGTTCATGTTTGACACTTTAGAATGAGTTCGTTTGCAGGAAAGTAGGAGTAATTCTAAGTTTGGGCACAAGAAACTGACGGTCAGCAACAAGCCATGTTTGCTAGTTGGTTAACGTTAGCTCGAGCAGGGGCAGCTGTCAGATCTCTGAGTCCGCTACACACTTAGCGGTTGCTTCTGCTTTCAATACACTGTTGTCTGGTTTGACAGGACGACTCGCATTATCTGTAAATGTTAGTAACTTGCTGTTTACTCCTGCATGTGACAGTGGTTTGTTTTTTTAATGACTACACTTTTAATTCCTGAGACGTAGAGTGAGCTATCTTGCAGTTAGCATGTTAGCTAGCGGACTAACGTTAGCTAAATATTTTTCTGAGGAGCTGCGCTGTCAGTGGGCCACTGTGCGTGACAGACGTGGTATTCAGCCAATCACAGACTGAGCATCTTTATCAGTCAGGATTTTATCCAATCAGCGTTACACGGCGGACCCCCGAGTCTTCAGGGTTTGCTAGTCAAGTCCGTAATAGAGTTTAGTGTATGTTGCTTGCTCAAAGTTCAGCGTATTCTCGGTTGGTCAACTCCACACGAAAAGATTCTTGTAATGAACATCACATAGCTAAGGTAGTCAAACTGGAGGTTTAAGTTGGGGGCGTCTTATACTGTTGGTAATACACTGTGGATAAGTACCTGATACAGCCCCACTTATAAAACACCCAGACTATCCCTTTATCAGATTTGGGTTTGTAAATTAGATATTATTTTCAATTACTTTAAGTGGTGCAACAATTGAGAATTGGCCTAGAAATGTTATTCCTTAACTTCCCCCTTTACTCCCAAACCAGAGAACAACTTCAGCAGTGTGCTTGAGATGTTACTGTCAAGTGATGGTACAGAACTGATGCAAAATAGGTCACAGGCTGAAAAGACTTTGAGAAACTGCATTAATTTAAACATGAAGTTGTCAGACATATAACCTAGATGTTTTCTTGATCACGTCCATGTTTTCCACCAATCAGAGTTGAGGTCAAAGTAACAAACCCAAGATGACGACAGACCCGCCAGCCCAAAGCGTGGGCTCCAAGATCATGACGTTCACCCCCTCCAAAGAGGAGTTCAAGGATTTCAGCCGTTACATTGCATATATGGAGTCACAAGGAGCACATAAAGCTGGAATGGCAAAAGTAAGTGGAATCTGTTGTATTTTGTCAGGATATTATGATACAATGTGCTGCCTGATTATTTCTCCTTAAATGTACTATGTGTGTAATAACTTATTGGTGTACTGTTTGTAGTTGGGATAATTACTGTTTTATGAATTGTAAATGGTCAA
Organism: Pterois miles; assembly: GCA_947000775.1. NCBI lineage: Eukaryota > Metazoa > Chordata > Actinopteri > Perciformes > Scorpaenidae > Pterois > Pterois miles. Next base: position 2,479,280 of record CAMQGK010000005.1, on the reverse strand, counting down.
TGTACTTGTATTTATATTGCGCTTTTCTAGTTGTCAGACCACTCAAAGCTCTTTACACTACATGTCAGCATTCACACATTCAACACACATTCATACACTGATGGCAGAGGCTGCTATACAAGGTGCCAACCTGCCCATCAGGATTTAATCTAAATACTCATTCACACACCAATGGTAAAGCCTTCAGGAGCAATTTGGAGTTAAGTGTATTGCCCAAGGACACTTTGATATGTGACTGGAGGAGCTGGGGATCGAAGCGGGTCATCCACCAACCTTCTGATTGGTGGATGACCTGCTTTTGTGGATTTGAAAATACATCACTGAAGAATGTTTTACAAATTAGAATCTTATTACAAATTAGAAACAGAGCTTGTGAGGTCAAAGGTGTAAGATAACATTCATGTAGCCTAATAGGTAACAAATTTTCCTCATGTCTCCAATACTGATAGCAGAACCATTAATGTCAGTGCTTATCAGTGCTACGGTCTGCCCTGGGCTTAATTAGTATCAGGTTTTGGTACCCAGCCTAAAACAGAATCATGTGATGCTCATCACTCTGCTGCTCTGAGACACTCTTCTCCAGCAGAAAGCTTTCATTCTGTTTCTGTGTTCTCTTGCAGGTTATTCCACCTAAAGACTGGAAACCCAGACGGACATACGATGATATTGATGACCTGGTGATTCCTGCTCCCATTCAACAGATGGTGACTGGCCAGTCAGGACTGTTCACACAGTACAACATCCAGAAGAAGCCAATGACTGTTCACGAGTTCCGCAAGACCTCCAACATGGACAAGTAAGTCTAAAACTTAACTCAAATTGTGGACCACACTGATAATTTTTTTTCACATGACTATAAGATTAGAATGCAGACAGCCTGGTACAGTACATGATTTCCATAACTCTACTATTTTGATTACCAAATGAACTCTTTCCTTGGATTGCTGATTGTAGGTTCTGTAATCCCCGATACGTGGATTTTGATGAGCTGGAGAGGAAGTTTTGGAAGAACCTGACCTTCAACCCCCCTCTTTATGGGGCTGATGTCAGCGGAACGCTGTATGATCCAGTGAGTGCTAATAGGCTGGGTAATGCCACCAGCCAGAAGTTACATCTCTTCATTGTGTTAAAACACCAACCATCTACATGTATAGTAATTGTGCCACATGTGCATTTTTACAGCATCGGTGTCAATGCGACTTACAGCCTCTGCTGAATTCCTCCTTTACAGGATGTGACTGAATGGAACATCGGGCGCCTTAACACCATCCTGGATACAGTGGAGAATGAGAGTGGGATCAAGATCAAAGGAGTCAACACACCGTACCTCTATTTTGGGATGTGGAAGAGCGCCTTCGCGTGGCACACAGAGGACATGGATCTGTACAGCATCAACTACCTGCACTTTGGAGAGCCAAAGTCCTGGTACAGTACCCGACTCACCCTTACACTGCTGGACAGACTGCTTTTCAGCTTCTCAATGCTGCCTCTGTATTGGCAGCATTTGTTTTAATAGCATAAATGTAAAAATTAGGGTTGTCAAAGTTTACACGATTATGCATTAACGCAAATATGACGGAAAATTAACGCAAACCGGTCATGCTGGAGGATGTTGCAGGCAGCAGAACGTTCTCCACGGCGTCTCCAGACTCTGTCACGTCTGTCATGTGTGCTGAGTGAGAACCTGCTGTCATCTGTGAAGAGCACAGGGCACCAATGGCGAATCTCCCAATCTTGGTGTTCTCTGGCAAATGCCAGTCGCCCTGCACGATGTTGGGCTGTAAGCACAACCCCACTTGTGGATGTCGGGCCCTCATACCACTCATGGAGTCTGTTTCTGACAGTTTGAGCAGAAACATTCGTATTAGTGGCCTGTTGGAGGTCATTTTACAGGACTCTGGCAGTGGTCCTCCTGTTCTTCCTTGCACAAAGTAGGAGGTAACGGTCCTGCTGTTGGGTTGTTGCCCTCCTACAGCCCCCTTCACGTCTCCTGGTGTACTGGCCTGTCTCCTGCTATCTCCTCTATGCTCTGGACACTGTGCTGACAGACACAGCAACAGCTCACACTGATGTGCCAGCCTGGATGAGCTGCACTACCTGAGCAACTTCTGTGGGTTGTAGACACAGCCTCATGCTACCTCTAGGGGTGAGAGCACTGACAAAATGCAAAAGTGACCAAAACATCAGCCAGAAAGGACGAGAACAGAGAAATGGTCTGTGGTCACCACCTGCAGAACCACTCCTTTATTGGGGTGTCTTGCTAATTGCCTCTCATTTCCACTTGTTTGCACAACTGCACGTGAAATTGATTCACAATCAGTGCTGCTTCCTAACTGGACAGGTTGATTTCACAGAAGTGAGATTGGAGTTACATTGTGTTGTTTAATTGTTCCCAGCATATTTGTCCACTCCCATGTTGGTAAGAGTATTAAGTACTTAAGGAATCTCCCTTTAAGGTACAGTTTGGACAGATAAAAAATGTGTGATTAATTTGCAGATAAAAAAATGTGTGATTAATTTGCAGTTAATTGATTTGAAGTGATTTTACTATGGACAATCATGCGATTAATCGTGATTAAATGTTTTAAACGATTGACAGCCCTAGTGAAAATACAATAAAATGATCAACAATACTACTTTACCACATATCATGATGTGCAGATACAATAACAAATCTAAAACATCTTGCATGCCTTATTAGGAATATCACAATACCAGAAATTTAGTGGTCGATGCAGGTGAAGTTCTATGATTGTTGATACCAACGTGATAAAAACAGCAGTAAAACAGTCAATCCCGTTTACTTCATCTACACCACAGCCTCCAATGCTGAGAAATGAAGCCAACACAGAAGTGCCAAAAATTGCCTTTAACTTTTCAGCTGAAATAAACAGGCATGTTTACAGCTTGGTACAAAAAACACTATTTCTCAGTGTCTCTATAGCTGGTCTTCCCATTCATGACAACCGTACCGAATTTACTGTACTGAATTTTTATAGAACTCACCTGTTTAAAGTATAGTAAGGCTTAAAGTGTTGCATCATTGCTGCTTTGAGTGACGTGGGTCCCGTACTAGGTCTCTTGCTGCTAGCTGTATGCTCTGATGCATCACCCGGATCCAGCTCAGCTTCTCTGATGATCCACCTCTTTTCCCATTTTGGGATTAGTTGGGAGTGAGGCTGTTGTTAATGTCAAGATGGCAACGGCCAGAGCCACCCACTTTGAGCTTCACGATGGTTCATCAGAGCGTCCCCTGGACACACCGATGTGTTTAATGCATCCCAAACACATTTTCTATTGTCCCTGGGATGCCGTTAGTCTCAAGCCCTGAGTACCGTCATATTTTTTAGAATTTTGGCATCATCTTGGAACCACAGTATCTATTCTTGTGACATCCCGATGCCCTAAAACTTATATAGTGATTTTGTGAACTAAGGACAAACCTACTGTCCCCTTTATTATCAGGGATTCAGTAACTTCCAGAAGCCCTTCAACTCTTAAATGTGGTTTTCCAGACAATTCACCCAAAATTCCGTGGGAAGTCATGAAGTGTTCAGGAAACAACAAAATTACATTCAGAAATGCTATATACTGTATGTATAAATACCTTAACACTGGCAACTCTATATCTGTATCTATGTGAAAAAAATCTACTGATAAATATTTATATTTTATGTATGTATTCAACAATTAAATATTCATATACATCTGTAGTTGTTGTCTTTACCAGAAGAGAGCATTAGACTAGCAAAATGACAAATTGGGGGGAAAAAAATAAACATGAAACTCTTTGTGTAGTATGTCTCTGCTGTTAGTATCATAGCCTTCGTCAAATTTGATATACTTGAACTTCTGTTTCTCTTCAGGTATGTTGTCCCACCAGAGCATGGGAAAAGACTGGAACGACTTGCCAAGGGTATGTGTTACAACAGACACTCATCAGTCACATTTGTCTTCAGTCAAGGATGAAAATGGATCAATTACATTATTACTCTGATTTTATCCACTTGGTGCCACAAGTCACTTCACCTTTTCGTACTTATACTCAGTGGTTTTAAAGAGGAAGCCAAAACTGCTTTTTATCTTCAACCTGGGGGTCCTGACCCCCACTAGGGGTAGCCAGAGCTTCATGAGGGATCTATGGGCAGAAATCAAATATATTATTAAGTATGTTTTCTTTAGTGTACTGTATAATCAGTGGAAAATGAGAAATGTTTTTGTTAACTTAGAATGTGTCATTTATATCTACATGTGGATCGGGTCCTCCTTCGCGGAGCCGGCCACCATGTTTCTACAGTTGCGCCGAATGGAAAAACCAAACACTGGCTCTAGACAGGGCCATTCGTGTTTTCTCGTTTTCACATTGGGCACCGTAGTTCTCCTACATGCTTGGCACATGGAAGTTTCAGTTTCAGTTGGGTGCAATGTGCAGTCTCACCACTAGATGGTACTAAATCCTGCACACTGCACCTTTAAAGGAGACAACTTGAATCTCGAACTTGATTGGTCAAGTCAGAGTGGACTCTTTTTATAGAGATTACCAAAGAGCTAATAGAACAATGACCAAGCATCAGGGAGAAGAAAACACTGAATTTGCCAGAATTGTTTGAAAAGTTTGCAATAATAGCAGGAAAACTCAAATCCTGTACAATGTTCAAAGGAAATAATCTGCTCAAAATTGATCCAAATCGCACATTTTACACAAACTTCTAGCAATTATTGCATTCACTATTTGCTTATCAGTTGTTCTGTACTGTTAAAATATTTCACTTCGTCAGGGGTCGTCTGTTTACTCAATGATAGAAGAGAGTAGCCAAAGGGAAAAGGCTGGGAATCATACTGTATGGAAAGTATGTCGGGGACCACAACACATCCCTTTGACCAATTTAACTTAAAATACACACAAACAGCCTCTCGAGGGTCATCTGCACTGATGCTGAGGATGACCTCCTGTCTTTCCAGGTTTCTTTCCAGGGAACGCTCAGAGCTGTGAAGCCTTCCTGCGCCACAAGATGACTTTAATTTCACCCTCAATCCTGAAAAAATATGGCATACCATTTGAGAAGGTAACCTTTCGTTTACTCTGTGTTGACCTAACAATATATGCAGTATCCAAGAGCTTAACAAACATTAACATACATTATTTTGGATCCCTGTGAGAAACGCTGTCTCATTTAGCCTGCATTACTGTTGTATGTACAGCTAATGACAATAAAGTTGATTTGATTTGATTTGATTTTGATTTGATTTGAAAATAAATGTAATGATTAAATAATGAAAATGATGACATGATAAAGATAAATAAAATGGTATATCTGTTCTTTAAATTGTGTATTGAATTTCTATTCAGGTCATACAAGAGGCTGGCCAGTTCATTGTGACGTTCCCGTTTGGTTATCATGCTGGTTTCAACCATGGCTTCAACTGTGCTGAGTCGACTAACTTTGCCACCCAGCGATGGATTGATTACGGCAAACAGGCGACACTGGTATGCAAAAACATAATTTAAACAGCTGTTAATCTAGTCATTTATTACTTATAAAAGCTCCAGCTGCATTTATGTATTGGTGTTCTGCTCCAAAATGTCAAACCTGTGTATGGATCATGGTTCATGATGTCGTGATGATTTTGTTATCACACCTAGCTTAGCACTAAAACAGGACTAAGGCTACTTTCACACCTGTAGTTCATCTGTTTTCAGTAAAATTTGTTGTAATCATAATTTTAACATAGCATCAAGAAATTTTGACCTGGTGGTTGCTCTAAAGAAAAGGTCAGGAGCTCCTAACAATCTTACGATCATCTTCTTGGAACTAGAAATATTCAAATAGTAGCCAGAATATCTCAAGAGAACACCATGAACCTCTACAGTGAAGGCAACAGTTCCCAAAACGTTGTTTTGGACTGCTCAGACTACTGTGGTTTTGGAACCCTGACTAAATGTTGATCTGTGTGTTCCACCCAGTGTTCGTGCCGTCAGGACATGGTGAAGATCTCCATGGATGTGTTTGTACGCAAGTTTCAGCCCGACCGCTACAAGCTGTGGAAGGCAGGGAAAGACAACGCTCCCCTCGACCACTCCAAACCCACGCCAGAGGCCGCTGAGTTCCTGAGAGAAGAGCAGAGCGAGCCTTCAAAAGAGACTCCCAGTGAAGCTGGGTCTGAGGAGCCCACTACTCCTGTCCAGGAGGACAAAAGGTCTGGATTTACATTTCCTCCTAACAATCTAGTATTCACTAGTTATTCACTATGGATGTGAATTGCTTATGAAATACGACATGTCTCAGTTTTCCTCGGTTAAGAAATGTCTTAATTTCCTCAATTTTGTCTAAGCTAAGTCATCACATCCCCGCTCAAATGCACTTCAGCATATCCAACAGTAAGTTTACCATTTATGCTGCTGCGACATTAGCTCTGTTAGCTGCTAGCCACTGGCTCCGCCGTTGCCATGTTGAGAGCTGTGTGGAAGCAATCCCTCAACCTTCAGTATGCTCTGAATTTCAACTTCAGAACCTATAAGTAAAAGTAGTAATTCCACAGTGAAAAAATACAAGTAAATATCCTTCAAAATCTTGCTTGAGTAAAAGTATAGCACTATCACTAGCACTAAAAGTATTAATTATGCAGAATAGCTCATTTCAGAATCAATATATTATATAGATCACAATTAGTGATGTATACATGTGTTCATCACTTCAATGTTGCAGCTGGTGAAGGTGCAGCAAGGGCTGCGTTATTACATTATGTCCTGCTGGGTAGTTGAAATTATAGTAATGTGTCATCATGTATTAGTTGATTAGATTTCATATTAATAATCTAAACCTGCAAAAGTTACTAATGTCAAATAAATGTAGTGGAGTAAAAAGTATAATATTTGCCTCTGGAATGCAGTGGAGTAGAAGTATAAAGTGGCATAAAATGGACATACTGAAGTGCAAAAAAGTAAAGTAACAGTATGGCAAAACTGTACCAAATGTAGATGTGTAACACTGGTTCAGTAGTACTTTTAGTCTGTTAACAGTTCAAGCCATTCAGGTCAATACATAACTAGTTCTATGCTGTACAGGCCCTGCACATAATCTTAATAGGTCAGGATATTTAGAAGAAGAAGAAGAAGAAGATAGTCCTTTATTAGTCCCACGAGGGGAAATTCAATTTTTTCACTCTGTTGTTAACTTATACACGATACATGCAGACCCGAACACACACATGCACAAACATGCAACAATGGAGAGGTGTCAGAGTGAGGGGGCTGCTCCTGACAAGCGCCCCGAGCAGTTGGGGGTTTGGTGCCTTGCTCAGGGGCACCTCGGCAGTGCCCAAGAGGTAAACTGGCACCTCTCCAGCTACCAACAGTATGACAGTTATCAGATTATGATTGTTTCTATGGCCATTTGATAAACTATGAATGAGGAGGTAACGTTCTGAGGATCACAGCTGAGCTGATAACACAGCTCTCAGTCACCAGTGAGGAGCAGCTAAAAGCTACTGATCCAGTCAATGACAATGATCATTCAGTAGAGTGAGGATTCTGTGTTCGAGTTTGTTCGTACATATGCTTTACTCAGAATAGTTGCTTTGCTGTCTATGGAAGACAGGGTTTCCCTTTCGGTCCTGTCGGGCTTGTCTTCACTAATGTCTCCCATGCACCAGTCCAAAGCCTCAGACTGGGACAAAGCGTCAGCTGGAAGCTATCGAAGCCTCTGATGACATCAAACCTGAGCTGACCATGACAGAGACTGAGGAGGTGGAGCCAAAGAAGGCCAAGCTGTCACGCAAAGAGTCTCCAACTAAAGTTCCTGTCAAGCCAGATAAAGGTACAGCACACTTTGTAGAGATCTTATTTCAGCTTTTGGGGTTTTTGTTGAGTGAATAAACACAGCTCTGTCTCAGCCAGCAGATAAGTTAGTTTACAAAAATGTTAAGATACATAGTAAACTAAGAGAGATAACAGTTAGATCACAGTACATACGGTACTTTCAAGCTTTTGTTTTAGTTTGTTTGGGACAATCCACTATTAGCCGAGCTAGCGCACTGTGCTTGTGTAAAGCAGCAGTGGATGAGAGACTGCAGACAGAGCAGGTTGGTATATTGTTTTTCTATATATTTATATCATGTTTATGCTTGTTGAACAGGTGTATTGATAAAGTATTTGGTTTTTACTCACTAAAGTTTTGTTGTACTCGCAGTACCGAGTGTAGTGTACTGACCTCACTCCATGCATGTGTGTCAACGGAGGAGCTCAGCTCTGACTCAGAGAGCAGAGGAGATGAGGCTGCAGCGTAACATTAAATTACACCAAAACATTAAAAAGTACCAATAAAATCAGAGCTACATCAAAGCTTATCAATATTCCTGTCTTAAATAATTTAGCACCGGTGCCTAACAATACCTTAGTGGTAATGTCTTTTAATATCCTTTGTGCAGGCAAAGGGGGGTTGGGGGATCAGCTCCTTGGTTTTGCTAACATTGTTCTCTGAGCACCACTTTGTAAGATTGTTGATTTCCTCCCGATATGAAGTCTCATCATTGTTAATAATTGATGATGGTGAAACTCTTACTTTAGAATAAATGCTTCGCACATATGAACATGAAAACCTCATGAGAGTCCAGGACAATCTAGTGCTATCAGTAGTAGTAGTTGCAATAAAATTTCTGTATTCTTTCAGACACGGTGAAAGTGAAGACGGAGCCTAAGAAGGAGAAAGACACCAAGCCTCAGACTAAATCTCAGTCCAGAGCCAGCACTAAGAAAACTTCAATCAGACAAAGCCTGTCAAAAAAAGAGAAGAACTGTGTGTCGGCCACAGACGCCTGTCCTCCTGAGTCCGCTGACAGCCAGGCGGTGGCGGCGGCAGCGGCGGCAGCGGCAGCTCTGTGTTCTGATGAGGAGCCTCCGCTGGGCAGCAGCTGCAACCCGGCACACAAACTGTTTCAGAGGACTCTGAGCCCCGCAGACGTCCTGCACGTTCATAGCTATGCCAAAGGAGACTATGGAGAGGGAGAGGCCCTGCCCAAGGAGGAGAAGAAGAGCGAGGGTAGTGACAATGAGACCGAGAAAGACAGCAGACATGTCAGCAAAGCAGTGAGTAGACACAGATGTTACACACATCTTATACTGTACTGTACTTTGTACTCCTGACCAAAACAGTGTTTTTTCATGATTTAGCCTCTCAGCTATAAGTTGCATACACTTTACACTATTGTAACAGTTTTTCCAATAATTGATTCTGTAAGCTTTATATTCTATAACGTACTGCAAGTGTAAAGATTTGAGACGTGAATCATCATGTATCTTCCGGCTCAGTGTTGCTCTCAGGGATGCTGAGAATCACTTAGATATCAGTTTGCGCTGATGAGCCATCAATTCCAAAAAGGAAACAGTTCAGCAAACACACATGGTTTGTTGTTTGTTTCATTTAGATCAGGCGTCGGGAACCCTTTTGGCTGAGAGAGCCATGAATACCACATATTTTTAACTGTAATTCCGTGAGAGCCAAACAATATGTTTAAAACCAAATATCATTGCATATTAGACGCACTGCAGAACCTGCTCTCTCCACAAAGGCAAATTCCTCTGTCCATTGCTGCTGAAAAGTACGATACTCCTCGTCTTTTTTTCTTTCATCCATCTTCTCAAAAGAGTTTCTGCAATTAGCTAGTTGACAACTCGATTAAAACGATCCAAGTGCAAAGTGTCTCTGCCTCATCTGCGTCAACAGCCTTTTTTTCCATGACAAAGATGAGACAATGCCTAGACTGCACCAACGTCATTAAACATATCAAACATGCAATATTGTTGATGAAAAAAGACAGGACTAAAATGCAGTTTTTAAAATTTTAAGTTCAATTTCCATCACCTTCCACCTTCACTTCCCATCTCTGTCTGTCACTCTCTCTCTCAAACAGGCTCACAGTGCACAGCAGTGCTCAGTATGTCTATGTGTCCTCAGTCCCGACAATTGTGCTACTATAATGCATAAATTTGTGGTTTTTTGGTCAGGTTGGGTGCTTGATTAACTCATATTTTTGCATTTTGGATACTGTGGACTGGCTCTCATGATGGGCCAGTGGGTACAACTGAACCGTGCATCAATAATGAGAAGTAAGGAGGACTCGCAAAGCTGTGTTCTCAATCATTCAACTGGTGTATTTCATCAGATAATAGTAAGATAAAATGTTATGAGAAATAAGTTTGACTAAAATTATTGGTCTGGCTTGACTAGATTTAGTGAAATGTATTCTGATGACTAAAAGGACATTTGACAGAGGACTAAGACTAAATTAAAAAAAATAGCTGACTAAATTTAAAGAGAAAATCTGTTTTGACTAAAATATAATGACGTTTTGGTGACTAAAATATTTTAAGTTGTCAACAGCTAGACCCAGGCACACCAGGTCAACATCAGAGAACTAGCAGTGATGAAGGCCGACTGTGTCGCATCATGTTGCCTTTGTCTTAGCCGATAAGTTGCATTTTAACACACCGCAAAGACTACAGCCGACAGCCACTTAGCTACGTTCTGCACCTGTGTTTGATTAATTAACTCTCCACACCAGCAGGAGGTGGCAGTTTGAATTTATAATTCAAAAAGGGAAACAGGAAGACCAAGGTTGTTGCTGTTGCTATGATATGTACATGAAACAAAGCAGCGTCACACCACTCTCACTCACTACTTAGCTTCATTCGAGATGGCCATGTTTTTGTGAAAATATCTGTGTAATGGAATGATCAGATTAGATGAAGATGAGATGAAAAATGAGAAGAGCCTTCTGTGTGTGCTCTCTTGACTTTACTCGTTGGCTTCGGTTGGCTTGCTTTCCTCACTTATGTTTGTCTTCTTATGCACTGATTTGTTTAAGCAGAACAAGCCAATCAGAGTGATGTTTTTTCACCGATGGGCTCTGCCACTGATTCAACATGCTGAATCAGCTGGAAAAAAACGTCATGTGCAGACTAGAGCTGATAGCGTGGGTAACACTGCAAAAACTAGGCCGACAAATGCTAACTGATGGCCCCAAACTGTTCAATAGCCGGCCGACAGCTTGTGTGTCAGGACCTTAAAATTAAATTAAAACTATGAAGGATTAAAATGATAAAAACTACTCAGCATTTTCATCTTAATACTAAGACTAATTCTAAAATAGCTGCCAAAATTAACACTGCTGCATTGCTACAGAAACAAGACAAAATAAAGATGATAAATATTCACATTGTGGTGCAAGTTTTAGGTATGTAAGCATCCAAAAATGAAAAACTAGTGATAAGGTCATTTGAAAAGGCTGTCCAGCCTGGATGCTGACAGTAACAGTAGGTGTGTCTCTCTATCAGGTGGCAGAAGAGGTGGCTGGAGATGGAGAGCCAGAGAGTGATCTTGGGCAGCTGCCAGGCCACCATCCGCTCATAAAGGACGGCATGAGTGATGAAGGTCTGTTGCATCAGCTGCATCTACTGGGATGCCTCACTGTCATACTTATTTTTATATAATATTTATAGAAATAGGTTTTGGTGTACTTAGCTTTAGGTCTCTTTAGCAAATATCTTGTTATTTGATCTGAATGTGTTTGCTAACTTTGCTGTCGTGCTTGTTTGTCCCCCAGAGGCTCCAGAGGAGGCCCCCCCAGTAGAGGAGGGTGGTCTGGAAGGGGAGAGCTGGGCTAAACCTCTGGCTCACCTGTGGCAGAGCAGGCCTCCACACCTTAAGAAAGAGAGGGAGTACAACCAGCGCATGGGCTCCAAACCTCCATACTGCTCCATCTGCATGCTGTTCCACACATACCAGCAGGTAAACTGCACCAGAGCAGACCCCATACACCAGTCATTACCAGTCAGCTTACCAGCCAAACCAGCATATGCAGTTGCACGAAAAAGTATGTGAATCCCTTTGGGATTACTTGGATTTCTGCATAAATTAGTCATAAAATGTGTTCTGATCTTCTAAGTCACAACAATAGACAAACACAGTCTGCTTAAACTAATACTGCACAAAAAATTATATGTTTTCATGTTTTTATTGAACACAACATGTAAACATTCACAGTGCAGGGTGGAAAAAGTATGTGAACCCCCGAGGCTAATGACTTCTCCAAGAGCTAATTGGAGCCAGGAGTCAGCCAACCTGGAGTCCAATCAATGAGATTGCCAGAGATGAGATTGGAGGTGTTGGTCAAAGCTGCCCTGCCCTTTAAAAAACACACACCAGTTTTGATCTAGCAGTTCTCAAGAAGCATTGTTTGATGTGAACCATTCCTCGCACAAAGAGCTCTCAGAAGACCTACAATCAAGAATTGTTGACTTATATGAACCTGGAAAGGGTTACAGAAGTCTCTCTTCCTTGCCTTGATGTTCAAGTGTCTACGGTAAGACAGACTGTCTACAAATGGAGAAAGTTCAGCACTGTTGCTACTCTCCCTAGGCGTGGTCGTCCTGTGAAGATGACCACAAGAGCACAGCGCAGAACACTCAATGAGGTGAAGAAGAATCCTAGAGGGTCAGCTAAAGACTTACAGAAATCTCTGGCACATGCTAACATTTTGGTTGATAAGTCTACAACAAGTAAAACAATAAAGAAGAATGGAGTTCATGGGAGGACACTACTGAGGAAGACACTGCTGTCCAAAAAAAATTGCTGCAGGTTTAAAGTTTGCAAAAGAGCACCTGGATGGTCCACAGTACTACTGCCTAAATATTCTGTGGAAAGATGAAACCAAAAATTAGTTATCTGGAATGAACACACAACACTATGTGTGGAGAAAAAAAGGCTCAGCACACCAACATCAAAACCTCATCCTAACTGTGAAATATGGTGGAGGGACATCATGGTTTGAGGCTGCTTTGCTGCCTCAGGATCTGGACAGATTGCTGTCATTGACGGAAAAAGGAATTCCCAATTTTATCAAGACATTATGCAGGAAAACTTAAGACCATCTGTCCGCCAACTGAAGCTCAACAGATGATGGGTGATGCAACAGGACAACGACCAAAAGCATAGAAGTAAATCAACAACAGAACAGCTCAACAGAAGAAAATAGGCCTTCTGGAGCAGCCCAGTCAGAGTCCTGACCTCAACCCCATTGAGATGCTGTGGCAGGACCTCAAGAGAGGGATTCACACCAGACAGCCCAAAAATATTACTAAACTACCAGTTTTGAAAGAGGAATGGTCCAAAATTCCTCCTACCTTGAGCAGGTCTGATCTGCACTACGAACGAATGGTTGAGGTTATTGCTGCAAAAGGAGGGTCAACCAGTTATTAAATCCAAAGGTTCACATACTTTTTCCACCCTCACTTAATGTTTACATTTGTGTTCAATAAAAACATAAAACATATCATTTTTTTGTGGTATTAGTTTAAGCAGACTGTGTTTGTCTATTGTTGTGACTTACTTTTATGTTGAAGTCCAAGAATCCCAAAGGGTTCACATACTTTTTCTTGCATTTTAACTGTACACTTTGAGACCAGAGGTGTCATGGAAAGAAATTAATTCATACACACAAATTTCTAATAGTGCTCAATATATCACTATTATTTAACCTGCATAACCCTAAACATCATCTCAGTGTACATAAAGCCTTGTTCCAAACTAAAATGTGGGGCTTAAATTGTGGCCATGTAGGAGGCAGGGAGTCCAAAGAGTATAGAAACAAAGAGGCAAAACTCTTTTGACAACAGCCACGAGATGGCGCTGCAGAAGAGTTGCCATTTTGACTGAAATGCCAAAAGTGTGTGGCCATGGATGTATAAAGAGATGTCTGTAAATCAGAGGATAATTTCTTTTTAGTAAAGATTAGTAATGTTGTAATTTATTTGTTTATTTATTTTTTACTATTTACCAGTAATAGTTATAGTTAATAATAGTAAATAAGCAAGATAACAACGAAGTCCTCTCTTCATGTCCCTCCTCAAAGTCGCAAACCTGCTCCGTAGGTCTGATAACGCCACTGGACACACCGCTCGAACAGTAGCTCTCCTGCTCATGACGGCGGTAATCGCATTATAACATGCACAACAGCTGCACAGACAACAAGGTCAGCAATGCCTATAGTTCGTTATCCGAGTTGAATCCAGGATTTTGACCGTCACAATCTTAGTTTTTTGCAACCAGAAGTGACACGAGAGGGTGGAGTTGAATGCAACTGAAGACATTTTTAGACGACCAAAATGTTACAATTAACTCCCATGAGCTGAAAACACACAGACAACTCCCAGGCTGTACAACGTGTCAGTCACAAGGTAGCCATGCCCTAAAGCATACCCTGCTTTATAATCTATTTGACACTAAGTGGGACCATAATTTACTAAATGTAATGTAAATGTTTACCGAGCTAATAAATCAAGTGAGAAGTAGGCTCATTTTCTTATAGACTTCTATTCAGTCAGACCTCTGTTTGCAACCGGAGTTGCCGCCCCTTACTGGCTCTTAGAAGGAATGCAAGTTTAAGGCACTTCCACTTTTTCTTTGCTTTTCAGACTCAGAAGTGGTTGCCCACTGAACTGAGCCTCTAAAGCATGATTTATTGACTTGTACACACAAATTACTTTCCATGTCTTCACTCTGGAGATAACCGTGACCGATGTTTGAAAGTTGTTCAAATGTATATACGTCCATACCGTTGTCCTGAATGCCTGTAGGGAATTTTTTCAAAATTTAAAAACTCAAAACACATTTTTATTACTGAGGCTGACATTATGACATTTTACCTAACAATTGTTTCATAATTGACAGCACAAGCATAACTGTCTTGTGAAGCAGTATTTATTGATGCAAAGACATTGCAGTTCTGAGAAAAATCCATATTCAGAGTAGGATGTTATTTGTTGCTCAGCATTTTAAGCTCCATGTTTCTGCGTGCTGTGCCTGCTGTCAGACTGAATGTGCGAACAGTGTAGACAGTCCGGTCATCGTGGCTGGAGGGCGGATGCGGACCAAACCTCTGATCCCAGAGATGTGTTTCACCACCACCACAGAGGAGGACTCTGAGTGTGAGGAGCAGCCCGTCACACCTCATCTAGAGGAAGATGGAACCAGCCTCCTCATCAGCTGCTCTCAGTGCAGCATGCGGGTTCACACCAGTCAGTACACACACACACACACACACACACACACACACACACACACACACCTGAACTTATATTATTTGCTGCAAATATATAACACAGCATGTGTGCATATGATCTTACACATCTGATTTCCTCAGTTTTCATTGCCCAAAATTACTCCAACTCCAACAGAAAACAACATTCAATGGCAGATCTTTGGCATAACACAACCATTTAAAACCGCAGTGACTAAACAACACTGTTAATGGCAGCATGCTGACAGACCTTCATCATGACATGAAAGTCTCTCTCCTACTATAGTAGTGTGTCAGACTGTGTCTTTGTGTTTGTATATTCCAGGTTGTTATGGGGTGGATCCGGCAAGTGTGAGCAAGGAGTGGAAATGTGCACGCTGCAAGGCCAACGCCATGACGGAGGTCAGTGAGCACTCCAGGGTACATTTACTCCACATGTTGCGTTGTTTGTTTTCGGAGCCCTCTTGGTAGTTCAGTGGGCTTAAAGTAGTTATTTATACTTTGTCCATATGTCACAAAAATTAATACCAATAGAATAGCCACTAGGGGATCAACAAAGCAGCACAGTGCAAAACAACGTTCAGTCAGTCATCTTTTTCAGTTAAAGCAATAGATTCTTTGAATATCCTACCAACACAAATAAAAACACAAAATGATCTGAAAACGTTTAATGAGGGCGAAACATTGGCTGTGATCACTGATTATTGATTAGAAACATACATGTGTAAATTGACTGTGTCCTATGATGTTGTATTATGTGATTTTATGAATGATGTGGTATATATTATTATTTTTTTTAAAAGCCTAACCAGGGACAAGGTCTTCAAAGTAGGTACACCTAGAAGTCATATAAACATATCATCAGTTGCACTTTAATTAAGTGTAACAATGCCTACATGTGTTGTCCCTGTCAAATAAATTAATAAAATTAAAAAAAAAAATAAATAAAGTCTGATGGTCAACAAAAATGAGGACTATTTATAGATCTCTTGTTCTTCACAGATCAGACATTCCAGAATATATTAAATAAATTACATGAACAAAATTCTGTATAAAATCTGCCCCACTCAACAGTAATGTTTTTATTTAATTTGCCCGGTCGTGCAAGTGAGACACAAACCTGCTTGCCCGAAGTCAAACTTTACTGCCCCTATACAAATATTATTTTCATTAGAGGTTATCAAATATCAGCTAAGACCTTTATTTAAGTAAATGAATCTGGAGTCTCCCCCATATCCTAATGCCACCCAACTAAACTCCTGCTTCCAGAATGATTGAAATGCCCACTTCAGCTCCTACACCTCGTCTTTATTCACTGACATTTTCTCACAAGTGGCTGATGGGTAGGGTGCATGTGCAACTCTCAACAGGGATGAGAAGGAAGTGAGATAGCTCATGCCTTAGCTACTTCCATCATCGGCTCCGGAAAAAATAATGTGTTAAATTATTTTCAGGCAAGTAAGTTGCTAGGCCAAGATGGCATTTTACTTACCCGGCAAGCAGGCAGTCCTTATTGTTGAGACTGCATTTTTTGCTCATGCATTTAATTTTCCTAAGTTTCCTACTTCTAAAGCTGGTAAGCAGTGTAGGTGTAGTTTTAATATGATAATACTGTGATATCTCCATGAGCTCATTATAGAGGAGGTTGGAAGTGTATTTTATTTCATTTCAGTCCTCAAGCTCTGAGGCTCAGCTTTGTAATTACCAACAGGTTCTTAATGAGACAGCTGCTGCTGCTCACAGAAATGCAGTGTTAAACACAGCATTTGGTAGACTGAAATCAATAAATGAAGTTAACATTGACTGCAGGTGCATGAATTCTGATTTATCCATCCTTTGCAGTTTTAGATGGAAGACTCTGCACTGTTATATTGTATTGCACTGGAGTTTGTTATAGCCAAACAATACAGCCACAAATCACTGATAGAACTATTTAACCCACATACACGAGATGGTACAATGGTTACAGATAAAATGTGCTTTTAGTTGACTACTGCAGGCCACAATTTTGAAAAATTTAGGTCTGTATTGTGTGTATGAACAGGTGATTGATGAAATGTTGTATTTGCAGAGTTGCTGTTTGTGTTCACTGAGAGGTGGAGCCCTGCAGAAAGCCAACAACAACAAGTAAGTTGTTCCAGAGTCATCAGGAATGGAACATTACATATACTGCACAATGGTACTTAAACCTTGAACATCAGTCTGGTTTAAAGCTGCCCATTGACTTTCAGTCTATACATTGTTTTTAAGGTTATACCTTAGTCTGTTTTTTTTCATATACAGTAGGTATCTGCCACAAAATAATAATAAAATAATGTTAATGTTATCATTATTGGACTACTACTGAATTTCCACATCAGTCCACACCTGGTGCTATAATATCTGTCATACTAATTCTGAAACATTGTTTTTATGCTTCCATGCTGGCGATAGCCAGCGCTGAAGGCATTATATGTGCAGTTGTCTGATCCATTCTCACGAATGCAATATTTTGAGCATTCACATGCACAATCTGCAGGCAGCGGGACAATATGTTGGCATGTGAAGCACTCTGGTTTCCATTTGTAGTCTAACTAGTATTGACCAGTCATGTTGGAGCAGGCTTTGGTTGAACGTAGGTGAAACTGGCTACTTGTGAAACAATTTGGTCGAACAAGTCGTCTCTCAACTCCGAACTCCAGCCTTGCACCTCAAGTTGCTAATCGGACCATAAACAACAAGCAGTTCACTGAAAAAGGAAGTCTTGGCCCAGATATCCTCTGGTTATACTTGGAACCCCAGAAATATAGCCCTTTGCCCCCAGAGGCTTATCTGTTGTCTGACGGATAGCAAATGGGGCTCCCAGATTGCACCCGGAGGAAATTTCTTAAAATGTGGTGCAAACATCCACTTGGACTCAAGGATGAACTGATTTGGTGATCAAAGATCACTGTGACATCACAAAACACATTTTTGTCCATAACTCAAGAATTTGCATGCTGATTATGACAATTTCTTCCAAATGTCTAATAGAATAAAACTATGAAGTCATGACTTTGACGGACATTGATGTATTCTACAACTTGATTGGCTGGCAGAAACATACAACCACAAGGTGGTAATTCTAATAGCTTTAAAACCGTTTGCTTAATGAATAATGATGAAAAATACAACCAGACTAGTCTTGGATGCAACTTGTATCACTGTTATCATGTTTGCGCTAGTTCAGGTCCAGCATTTTGCCATGGTGCAGGATTTACATGTGAGCACAGTAGACTGGTTCCATCTCCAAAGCCATTCAGGTGTATTTAACAGGAATCAGCTGTCTGTTAAGAGAATTGTCAGTGTCTCAATCCACCAATAGTGAGATCATGGTTAAACATTTTCAAAGATGAGTAAGGTTCCTGGGAAAAACACCGTACACTCGCAATACCACAAAAGAACCAACAACGTAAACACTAGTAAACGTGAAATCCATGCATGTCAGAGATGTGTGCTTTAGGAAATGGACAGAATAGGCAGCTTACTGCTCCATGAAGCCAATATGTCCGATGTGAGCAGCTGTGTGTGTGTTGCAGGTGGGTACATGTGCTGTGTGCAGTGGCTGTGCAGGAGGCACGCTTTGTCAACATCACTGAAAGAAGTCCTGTGGATTTAAGTGGAATCCCCCTGCAGCGATTTAAACTGGTGAGTTCAAATAACAGTCACACTTGTGTGGATAACCTGCCGTTACATTCACCGTATTCAAATAATAGTCTCAAATGATAGCCAGCGTGAACAAATAAAGGGTGATTGCTGAAAAAGGTGAGGGGGAGTAGAATCACCTGTTCTCTAGTAGGTTACACGGTAGATTTAAGATGATGTACATTTCCCACAGCACTAATTCCATCTGAACAAGTCATGTCAGAATTCGTGTTTTTCTTCCTTAATTAAAATAAACGGTCTACCGGGAACATGTTTGGCTTTTGAAACTGCTGGAATGCTTTTAATGTGAAACTGAGCAGGAAGTGTTGAGTCTTTATTAGTTATTGGAGGGATAGGGATAGTTCACCTAAAAACAATAGAAACTGTATATAGTGGTCACATCCCTGGGCTCTCTATGGCAGGGGTTCACAAAGTTTTTGGAGCCAGGGACCTTTAAAGGGGGGGAAATTTCCAAGGACCCCTTCATAATTATAATACCGATTAAGCATAATTTTACTACTATTGTACTCCTAAATGCTACAGCTATCTAACTTTTCAACTTACCATATTTTTCTCACTATAAGGTGCACCAGATTATAAGGTGCACTATCAATGCACTTGGAGTGGAGTAACTCGCCCGGCGTTGCCTCCCTGTCTTGGTGAAAGTGTGGTCGCCTTCTGTCATCCAACGCTCCCACGCAGCTCGCAGTTTAACTTTGAACGACCTGTTGACACCAATATCTAGCGGTTGAAGTTCTTCAGTTAATCCACCCGGAATGATGGCAAGCACTGAAATTAGTTTTCTTCACTTTTGTTTTGACAGTATCGGTGAGTGCCGTAATGCCCCGACAATCCATCCAGCGGTGCAGCTTCGTAGCTTACCAAAGTCATAATAAAACATTTTTGAGTGCTCTGTACCACATCAAATTGGTTTGAGGTCAGTAAACACAACCAGAATTGATACATAAGGCGCGCCGGATTATAAGGCGCACTTGAATAATGCTGCACAGGGATTTTCAGAAAGATTTTACGATTCAGAAACGTCTGAAAATCTTTCTGAAAATCCCTGTGCAGCATTATTCAAGTGTGAGCTCATCGAACTCTAAACTCATCTATTTTTGCTAAACTTTTTTGGATTATTCTCCAGTGAAGGGATTTGTTATGCACATGCATTTTAGAACCTTTTTTGCCTTCGTTTGGACTCCGGTGAAGTCTATTTGCACTGATATGCTTTCATTTTCCATTCGCTCCGCTCTCCTTAACACCATATGATAACATATTTTCTGGGACCATATAGAACCTAGGGAGGTGAGTATTATATCCAGTTTATATTGTGTTTGGGTGAACTATTCTTTTAACAGCTAAATGTGACAGACAAATGATCTTTGACCGAGTTCAGACACAGACAAACCACCATCTCTCATTTTGTTCCGTCATTAATTCACCTGTGAAATTAATGTTAATTAGCTATTTCAGCTAATATGACCTTCCACGTCAACAACTGTCATTTTATCTAGTGAACATGAGAGAGAGATTATCAGTAATCAATATATTTTTGCCAAGTCAAGTGTCAGAACTCAGAATCACAAGTAACGGCGCCCCCACATAGTTTTTCACGTTCCCACACTTTAATTTTCACAGATTTTCACTAGCAGATAGACCCTGTTTCTGTTATGCTGATGTATTTCTATGGGTGGAGCATAGGTGGAGGCAGAATAATTCTCTGAACACGTTAGCTAACACTAACCAGCAAGTTTTGTTAGCTTGTCTTTTTAATAATGGCTGAAGAAAATGAGTTTTTCTGAATATGTACAGTCTTAGGGACTGTGAGTGTTAGTGTAAGACGGACTTATCAAAAAGAATGTCTTACAGTATCTGCGTTGCAAAGAACATAGATAGGCTACTTCTGTACAAACTGACAAATTGCAGACTCACAACTCAGTCATGCCGATGTGACGTATTACACAACTGCGTTGGCGTCTTGTGTGTGAGTATGTGGTCCCGCCATGTCTGCTGTCCCTTTTACATAGACATTGCCTGTGCTTAACAGCGGAACAAATGTGTGACACACTTTTTTTCATGTGTTGTCACAGTCACCTTTTTTTTTTTTTGAACTAGTCAAGTGGCCACAGGAAACAGTTCAGCGTTCGTTCTGTGGAGGTAAATAAAGGCCCCATTTACAGTTTATTTATGTCCCAAACTATGGTACGCTCAGTAGTGCTGATGCCCACAAAGCTAAAATGATGACAGACTGGAGACTGAAGGAATATCCAGCCATGTGTACTATAAAATCCTCAAGGCCAGTAGATCTAACAGGATGTGGAAGGCTTTAACTGCACTCAGACTAATACTGGCCCTTGTGTGTTAACTTCACCTTCACTGAGTCATTTCAAATCCACTGCAGTTTCCTGAGCCCTGGCTCCTGTGTTTGAATCCCTGACAGAAATGTTACTACTGTAAGAAGCGGATGAAGAAGGCGTCTGGCTGCTGCGTGCAGTGCTCTCATGGTCGCTGTCCCACTGCCTACCATCCCACCTGTGCCCAGGCTGCTGGAGTACTCATGCAGCCAGATGAATGGCCCTTTGTGGTCCATGTTACCTGCTGTCGACACAAGGGCCCTACTCAGATTGAGGTAACGAGAGCCTGAGGATCTGTCAACCTCGTCTGAACTGAGAATTAGAGATGCACTTACTCTCTGTACAGCAGTGGAAGCATTGTCCAGTTCTGTTAAATTAAAGTGCCCCGAATGTCAGGGACTACTGAAGCAACATTAGTGAGTCGTAAAAAAAAATGTAATTTCCTCAATCTCCTCTGACAGCGCAATAAAGCAGCCATGCATGAGCTGACGGTGGGACAGAAGGTGATATGCAAGCACAAGAATGGCCGCTACTACCAGTGTGATGTGGTGCAGCTGTCTAAAGAGACGTTCTACGAAGTCAACTTTGATGATGGTTCCTTCAGTGACAATCTCTTCCCCGAAGACATTGTGGTAGGTTTCACTAGTTTATATCTGTCTTGTCATTTAATGGGCCAAAAAATTGTTTTTCATGCACTGGTCAGTTTTGAGATTTTGGGCTATTTTGCTTCCATAACATCTCCCCTTTCAGACTAGTGGAAAGAAAATTTCCAAAATACACATTTAGATTAGTGCTGTCAGGCGATTAAAAAAATTAATCTAATTAATTACAGGATTTGTAATTAATTAATCTAATTAATCGCATTTTAATCTCATACCTGCTAAAAGCCCCCAAATAAAGAATTTGAATTCTAGGACAATACAAAATTGTAGTGCATGACTAATCAATAGAATACACCAAGAAGAGAAGATTTGAAATCCACATTTTTATTGGTTAAGTGTGCTTTATCAATGAAATTCAAAGGAAAAAAGGTCAAGCACATCAGCAAACCAATTAGGCCAGATGCATTTCTCAAAAATGCAATACAAATACAGTTAAATAAAATAAATAAAATTCAGAAATAAAATAAGGCTGAGTCTCAAATAGGCACATAAGCAGACTTTCAATCAAAATGAATACTAAACCTGACTCAATACAGCAATTCAAAATGAATAGTAGAACATGCCTCTAAATAAGGCAACATCAATAGCAAGATGCCAACAGCATTTCCTTTAAAAGGGTCAGCTAACGTTACAGGAACTGACAACAGACAACTCTATGTGTCCTTGAGCCAGTTGCTCAGACAAACAAGCTTGTTTACATTGTCTGAGTGTAAGGCTGCCCTCTTCTTTTCAATGATGTTACCTGCGAGTGAAAAGAGTCTCTCACATGGCCCAGACGTGGCAGCGGTAGCCAGGTAGGAGGAGAGGACAGCTGGGCTCAGCACGGCTCAGCTTTGTAGCGGGCGAGTCCGAGTGAAAGGTCCGAGTGGGCTCGCCTCGCTCTCCTGTGTCGCGTCCATCTCTGTTGTCAGTCACCCTGCTTTTGACTAGTGGCGCAGGTAGGAAGTAACGCGCCACTGCAGCCTACGGGTCACTCAATGGGCCAAATTTAAAATGACTGACTTGCCACTCATGATTAATTGCGTTAATTTTTATAGCGCGTTAATTTGCAGCGTAATTAATTAATCTAATTAACGCGTTAAACTGACAGCCCTAATTTAGATATTTATTTTGTCTATTTGTGTCGGTAGATTTCTCTGAAATTCACAGTTTCATGCTGATATTATTATTATTATTATATTATTTATTAGCACTTATGCACACCAAACGTTCTCTATATTCCTCTATATTCCTCTATATTCTGAAGGTTTTCACAGAGGCTTTGTTTGTGTATTGTTCATAGCCTGATTTATACAACATTTTCTTCCTAAAATGATGAAATTTTTTATGGTTGTCAACAGTATTTTCTGGTTCATGGAGTGATTAAAAGATATATCCATAATTCCCTCTGTAAAAACATTTGGCTCTAATATGTCAACAAAATAAATAAGACTTTTGAACCTGGCTTTAGCCAATGTTCAGATTTCTGTTCTGGAAATGTATGCACAAATTTGATAAGATAATGCCTTATTTGTACATTGTACATTTTCAGAAAACTTGTAATACAAAAAAATAATTGTCTTAATGTCAGTAATCAACTGGGGAAGTTTCACAGTGATATCTAGTACTTAATTGTTTTACTCTGTTCATGTGGGGTTTTTCCCCTTAAAAGAAACATCAAAGAATCTAAAAACAACACAGTAAAAGTCTGAAATTTTCCTTTAAAGTACATTGAACTTCTCATTATGTAGTCTGGTAAATTTGGACCTACTATGACAAATTGGCCATTCATATTTACATTGCTGCCCACCTAGATATGCACATACAACTATAAGATTTCTGTTGTATAAGTTAGTAAGTTAAGTTAAGTATATCAGTAAGTTAAGGAAAGCATTTGTTGTGCTGTATAGCACTGACTTTCATGACAAAACTCTTTTTTTTTTTGTTGTATTCTATTGATAATATCCTAAACTCTCAAGTGGTGGCCTGTATTCACCTCAGTGGCAGAGAGAACCGGGCCTTTATTTAACAGGGTTATATTACAGGCAGGCCTTTACTTATATTTGTATATATGTATTTCCCCAGCTAATGCAAACCCAAGATTTGCTCCATGTTTGCCTTCTGTTATATAAATTCAATATCATGTCCATTTCCACAACACTAATTCCATTAGTACAGCAAGTGTCATTGCAGATGTTCCACTTTGCCTTTCTTCAAGAAACATTACACAACAGCACATTAAAGGTCTTGCAGCCTTCCCTTGATAGGTAGGCTTTTTATTTAGGCCCGTCACAGTGAACGTGATAATAAAGCCCTAATGCATATTCTTTTTGACGCCACTAATTTCTTTACTTGTGATTTTTCGGTTGTAGTAGACTCCATTTTAAAGCTATAGTGAAGCTACCAGCATCATTTGAAAGTAGAAGACCGAAGGAATCCATTGGTACCAACTTTACTACCAACCGTGGTACCAACCATGTCGTAGTAGCTTGTCGGCAAGGATAAAATGGGTTCTCTGGGTCCCCACCAGTCTCCCCTTTACAGACATGCCCACTTTATGATAATCACCTGCAGTTTGGATCAAGTCATAGTCAAGTCAGCACTCTGACACACTGACAGCTGTTGTTGCCTGTTGGGCTGCAGTTTACGATGTTATGATTTGAGCATATTTTTTATGCTAAATGCAGAACCTCTGAGGGTTTCTGGACAATATTTGTCATTGTTTTGTGTTGTTCATTGATTTCCATTAATAAATACTACATGTATTTGAATGAAGCAGCATATTTTCCCATTCCCATGTTGAGAAGAGTATTAAATACCTGACAAATCTCCCTTTAAAGTACATTTTGAACAGATAAAAAAATGATTATTTTGTGATCAAGCATGATGAACTATGGACAGTCGTGATTAATCCCGATCAAATATTTGAATCGATTGACAGTTTTAATGCAAAAAAAGCTTGGCTGTTGACTGTAGCTTCACATGGATCAGGATTATGGCGAAGAATAAATAACTAGAATCAGAGTATGAAAAAGAGCACTCTGTTGTGTGAGTAGAATTTGTGCAGTGGAATTGTTCATTATACTGAATTTACCATTTGAGCTCAATGTTGTTTCACATGGCTTTTACTTTTTCATGCTCACTATTATTTTAGGCTGCTTTTAAATGAGAATTTAGATTATCCACCATGACTAGATGTATATTTGATGTGTCCAATTCTTTTACTTGTGCCACAAGCCAAACAGTTCAGACTTTGTTTCAAATATTGTGTCCCTGTGAATTTCAATACATTGTAAGACTATACACATGTCAGAAATGCATGAAATCTGTGCCGTTGTTTAGTTTGCTTACAACTCTGCAATGTGTGTTCTGTGTGTGTTAGAGCCGAGACTGCGCTCAGCTCGGACCGCCACCCCAGGGTGACGTGGTTCAGGTGCGATGGACGGATGGCCTGGTGTATGGGGCCAAATTTGTGGCAGCGCATGCCATCCACATGTACCTGGTAAGACTTTCTTTTTGTTTGTGTGTTTGTTTTGCATCACATAACAAAGTTTGACTTGCTGTAATTAATAGTACAATAGGCTAACAGTTGTAACCTAAAGAAAACTTAAGTTTTATCATGACTTGATCATGGGATGTGTTATGTTTTTAATGCATTAACGCAGCTTAAGATTTTGAGGTGGCAGTAGGCTCAGTTTTAACGCTACAGTGGCGATACTGGTGTACAAAACTAGAAAACCTAAGAATCCATTTGTTCCAACCATGTCATATTAGCTTGCCACAAAGGAGGAAACTGGCATGGCCATTTTCAAAGGGGTCCCTTGACCTCTGACCTCTAGATTTGTAAATGAAGATAGGATTTGTCATGGTTTTGTGTTGTTAATTGATTTCCAGTAATAAATATGCACACAAGTTTGCATTAAGCAGCATATTTGTCTATTCCCATGTTGATAAGAGTATTAAATTCTTCACAAATCTCCCTTTAAGGTACATATAAAATGTGCTTAATATGTGATTAATTATGATTAACTATGGACAGTCATTGTGATTAATATTTTATTTGACTGATAGCCACAGTTACACATTGCGTCTTTCGTGTAACCCATTGTTGTGGAAGTATGCATTGAAGTCATTTAAAACACAATGAAAGGATGTCTACATTTAATTAACTTCTTTCATATATTATCAGTTCCTCTTTTTGAGAGTGTTTTGAATTGTCCAATCCCAAAAGAAATCTATCTGTTTCTTTTACTAATAGATCTATAGGTGTCTCTAACTTTGTACCACCTCATCTGGTGGCTTTGCGGTCTAAGCAGCAGTCCTGCATTAAAACAAGCATGTAGGTGGGGGCATGTTGTTTCAGGTTTCCAGTGATGCAGTGAAATTGGATCCAGGAAGTCCAGTTAGAGTAACACATTCATGAGTTTAAAGGCTTATCAGATGCCAGCAAGTTATTTTATCCTTGAAGTTGACGTGTTGGAAGCAGAAAAAGTGGACAAGCGTCAGGATGTGAGCGACTTTGACAAGGGTCAAAATGTGATGGATAGATGACTGGGTCAGAGTATCTCAAACTGCAGCTCTTGTTTGATGTTCCTGGTCTGCAGGGATCAGGACCTACCAAAAGTGGTCCAAGGAAGGAAAACTGGTGAACCGGCAACAGGGACACGGGTGGCCAAGGCTTTCTGGTGAAGGTGGCCTGGTCTGATGAATCACGTTTTCTTTGACATCATGTGGATGGCCGGGTGTGTGTGCGTTGTGTACCTGAAGCAGACATGGCACCAGGGTGCACTATGGGAAGAAGGCAAGCCTATGGAGGCTGCGTGATGCTTTTGGCAACTGTAATTGTAGGAACCTCTTGTAGTTACTGTTCAGCTGTAAAGTGAGAAGGTTTGCTCTGGCTGGTTGGCAAGTGATTGACAGCTGCTCAGAGACAGCAAGGCTCCAGTTAAGCTTTGATTGGTTGTTTTCCTCTGGTCTGTGAAATCTTGCAGATGCCAGTAGGAACACCAGAGGACACAGAGACACATTTTTTTCAGATTGCCTGTCCCATGTACTACTATCAGGATGTAGTGACTGTTTGAGAAAAAACAAATCACATTTGCTCCATTTCTACCCACTGCAGCTTTAAATGGGCAATTCCATGATGGTCATGAAATCATCTTCATTCATTTATTTATTTATAGCAGTTGGTGCTTGATGACTACAAATGTCAGATAAATCTGGGTTAGAAGAGATGATCTTGTTTGATGAATAATAATTGTCACTGGCTGCTGAAGTATTTCAAGTTTAGTAGAGTGTCAGTAGTAGAGAGTTATACTGACTGTCATCTAAGGTGCTTTAGTGATTGGAGTGAGTGCATTTGTCTGTGTCTTTTTAAAACACTAACATGAGGTGCTTTACTTGCAGTATTTGACTATGAGCAGGTCTTGGTGACTCAGGAGTCCTCTGGGCCTCCAACTTCTCTCACATGTAGGAGGTGCTTTTTGTGATAAAAATGCTTTGTGAATGGCTCCTACAGTACTAAAGTTCAGGCTGGCCCACCCCTTATTTTTAGGATTCCCCCTACTCAGTCAGTTAAACTCTATTTTTAGCCTCAGAGTGTTTTGTGAATGCAGCCCCTGGCCTCGACCTTCAGATCTCCTGTCGTGGGAATGTCCTGTCCAAGCAGAATCACTGCAGTCTTTTAAAGGACAGAAAAGCTGCTCACATTTCTTTCCACTATTGGTCTTAACAAAGACATATCTTTAAAATCTGTGCTCATCCATCTAGGTATCTGGAGTGTCTACCAAACCACAAACTGTGAAATAAGACGACCCAGTCAGTTTTTGTGGGCTGCCTGTGGGCTGCTCCCCTGCCTATGTCACATGCCGCTCATTAGGGTAGTGGTTAGAAGGGATCCCACAAACTACGGAAACTCTCCTAAAATGGTGATGATTAGTGACTGAACTCAAATAGTTAAGTTTAGAATAGGTCGTTGGGCAGCGAGTCTCAGAAGAGTTTTTTCAGATCTCAGATGAGATTTTGCAGTTTGCAGGCTCCCTTCTGGATACGACTGCTCATTAGATGATACCGCCCACAACAGAGAACTACCTTTGCATAGGTGCACCATATTTTAATCACAAGCCAATCAGAGCAGACTGGGCTTTTTCAGGAGGGATCTTAAAGAGACAGGCGCTAAAATGAAATGTTTCAAACATGGGGTGAATACAGGACAGACAGTATGAGATGAGAGATGAGAGGAGATGAACCTTTATTAATCCCCGGAGGGAAATTCGGGTGTCATAGCAGCAGCAACAACAGTACAGATGAATACAATATATTACAATATTTTTTATTTATCTATTATTATTATTATTATCCATCCATCCATCCATCCATCGTCAACCGCTTTTCCCGTTGGGGGTCGTGGGGGGCTGGAGCCGATCCCAGCTGGCATTGGGCGAAGGCGGGGTACACCCTGGACAGGTCGCCAGTCCATCGCAGGGCACATAGAGACAGACAACATATAGACAGACAACCATTCACACTCACATCCACACCTACAGGCAATTTAGAGTAATCAATTAGTCATCAATTAACCTAAACAGCATGTCTTTGGACGGTGGGAGGAAGCCGGAGTACCTGGAGAAAACCCACGCTAACACGGAGAGAACATGCAAACTCCACACAGAAGAGTCCCAAGCTGGAATCGAACCTGCGACCCTCTTGCTGTGAGGCAACAGTGCTAACCACTGCACCACCGTGCAGCCCACTATTATTATTATCCGGGGATTAATAAGGTTCATCTTATCTTATCTTATCTTATCTTATCTTATTTAACCAGGTAGTATTCACTGAGACTAAGAATCTCCTTGGCAAGAGAGACCTGGCTAAGACAGCAGCATTTAAACATACCCTAAAGTTTCAGATGCATAAATATACATAGTGTACATAGCATAGTATCATACATAACACATTAACATCAAGTGTTTGAAGCCAGCATTAAAGGGCAAATATTCAGAAACACTGACAGCCCCCAATTGATTCTGCTTCTAATTCATTAACGTTTTAAATCAAAAGTAATCAGATTTCCAGCAACAACTTAGCTTGCAGTTTAATCCAGGAAAAGGGAGCAGAATAGCTAAAGGCCATCTTACCTATTTCTATGCAGACTCTAGGTACAGATAATAAATATCGGTCAGACAAGCGTTGGCTATAGCTGCTGGTGTTGTGTGATTTAAGTGTCCACAGATAGGAGGGGAGTGTACCAAGAATGAATTTCTGAATAATGTAGACAATAGAGCCAATTAGCCTTGGTGTACAGGGTACAGCGATGAGCACTATGAGCACTTTACAGTCAAACCGCAGTGCACTATGATGATAGATAGTATCTAACATAACACTGAGCAGATGCATAAAGCAGATCCTCATATTCTAACAAAGGTAAAAATGTAGACTTAGCTTAGCTTCAATAAGAAAAAAAAGGCCTTGTTTCCATGATAAAATCCTAGTTTAGTTTTGGCTTTTCACAGGTTTTTCATTGTGAGGTTTAAAAGAGAGCTGGCTGTCAATTAGAAATACTGAAATATTTATACATTTGAACTTGTTCAATCTTCTCACCCTGCACAGTTATAATGTTTGGAGTAGCATCAACCATCTTCTTGGAGTTTGAAATGAGCTTAAAGCTTAGTTTTTTCTGCATTCAAAACTAGCTTAAAAAGATGGAATTGTGACTGAACAATGTTAAAAGCAGACTGTAAATATGCATAAGCTTGGCAGAGAGTGGTGGCACAACAGTAAATAACTGTGTCATCGGCATAGAAGTGGAAATTAGAATTTTGAATGTTTTGACCCAGGTTATTGATGTAAATAGTGAATAATATTGGACCAAGGACTGAACCATGGGCCACACCTCTTGCACCATCGACCTTGACACACTGAGTTCTCTCAGCAAGGTAATTAATAAACCATCCAACAGCATGGTTAGACAGTCCAATATCAAAAAGCCTTTGTTTAATATGACGTTGTGCAGAATAGTGCCTCCATAAATTCCAGGTTGATAATAAATATGTAAATATACAAAATACAATTAGAGAACCCAAAGTAGAAACCCAAAATACAAGTGTGAACCTGAAAATGAGCATGATGTTATGGTCCCCTTTAAAGGTCTGTTCGGTAATGTTGAGAAACTAGCAACAGCACGCTAGATTTTAAAAATGATCCAAGACAAAAACCCAGCCCAGTGTTGCATACTCTCCAATGAAAGTAGCTAGCAGCCCTTGATCCAGA
Source organism: Pterois miles (assembly GCA_947000775.1). NCBI lineage: Eukaryota > Metazoa > Chordata > Actinopteri > Perciformes > Scorpaenidae > Pterois > Pterois miles. The sequence continues at coordinate 2,449,276 of CAMQGK010000005.1, read as the reverse complement.
AGCCCCTAAATCTAGAGAGAAATTCCCCAAGTTATCAACACTGACAGTCCGTCTCTTCAGGCCTTCCTTTAAAGCCACTCCCCCAAAGTTATCATTATGAACATGAACAGTGAACATGGATATTGTTAGTAGTCACAGCTGTCAAGCTAGCAGCTGGTGGAAGACTCCGGTGATGCACAGGTAGAGACAGGTATGTGTACAGGCAGGTAGCCCATCCAATCATTTCATTGGGTGTAATTAAACATGTATTTATTGCAACCCAGACGAGTCATTTCATCCGGATTGTGATGCTTAAAACTATTTATCCACTTTTGCTGCACCAGTAGCCACAGAGTAGGCATTTACTACATTTTCTGTCTGTTTCTACCAGCCCTCTGTGTGTGCCTGTCATTCAGGATCTGGCTGTTTGTTTTCCGGAGAGACAGACAGGAAAATGTTCCTGACTAGAGTGCATGTGTGAATAATGAAAATCCCAGCAGTGCGTGAAAGGTTATCTCAGTAATTTACTGGGAACTATGTGTGAAAGAGTCCCGACTGTGTTGTTTGCTACATTTGTGGATTGCAGGTGGAATTTGAAGATGGGTCGCAGCTAACAGCCAAGAGAGATGACGTCTACTCTCTGGATGAGGAACTCCCTAAGAGAGTCAAATCCAGACTGGTAAATTCAATGCCAACCACACACACACGGACTGTTCAACCCACCTGATATGTTTGTAAGATAAGATAAGATAGTACTTTATTAATTCCCAGGAGGGAGATTCGGGTGTTCTAGCAACACTGATAGCAATAGCAGGAGTACAGTATAAGGAGTAAGAATAGGTAGAAAAATAAAATAAAGTGGAGTAACATATATATATATATATATATATATATATATATATATATATATATATATATATATATATAGAAGAAGAAGAAGAAGATAATCCTTTATTAGTCCCACGAGGGGAAATTCAATTTTTACACTCTGTTGTTAACTTATACAAGGTACATGCAGACCCGAACACACACATGCACAAACATGCAACAATGGAGAGATGTCAGAGTGATGGGGCTGCTCCTGAAAAGCGCCCCGAGCAGTTGGGGGTTTGGTGCCTGGCTCAGGGGCACCTCGGCAGTGCCCAAGAGGTAAACTGGCACCTCTCCAGCTACCAGTTCACACTCAGTTCTTAGTCCATGTCGGGACTTGAACCGGTGACCCTCCGGTTCCCAAGCCAACTCCCTACAGACTGAGCTACTGCCGCCCCCAATATATATATATATATATATATATATATATATACAGCTATTATACAAGGCAAAGTGGCAAGTTAAAGTTACAAATATGGTGCATAATGTATATAAAGTGCAGTGCAAAAGTATGCAGTATGGTATAACAGTATAATAGTGTAATATGATATTGTATAAGATATAATAATATGATGATACATGACAAGGTATAGAATGCTATAACAGTTATATTGATATAATACAGTATAGTATATCAGTTGTATTAATATAATATCACAGTTTTAGGTGCAATAAGGAATATACTGTATTGTTTGTCTAATCCTGTGATTAACAAAGAACGAGCTGGAGCTAAAAATGTGTAAAACCAGTGAAAGACATTGAAAAGATGTCTCATCATGCAGCCTTGTGTTTGTCTCTGCAGTCTAAAGCGTCAGACATGAGATTTGACGGCATCTTTGAAGAGAAGGAGATCATCCAGGAGTCAAAGAGACAGAGAGTGATCAACTCGCGTTACAGGGGGGACTACATAGAGCCTGTGATTTACAGAGCCATCATGGAGTAGCCTTCGCTGCCTGCCTGCTCCCCCACACACCACCAGCACTGACAGACTGAACGGTGCTCACTGTACCTTAACTTAGCAGCTAGCCACTGAGAGAGTGTAGCTCCAGATGACTTCCCTTCCTTCAGGACCCGCTTTGGACTGTTCTCTATTTTTTACTTCTCATTCATCCATCTTTGTTCATTCAATAAGAAATCTATTTGCTTTGTTTGACAGCATTTGTAATTTCAGTTTTTCCAGGACTCCACACAGTGCAGTAGGCTGATGTCCAGCCCTGGCAGTACACAAAAATACGAAGCAATACAAAAATGGCATTTGCTCAGTAAAGCAGAATTTTGGCAGTGAGACACCTCTTTAAAAATAAAAACAATAATGCTGAAGTTAAACTTTAATCTATAGTAAATTGATAATTTCAGTAAACACTGCCACATACGGTATGTGTTTCATTTTAAAGGATAATATCAGCGGCATTTAATTTATTCCCCGATAACATTGTTGACTATTATACGGAGCCCGACAGGTATCAAATGTAGTTATGATTCACTTTATTTAAATTTGTAAATTACTAAATTGTGCCTTCAAATGGCTGAATAAATACTTTTAAGTTAACAGCCTTATTGCAGTTATTCTTTGGTTCATTTTTATTGCTTGAAAAATTATTAATGTTGATTATTTGTCAATTGACTAAATGATTAATTGACAGCTCTAAAGATGTTGCCCCTGATGCCTGCCAGGCTCCGTACTCTGAGGAGGCTAGTCCAGACTTCTGCCATGCTAACTTGATGAAACACTATTTAATATGCACCATGTGAACATGATATCAATTTGAATAATTAAGACTAGAAAACTAGATATTGACACAGGGCCACTCTCCAAAATAGGACTACAATATTACAGAATAATGCAAGACCCTAACTCCATATTGGACTGTAGTGGTGAATTACAATAGGGAGGGGAATGTGGTCATCGACTGAAAGTCGGCCATTTTTGGAGGATAAAGAGTAAAGGTGCATTCCGCTGGCTGTTTACTGCAAGTGTGAAAAGCTAACACAACATTCAAAGATTCAAAAGCCGAATTCTAGTACATATAGTATACAATCAGACACAAAGGTAGGCTAACGTTTTAGGTTTCACCTTACAAGGTACCGTTGGATTAATTAATGCTGTCTTAATGGACATTTTGCTGGTATTCCATTAGCATAACATTAGCTAGTTATCTTTGTCCAGATGATAGTGTAGTTGGCATTGACTTGTAGATCTGAATGTCATATCCGTTTGGAGATTGGACATCTGCCTCCAAAGATTTACACATTTTGATTTGCTGACACTAATGCCAAAACACATCAGTGAGTGGCTAACTCTCTAGGTCCGCCTATATTATAAGGATCAATATCATAAACTAACTTCAGCTTTGTGATATATCACCGCTTTGCCTCTGTCAGCTTCTCTTTATATGGGCATTTGTCTTTCACACATACTTTATACATTTCTGATGATGAACGACTGACAGATAATGACAGTCTACCGTAGCTCTGTATGCTAGCCTCCAAAAATGGTAGCACGCCTCAGAGTGCTCTGTGATTCCCATTTCTTATTAGCTTGTCATGCTAAATTAGACTTGCAACACATGGACATAGATGATGTCAATGTCCATAAATGTCTCAATAAATTACATGGTATATAACGCATCCCTGGTTTAGCACAATGGATAAGTCCTGTATCCAATACAACAGGTACCGAATGTGTGAGGTAGCCGAGCTCTACACTGATGCTAGACCCATCAATGACCTCATCAGTCAGTTTACAGAAATCTTACTGGCTTTATGAACCTCTCAAGATTATTACTACACACCACTGAAACAGGTATTTTTCCAACAGCCCTGTTCTCTAAAAATTACATTCCCATACAACAAAGCTGCATTGATAATTACGCTTTAAGGGAAACATATTTTGTTGTTCGTTTGTTCGTTTGTTTTTGACGCATCACAAATACTTTTGTAGTGATCCAGGTCAGGGTGGTGGATGGGTCTACATTCATTTATCTTAATTTACATCCGTAATAGGGTTGTCAATAGATTATTTGCATGTTTGTCCATAGTTAATCCTAATTAATCACAAATTTATCATATATTTCTGGTCAAAATGTACCTTTAAACAGAAATATGAGAGATTTGTCAAATGGCTGGGTAAATATGCTGGCTAAATGCAAATGTATGTATATATTTATTATTGGAAATTGATTAACAACACAAAACAATGTCCAAACCCTCACAGGTTCTGCATTTAGCATAAAAATATGTTCAAATCAGAACATGGCAAACTGCAGCCCAACAGACAACAACAGCTGTCAGTGTCAGAGTGCTGACTTGACTATGACTTGATCCAGACTGAGTGGGACTATCATAAAGTGGGCATGTCTGTAAAGACATTTACATATCTTGAGGTCAGAGATCAAGGGACCCCTTTGAAAATGGCTATGCCAGTTTTTCCTCCCCAAAATTTTGGGTTTTGGTTCAGGTTTTCTAGTTTCATATATCCAGTATCTTCATGCTAGCTTTGAAACTGAATTTGACTTAATACATTAAAGAAATTAGTGCCGTTAAACCTGTTAATGTGTTAACTTTGACAGCCCTAGTCCATAGCTTCAACGCTGTAACAAATATAGTCATTTTAAGCCAAACCATGATATTTTTTTACTAAACCTAAACATGTAGTAATGTGAACCATGTGTTAAAAAACTGTTTAAAACTGCGACCGTAATCCGGGAGAAAATACATTTTCCTTGAAACGTAATTGAGAATGCAGTTTATTTGTATGGGAATGCTATTTTGTTTTCCTAACATGAGATGATACAGTCTCAGTCTTTCTAATCAATCCATCAACAAGTTTAGACTCTTTACAGGCATAAAGCAGAAAACGAAATTGCACTGGTATTATCCTTTTTACTTTTTGGAATACTTCACCCAGTCAGTGTGCATCAGTTAGCTGCTTGCCTCTGATGCCTGGAATGATGCACAGGATGTTTGTACTCGTGATCCTTCATGAAAAAGTGGCAGCCATTTCTTGAAACAGTGACGTTACAGGTAGATTATTTTTAACAGCAAACAAACACATATACAGAAAAAAGCATCTCCAAGTACGGAAACTACTGAAAGTTGTTCTATGTGAGTGCAGGTACAGTACCTGGGTTTCTGTACCGATACCAAAGCAATACTTTTTTTAATACTTTACTTTGAAAACTTGTTAAAGATTTTAAAATTTTGCAGATGTGTGTATAGGGAAAAACGAAGCCAAAGTTCTTAAATGTGGTTGAAACAAAAATACAAGAACATTGCTTTAAATTGGCTGTTTAACGATTATAAAATCTGACCAAATATTCACTGACAGCTTTTTAACAGCTTTCACTACTCGGTGCTACAAATACATTTTGGTTTTGGTCTCTATTTTGAAGTGGATATCAGTGTTTGAGAGTTTAAAAAAGAAAACATTACCAGATTTTTTAAACAAAGATTATTAGTAACAGTAGTGTGACAAAATAATTATCTTACTAGCTTTTCTCTGGGCTTTCTTTAACAAGACTCGGTCCAAACTGTGTATATATCTGGACCATGTATGGTCCAGACATGGTGAGTTTGGGGCTAAACTGATGTACAAATAGTCAGTGGTCATGTCTGTCATTTTAAATCCGCCGGTACATGTCCACCAGGTCCAGTAAGGACACTACGGGGCGCACTGCTCCACTCAATCGTCCGTTCATCCAGTGATGTGTTGTATTGTTGAATGCACCTGATTGGTCCCTGGTTTTCAGCTTACTGGTTAACATGGTGGCCTGCACGTAAACTTTGTTACTCCATCTAAACAATCCACCAAAATCTACTTGTGAAAACATTTAAAGCGAGAAATAGGCTATTTCATTTTAGAACTAGATCGCCTAGTTTCAAGTTTTGCATAATTTACTGTTCCTGCCTTTTTATTTTGAAAGAGCAACAGCCAATGAGGAAACTCAAACCCAGCTGACCTAATGTGTAACTTCAGTGACAGACTTGCGGTTGTGGGGCTGACCCTCTGCGGTCCAGCCAGAAAAGCTATTAAGTGGCCATTGAGTTATGATTATTCTGTTATACATACATTTGTTATTTTAAAAAAAAGTATGACCAAGATTGAGTGGACATTATGTTTTACAATATAAAAAGAAATAGTTTGATGGCATATTGAGCACATGGGTGGGATGCTGCAGTCTTAAAATAATAATAATAATAATAATATAGACTTTTCATATTGTTGTGGAAAGAATCCCCCTATAACTTCAGTGTGTCAAGAAGCTGCTGATATATGGATGAAGTATTTCTTTAAGTGGGAGCAATGCCTTTTAATCCACTGGTTATGCCTCCTCTTTATATTCATTTGAACTGCATTCCTTTCCATTTAGTTTAGCAGAACTGAATATAGCTTGTTTTTACCAGCCTATTTATTAAGGTGCTTTGAGAAAATCACCTCTGCACTACAGACATGAGTCTGCAGTAATACTACAGAGAGTGAGGTTGACAATGTATGTTCTATTTTTTCTACAGTATATAGATAAATTTTAATGAACCCATCCAGATTTGTAACGAGCTTTGTCTACCCAGTTGTTTCCTCTTCTACTGAGAGTCGTGCATTGCACTTTTATTTAAGTCCAGTTTGCGAGGACATTTGAATAGTTGTTTGCTGCCATTGATAATTTGTTAAAAGTGTTTCAGAATGTTAATTGTACATTTATAAAATGTCTTATGGATTGTGCGCCCCTCACTCTTGGCCAAGTCTCATTGATCACATTGCACTTGTTACAGGGACGTGGTGGCCTTCAGGCGTCATCATTTGCCTGTGAACTTGTTCTTGTTGTGACTGCGGACAGGAACGCTAGTTATCTAGTTAGTCGTTGCCAATTCAAAGACCCTGCTTTCATCAGTTCAGTGGAGAATGAATTTATTTTATTCATAAAGTATCAACAGAGTTGTACATGGGGAGGATTTTCTATTCTATTTTATTGCGTTGTTTTGTAAAACATGTTCTATGTGTATTTTCACAGAAACCTGTGAAGTGTAAATGTCATGTAGTCTATTTTAAGATGTAACTCTTTGACGCAGGAGATGAGCTGTCTGTTCTTGTCTCCTCCTGAAGAGAAATAACTCAACTTCCAGATTATCATTCAAGCAATTTGTAAAATTCATTTGTTTGTTTCAGTAAAGAAATTTGCTTCACCGCTATTTGTCTTCATTCCACATTTACTCACTTAATATTTATGTCTTGGTGCCAGTTTTTCTCACAAGGTACCCTTAAATTAAGGATTTAGATGCTGTAATTAACTTACAAATCTGATAAGTCACTAAGCCATTTAAGGGTAATTTCGATATTTTTCAACCCAGACTCACCATGTTTCGTGTGAACAACAATTTCTGAAACTGGTCCAGTATTGGGGGTGAGCACTATAGACGTCAGCTGCTCACAAGCTGCAATCTCGTGTTATTGGGGCAAGCTGGTACTGTCATTTACGTCCACTAAAAGTGCTTGTTTTTGCCATGACAGGCTCTGATTTTTTTATTGTAAGTGTCTGACATTATCAGCTGATGTTGTCAGGCTAATAAATAGGCATTATCAGTTGCCGTAAGCCCCATAGATGTGGGTCAACAGGGGCCTACTACACTCACTAGTAGGTTTTATCATCTATTCACATGGTAGATCACAGAAAGAAGGTATAAAAGAACACGACAGCGACCTCTAGTAACAGTTGAATCAGGTGACATTATGGAAAGTCTCACTCAACGAGATTTGTCATTGTGAAATGACATGTTGCTGGAAAACAATGCTGTAGTGGAATACATCCATGGTGGCTACGTGAGTGGCAGCCAGGCAGAGTTCAGTCCAGAATGTGTAGTTTAGTGTTATCTAAAAGACTTTCAACATAATGGCTAAATATTTAGATGATTTTCATAATGTGGATGAGGTCTTTGAATTTGATGGCCGCCCAATGTATTTGAGCCAGAGCATATGGATATTCAGATATCACAAGGAGATCAACAAAAAGGTAAGAAACATGTTTTATTTCTCTGTAGAGGCCTTTCCATAATGTTGTCAGACACTTCTAATAACAATCTGAGCCTGTCAGTGGCAAAAACAAGCACTTTTTGTGAATGCTAGCTTGACGCTGCTCACTTGCCCTGCAGCTTGTTTCATGGCTGTCGGTTACAGCCAATAATGGAGCAGTTTCAGAAATAGTTATCCCCATTAGTCACTTACATACAAAAACATGAGAAAATAGGGTCCAGGTTGAAAAAATATTGAAGTTCCCCTTTAAAAAGAGTAACTTTTGGGTTGCCACGCTATGAGGAATCTCTCTTCCTACTGGGTTGCTAATAGTCAAGTCATTAATAAATGCTTGTGTTCTAATGAGCCATCAAGTCGGCAGTTATAGATGTTAAGTCATTAATAAAGAGTAACAATCCATCAACTGTCAAGAGTTTTCTCATCAATTCAGCCATTAGCAAAAGTCAGTGAGTCATCTGCAATTGTAAATGTTAAGTATTTGATTAAAAATTTTTACAGTAATTCATCAGTCTGCACAGTTTTATATTTTTGGGAGGTGCTATGCCTTTGTAAGATCATGACTGGAAATGAGGGAATGACATGCAACAAGCATCCCTGGCTGGATGAAAACCAGCTACGATGCAGTTTATAGTTCATGCTTTAACCCCTTGACCATCTGCTCCCCCCCACCCATACATAGTTTCATAAACCGCTTTTTTCTGGAGGGTCAGAGGTCAAACACCCCATTGGAGTCTACCTGTCTACCAGATGAACTACAGCCAGAATTAACTAACCAAATGTCCTGCTTGTTGAGTATGAACACCAGCCAGTGACATGACATTGCTCTAAGCAGCACTTATCCTGGGGCCTGTCCCTATGCATTGGGAAGTTGATGTTTTCATGCGTTGAAATTTATTGTGTCGTCAAAATGTGCTTTTGTATGTTGGAAAGTTGATGTTTTGGTGTGTCATGAAATTGATATTTTCATGTGAAGTTAATATTTGCTGTGCAGTGGTTAGCACTCTCGCCTCACAGCAAGAGGGTTGCAGGTTCGAATCCAGCTTGGGGCTCTTATGTGTGGAGTTTGCATGTTCTCCCTGTGCAAGCGTGGGTTTTCTCCGGGTACTCTGGCTTCCTCCCACAGTCCAAAGACATGCAATTTAGGTTAATTGATGATTCTAAATTGCCCGTAGGTGTGGATGTGAGCGTGAATGGTTGTCTGTCTATATGTTGTCTGTCTCTATGTGCCCTGCGATGGACTGGCGACCTGTCCAGGGTGAACCCTGCCTTCGCCCAATGCCAGCTGGGATCGACTCCAGCCCCCCACGACCCCTAACGGGATACAGTTGTGTTCAAAATTATTCAACTCCCACAGTAGATAAGTGTTTTTGCAAGTTTGACATTTATTTTCCATCTTGTTTATAATCACATTAAATAATGACATGTCAAATAGACAAATACAACTGAAATTACAACAAAAATGTTTGTAATATACCAATTAATGGCCTTTCTGTGATTACTTCGTTGACAAAATTATTCAACCCCTTAGTTATGTAGAACTTTAGTACTTAGTACAACATCCTTTTGCAACAATAACATCCTTTAGACGTGAAGCATAGTTTGACACAAGTTTCTTGCAGCGATCCACAGGTATCTTTGCCCATTCCTCATGGGCAAAGGCCTCCAGTTCATTAGCATTTTTTGGCTTGCGTACTGCAACTGCCTTCTTCAAGTCCCACCAGAGATTTTCAATGGGATTTAAGTCTGGTGATTGCGATGGCCACTCCAGAATCTTCCAGCCCTTCTTTTGCAACCAAGCTGTGGTAGATTTTGAGGTATGCTTAGGATCATTGTCCTGTTGGAAGGTCCAACGTCTCCCAAGCCTCAGCTTTGTCACTGACTGCATGACATTTGCATCCAAGATCTCCTGGTAGTGAACTGAATTCATAATACCTTGCACACGCTGAAGATTCCCTGTACGTGAAGAAGCAAAACAACCCCAGAGCATGACTGACCCCCCACCGTGCTTCACAGTAGGCAGGGTGTTCTTTTCTTTATAGGCATCATTCTTTCTCCTCCACACGTACTGTTGATCCATTGGCCCAAAAAGTTCCAGTTTGGTCTCATCACTCCAGAGAACAGTATCCCAAAACCTTTGTGGTTTGTCCACATGGTTTTTGGCATACTGGAGTCGACTCTTCTTGTGCGCCTGGGAGTTCTTGCATGGAAGCCATCATTTCGCAGTGTGCGTCTTATTGTCTGGGCAGAAACCTGAATACCTCCCTTTGACATGTCCTGTCGTAGTTCCTCAGCTGTCACCCGGGGATTTTTCTCCACCTTTCGCCTCAGGTATCGCACAGCAGTTGCAGACAGTAACCTCTTTCTACCACGCCCAGGTAGCGTTTCCACTGTGCCTTTAGCTTTAAACTTGCGGACGATGCTCCCAATTGTGTCTCTTGAAATGTTTAGCCTCTTTGCCATCTTTTTATATCCATATCCTTGCTTATGAAGTGAAATGACCTCCTCTCTGAACTTTTTTGACCATTCCTTGGACTTCACCATGTTGCAAAGATGTCATTAACTGCCAAGAAGAGTCATGTGTCACAGTCCTTTTAAATCTGCTTAATTGCTGCTCATTAGGGTTCCGTTCACATCTACAGGTGTTTTCATCAGCTGTTTGACAACACCTGATGGAAACCTCTGTTCTTAAGAGTGGTGGACTAGGGGGGCTGAATAATTTTGTCAACGAGGTAATCACAGAAAGGCCATTAATTGGAATATTCCAAAAAATATTTTTGTTATTTCAGTTGTATTTGTCTATTTGACATGTCATTATTTGATGTGATTATAAACAAGATGAAAAATAAATGTCAAACTTGCAAAAACACTTATCTACTGTGGGGGATGAATAATTTTGAACACAACTGTAAGCAGTTGACAATGGATGGATGGAAGTTAATATTTTCGTGCGTTGTGAACTTGATTTTTTTTTTTGTGCATCATCAAGATGTGTTTGTGTGTTGTGGAACTGATGTTTTCATGCGTCATGAAGTTGATGTTTTCGTCCATTGTGAAGTTGATGTTTTCGTCCATTGTGAAGTTGATGTTTTTCTGTGTTGTGAAGAAACAGTTCAGCTTCAGGTGGTTGATCCGCACACCTGTATCAGTATGGAGCAGCAGCAGAGGGAGCAGCAGGAGGCCCATGACCCGTTGAATGGAGCTGGGAAGGTAGACTGGAGTGCAGCTAACTGGCTAGTACAGTATAGTCAGTCTATACACTCTGACCCCCTGACATGATGTTGGGTCACAGCCATCTTATTTGCATAATTTGGCAGAAATGCATAAAGTAATGTGTAAAGAAGCATTTATAAAGAAAATAATACGTAAATAAATAAATGCATGAATTAATACATTTTAAAAAAATAACTAAATGAAAAGGCATGCAAAAATAAAAAAAAATTAAAATTCCTAAAAATACACAAATAAATAGAAAGGAAAATTAAACAGAAGAGTAAATAAATAAGGGAATTAATACACAGATGAGCAAATTAAAACAGATATATCAGTTAATGTCTCGTTATATCAATTAATTAATGGCTACATTTATTTTCGATATTATTTTTAATAAATTTAATTACATATTTATTGAGTCTTTTTTTATATTTTACCAAGTTCCATCCTCCATAATTATGGACACTGCAATAAACACCGAAGCTGTGTTGTGCCACAGAGGGGTGAAAATGTCTTATAATTAAATGAGGTTATGACATAAATAACGACTCTGACACGTGTCCCCTGTTTCACCATCTCCCACTAACTTCTGCCTCGTATGACACGGAAAAAAAATTGACATTTAATTGAAAATTGTTTGTTCTTGGCAAATCACTTTTATATCACTTGTTCCTGTTGCGACTCAAAATATTACACTCTACAAAGTGTGCGTACGTCCCGATGAGCTGAGCGCCAGTAACGGTCTCCCAGGTTTTAACTGAAGTTTGGCTGGACGTTGTCTCCGTACAGAGCCGGACCACAGCTGGACCTATCGGGTATCCCCGCGGAGCCGCCTGCCTGGAGCCTGGAGCTGGAGCCTGGACGGAGCGGAGGGGGAGTCTGCCCCTCGACTCTGCTCATAAAATGCACAGCTAGTTGACTATCGGGATGCTTTCACATAACGCCGATGTTAACGGTGACCCATGCGTATCGGCGGTTCGGTGGCCGACGCAGCGTTAGGAAGCACCGACGGATTTGAGGTCAACTTGAAAATTAACGGTATCCGTCCGGTAAGAGCCCGTGAATGGTTTGCTTGCTAGCGTAGCCAGGTGGTCATGCCTATTGGCTAGTTGTTATAACGTTGTATTAATCCAGTTTTCCGGACATCCTCGCTGTCATATTCGTGTGTGGTATTACAGGGCAGCGCGGTTTCCCTCCGCCAGCAGCAGCAGCCCGAGCAGCGCTGCTCGTTACCGGAGCTAATATGCTACCATCACTGGAGCACAGCTGATGGGCTATGTTAGCTGCTAGCTGCAAGAACTCTGCTTTGCTGCTACCCTCCTTATTTTTCACTGTTTCTCTAACGTTACATTCATCGTTTCCTATACAGAAAGCCCGTCACTGAACAATAGTCAATGTAAAGTCCAGTGTAAATTAAATTATCTAACCTAACGTCAGTGGTTAAGCTCGCTGACCCCACTGACTCACTGCTTCTGCCTCCTCCCTTCCATCGTTTTATATCAGTATTAAAATCACAGCAGATACACTTTATACTAGTCTACCGTGATAACTGGTCACAGAAACATCTCCTCACATGGATCCAAACTGGCCTCTCTGCATATTGTGAGAAAGAAACTATGAAATCATCCATCTGATGCGGTTCTGATAAGGTGTGACCAGTGTGTGTTGTGTTCAAAGACAGCACTTTAACGCACCACCCATTCTGCTTCTCTAATCAAAATTATAACGTTACATGTCGCATCTCCAGAGAAACATTGAGGGTAACGTTGGCATTGCGCACAGTACAACTGGACAGCAAAAGCTGGCTTAAATCGGATGAAACAATTTGGTAAAATTGAAATCAGCTAATGAAAAGAAATGATAATACAGTTGCTCATAAATCACTTTATACTGTATAGGTTCTGGTTTTTGGTTTCACAGGGGCTGTGTCTGAATAGTTTGAACCAGAAATTCAGTCATCCACTATAAATGAACTGCCTCAGAGTAGAGGAGCTCCTGGCTCCAGGGTTAAAGAGCCATACCAATACATTGTGTTATGTATAGTGCTGATCAAAATGGGGTCCGGGGACCCCCAGGGGACTGTGGCTCTGCCTGGGGATTTGTGAAATAATTTGCTATAAACTATATCTACAGATGGGGACCAGTTGTACCAATAAAAGAAGAATGTTGTGTCCATTACTCCCACTCACGTTAGCTTTGGGCCAGTAGGAACTCTTATCAGTCATGAATCAGTTGCTTCACTTAAGGAGCAAATGATCCATTTCTGCTGTTGCTTAGCTTAGAGTAGCTTATTAGTCAGCTAGATAGCTGGTGAGCATGTAGAAATATTTATTTTGTATTTTGTCATGTGACGCTAAGCCCAAACTAGCTACACTTAGAAAATACGACGACAGTTACACTGAGCTTGGTTTTTATTACCTCAATAATGTTTTATTTAACAACAAACATTATAACTCTCACTCTGTGCTAATGTACAGTATATAGTATGCTATTCTATGTTTATATTCTTGATTTTTTATGTTAGTTGTAGTAGTCAGGCATATTTACAGTATATTTCAGTATTCTTTATAGCGTGTAGTCTGTAGATTATATTATATTTCTCTGGTGTTGATATGTACATTTTATTTACTGTTTTGGTGCATTGCATGGTTAACCTGCTGCTGTAATACAATAATTTACCAATTTTGGATCAATAATCTAAAACTCTAAAACATTTCAACCTAAGTCCTTCAGAAACATATTTCAATCTGAATCATGTTAACGCCTCTTCATGGCTTCGTTCACTAGCACCTGAAGACACGAGTCATTTTAGTCTCTCGTCAATGTTCTCAAACAGATAGATAGGTAGAAAAAAAAAAAAAAGAACTTCTTTTTTTATTCCCCAGGAAAAAATATATTTACCTTCTAATATATATATTATAGAAAAAAAAAAAAAAAAATTATTTAATAGAGAGATAATAGGGGGGGGGGCCCTCTTAAAACCCCCCGCCAGTTGGGGGTTTGGTTCCTTCCTCGGGGGCACCCGGCAGCCCAGGAGGTAAACTGGCACCTCTCCCCTACCAGTTCACACTCTTTTTTTTGTCCATTCGGGACTTTAACGGTCACCCCCCCCCCCCCAACCCAACTCCCTACAGACTGAGCCACTGCCGCCCCCTAGGTAGATACATAGAACACTGTGAAGACAAAGCCTCCACCCCAACACACAGGTTGGATCACTACAAATCAAGTATCTTCCTCAGGAAAACATGATGAAATTAATACTTCTGCTGACTTGTGCACTCAGCGTCTGTGGGGGATTGTATTAAGTAATGACAGGCTGTGTATTAGTACTATAACCCGTTTATTTCCTCTTCAAACAGGCACCAGTGTGGGGTGTGCAATGCGTGTTAGCTGGAGATGAGAATGAAACCCGGTCGCAACCTGCTCTTGGGGCTGTGCTCCATGCTGGCCCTGGGGTTCCTCTACTACTCGTCAGGGAGGATCAGCTTACGAGGCTGGGGCCACAACTCACGTGAGTCTTCCTCTGATAAGTGGCCATAATGTTATATACAGTCACTGACACAGGCCGCTCTCAGAGGAGTGCATTACCTACTTAGAGCAAAGATACCAGTGAAACATCAACTGAAAAGAACAAAACTAAATACGACAGTAGGACTGGGCTGTATCACTTCAAATTCATATCACGATTATTGCCACATTTACCTCAGTAGCCATTAAAGGGGCTAGATGTAAAAATCAGAAATTGCTTGTTGACAGTGTTGCTTGCCGTTTTGCTCACACTACGTAGACAAGAGCGAGCATTCGTAAGGCAACACACACAAGACTGAACGTGATTGACGTCATGGCATCATGTTAAAAGAATTAATAAATAAAAACAAATCACGAGAGCTTTTTAAACAACAGTAATATACTAGGCCAGCACCATATGAGGAAAATCTGCCATGTGCAATAACACTGTTCAATATTGAAATGATGATATGACTTGTGATAAATAAAAAATATTGAAATGTGCATATTAGTTATACTTTTGTCAGCCTGGTTGTTTTTAAAGTCAGAATCAGATTAGAATTGAATATTTAAATCCAACTAGGCGACATGTTGTTTCTAGAACAGCAACAATAATGTTTACAATAGCAAAGTTACCATAGAAACTCATTAATATCTCATTGGAAACAAACTAACATATTATTAAAATAAGTCAGATTCCTGAGTGAAGTTTCTAATGACGAAAGAACACAAACATCATCACAACCGTTCCCATCCCTACTTCACATCCATTGGATTTTCCTGGAAAAAACAGGTCTAGGTTCTTCACATTAAAGGAGTTTACAGGCTGGTAGAGGAAACCCAGAAAGTCATGAAAGGTCTCATATTTTAGTTTAGGTTACACACTGACAATAAAAAAAGTGTAAAAACTTACAGGGCATTTAATAAATAATATCTCACAAAATACACTTGTGAACAAGAGTCTGAGCAATAAACACAAAATCATGTATTATGACTGAGTAATATTTAGTCGTTAAGAACACGTCACATCTGGTGCAACTATCAAAATAACTCATATTATAAATAGTAGTCAAAGCTCTGGACTCTGCTTCTCTTCATGAGAAACTGTAGCTGTAGGTCATACTAGGCTTGGGCGATATGACGAGATTACCGATATTGGTTTGCGATGATAATGGTCCTCACATGTTCATGATTATAGAACGATATTCAATTATGCATGCCTGTATAAATTTTGCACTGTAGTCTGTCTTTCTCCTTATCTATTGCTTTCTCTGTGCTTCACCGCTGTTGATGTGTATCAGAAAAAAGGAACAACATGCTAGGGTACATCTGGTCTAATGTTGTACGTAATTATCTATGTAGCCCTAACATCAGCAGGAAAGATGTCTGCCCTGCCTATACATTTTGACCACTTATGTGTATTGCAACATATGAATCTCCAGTCCATAGTTATTTATATTCATGTGTGTCTCTCTTCCCCTTTTTTGGACGATAATATTGTAGACCTTTGTTTTTCTTAAAGCAATATCGTCAGTAAGGAAATTTCAATATTGATCAACCCTACCCGTCCCTAGCTCACACTGAACATTTACTGTTATATCCACAGTTTATCACTAGTTTAGTCAAATAATCTTTTCAATCATTTGTCAAGGACCAGTGTCAGTTCTTCAGATGGGAGGATTTGCTGCTTCTCTCTGATTTTTTTTAAATCATCATTTAATCATTGTATAATCTGCATCACTTTGGGTTTTGTACTGTTGGTCATGTGAAACTACATACATGAGGGCATGTACAGGCATTTTTTCACATTTGCCACAAAATGAATCACAAAATAAATCTAATATACATATATGTATATTGATTATAAATTTGTATTATATGTTCAAATGCTGAAAAACGCAATAAAAGAAAAGTTTAGTCACACAATAAAATGTAAAGACTAATGGATAACAGATAGGTAAATTGTGCTGATGCCAGGATGTCATCAACATGATGTAACTTTTTGCCAGATGGGGGAGCCAGTCCATTTACTTAGAGACAGGATGTGTCATTAGTGTTTTTATTGAGCCCAGGTTTGACTCTACACTGCCTCTTCACTGTTTCACAGTAGAAAAACATGGGACATCCATCATACACACTAATATCCAGCAGGATTCAATAGAGACGACTGTTGCTCATCTATAAGTGAACATCTTTTTCATTTCAGTCTGTTAGTTGCAACTCAAGTTATCTAAAAATGGGTAGTTGACAAACATAATATAACAAAACCTTTTAGTAAAACATCATTTTAAAGAAAAAATACATATATTCATGTACAATATAATCCAATAATCCAAAATATAAGGGTTCACTAACATTTTCACAGAACTACACTGTAAATGTGCCATATGGAGTAACATTAAAAAATAGTAATATGCGAATAGCATGAGACAGATTTAGACACTTCATACATGTCATACAGTGATATTTAATATGAAATTATGAATATATAATCATTTTCCCCATTATTGGACTTTGATATGGAATTTTTCTATAATTGTGAGTCAAACTTTGATTCATTGTCATCCTTTGAAAACAGTTGCACTGTTGGTGTGTGTCACACCATTATAGGACATAATATCATATTAAAGGACAGAAATGATAGTTATTGCCTTAAAGAGAATGTGATAAAGTATTTGTACACTGAACAAAAATATAAACACAACACTTTTGTTTTTACTCTCATTTTTTATGTGCTGAATTCAAACATCTAAGACTTTTACTATGTACACAAAAAGCCTATTACTCTCAAATATTGTTCAGAAATGTGTCTAAATCTGTTAGTGAGCACTTCTCCTTTGCTGAGATAATCCATCCACCTCTCAGGTGTGGCATATCAAGATGCTGCTTAGACAGCATGATTATTGAACAGGTGTGCCTGAGACTGGTCACAATAAAAGTCCACTCTAAAATGTGCAGTTTTATCTGAGACTTTTACAGTATTAGGAACTGAACGAGGGGTCAGAAAACCAGTCAGTATCTGGTGTGACCATTCTCACAGTGCAACACATCTCCTTCACATAGAGCTGATCAGGTTATTGATTGTGGCCTGCTGAATGTTGGTCCACCTCAATGGCTGTGTGAAGTTGATGGATACTGGCAGGAACTGGTACACGCTGTCGTATATGCCGAGCCAGAGCATTTCAAACATGCTCAATGGGTGACATGTCTGGTGAGTATACAGGCCATGCAAGAACTGGGATGTTTTCAGCTTCCAGGAACTGTGTACAGATCCTTCAGCATGGGGCCGTGCCTTATCACGCTGCAACATGAGGTGATGGTGATGGATGAACGGCACAACACTAGGCCTCAGGATCTCGTCACAGGTTCTCTGTTTATTAAAAATGCCATCAATAAAATGCACCTGTGTTCGTTGTCCATAACATATGCCTGCCCGTACCATAACCCTACCGCTACCATTGGCCACTCCATTCACAACGTTGACATCAACAAACTGCTCACCCATATGACACCATACATGTTGTCTACCATCTGCCCTGTACAGTGAAAACTGGGATTCATCCCTGAAGAGAACATCCACATCCACTCCAAAGTGCCAGACGCCACTGAAGGTCAGCATTTGCCCACTCAAGTCGGTTACGATGACAAACTGCAGTCAGGTCAAGACCCTGGTGAGGACGAGGAGCATGCAGCTGAGCTTCCCTGAGACGGTTTCTGACAGTTTGTGCAGAAATTCTTTGGTTAGGCAAAACCGATTGATGCATCAGCTGTCTGGTTGGCTGGTCTCAGACAGTCTGGGGCCGGCTTGATGTACTACCAAATTCTCGGAAACGCCTTTGGAGACGGCTCGTGGTAGAGAAATGAACATTCAGTTCATGGACAACAGAGCTGGTGGACATTCCTGCATTCCTTGTGACATCTGTGGCATCGTGCTGTGTGATAAAACTGCACATTTTAGAGTGGGCTTTTATTGTGACCAGTCTAAGACACACCTGTTCAATAATGATGCTGCCTAAGCAGCATCTTGATATGCCACACCTGTGAGGTGTACTTTTGGAGGCTGGACTGAGAAACCTCCTCACTTTTTTGTAAGTAAGTTACTTCAGTATCATACAAATAACTATGGTATTCTAGATGCTACAACATATCATTTATTGTCATCATATTAACCTTGTTTTTCTTTGTTTGTTCAGTGTATGACAAACAAGGGTTCCTTCTGAAGCTGGATGGCAGTCTGTGAGTATATATTTTACTATTTATAGAAGAAGAAGATCTACCTTTATTAGTCCCACAGTGGGGAAATTCAATTTACACTCTGTTAAACTGTCTAGCAACTCATCTGTTGGGTACATGCAAATATATTTTATTGAGGGAGGTTGAGGGGGGTGCTCTACACCCCCCAAGTTGGGGGTTTTGTCCTTTCTAGGGCCCGGCAGTCCCAAGAGGTAAACTGGCACCTCTCCGTACCAGTTCACACTCAGTTTTTGGTCCATGGGGCTTTTCCCCCCCCCCCCCCCCCCCCCCCACCCCACCCCCCCCACACCCAACCTCTTCCCCCCCCCAATTTTATTTCTTCACTTCCCACTTCCCACTTTCTAGCAACTCATCTTTTGGGTACATGGGGGCTTGTTTTAATTTGCATAAGCAGCACTAATGAATTGTCCCTACTGTTATTCACAGTATTAGTGTAACATGTACTTTATATCTAATTGGATATTTAACCATTGCTTAACTTCATTCGTCCATGTCTACAGGCCGTTGGAGCTGATGTACAAGTACGGAAATCTCAGCGAGGGAGCCTGTAAGCCTGGTTTTGCGGCTGCCAAGATGACAGCCATATACCCAAAGTAAGAATATGAACACACTATGAAAGTGAGCTTGTAGTATTGTAGACATCAAACATAATTGTTAGATTCGTTGTGATCAGGTGGCAACCCCTCCAGTTCTGAACAGTGAAGCCAATGCTGAAGCGCTTTAAACCTGCTTTGTTTATAATATCCAGCAGGGGGCGACTCAGGTTGCAAAAAGCAGTCTGATTGTATAGAAGTCTATGAGAAAAGGAGCCTACTAATTTCAAGTCTTCTTCAATACAACATGATGTTCATTTGGTAAATTATGGTCCCATGTAGAGTCAAATAGAGCATAAAGCAGGGGATGCTTTAGGGCAGGGCTACCTTGTGATTGACAGGTCGCTACCATGATGTTATCCAGTCTGGGAGTTGTGCGTGTTTTGTCTTAGAACTTTAATCCTTTCACGGTGTGTTTTCAGTTTTTGATAGACCCTCTCGTGTCACTTCTGGTTGCAAAAAACCAAGATGGCGACGGCCAAAATGCCGAACTCGAGGCTTCAAAGCGGCAGACCAAAAACCAGTGGGTGACATCATGGTGACTTCTTCTATACAGTCTATGGCTGTGATCAGTGTGACCGGTGTTACCATTGTAAACTCGTGCAATCACTGGACCATCTCGTTGTAGCTGTAGTGTTGGTGTGTGGGTTCTTCTAGAGCATGATCACTATTTCAATTTGGTATCTTGTTTAGTTTTTATAAATGTCCCAGGAAATGCAAGACAGCAACAGTGTAAGACAAGGTTATAAAATGACGCTGGGCTGGTGTTACTGCTGTGCCACCATTGTTGCTTTCTTCCGAGAGCTCTAAGTTGCATTTATGATTATAACAATCACAAATTCAGAGTTTTATTTTAGCTATTTGGACAATGCTATGACTATACAATTTGATGGTTGGTACTCAACAAATTACACAAATAGAATATAATATTCATGACTATGTTTTCATTAATGTATAATCACCTGAAACTAAGAGTCGCTGTGTTTTCGTTTGCTTAGAATGAGCCTTTTATATCTACATAGAGAGCGGGTCCTCTTCACAGAGTCCACCATGTTGTTGTGTTTCTACAGTAGCCCAGTACGGAGAAACCAAACTCTGATCGAGAGAGACTTTCACGTTGTTACGAGCAAGTTTGCAGCTTTATTTAGCCTCCTTTGCAACAATATATGGTTGGTACTATGGATTCCTTTTCTACTTTCATATGGTACCTTTATCTTCACTCTAGCTTTAAAAATGCAAGTTCGTTAATGTGTAAAGAAATTATTGGCATGAATTGCGTGTTAAATTTGACGGCCTTAATATTAATCTTTTTTTTTCTTTTCTTAGGAATGCTTACTGTTATAACTCACTTTTGATGTTGAATATTACCATAATCTTATATGTTTTATTTACTGTAACCATGGTAATAAATATATAGTTATAAAGGACTCTCTTAGTTAGCGGTTGCCTACTTTTCCTAATGGTAAAGTCCATCCCTTGCTTGTGATGCTCTGGAGAACCACCTAATTCACCTACTATATGCCTAAAACTGGCCTAAATCAAGTATTCTGAGTCAAACAGGTCTGTTTTATAGAAAGCTCTCTGAGCTCAGAGTGGTACGATAGAGGAAAGATCCCATTTCTGCCTCTGCATTATTAAAGACCGAAGAAGTCCCCACACCGTGAAAGCCCTTCACCTGCTTATGTTTTCAGCACTATCTATGAAATGAGTCAGAGGACGCAGTGGTCTGAATGGGCCGCTGTGTTGTGTAGATCTATTTTTGCCCCTTGTGCTCTGCTGTTGTCCCAGTGCGTGAGAAAACCTCAGGCCAGTTCACTTACCCACTTACTCTCTGAGCACCAAGACACGCAACCCTGGAACCCACCAGGGCTGTTAATGAAGTGGGCTCACAGATTGTAACATGTTGAAATAACAGAGGGATTTTCCTCAGGAGGAAGGAGTGGCAAAATGCCCAGGGCATCCTTGACCCATTTATTCTGCTGTCTGCTGAGCTGATGCCATCGAAGTACAACTTGCAATTTATTTTGTCTTTGAACGATACTTGGTGACATTTCTAAAAGAAGAAAGAAGAAGAAGAAGATAGTCCTTTATTAGTCCCGCTAGGGGAAATTCAATTTTTTTCACTCTGTTAACTAATACACACACATGCACAAACAGGTCCATATACATGCAACAATTGGAGAGGTGTCAGAGTGAGGGGGCTGCTCCTGACAAGCGCCCCGAGCAGTTGGGGGTTTGGTGCCTTGCTCAGGGGCACCTCGGCAGTGCCCAAGAGGTAAACTGGCACCTCTCCAGCTACCAGTTCACACTCAGTTTTTGGTCCATGT
The DNA here is from genome assembly GCA_947000775.1 of Pterois miles. Lineage (NCBI taxonomy): Eukaryota > Metazoa > Chordata > Actinopteri > Perciformes > Scorpaenidae > Pterois > Pterois miles. Next base: position 2,427,512 of record CAMQGK010000005.1, on the reverse strand, counting down.
CGGGACTTGAACCGGTGACCCTCCAGTTCCCAAGCCAACTCCCTACAGACTGAGCTACTGCCGCCCCCAAAAGTAACTATCCCAGCTTAACAGCAGATATCTACAATAATATAAGATATTCCTTTATTGGTCCCACAGTGGGGAAATTCACAATATCTGAATCATGCAATCACAATGTTAAAAGTAACCAAAAAAGTAACTACATTTTAGCTCATTTTCAAACACAACTGGCAGAGAGCCTACTTCAGTGAATCAGGGATGCTTTTCAAATCCCTTTCAAAATGTAGTGTGGAGTGAGATAATAAATTTGCGTCTGATTTAACATGGTTATAGTCACCCTGAACAGGATTACAGTGAAAATGTCTGCAAACCTTTGAAGGAAGAGATTTTATGAGACTATACTAATAATGTATTATGAGGGGATTTTGCCTTTAATTTTCCAAAGAAAAAAAACAAAGCAGTTAAGCAGTTGCAAATCGCAGGGCCAGGTTTTGGAGTAGGTGTAACTTTCATAAATTTCATTAGTGATTTTGGATAATAAATGCAGTCTTTCCTGATATATGGGGACTGAACCTGCTGCCTTTATAACAAGATATTCAAGCAAGATAAATACATTGAAACTCGCCATCAGACACTTTAATACTTACATTTTTATTTTATTTTTGTACGTGCTACTTATTATTTATTTCTTTTACTTTGTCTATTTATCAATACTAATTGTGTCTTTGCTCAGCTAAAACAACCAAATTCCTCCTGGTGGGGATCAATAAAGGTTTATCTTACCTTATTTTGTCTTGTCTTAATATGGAGACAGAGAGGCAAGATGCATCATTAGTTGTTTTTTTTAACCGTACTGAAGTGTTTTCAGGTTTCTGTCAGTTATTTTGTAGCCCATCCAACATAGACTGATTAGCAGCTGTTTTGTGTTACCAAATCAGAGCCCGTTTGCAGTTCATTATGTGATATTACACATAAAGGAAACAAGCTGCCAAAGCTGCAGGGGTTGACTCGGTTAAAGAAACAGTTTTCCTTCTGTTTCAGTTCTTCCACAGTAAAGGGTTATGTATACATTTTGTGGGTTTCATTTTTTTGAAATTGGACACAGATTACATTATCCATCCATCCATCGTCAACCGCTTATCCCGTTAGGGGTCGCGGGGGGGCTGGAGCAGATCCCAGCGGGCATTGGGCGAAGGCGGGGTTCACCCTGGACAGGTCGCCAGTCCATCGCAGGGCACATAGAGACAGACAACATATAGACAGACAACCATTCACGCTCACATCCACACCTACGGGCAATTTAGAGTCATCAATTAACCTAAACAGCATGTCTTTGCACTGTGGGAGGAAGCTGGAGTACCGAGAGAACCCACGCTTACACAGAGAGAACATGCAAACTCCACACAGAAGAGTCCCAAGCTGGAATCGAACCTGCGACCCTCTTGCTGTGAGGCAACAGCGCTAACCACTGCACCACCTTGCAGCCCAGATTACATTAGCATTTAAAGGAAATATATTTTTTGTACAACTATTCAAAGCAAAACAATTAACAGGTTATGGTAAGGATTTTGTTGATTTGATTTGCTGAATCGTTTTTTATTAGAGAAACTTTTTGAAATGAGCTTAATGTTTCACACATTGTTCCTGTCAAAACAGATGACAGGGAAAGTCAATTTATCTTCCATAATCCTTTGGTACAATGCCCTCTCTATAAAAAGAAAAATGAAAAGTTTGTATTTAGTTAATTCATTTAATTTGGTTTGAATTAAAGATTGTTTTATTATCTATCACCCAAGGACCTTCTGAAAATACATGCACATGTGCATACATACAGTACATACATGTCCGCTTGTGGACGCTTAACTGTGAGGCCCAATCTCCCAAAGTGGAGACAGATGTGAGGATTAAATGGAGCATAACATCTTTAATGTTGTGAAGCAACTGAATACACATAACTGTGTCATTTTTGTTTTACATGTAATGTTGATCACACCTTCATGAAGGAACTGTTGGACTGTGTTCATGCAGAGTAAATTACCATCTATTATATCTTATTATATTGTTTACATGCCTTTTCATACACTTATTATTACTGCTAGTCTATACATACATATAAAGGATAATGGTTTCAAGTGGAACCCTGTTGCAGATTATAAAGCTACATCACAATGAATATTTGACAAGACTATACATATACACACTACTGTATAAATAGACTGTTTACAAGAAGTAGTCTGCCATTTTGAAGCCTGACGTTTTTTTTGCAACCACATGTGACACGAGAGGAAGGAGCTAAGTAAAGCCGAACACTGAATAAGACATTTTTAGGCAACCAAACTGTTACAATTAACTTTCATGAACTGAAAACACACAGTGAAAAGGTTAAAGTACGTAGTAAGACGAAAACAAGGACAACTCCCAGACTGGTAACTGCTATTGTAGTGACCAGTAAATCACAAGGTAGCCACGCCCTAAAGCCTCCCCTGCTTAATGGTCTGTTTGAGTCTAAATGGGATCATAATTACTCAGTGAACATCATGCTGTATCGAAGAAGACTTGAAACTATTGAGACCATAAATTTGTGTTTACAATGTTTACTGAGGTAATAAATCAAGTGAGAAGTAGGCTCATTTTCTCATAGACTTCTATACGATCAGACTTACTGAAGGCACCTCAGTATAGGCTTCACTTTTCAGACACGGAGGTAACCAGCTGATATTGGTAACTTGGTCAGCACTTACATGTTTTTGATTTGCCATGCTACCAAGGACCACCAGAATCCATTTGTTGAGGTCTGTGTGATCTCACTTATAATTTAAGACAAGACACTAAAAGATAAACCTTGGCTTGCTTTACTACCCCACTATAAGTCTTGAGAGGGCTGTGCTGGTCTTCTTCCCAGTTACCACCTTTGAGGTGCCCTTAATCAAGGCACCTTGTGGCTGGTCAGACTGGATATCTACTCACAGCCTCACTGTGTGACAGTTGCAGCCCCGTCATCTCCCTCACACTCGACTTTGTTTTGGTGAAGGTGAATTCAGACAGACTGCGGATTAGCGGGGAAACACGATGCTCCAAATCCTCTTAAGCATTCTGCCATTAATCAGTGCATCTTCTCACATCAAGGCCATACGGGTCTTGGACAGATATTGCATTGACAAATACCACTTCTTCATTCTTACCTGTTAAAACATGTTTTCTTCAACAGGTTCAACAAACTGGCGCCCATGTTCCTTGACCCAAATTACAAGCGATTCTCCAAGATTGGGGATTATTCACCTCCATTTGGTGTAAAGTCACAAGGTACTGTGTGATTACACATCCTTGTCTTTGCAGTTGAAGGTAATGCTTTAAAGCATTCATGATGTTGCACACTGTTATTCACAAGAAAAGTTAGAGAAGTAAAATAATAAAGGATAAAGAGGAGTGAGAGAAGTTGAAACCCTACCTACTTTCACACCTCAACCTAACAACTGATCTCGGGATTGGTCAGCTTGCAGTTTTTGTCTCCATATATTCTTGTATAGTTTTTCTCGTTTTTATCTTTTTGTTTTATTCTATTCTTATTTAATTTAAATTTTTTATATACATCTAATTATGTATTCTTTGACTTTCTCTATTTAGCTGTACTACTGCTGATTTTTTTACTGCTGCAACAACCAAATTTCCCAATTTACGGTCTAGCCTATATGTCTTATTCCAAATTGATCACACGCCATACATGGTCCAGTCATGTACAAGGTTTCAACCTGTCGTTGAACTTTGGACAGAGCCAGGCTATCTGCTTCCAGTCTTAATGCTAAGCTAGGCTAACTATGTTCTTACTCCAGCTCTGTACTGATAGACATCTTCTCATCGCACTCTCAGAAAGAAAGCAAAAGAAGAGTATTATCATTAGAGCAATAATAATGCATTTAATGCCACCAATTTCTTTAACACATTAACACAATCAGTCTTAAATCTTAAAGCTAGAGTGAAGATCCTGGTATCATATGAAACTAAAAAAAACTAAGAAATCCATTGGTACCAGTCATGTCTAGCTTTTTGCGAAGGAGGCTAAATAACTCTATAAGAGTCTCCCCTTTACAGACATGCCCACTTTATAGTAATCACGTGTAGTTTGGATCAAGTCATAGTCAAGTCAGCACACTGACACACTGACAGCTGATGTTGCCTGTTGGGCTGCAGTCTGCCATGTTATGATTTGGACATTTTTTCTATGCTAAATGCAGTACCTGTGAGGGTTTCTGGACAATATTTGTTATTGTTTTGTGTTGTTAATTGAGTTACAGTAAGTATATACATATATTTACATAATTAGCATATTTGAGTATTAAATACTTGACAAATCTTCCTTTAAGGTACATTTTGAACAGATAAAAAATGTGTGACTAATTTGCAATAAAAGCTTCAGTAGGCAGTATATTTTTGGCATCACTGGGCAAAAATCCATAATAACCTTTCAGCATATTGTAATTCAAGTGTTCTGAGAGAAAACCGGACTGCTGCTCCTCCTCATGGCTCCGAGTTTGTGAGTGATTGACAGCTAGCTCTCAAAGACGGCAGCTGGACAGCAGACTCCAGATCAGCTCTGACTGGCTATTTTCCTCCAGTCTGTGAACTCCTGCAGGTGCCATTAGGAGTACTGGAGGACACAGAGGCATACAATATTTTCTCCATTTCTACCCATTGCAGCTTTAACTATGAACAATCATACAATTAATTGCAATGAAATATTTTAATTGATTGACAGCCCTAATTATTATTTACGTTGTTGGATAAATGGATTCATGGTGTGGTGTAGCTATTTCATAATTCTGACTTTTCTCAGATGAAAGCCTAATGAGTCAAACCTGACGACGACGATGCTGCTACAGTATAGCTCTCCCTTGGTTGGCTCTCATCAGGAAGAGAATGTGTTTAAAAATGTTGTTCCCTTTTCTTCACGCTCTCCCCCTCTGTCCGGTATCTCACACTATATACAGTACATCACTCCCTTGAAGGAGTTAGTGGCCCGTCTATGGACTCCTACCTTGCTCGGCCACCCATCTTTAATGGTTGTATAACAAAGTAACAAGAAGAAGTGTCAGCCCACCCAGCCGCTGGCTCCCCGCCCAGCCTCATTTATCACAGCTAGTCTCCTTGTGCTGGAGGTGAGGGTATCGTGGCTGGGTGGAATGTGGAGGGAAGAATTATTTCACGTTCATCTTCATCTCACCTGTTTTCTCTTTCTGCCCGTCTCGCTCTCTTTCCTGCAGAGAAGATCATAGATATTCTTCTGTCGGCTACTAAGAGCTATGGCCTCGGGGAGGAACTCGACAGGTAAGATGGCGCTAGTTGTCCTGTCATGCTCTGACCCACACAGTGCATCACAATCACAATATCCACTTCTCCAAGTTTCTCTCAACTCTGTATTTAAAGATACCATTAGGAGCATTTGTAAACTGCTGACAGAGTCAGTTTATAACTTTTAGGAATGCACACACATTGAGATGCCAATCTGCGAAAGCGTATTAGGGCCATCACAGGTAAAAAAATAAGTATGGATAAGTATGGAGTCAGGGGAAGGGGGTCATTTTCTGAGAAAAAACTGAGGTTAAAGTTGTAAAGTCATGAAGTTATGAGGAAAAATAATAAACCCTAATATAACATAGAAAAATAGTAGAGTGCAAAACGTTGGTTATGAAAAATAGTAGGGTGTATAGTATTTAAGTGTTCAACGTGAGGGGACACCACCACAGATATGGGAGAAACGTTACTTACTACATATAAATAAAACTGTTTTTATATCTACGAGTTACTCTGTTTTTTGAGGAGGAAAGTTTGATGACATATTTAGCATAACATTGGTAGCATGCTAGCTGTAACAGAGTGCATCCATAGTGGTTCATACACCTGTTAACAAAATAGTTCCCAAAACTGCTAAATATGCTGTCGAAATTTTCACTTTGAAACAGATGTATAAATAGAGTTATATTACTTTCATCAACTAGTTTAATAATTTGCGACGGTCAGTTATCTGCCACAAAAATAGTTAGTTTTTAGTGTACTTGATGAAAATTACAGACCAAAAAACACATAAGGAGGATCACATAAGGAGGATCACATCAGAGATCACGGAAGTTCCCATAGGAATAAATGAACTTCCTGTTTATTCACATATTGTACATAAACAAATGCGAATAAATACAAAACGTACAGCAATACAGAAAATACAATATTTCATTGTTAGTGAGTAAAAGGGATGATTCTCCATTTTTTTCAACACAAAATAACAAATTCTGAACCTAATTTTTCAAAACACAGAATACTTTAAGGGGGAAATATGAAAAACGAATTTCCTACATTTTAACTTTAGCTCTTCTCTGGGAAAACAGAGCATTCCAGACAGAGGGTGAAGCGACAGTGACAGTATGAGAAAAATAATGTGTTTTGTGAACAAGCATGTAAACATGTTCTAGTAGAAACCCAAAATACAAATGTGACTCTCAAAATGAGCATGATGTGTCTCCTTTAAATCCATTTATCTCCTGTGTTTATGGATAACAAGGATTAACTTCTAAGACAACCATCAGTTTACCTCAGCAGGTCCCTCCTCTTGCTAAAGCTCATATTGTTCTCATTTTTTTGAGAACACATGTACTCCTCTGTATTTTACAAACATGGCTTCACATCTAGCAACAGTGTTGTTTGACTGTGCTTTGTTTTTGTCTTTATATGGACCTCATCAGTTTCACAGACACTGTGTACCGACCCATCAGCCAGCTAAGACAATTAGGAATGTGTTTATTTTTCCACCCAGAATTAAGTAGCACAGACGAAACACTGTTCTGAAACTACAATACTATATAATAATCATAATATTAACCAGTGTGACACATTGTTGTCGTTTCTTTAGGGGTAGATAGTAGTAGGTAACAGTAGATGTCTCATAGAAGTGGTGTACATCATCTGAAAGCTTCATTTGAGACGCAGCTCAGCACTGCATGTCAAGTTGTTCTGGTCATAAATCAGAAATAATAAATTAATTCATTCAGAAATTAAAGTAAATTGTGAAAGTGTACAAAGGCTTAGAACATTATGATGGAAGTATATCATGTTGATTCCCATGTTCACTTATGTCTCATAAGTTGTTGCAGCAATGTTTGAGTTGATACCATTTGTTACACAGAATTGGTGCTAAATTTAACCATTTATACTGCATGTTTTTTTCTCAAAACTGTATATGATTATCATAAGGTGATTTTATATATAATTGGATCAATTAACAACACAAAACAATGACAAACAATGTCCAGATATCCTCACAGGTTCTGCATTTAGCATAAAAATATGTCAAATCGTAACATGGCAAACTGCAGCCCAACAGGCAACAACAGCTGTCAGTGTGTCAGAGTGCTGACTTGACTATGACTTGATCCAAACTGACTGGGACTATCATAAAGTGGGCATGTCTGTAAAGGAGAGACTGGTGGGGACCCAGAGAACCCATTTACATTCACATATATTGAGCATATTTTAACCTTATGACTTAAAAAAGGGAGGATTTCACAACCAAAGTGGGGGACTCTGAAAGTTTCAGAGACTTTGTTTCCCACTTTCAGTTGACTTTATAAGAGTGAAAATAACAAAATAATAAGTGCATTGCAACAGCATTTCATGTTAAACTGTTTTATGTTTAGAAAACTAAATCATTTGCCCCTCTGGTATGAGCTTGATGTATGAATATCTGGAATAAACTAATATTCATCTGTTTTTACGTATTTTTGCTCCTGCTTGAGTGTTTTGTTCTCTTAGATCTCTCCATTTCTCTCTCCACGTAATAATAATAATAATAATAATAATAATATATTTTATTTGGTGGGGCCTTTCAGGACACCCAAGGACACCTTACAAAGATAAAATAATACTGGAATAGATAAAAACAGCCAGACATGATGAAAATAGCAGCAGAGCAAAGATAACAAGAGACATTGAGTCAGAGACGTCTGAGAGGGAATTAAACAGTATCAGTGTTGAGGGAAGGACACAGAGTGATGGACACTACAGTAAATAGGACAGTTTGAACAGGTGAGTTTTGAGGTGGAATTTGAAAGTTGTAAAAGTGTCAGACTGTCAGATGTGTGGAGAGAGGGACTTCTAGAGCCTGGGAGCAGTGCGGCTGAATGCCCAAGCACCCATGGGTGCTGAGGCGTGAGGCGGCGATGGTCAGAAGACCAGCTGAGGATGACAACAGGGAACGGGCTTCTCTTATTCACTGAGGGTCCTTTTAGACATGACGTGACAACGCCACCACTGCGCTCTGAAACACATTATTTATAACAGCTTGCGCTGCACCATGACAGCTTTTTGCTGCATCGAGGGAAGCTCAACTTCAGGTGCTGCACGCTGTGGCCAACGCAGCTTAAACATGAGCTCAAACTGTGCAGCATTGACTGCTCTGTTCTGCCTGGAAATGACAGTTGGTGTAGCTATTGTCGCCGGATGGAATCAGCAGGGAAAATACACACTGTTCAGTTCCAGAAACAGGCTAAGATAACGAACATGAGAAAAAAATCTGAAGAGATATAAGATAAGATATTCCTTTATTAGTCCCACAGTGGGGAAATTCAGTTTTACACTCTGTTGTCCACACAGTACAAATACATGCGTCAATGGAGAGATGTCAGAGTGAGGGGGCTGCTCCTGACAAGCGCCCAGAGCAGCTGGGGGTTTGGTGCCTTGCTCAGGGGCACCTCGGCAGTGCCCAAGAGGTAAACTGGCACCTCTCCAGCAACCAGTTGGTCTTGGTCCATGGGGGACTTGAACCGGTGACCTCCACGTCCTAACCCAAGTCCTTACGGACTGAGCTACTGCCGCCCCCCAAAAATAAAAAGGATTGGCTCCGGCCCAGGTGGCTGCTCTTCTGCTCGCTGGTCTACGTCCTCTGCCCAGGCCGGGATTTGAACCCTGGTCTCCCGGGGCTGAGAGTTGTCCCCTCCCCTCTCACCCGTAGTCGCACAAAAATTTGCCGTAAATCGGGAGAAATACAGGAGAATTGTGACCCGGAAAGGAAACCGGGACAGGGAGATGAAAAACAGGAGTCTACCAAGAAAAACGTGAGGATTGGCAAGCATGATCTTGAGGTCAGAGGTCAAGGGACCCGTTTGAAAATGGCCGTGCCAGTATTTGCTGGCCAAAATTTAGTGTAACTTTGTAGGGTTATTTATCGTTCCTCCTGATATGCATGACATGGTTGATACCCATGGGTTCCTTAGGTTTTCTAGTACTCTGCTACCGCCTCTGAAATGAAAACAAGTCATCTGAGGGCCTCAAGGAGTGGAAGAGGTTACGGTAGTTTTTCCTTTTGGAGTTAGTTGTGTTTTGTAGCCTCTGGCACTGATAAACAATAAGATGATCAGTAATGCAGCCAGTTGCATTGAATAGAGATCAACTGTGTGTAGTCAGGTGATTGTGTGTTACGTAGACCTGATTCTGGAAGGCCGAGTAGGCGGTAAGTTAAATTCCTGGCAAAAACAACACCATGGAGACAAAGGAATATTTGTCAGGTTAACTGAAATGTACCGATTAGAATAAGAATACAACAACTGAATATCAGTTAGAGTCTGTCTGAGTCTGTTAATCATTCAAGATAAAATTACCTAACTGTAAATCTGTCCTGAGCAGATCGTCCTCAAGAAGGATGGCACGATTTAGGGATAAGGGTAAATGACTGGAGTAATGTAATACCACATAATAATGGTGCATCTTTTCTGTGTTTCAGTATGAACTGCAGGACATGCGTCATCGTAGGGAATGGAGGAATCCTTGCCAACAAGTCGCTGGGACAGCGGATTGATGAGTTTGATGTGGTGATCAGGTACGTTGTGACACAGAAGAACTATACAGACACAACACTCTGCACTGAGACTTTTTCCTTGAATCAAAGGTCTAAGTATTGAAGACTATATGGATCATAATTATATTAATAAAGACAATTAAATGAACAAATCAATTAGTAGATTGATACATTAATTCAGTGTTATTCTGCTGGAGGTAGACATTAGAACAGTGGTTCTCAACCTATTTTCCTTGAAGCCCCCCTACGCCTCCCATATTTCTGACATCATCATCTTAAAAACAAATTACAAATCCTCAAATAACATCCTCCTCCTATAAAGTGATGCAGTGACTTTTTTTTTTACATCAACTTTGTTTATTGAAATAACTCATCTTGCCTCTTATTGAACAGCTTTGACAGCAAACAGTTTTTTGACCGCTATGAAAATGTTGTTTTTGAAATTCTAACCACCAACAAATGTGGATTGAAGCAGAATATTTCATGAGATAAAAACATATTGTGAATTTGGAAGATATTACATCTATCTTTTTTCAATAAATATTGTCTTTTGGACCTGACAACGCTCTGGAGATAGCTGGAATCCAGGTTGTAAACCACTGCACTTGAAGATGAGTAGACTGTGGTCATAAAAGGATGCACATGATGAGCAACAATTCTCAACTAGGCTGCGGCATTTAAATCATGCTTAGCTGGTATTAATGCGTGCCAAGAAAATATTCCCCACACCATCACTCCAGCAGCAGCAGCAGCCTGACCCGACACAAGGCAGGATGGATCCATGGATTCATTTAGTTTACATCGAACTATGACCCTGCATCTGCATGTTAGCAAAAATTGATTTGTCAGACGTGGAAATGTTATTTTTGTTTCCATAATGTCAAGTAAATGACATGAGGTATGCAGTACAGGCAGTGTGCGCAGCTTTTGTGGTATCATGAGCTGAAATCGCTATGTTGTAGTTGCTCATTTCAGACTAACTACAGCCTGAAATGAATAGCCCTTCCCCCTAAAAATCAATTAATTACGTTTGGAAGGAAAAATATTTAAAATACTATATAACAAATACCTGCGGACGGCCGCAACAAAGGAGATAGTACAATGAGCAACATGCAGAGCAGTTGATGTAGTATGTCGAGTGACCGTGAATGAAAATATGATGAATTTAAAATGTTGTTGAATAATAATGGGTTTAACAAGCAAGAAAGTCCACCACTGGTGGGCGACAGGGGAGGTAGATGGGTCCAACAAACACTGGACTTTCCCCCTGGAGACCGGTGATCAAGATCCGTGTCAAACGTAGTCAGTTCTTGTATTTTTGTTGATGTTGTTTAACAAAGCATACACAGTAGTTTTGTTCCCTAAACCTAAGTAGGTTTGTTGCTGTCATTATAGTCATAAATACATTGTTTAAACTTTTGTATTTGTTGATTTGAAAAATGTTGTACAATAGCAGATGGAAATGAAAAGGGTTAACCTGTTGTGATTATTTTGGAGAGGGCATTTTATGACTGATTTTGCAGCTGTGTGTTGCAGGTTAAATGAGGCCCCAGTGAAGGGCTTTGAGAAAGACGTCGGCTCCAAGACCACCATGAGGATCACCTATCCAGAGGGGGCTATCCAGAAGACTGAACGCTACGAGACCGAGTCACTGTTTGTCCTCTCTGCCTTTAAAGCTCTGGACTTCAAGTGGCTCCGACACATGGTTTTCAACCAGAGGCTGGTAAGGCAGCAGAAACCTCTGACAGTTGATGATAGGAATGACAGTGAGACTGCTCCCATCCACCTGTTTTTATGCAGGTTTTTGATTTGTACATTGGGTTAAAAACCTCTATTGATGGCAATGTCGGTCCACCACTTTGGTCCACGTGTAAATTTCTAAAAAACTGTCAGAAGGATTGGCCTAAAATTTGTTGCAGATATTTATGGGTCGCTTTCTGTTTGGCTCCCCGCTTCCCTCACTCACATTCCTTCATCATCTTGGCTCCTCCCAGCAGGGATGAGAGAGAGAAAATGTTTTTATCACCCTCACTCACTACAGCGTTATTTCATTCACTAGTCATGACTCACAGCACCTCAACTAAAACTAGAAAACTAGAAATAAGTAACAGTAACAGTTTAAAAGAAGAGCACCTGGCATCTGATGGCTGATGCTGGTTTGAAGTATTTGGAGGCATCAGCACACCATAGATTTTATGTATAATTAGAGCTGTCAAAGTCAATACAATAATAGCGCAAATCAATATTTCAGAGCTTGTGGTGGGCTCAGTTTTAAAGCTAGAAGATACTGACGTCTTATGGAACCAGAATGTAAATGTATGTACATGTAAAAAACATGTAAATGGGTTCTATGGGTCCCCACCAGTCTCCCCTTTACAGACATGCCCACTTTATGATAATCACAGGCAGTTTGGGGCAAGTCATAGTCAAGTCAGCACACTCTAAGGTACATTTTGGGCAGGTAAGAATATGCTATTAATTTGCGATTAATCATGATTAAATATACAAATCGATTGACTGCTCTAAAATAAATATATAATAGCATGATTTTGTTCTGCCTTGTGATGTGACAAATGTGTTTAGGTAACTTAGTAGTATAAAAGTGTTTAAGAGGGCGGAGGAAAACACCATCTTCCTATATGTTTGCTGAAGTGATGGCCATGGTGAATAAATATGCACACACATGCTGGGCACCTAAGAGGATTTCCTGCTTGTTTACATAACAATACATTGTGGCATGCAAAAGCCTGAGGAACTAGAAACCAGAGGAAACATCAGCAGGGTGCAGGCAGTTCCTCTGTGTGGTATAAGTGAAGAGAAACGGTAGCAGGACGGAGGTCTGTGAGCCAGGTGAGCAGAGAAATGGAAAGGCAGCCTGGGGGAGTTCTGAGGGCCAGAACCATGACTCTGTGGTTTTGAATTTTGACAGCCCTATTTGACACGTTATAACCTTCACTAAGGGAGGATTTCTTGTTGGGCTGTTGTATAGACTGCAGTAATTTTAGCCAGCTTCAAAACCAAAAACACAATTACTATAGCCTGTAACAGGAGGTGCCATAATGTCATTGTTGCTATTCTGATAAGCTGTTTTTATTGGCAAACATAAATGGTTCAGATAATATGTACATCAAGACACTATATTACCACTTTATGCCATGGTCTGGGTGAATACTTGAAAATGATTGGCTGCAGGGTGTCCTTAATGGACATGATGATGGACACCTACTAAGTAGTTCCAGTGAAAAGTTGTATTTCTTATCTTAGTAATGTTATTTACAACACTGTAAATAACAGTGTGAAGCTCTTTGCACAAGTCTGTTTTGCACGGATGGTGGCTCTGAGTGGTCAAACAACCCTCTTCTGCATTTTGACAGATGTGAACACAGAAAAACAGAAAATCAAACTGTTCGGAAAACTTTATTGATGGACGAAAGTTTGTGAATGAATTAAACTATTAATTACTGGTCTTAATTTTTTTTTTCTTTGGCGAGTGACCATGGTATAAGCAGGATAAGGCTTTTGAAGTGTCAGAGGCAACTGCTCTGGCCTTTCTGTCGTCCATTAATTCCTGATAATGGACACCGCATTATCCTTTGCTTGATGTACAGCGAACAGCAAGACAGCTTGTTTTATCAGTTAGCTTTCCACATATTGACCCTGGAGGGATGGAAAAGAGATTAATAAATGATGAATAAACTCTGTTTATCCTTAAGTGTACCAGCAAAAGGTACTCCAGATATACCGTAGATATTTTATTCCATTGCTTAATTTTGATTGATGCACCTTTGGAGAAGTGGTGGGAACATGTTTGGCCTTTGCCAGGACTAGACTCTTAGTACTGAGACTCTCCTGATGTCTGGCATACATGCGTATCGACTCCAGCCAGAGGGCTGTGACTGGGGAGAATGAGACTTCAGCTCTGATGCACATCAGAAAGCAGCTGTCATTCTACTGAAGCACGGCAGGCAGAGAGGGAAGCCAGGGCTTCATGTGGCGATCACCAGGGTGGTCCTAGTCCTGGATCACATTTCACCTCCACTGACAGGTGGAAGCACAGACAGTCTGTACGCTGTTGCAGCTGCATTGTTACATCCCTACCTTTTGTTGTCAACAGAGAGGCTCATGTCTTGTCTGCAGTGGAACTAACAAACAGCTTTTTAGCTATTGCTGCCATCTACACATCTCTCTACACACTCCATCACATTATCCAGCCCTGTCTCCTAAAAATTACATTCCCATACAACTAAACTGCATTATTAATAACATTTCAAGGGAAACCTATGTTGTTGCAGATTATATTTGTTCTTGATGTATCACAAATCCGTTTCTAGTCACAGTCCCCAGAAGTCCCCATAGGGAGGAGGTTGGGGTGGTTGATTGGTGAAACAAACAAGATTTTTTACTAAAGCTAACAAAGTAGTTTTGTTATGTTATTTGGTTTGTTTTGTTTCCTCGAAACATAACTGAGAATGCAATTTAGTTGTATTAGTTATTTTCCTAACATAAGATGATACAGTCAGTCTTTGGAATCCATCCACATGGTTAAACTTTACAAGCGTAAATCGGAAAACAAAATTGCACTAGTATTATCCTTTTAATTATAGGAATACTTCACCCAAATAGGTTGTATCAGTTATCTGCCTGGAATGATGCTCAGAAAGTTTGTACATGTGATTCCCCAATGAAAAAGTGGCAGCCATTTCCATTTTTTGTTTTGTTTTGTTTCAATTTACAACCGTAACCAAATGATCCCTGAGAAATAATTTTCCCTCAAAATGTAATTCAGAATGCATTTAGTTGTATGGAAGGTAATTTTGTGGGAGACAGGGTTGCATTCATCATTCATCACTGAGGTGTGTTTTTACACCTCCAGTCTGTCAGTTTATTTTTTATTGTACACATGCTTAAACATGCTGGTAAGACACACACATAACCATTTTCATTGCCAAGCAACCAGAAAACAAAGACTCAAATTGCTTTCTTTATGTACAGTATATGAATGAGTTTACAAGTTGGTCGTTTATTTATTTGTGGTGTCCTCTGCAATGTTGCCACAATCGGGATGAAGTCAGAAAACTTGCACAAATACTTGATTTAATGATGATAGTTTTGATTGTGTACAGCTGACCCTTTGTCAGTGTATCCAATATGAATTTCCCTTTACACCATGCTGACATCAGAATTATGGGGCTGCAACTTCCTGAAACAGACGATCAACAATCACACCCACTTTGCACTGTGATTGGTTCAAACTTCTCTCTCTTTTACTAATTCTTCATGTATGTATCATGATTTCTAAGAGAGATTGACATTTGAGTCAAAAAATGTTTTATTCCCATTTATACAATTCAAACTACAAAGACACAAACAGCACAAGACTTGGCAGTGTGTAAAAACAGTACAGGTGCATCATTTGACACTGAATTGGTGCTAAATAAATTTGAAGCTGCTTTATTTACACACTTCAGGATGGTAGATTCCCTCTCCTAAAGCAGGGGAGTGCAGACAACACACCAGCAAACACACACACACACACGCTGATTATGAATGGACAAGTGTTGGCTGGACGGAAAGCTGATTACACTAAGATCAGGAAGTGGCGAAGCAGACACTAAGAGCTGGCATTGTGCTGTACTGTAAGGACACAAATGACATCCGTCATGGCTGACTTGGTTCCTTGGACAAGGTATGTTCCACAGGAAGCATCAACAGACGGATCTGATTTTGTCTTTTTTTTATCTTAAATCCCACAGAATCTTTGTCAGTTTTATTTTTTTAGTATGACTTTTGAATGATAAAACAAGATTCTACAGCTATGCTAGCAGCTCTGTGAGGCTGTACCAGTCTGAAAAGTGAAGCCAATGCTTCATATTGGAAATGCCTTAAAGTTGCAGTCTTTCTAATATCGAGCAGGGGTCGACGCCTGGCTGCAAAGTCTGATTGTATAGAAGTCTATGAGAAACTGAGCCTACTTCTCTCTTGATTTATTACTTCAGTCAACATTGTAAACATGAGATTATGGTCTCAATCTCTAGTTTTAAGAATTCTTCAGACTTCTTTATTTAGTAAATTATGGTCCCATTTTCCCAGTCAAATTGACCATAAAGCAGGATAAGCTTTAGGACATAGCTACCTTGTGATTGGCAGGTTTTGGTCTGGGAATTGTCTGTTTTTTTTGTCTTAGAACTTTAAAATATTTTAACAGCTGAACATAGCTCCACCCTCTCGTGAGATGGCAACGGCCAAAAACCAAAATATCCATAGCCAAAAGCCAAAATGCCGACAGCCAGAAACCAAGATGCAACTGCCAAAATGCTTCAAAGCTGTAGTCCACAAGCCAATGGGTGATATCACGGTGACTACTGTATGTCCAATTCATCTATGAGCTGTACTAAAGCTCAGCAGTGCTTTAAACTAAAATCTAACATCACCATGCTAATATTGACAACGACAGTCCTATTATGCTGATATTGTAGCTCGGTCTGTAGGGACATGACTCTATTGACTATAAACTTAATCTTCTTAATGACATACAGTATATCCTAAATGTCCCAAACATAGGCTGTACTATATAAAGATGGATGACATGTGTCCACTTCCTCCCACTGTTCAGAAGTGAAGCCAAAATATCCCAGATATGGGAACTACCATCTTGAGATGTTGACGTCTTTTGGACTCAGAGTCTGCACAGTAGTGCTCAGTAGAGCCTGGATAGCTCACTTGGTAGAGTATCAGACTTTTAATCTCAGGGTCCAGGGTTCAAGTCCCTGTTCGGGCATCAATGTTTTGCGCTTAACAACTTTTTTGCTCGTTTTGAAGCACCAAACTTGACAACCAGATGGAGAGATGGGCCTTCTCCACCTGCTGTCGGACCAGTGCTACCATCGGCGCAGCAGACCCTAACAAGGGTCAACCCACGGAAAGCAGCAGGCCCGGACGACATCCCGGGACGCGTACTGGCGAGCTGGCAGATGTTCTGACTGACATCTTAAACATCTCCCTCAGTCAGGCCTTCGTCCCCAGATGCTTCAAAACATCCACCATAATACCAATGGCAAAGACACCTGTTGTATCCTGTCTGAATGATTACCGCCCCGTCGCATTGACACCAATTGTGATGAAGTGCTTTGAACGGCTCGTCAAACCACACATCACAGCCAGCCTCCCTGCATCACTTGACCCGTACCAGCCTGCTTATCGCCCCAACCGCTCCACAGAGGATGCAATGTCCACCACCTTGCACTCAGTCATCACTCATCTGGACTATAAGGACACATAAACACGAGTCCTGTACATTGATTTCAGTCCAGCATTTAATACCATCATCCCCCAGAGAGACTCCTTCTGCTTGGCCTGAACATGTCTCTGGATACAGGACGTTCTGACTGAGAGACCACAGACTGCTTGCGTTGGGAAAAACATCTCCAACTCCATCACACTCAGCACTGGATCCCCTCAAGGCTGCGTATTCAGGCCATTGCTGTTCACACTGCTAACACATGACTGTGCACCCAGACACAAGGGAACCTGATCATCAAGTTCACGGATGACCCCACAGTGGTGGGACTCATTCATGGAAACAAGGAATCAATGTACAGGGATGAAGTCAAACACCTAGAGGGCTGGTGCAGGGAGAACAATCTGATGCTCAATGTGAACAAAACAAAGGAGATGATCATTGATTTCTGAAGGTCACAACCGGAGCACGCCCCCCTTCAGCATCAGCGGACGAACAGTGGAGAGAGTGGAGAACATCAAGTTCCTCTGAGTGCAGATCTCACAGGACCTGAGCTGGAGTAAGAACATTGCAGGGATCACGAAACGGGCCCAGCAGAGACTGTACTTCCTAAGGAAGCTGAAACAAGCCTCTCTCCCATCCAGCATCCTCAGAACCTTCTACAGAGGTGTGGTTGAGAGCGTTCTGCATTGTTGTGTGCATTTTAAGTTATTTTGATTATTTGGATCCCTGTGAGAAACGCTGTCTCATTTGCCTGATTGACTGATTGATTGAGTTGGTGGAGCCGCGGTATCAAGGTCACCCACCTGCACCACTCGTAAGCCAAGCACGGCCACAGCTCGTCAGCGAGAGAGACTTACAGCTGTCTGACCTTTTAGTTTGGCCCATGTCCCATCTGCTAACATAGAGGAGATGGGCTTTATGAACTATACTGCAACCAGCCACCAGGGGGCGATCAAGATGTTTTGGCTTCACTTTTGGGGAACTGTCATGCCATCCATCTTTATATACAGTCTATGGTCCCAAATTGTAAAATACAGTGTAAATGCAGTGAAGAACTTTGCCCTGAAGCATCACAAGGTGTTATGGGAAGCGCCAGGTTACATTTTCTTAAAGTCCCTGCAGTGAAAAAGGGCTATAAATCATTAGAGTCGCATGTTATTACAGCTGTACTTCGTGACATCAGCTAGACTGATTTACTGTATATCTACTAACATTAGTTAGACTCAGAGTTAAGTAAATGTATATAAGCATAGTCACTGACTGTCATTGAAAGGATGTGAGAATCACTTGTCATTTGATCCTGTCTACTGTGTGCAGATGGGTTTTCCACAGACTTGTGCTGCCAGCAGAGCAGAGGTGTTGGGTTTCCCAATCGGACAGAAGAGCAAAATGGTCTCAGTCAGACAGGATTACAACTGATCCGTCAGTTGGAGCTAACGGGGTAACATTGCTATGCAAGTAAGCTAATAGCTCATATCATTGCTGGTTTCTCCCTGCTCCTCTCTCCAACATACCTGAGCGAGCTCAGAGGCAGGTTTCCCAGTAACTGTTCATAAGGAGACATGAGGACTGCCGGGCAGGCTGCTGGTAATTAGTGTAATGGCCCTGGGTATACTGATACAGGGGCTTCCTCCTCTGACTGGCTTTGTTTGCTCCGCTTGTTTTTCATCAGTGTTTTAATGGTGTTGACCTCTCCCCCCAGGCCTCAGCTCAGGCTATTGCTTTCACTGGGCTGCTTGAGCACCATCATATTTTCCACTCCTGTCCACTTTGCATCCCACCCTACCTGGTGATGGTAGGACAAATTGCTAAATATTTGCAGTGTGAATATTAATGGTAATTATTCAGCATTATTGTTTATGATGACTGATGTATCCATCAATAGGTATGATTTTTTTTTTTGTTTAACAATTTCTAATTTTGTATATTAACAGCAGTAAAGAGAATAAGGATATAGAACAAAGTGAAGTTGTGTTAAATCCAAAAAAAATATACAGTATATGAATAAAAATAAAACATCACTCAATATATTGGCATGGCCAATATCTTGGTTGATAGTAGGTAATCACAGAAATACTATGATCAATGTATAAGTCACCTGATGAAAAATAAATGTCAGTACGGAAATGCTAACAAGTCACACACATTCCTTACTTGCAAAAATTGTATTTACTGTAAAGTATTTTAACATTAGCATAATTTCAAAGTAATAGCTAGAAAGCCCTAATTTGATTGAATTAGTTAAAGTGAGAGCTTTATGAGCTATTAATTGTTATAATATTTGAAATAAAATCCAGATAGATCACAATAGCTGTGAATGGTCCCAACTCTCTGCCCCATGTGTCACTGAAAGCTGCATTAAATGTTTTTTTTAATGGAACTCATTAAAAGCTGACAAACAGCCCTGACGCATCAACAACTTCTAACATGTTAGCAAACAGTTCCCTACTTACATATTACACTGAGCAACGAGTCCAATATTCACTCACCTTTTAGCTCAGTTTGGTTTCCACCAGCCCCTGAGAAAAATATCTGTCTCTTTATATTAGCTGCTAAATGCTCCACTATGTTCATCAGCTAACTGTGTCTGTCTGCTGTGCTGCTGTGTCTGCTGGGCAGGTAGTATACAGCTTTTACTCTGAAAACCTCTACCTGCTGCGACTGGAAACCAGGTTTAAATTGTTCTATCTATCTAGAGATAGTAGATTTAGTGGCTTATTAATTCTTTTTTAAAAAATCACATAAGTAAGTAGAAATAAATCTCAGAATCCATCAGCTATCGACCTGACGACAGATAAGCCTCTGAGGGTTGTATTCCTGAGGTTCCAGTGTAACCAGCAGATATCTGGACCAGGGGTGGTGGCATCAGCACCAGGGATGCCACCAAACTTAACAAACTGGTGAGGAGGGCTGGGTCTGTGGTTGGATCTGAGCTGGACAGTCTGGAGGTGGTGGCAGAGGGGAGGACCAGGAGGAGAACCCCTCCCACCCCCTCTATGACCAACTGGTCCAGATGAGGAGTACATTCAGCCAGAAACCGATCGATCCCCCCTCAGTACACTACAAACCGTCTGGGTCAGTCCTTCCTTTTGGTGGCCATCAGGCTCTATAACCAAGGTCTGACCCCCATGTGACTCTCTGATCATCTGCTCTGTATTTATTCCAAATGTATATAATTACATATAATTATATATATATATATATATATATATATATATATATATATATATATATATATACTATATATATACAATACCCACCACCTGCTGCACTTTACTTATTACTATTTTACTTATTTATTTTATTGCCATTTCCTGCATTGCACCTTCTCTTTGACTTATACTGTATTCATCTGTTCTGTTGTTGCTGTTGCTATGACACCCGAATTTCCCTCCGGGGATTAATAAAGGTTCATCTTATCTTATCTTATCTTTTGCTTTCCACACGGACTGCAGGTTGCATTCAACCACAACATTGCACAAACATTATTGGTCAATACTCGGACTATAGGTAGAGACCACGCTTCCAATACCGATAGTTTTTCTATTATTCTGCTATTTAATTACTTATTTATCAGGGCTGTCAAAGATAACGTGACAATAGCACATAACACAAATTCATTTTAATGACGCTAATTTCTTTAAGGCATTAACATAATCAATAATTTAAGGTTTAACTGACACACTGACAGCTGTTGTTGTCTGTTGGGTTGCAGTTTGCAATGTTATGATTGGAGCATATTTTTTATGCTAAATGCAGAACTTGTGAGGGTTTCTGGACAACATTTGTCATTGTTTTGAGTTGTTAATTGATTTACAATTAGAAATATATACACACATTTGCATAAAGCAGCATATTTGTCCACTCCCATGTTGATAAGAGTATTAAATATTTGACAAATCTCCCTTTAATGTACATTCTGAACAAATAAATATGCGATTAATCATGATTAACTATGGACAATCATTCAGTTAATCATGATTTAATATTTAGTTGATTGATATCCTTATCCTGATAGTATTTATTTGGCTAATTATAACTTTTGCAGTTTCAACATGCCCTATGAAAAACTTTAATTGGTCACTCAGCTCTATACGAAATAATTGGTAAATTGCTGTAGATTGTATTTTATTTTCAGCGTGAACGGTGGTAAAAATGGATTTGTTCATATGATTGCATTGTTGTGTATTTGTGTTGTGATTGTGTGCACATTTTGTTCAGTGTGAGAGTCACACTAACCACTCTGTTTAATGTCCTCTCTCTTTGTGTCTCAGCGCAGCACTGATGGGTTCTGGAAGTCGGTGGCCAAGAGCGTTCCGAGGGAACCCGGCGACATGCGCATCCTGAACCCATACTTCATCCAGGAGGCCTCTTTCAAGCTGATCGGCTTACCTCACAACAATGGACAGATGGGCAGAGGGGTGAGAGAGCTGTTGTTTTCCCAGCAGTCACTTTGTGCTCAGTTCTAGGTAGAGAAGTAGCAGGAACAGTGAGCTGGTTCACACACAGCGGTGAGTTAATGGTCAGGACTGGAGCTCTGGTAGCTGACTCCACCGTCTGTCTGTTTGCATTATGAAGGCCTCTGTGAACACACAGCAGATGCTGCAGGGAGCCCGCCACAGTCTGAAAACAAAGTGTTACCATTAGGCTGTTATAAATAGAACCATTCTTTAGATTTCACATCTGTAAGACATCCACACAAGAACCCTACAGTTTAAATAACACGTTCACTCCATACTGTACATGTTCTGGGATACATGTCATGGCTCAGTTTCATGAACGCATTTTTATGTGTTTTTCAGAATATCCCGACCCTGGGGACAGTTGCCATAACGATGGCCCTTCATAACTGTGATGAAGTAGCTGTGGCTGGATTTGGCTACAACATGAGCACCCCCCATGCCCCTCTGCACTACTATGAAAAGATCAGGATGTCGGCCATCAAAGAGGTAACTACAGACCTGATTCGGTAAGATCCTACGATAGGTTCTAAAACTGATGCTAGACATTGCAGAGCTTTATGTAGGCTCACTCTCACAGTTCTTTAAGCCACTTTAACATGTATCCCACCTTGTTTTAGCTGGCATTGGGCGAAGGCGGGGTACACCCTGGAGAGGTCGCCAGTCCATCGCAGGGCACATAGAGACAGACAACATAGAGACAGACAACCATTCACGCTCACATTCACACCTACAGGCAATTTAGAGTCATCAATTAACCTAAACTGCATGTCTTTAGACTGTGGGAGGAAGCCGGGGTACCTCCCAGTATGTCATGTAATTGGTGTATACCCAACCACTGTGTAACGCCAGTAACACCAACTACCGCAACAAGCCTTCAGTCCATCTGTCCCATTTCTCAATAAATACAGATTGCTGAATTCTCAGTACATTTATGAGTATTTTAATTTCAAATATCTCCTCAACAATGTCCAGTCAGTGTCTCAAAGCAGGAGGACTTTCTCTGCACCATTTCCCTTGTCAGATTGGTCATATACATCCATCCATCCATACAGTTGTGTTCA
Source organism: Pterois miles (assembly GCA_947000775.1). Taxonomy (NCBI): domain Eukaryota; kingdom Metazoa; phylum Chordata; class Actinopteri; order Perciformes; family Scorpaenidae; genus Pterois; species Pterois miles. Next base: position 2,404,910 of record CAMQGK010000005.1, on the reverse strand, counting down.
AAATTATTCAACCCCCACAGTAGATAAGTGTTTTTACAAGTTTGACATTTATTTTTCACCTTGTTTATAATCACATTAAATAATGACATGTCAAATAGACAAATACAACTGAAATAACAAAAATATTTTTTGGAATATTCCAATTAATGGCCTTTCTGTGATTACCTCATTGACAAAATTATTCAACCCCCCTAGTCCACCACTCTTAAGAACAGAGGTTTCCATCAGGTGTTGTCAAACAGCTGATGAAAACACCTGTAGATGTGAACGGAACCCTAATGAGCAGTAATTAAGCAGATTTAAAAGGACTGTGACACATGGCTCTTCTTGGCAGTTAATGACATCTTTGCAACATGGTGAAGTCCAAGGAATGGTCAAAAAAGTTCAGAGAGTAGGTCATTTCACTTCATAAGCAAGGATATGGATATAAAAAGATGGCAAAGAGGCTAAACATTTCAAGAGACACAATTGGGAGCATCGTCCACAAGTTTAAAGCTAAAGGCACAGTGGAAACGCTACCTGGGCATGGTAGAAAGAGGTTACTGTCTGCAACTGCTGTGCGATACCTGAGGCGAAAGGTGGAGAAAAATCCCCGGGTGACAGCTGAGGAACTACGACAGGACATGTCAAAGGGAGGTATTCAGGTTTCTGCCCAGACAATAAGACGCACACTGCGAAATGATGGCTTCCATGCAAGAACTCCCAGGCGCACAAGAAGAGTCGACTCCAGTATGCCAAAAACCATGTGGACAAACCACAAAGGTTTTGGGATACTGTTCTCTGGAGTGATGAGACCAAACTGGAACTTTTTGGGCCAATGGATCAACGGTACGTGTGGAGGAGAAAGAATGATGCCTATAAAGAAAAGAACACCCTGCCTACTGTGAAGCATGGTGGGGGGTCAGTCATGCTATGGGGTTGTTTTGCTTCTTCAGCTACAGGGAATCTTCAGCGTGTGCAAGGTATTATGAATTCAGTTCACTACCAGGAGATCTTGGATGCAAATGTCATGCAGTCAGTGACAAAGCTGAGGCTTGGGAGACGTTGGACCTTCCAACAGGACAATGATCCTAAGCATACCTCAAAATCTACCACAGCTTGGTTGCAAAAGAAGGGCTGGAAGATTCTGGAGTGGCCATCGCAATCACCAGACTTAAATCCCATTGAAAATCTCTGGTGGGACTTGAAGAAGGCAGTTGCAGCATGCAAGCCAAAAAATGTTAATGAACTGGAGGCCTTTGCCCATGAGGAATGGGCAAAGATACCTGTGGATCGCTGCAAGAAACTTGTGTCAAACTATGCTTCACGTCTAAAGGATGTTATTGTTGCAAAAGGATGTTGTACTAAGTACTAAAGTTGTACATACCTAAGGGGTTGAATAATTTTGTCAACGAAGTAATCACAGAAAGGCCATTAATTGGTATATTACAAACATTTTTGTTGTAATTTCAGTTGTATTTGTCTATTTGACATGTCATTATTTAATGTGATTATAAACAAGATGGAAAATAAATGTCAAACTTGCAAAAACACTTATCTACTGTGGGAGTTGAATAATTTTGAACACAACTGTTAGGGGTTGCGGAGGAGCCGATCCCAGCTGGCATTGGGCGAAGGTGGGGTTCACCCTGGAGAGGTCGCCAGTCCGTCACAGGGCACATAGAGACAGACAACCATTCACGCTCACATTCACACCTACAGGCAATTCAGAGTCAGTCAGTTAATCTAAACTGCATGTCTTTGGACTGTGGGGGGAAGCCGGAGAACCCAGAGAAAACTTAACACAGTGAGAACATGTAATCTCACACAGACACAACCCCTACAAATATATTTGGTAATTCATCCAATATTGCTTTCAACTCTTCCCACGCATTATTCCGATTTTTTCTCATTCTCATACATTTCCAGAAAACATGTAATCTGCCTTTTTCTCTCCACAGTCTCCAGCTTGTCTGTTGTGTTAATACTATCTGAGCAAGTGTCAAACCTTGCCGTGCATGTGTTGCCTTTGAAGTCACAGTGAAACAGCAGTTATTTTCTGTAATGTGGCTTATTTCTGAGTGAAACAGTATTTGTGAGTGGGGGACAGTTATGAGACCGATTTAAATGAAATTCATTCACCTGCATTGTTTGTGTTTGTTTTTGCCATGGTGGAAACGTAAGTGCCAGCCGGGCAGAGTTTGTCATGTTTGGAGTACAGAAGGCGTAGCTTTTAGTGTTACCTAAAAGATTTTCAACGATATGGCTGAATATTTAGATGATTTCCATAATGTGGATGAGATCTTTGAATTCAATGGCCGCCCATATTTGTTTGAGCCAGAGTATACTCAGAGTATATTCAGATTTCACATCACATTTTCGCATCACATTGATGCTGCTCACTTACTCTCGTAGCTTGTTTCACGGTTGGCAGCTACAGCGTTCTCCCTCAATACTGGACCAGTTTCAGAAATTGTTGTCACTTAGACACAAAACATGGGAAAATAAGATTTGTGACACATAAGTAGCCTAGATTTGTGAATGTCTCAGTCTGACTTTATTAACTCTGGGTGGTGAATCTACAGTTTAGGTTGATGATTCATCCCCTCCATCTGCAGATGTGTGACCCACCATTTCCTGCACATTTTATTCCTAATGGACGATACTCCCACACAATATTTACAACCCCCAAATATGTTAGCATTCTGACCGACCTGTCAACCAGCATCCTATTTGTTAGTTTTCCAGGTTTACTTTGCACTGGAACAGTTTATTGTGACCTTTCTCTCATTTAAAATGCCTCTCAGGAGGGATTTACCCAGCATGCTGTGAAATAGCCTGGAATGTGTATGACATCTCAAGTGTAGGAATGTCGATAGGTACTGGTTTTTGAGAGCAGCACAGTCGCATCACACAGTGTCATACAGTGTCTAAGTTGCCATTCACTCCACTTCACAGTCTCAGTGTCCAGCCGCTCATACATCACTCTTAGCCCAGGTTACTGAGACAGACATACAATCCTTCATCCTCTTTTCAGCGACTGCCTCAGACTTGTGTTTCAGTTCAAGGAGACACAGAGCTGCTTGGCCCCGCCCACTGGCATGTATAATTGAGACAGGAGAAGTTAACCCATTTCTACTGTCCTCCATCAGCACACATGGACTCATTTTGGGATTTTTTCTTGTTTATTTTGGTGGCAGGTAGTTTCACGACACAAACACCATCATGTTAATGATCGTTTTTTAATGTCAGGTCTTGTACATGACAAAGTCCGAATTAGAAATGAATGATTCATTGTCTGTAAAAGTTAAGATATCAAATTGTAAAAGCCACAGTTATAATTTGAATTGTAATGATTTACATTTTGCCGAAGAAGACTGTTATTTTGACTTTTTGCAGTTTAAAAACACCACCACAGTTGTGCGTCTTACTTTAAAGGTTGCCGGCAGGTCTGGCTCGGTAGATGTCGAGCTGGTAAACACCTCTGAGTCAGGGTGGTGACAGCGTATCTGAAACATGTTTTAGCAGTGAACATTATTTACCTGTATGAGTTCATGTTTTTACATGTGCGTTTACGTGAACATAAGATAATGTAGAGCATCGTAAAGCTAACTTGAATATGATAATGAGTTCATTTGTTGATCCATAATTTAGCCAGCTGATCATTTCTTACATGTTCATTACCAAGACTGGTCCTCTCAGTCTGAACCAGGACTACTAACTAACGTTACTGAGTCTGTCCTCTCAGTCTGAACCAGGACTACTAACTAACATTACTGAGTCTGTCCTCTCAGTCTGAACCAGGACTACTAACTAACGTTACTGAGTCTGTCCTCTCAGTCTGAACCAGGACTACTAACTAACGTTACTGAGTCTGTCCTCTCAGTCTGAACCAGGACTACTAACTAACGTTACTGAGTCTGTCCTCTCAGTCTGAACCAGGACTACTAACTAACGTTACTGAGTCTGTCCTCTCAGTCTGAACCAGGACTACTAACGTTACTGAGTCTGTCCTCTCAGTCTGAACCAGGACTACTAATTAACGTTACTGAGTCTGTCCTCTCAGTCTGAACCAGGACTACTGACTAACATTACTGAGTCTGTCCTCTCAGTCTGAACCAGGACTACTAACTAACGTTACTGAGTCTGTCCTCTCAGTCCGACTCAAATGCAAGACTCAAGGCAGGGACAGTTTCAAAAAATCAGCGTCTTTAATACAAAACAGGTCAGTACACGGTAGAGCAATAACAATAACAAATCCAAATCAGAAAGCTAAGGGCTAAGTCAAAACACAAGCAGAGATTCGATACACAGGCATGAAAACACGAGAGCACTAGGAAAAAGGACGCGGGTACGCTACTTACAAGAAGAGACGAACTGGCACGGAAGGAAGGGGAAGCACACATACTAGTGAGGGGAGTGATTGACTATATACAGGTGGACACAATCAGGGAGGGGAGAAGACGATCAGAACCAGGTGAATGGTGTTAGAAACTAGGTCAGCAGGAGGTGCTCAAAGGTGCGGGCGGGAAGCATGCAAACCGGAAGTGAAGTGACCTAAAATAAAAAGGGATGTTAGAATACAAAATAAAACAGGAAGTGAGAAACACAGAACCTGCAAACATGCAAAAACAAAAACCTAAGACCTGACATTCTTCACACTCTCAGTCTGAACCAGGACCACTAACTAACGTTACCGAGTCTGTCCTCTCAGTCTGAACCAGGACTACTAACTACCGTTACCGAGTCTGTCCTCTCAGTCTGAACCAGGACTACTAACTAACGTTACCGAGTCTGTCCTCTCAGTCTGAACCAGGACTACTCACTAATGTTACTGAGTCATGAAGCAGCTCTTACTGTGGTTCTGGTAGAGACCTGCAGGATATTGTTGTTAGTGACTTTATACCTATTTTCATTCATTTAACTTTTATTTAAATCTAGATGAATCATTGAGGACATGCCTTCAGTTTCGAATGATGTCCAGAGTAAAATTAAAACTGAATAAAAACACAAAAACAATGAAGAAAACAAATAGACACAAATAGAGCACAGTTAAATATAGTTACATTAAAGACTAGAATAGCTGGAACATATGTGGAACAACAGCATTGTTTGGCATTTTGTGTCTTTTGAATAAAAAGCTATTTTTTCTGTCATATATTTTAATCATTTAATTTTTTTTTTAAATTATCATTACAATATTGTATGCTGTATCATAGCTGAGTGACTCGTCACACCCCTGCTTAATATTGATAGTGATGTTATTTAGGGCTGCAACCAAAGAAGTAGAACAGACATTGAACTGTTGTCTGAACTGTGGTCATTTAACTAGCACAAAAGAAAATGGCGATTGTATTTAGTTGTTATGGTGAAAACGCACATAAAGGCCGTAAAGTGCAGTCGCAGCTGGCTGGGAAGAGAGCGGACGCATTTCCAGAGGGGGATGGCTGGCTACTTCACTAGGTAGAGGAAGAGGAACCATTAGACCCAGTGCTGCTGATGGCCACCAGCCTGCTACCCCACCACCAGCCCAGCTGACCAGCAGCTGTACACTATTTAGCTCTGCCTATTCCACCCTGCTTTAATGCTACACTGGTTACAGAAAATGAGCCTAACAAAGTTGTGGTCTGGCAACAGCAATGTGCTTTCATACGCTGTGAAAAGAGTGTCTGGATGAAACTATTACTGTACTCGTTCACTCTGGCTCTCTTCATGACGTTACTACTCCACTGCTCGTGTCTGTGACTTACCATAAGTCAGTTCAGTGTCTAACGATGTAAGCCTGCTACAACAGTGACAACAGTACACATAAAAATGGCCGACCCTCTGACTATCCTGCTACGTTGAATTGAATGGGGATGTCCGTTCTACTCCTATGCTTTTTCTATGTTTGCAACTAACAATAAGTTTCATTCATCAATTAATCTGCCAAGTATGTTCTCAATTAATCAAATCAGTTACTAATGATCCAGACCCATGTGTCTCATGAGCTGTCATTCATCCAAGTCAGTGGCTGCTTAGAGACAGTATCATGTAGACAAACCCATAGAGCATGTCAAGTAGCCAGCACGTCAGTAGATGACTTATAAGATAAGAATGAATGGGGTTTAGAACCTTAGCAAGGCTGAAATAATTACTCTCATTCGATCAAACTGGTGTTAGCAAACTTCTCCACTGGCTCTGATTACCATCTTACAGTCTAAGTAATGTTTAGCTTACTTAGCAAGGTTACTGAAAAGTAGCCCAGGGATGACTCCACTGTCTCTGGCTGTCATAGGACCCTCACCTTGCATATGGAGATGTCATCACAATGTGAGGAGAAACGAGACTGTTAGTGTTCTCTTACAGTATTAATACCAAGTGTACATGTAAAGGCCTGTGATCAGATGTCATTGTCTAGATAATGTATCCAGATAGATAGAACCAGGTGGAGATTAGCCATGCTGACTCTCTGGGAATATGGGCTGATCCTGCTAGTGGCAGTGTTCAAATGGGTTGGTACTTACTGCTATGCAGTACCATCACTTCTTCATTTTACTCCTTGGGGTACTGTGACTTTTTCTTGTGTCCTGGAACTTCTCTCAACCTGCCAGGATTCTCTCCATATCAGGATCTCTGGGAGATTCATTATGGTGATTTTTAACAGCACAGCGCCAGCATATTTGCACCGTGTCTCAAAAGCTGTGTGAACATAAAAACTATGTGGGAAGCATCTGGATGAGCTGATGCAAGGCACTGGGGAGGGGGAGAGAACAAGAGTGCTGTAATTTATCAATACGATGTTCGCGTCCGGGCTGTGGGTTTTCTCCAGGTTCTTCGGTTTCCTCCCACAGTCCAAAGACATGCAGGCTCATTGTTGACTCTAAATGTCCTGTAGGTGTGAATGTGAGTGCTTGTCTGTCTCTATGTGTCAGCACTGTGATAGTCTAGAGACCTGTCCAGGGTGAGCCCCGGCTTCACCCACTGTCAGCTGGGATCAGCTCCAGCCCTCCGCGACCCTGAACAGGATAAGCGGTAACAGATAATGAATGGATGGGTGGATGGATATTCATGTTTTTTTGTAAAATAATTAGTGAACTCTTCGTCATAACTTTTTTTGTTTGTGAACAAATATAATTAATGAAACATTATTTAAAAGTTTTCTGAATCTGCTGTTTTAGGGAGATGCATAGCCTCAAGTTTAATAATGTAGCAGTAAAACCACAGCTAATTATGACGGACACAGTACAACATGCTGAAAGAAATACCAACTAAATAGGAATAACTCAATAGAGATTGCTGATACTGGCCAACACACACCAACAGGTGAAAAAGAGAGCACTGGTACAGATTTTTCCACTTATGCACCTCATGAACTCTAACAGTACTGTCACTTTAAAGAAATTTTCCTCCCTCATGTAGAAAATATACCTAGATAAAATTAAAAAGTAGGTCAGTTAAAATGAAAACATATAAGAAATGTGATATTATAATGGTGTATACAGAATTACTAAATTAAAGAATGCCTTTAGGCTACTAAATAAAGTAGTCAGCACATGCAGTAACAGAATATGATGCAGTTCCCAGGTCAGAACCGCCAAGCCCTTATAGAGATAGTTATGACATGACTTGTGCCCGGGCTAACCCCTGTTCCACTAATGCAAGCTCTCATTCAGCATTTCTTAAAATTCGCCAGCACCTACCTCCTGTCCTGTGTGTCTCTGTCCCCTCTGCAGTCCTGGACTCACAACATTTCTAAAGAGAAGGAGTTCCTACTGAAGCTGGTGAAGGCTGGAGTGATCCAGGACTGGACCAGTGGCATCTGTGGTTCCGGATGCTGATGGTCTGCACTCAGCTTTGTGATGATGGATGGATGAACACAGCACATTGCTCGCGTCCACCTGCTTCAGCACCTGAAGAGGGAAACTCAAGGCAGCTTGGGCCATGTTCCCAGCAGAGAGCGGCGGCTGTCACACACCGTGGTCAGTGCACAGAGACCAGAACACACTGCCCCAGTGTTGCATATTGATATATTGCAAGCAATTGGCCTCCGTATTTAGCTCATAGATTAGTGTATATTGACATCGATTTGGTGCCCTGACTCAGGGGTATGTTCACAATGTTTGGGATCAAACCAGCACCTGCTGCAGGCTGGGGAGAGGAGGAGAGGATGAAGATGTTGGGTTGTGCCAAGAATACCTCTACAAGTGTCCTTCTGCTCACACACCTGAATGTAACCTGCATCAAACATATAGTCTCTTATTTACAGTATATCTTCCAGGTTCTGTGTTAAACAGGGTGTAAACTACATGACACGACTCAGCCGTCCTGGACCAATCTCTGACATCTGTGAGTGACCCTGATCTATCAGAGCAGTATGACAATCATCAGAGCTCGTTTAGTCCCGTCAGTCAGAGTCACTATGCTGGAGAACACAAGGTATTAAGAGCTGCCTCAGTATGAACGCCACTCTCAATATCTATCTTACCACACTGACTAGACCGACGCTGAAGAGTCACATTATGTTTGTTTCTTACAAGGCAGCACAATACAGTGATCTCTCAAGACTTACCCTCAGTGTCCACTGGATGTGGCTCAGTCACTTTTAATGTGGCTGCAGCAGCTCGCATCTCTGAAGCGTGAAGTTCACTTGTGAATCATGTATATATTTATTTGCAATTGACCTAAACTCATATTTATAATATGATGCATATCATTTGTTACTGACTTAGGGTCATATTTTAATGATCTATTGTATAGTGCATAGTCTAAAGTGCATTTAGGGCGTGTCCAGCTCCACTTTTGTTAAATAAACGGCCCATAATCTTGGCATAAAGTAAGATGCAAGGGGCAAAGGGACATTTAGTCACATTTAGACATTTAGTTTATTTAGTCTCTTAATCAATCAGATGTGTGTTTTGGGGGTATCAGGACTTAAACCAATCAGACTGTCATCTCCCATTCCCTTTAAAAGCCACATGCTCTGCACCAAGTACATTGCTATTCAAAAGGCAGATTTGGCAAATTGGAGTAGTGGGCCGTTTTCTGCTGAGGAAATGAATCTGCTGATGAAAGTCTGTGAGCCGATGTATGTAGTGCTGGGCCAGCAGACCCTCGTCCTCCACCGTCTCCCAATCCTCTGTCCCATCAACAACTCCATCTAATTGCATTTGATAAGTGATAACCTATTTAACGCGTGGTGAGATGCCGTTTAGGGGGAGAGGGCCAACCTTTTTGAAATAGCGCCAACAATGCGCCTGACCACACCTCATTTTTAACAGCCATGGGCCCATAGATTGGTGCAAGTACATTTGCTACTGACAAAACATGGGTGCTGGGTGTGAAATGACAACTGTGTCAGTCTGAAACTAGCAATGACACTGCTGTACACACGGTAAGATAGGGCCTGTTGTCTTTGCATATGTTATTGATCAAAAGTTAAGTATCAACTGTTATATTGATGTTTTTCTTCTTTCCTGCAATAATAACTAATAATAGTAATAACAGACGAAACCCATATAATTCAGATGGCAATTGTTTTATTTACATTTGAAATAGTTTTAGCCCCAAAAGAAGAAAAATTAAATGGGTCAAACTTCCATTTAGTCAATGTCAGTGTTGCATGAACAGAGAATACTGTTGGAAAGCTCTCGATCATGAACCACAATGGAGCAACTGGGCTCTAAATATTGAGTTTGTCATGTTTTAATCATTCAAAATGTACTTTAAAGGGAGATTTGTCAAGTATATAATACTCATCAACATGGAAATGGGAAGATATGCAGCTTTAGGCAAATGTATGGATATATTTATCATTGGAAATCAACAACACAAAACAGTGAGAATAATTGTCCAGAAACCCTCACAGGTACTGCACTTAGAGTAAAGCATATGCTCAGATCATAACATGGCAAACTGCAGCCCAACAGGCAACAACAGCTGTCAGTGTGTCAGAGTGCTGACTTGGCTATGACTTGACCCAAACTGCATGTGATTATCATAAAGTGTGCATGTCTGAGACATAGCTATAAAACTGAGCCAGCTACAACCTAAACATCGCAAGTTGCATTAATGTGTTAAAGAAAATAGCAGCATTAACGCCTTACTATCGCATTACTATCATTTGTTTCTGTAATCAGTGATAAATGAGCTGTTTTTTTTTATCTTTTGTAAAACAAAAAAATTTTGGCAAAACAACTTGAAACAAAATTGAAATGTGTCTGCTGAAGAAAAAACAATGTTCTCTGTGGTGCACCTAGAACGTCGCATAGCCATATCCAGTGGACATGAAGGTTTACCTCACTGAGTTTAAAAGTCCATTTTTTAAAATATGACCTACGTCGTGGGTCATACTGTTGAGTGTCACTGTTGTGTGGGCCACACAAGTTAGTACCCTTAGACATTTGACATCTGTTCTTCATACAGGGACGGCGTTGGCTTGATTCGATTGTTGCTGATTTTCTAGATTTGTCAGTTTTTGAACGCTGACGTAAAGTTCATCTCCAGCTGTTGTCGTAGCAACAAGTCCTCCAGACTTTTCAAGATGAATCCCAAACATGAAGTCAGTTTCAGATACAAATGATTCCTTTCATTATGGTGACAATAGAGACATGAGGTACAATTCTGATGTTCGATAAAATCATTAGGATATGTAAGTGTAGTTATCATAATTAAATTTTCAAAATAAACAGTAAATGGATGGACTGAATTTAAATGGCGCTTTTGACAAAGGGCTTTACAACATAAGTCAGCATGCAATCATTTACACACCCATTCATATACTGGAGGCTGCCATTCAAGGTGCCACCTGCAACCTGAATCCCACTCGAAGCACAGGGTCCACAGGGTCCAGCTCGGAGTTGAACCGTATTGACTCGTTTGCTGCCTAAAATGTATTTTAGGTGCATTGAATGATGATTTTGCATTGATGTGAACTGATACTGCTGGGCAGGGTTCTGCTGATGCTGGCTTTAAAGACCTTCTCTTTAAGGGTGACTTAAGCATTTTTCAACCTGGACCCTATTTTTCCATGGTTTTGTGTCTAACTGACTTATAGCAACAATTTCTAAAACTTGTCCAGTATTGAGAGAGCACTGTAGATAGGAGCTGCTCACAGGCTGCAATCTGGTGCTATCAACCAAGCTGGCACCATCACATATATCCACTTGTTTTTACTATGACAGGCTCTGATTGTTATTATAAATGTCTGACATTATGGAAACAGTGTCGCTCAAGGAGAAGTCATCATCATCATCTTCAACCACTTATCCAGGATCAGGTCGCGGGGGCAACAGCTCCAGCAGGGGACCCCAAACTTCCATTTCCCGGGCCACATTAACCAGCTCTGACTGGGGATCCCGAGGCGTTCCCAGGCCATTGTGGAGATATAATCTCTCCACCTAGTCCTGGGTCGTCCCCGGGGCCTCCTCCCAGCTGGTCGTGCCCAGGGGGCACCCTTACCAGATGCTCGAACCACCTCAACTGGCTCCTTTCAACGCAAAGGAGCAGCGGCTCTACTCCGAGTCCGTCACGGATGTCTGAACTTCTCACCTTATCTCTAAGGGAGATGCCAGCCACCCTCCTGAGAAAACCCATTTTGTACCCGCGATCTAGTGCAGTCATGATCCAGCCCTCATGACCATAGGTGAGAGTAGGAAGGAACATTGACCGGTAGATAGAGAGCTTGCTTTGCCTCCCCAGCTGCTCCGATTCTCTGGTCAGTCTCACGCTCCATTGTTCCCTCACTCGCAAACAAGACCCTGAGGTACTTTAACTCCTTCACTACCTGGGGTCACTACTCATTCCCTACCTGGAGCAGACAATCCATCGGTTTCCTGCTGAGAACCATGGCCTCAGATTTTGAGGTGCTGATCCTCATCCCAGCCGCTTCACACTTGGCTGCGAACCGGACCAGTGTCATTGTGAAATCTGGCGAGGTGACGTGACTGGAGGTCAACGGTGGAATAGTGGAATATATCCGTGGTAGTTTGTTGTGTTCGTACGAGTAAGTGTATCTTAGTGTTATCTAAAAGATTTTCAATGTCATGGCTAAATATTTAGATGACTTCAATAATGTGGATGAGGTCTTTGAATTAGGTGGCCACCCATATTTATTTGGGCACAAATGACTTGGACACAATATCAAACATGCTGGATCAAGCAAAAGTTGAGGAGTTTTATTTCTATGTAGGGTTCGTTCCATTCATCAGACTGGCTTTACATCATCCAGAGTAGGCTCTCATAACCACACTCCCTCTTTGGGGAAACCAGTCCTGTGTCCCTTATAGACAGTAACAGAGTCAACAGAAGAAGCCGAAACATGTCTCAAACTTCTTCAAACAAAGTGGTTATAGTAATAACGCTATGCTGAAGATTTGCTGTGTAGTTGGTTGCACCAATAATAAATCCCAAAACACTAATCTTTGATTTGTTCCTCTGCCATATCCTAAAAAACATAGTAGAGGAGCTTTATGGCTCCAAGCTATAGACCAGACCAGCATGGTGTTATCACCAAGACTATGTTTCCTCTAGGTGAAGAAACAAAGTGCTAAATGGCTAAGTGATGCTGGTGACAGTGACTAGCATGGCTAGATAATCTCCAACTAACTAGCTCGGCCTAGATCAAACAGTTGGCTATTAACATGTTGATTATTTACAGACAACACTCAATCGATCAGCAATATCCATCCACTGTGTTGGACGGGGGAGGACTGGAGGGACATGCCGGCGATCAGTATATTAAGGTATCGCCAATGCTCAGGTTCAAGAGTTCTTTCTCAATACTGGACCAATTTCAGAAATTGTTGTCCCTATTAGTCACAAGGTCCGGGTTGGAAAATACTAAAGTTGCCCTTTAAGATATCCTAGAAACTGATGTTAGTCTTTTGTATTCATTGTCCAGAATAATAGCAGAACACCAGAACACTCCCCTCAGTCAGTCCCTCAGCCCCGCCGAGGGCTGCTGTCTCAGGCCCCCAGCCATCACTCACCATCAGTGTTACCATCAATTTATCTCACTTTATTTACTAAGATCAACTGTATTGTGAAGTCTGTGTGTGTCTGTGATACATTCTGGCCTGCAGTTTGTTCTCACCTCTCTGTAGGTGTTTGACTTGATGCTGGTCAGATGCTCAAGCCAAAGTATTCATATATTTATTGTAGGCTGTGCACAAGAACGCATTAAAGAATAAAGATATAAGGATGCTGTATTTTTAATGTCTGTGTTGTTTTTTTTACAAGTGGCATTGCAACAAAAGAAATGTTTGAAGTGTAAAATCATAGTTCTATAAATCATAGCAGTAAAATGTAAAAATGAACGTTATTGTAATGTTATGGTCAGGACATTAGAACAAGTGATGAAAACCACAAAAATAAACATGTAACAGATTAAAATCTTAACCACTATTTGTAATATGATGTATTGGTGTATTGTGTATGTATTGATGTATTACTGATGGTTAAAATTAAAATTCGTAGAGGGTGATTTTCTTTAATTTGGGAGTCAAAAGTGAGCGTAGTTGCAGAAACAACCAAGTAGTAAATTCTAGTAAGTTTAAAGTAAAATTGATTACTGAACTTTATAATGTTAAAAAATCAGTGTTATTCAAGATAACAATGTTATTCAAACCAAAGTTGGGACAACACAATGTCAGCCCATCAATGGTCTAACCCGACAGACAGATGTTGGGCAGCAGCAATGAAAATGAGTCAGTTTGTGGTTTTATATTGTGTAGTACGTAGTGTGTGTCAGGTGGAACACTGAGGTTGGACCCTGATACCTCACCATCACCTCTACTAGCTGCCTCTTAGACAGCTTCACACAGCCACCAGCATGGCTGCAGACTCAGTCTTGTTGGGGGATAAGCTACAAGAAACATGAAAGACTATCAATATTATTCTGACAACTGTTGGCTCTGCACATGCAAAATAAAATACAACGTGACCTAAAACTAACTCTGCCTAGTGGGAGGTGGCTGATTATTAAGATACTCTTAAACATGCATCACAGTGATTTCCAGCTTTGAAGGTTATCAGTGACTAATAGCAGAAGACTGTTAGCAGAGGGAGAACATGGTTCTCAGAGTGAGGAACGTCCCTCAGCTTATTGTTCAGGATTTGAAAATCTGAGAAAAACTGACCTGCATGAACCATCAGCAATTTTCCTCAACACTATATTTATTTTCCTTATATATGCTGTGTATGTTATTTTAGGGTAACCCCGTCACAACCAGCATATTAACTTGATCCAACATGCAGCTTAAATGAGTGAGCTGCTCTTGCCACAGGCAATGTGAGCCTTCATACAGTAGCTGAGTAGTACGTCTCTGGCTGCAGTGCGGAAAGGTTAATGAATGTACAGTGACAGGGAGGAAACATTACTGTTCACACATAGCGTCGATGTACAAGCGCTGAGCTTCCGCTGCTTTGCCTCTGATATGGAGCTTTTTTCTGGGAGCTCTAAAAACTGTCAGCAAGAGGAAAATCAGGATTAAAGTCATGCAGTGTGAACATGGCATAAGGCAAAGGAAGCCTGGCTCTGTCAAACTTGCTTCGTGGTCCACCTCTCTGGTCGATGAGAGCTCCAAAACAGAAAGGCTGTGGGCCGTAAAACCTACAAATGACCCTTTTCACATTATACAAAGGGTGCTTCTGCAACTATGGGCATCTTTAACTCCATGCAATGACATTTTGGATTTTTCTGTCAAATTTGTAAGCAGTGCTTGATAGATATATATATACAATGTTATTACCATCTTGACATAAAAATAATTAGTAAATGTGATTTAATAAAATGTATTAATTTATTATTAAACACCACTCTTTTTCACATCCCACAACTGTGTCATTTAAAGTAAAATGAGCTTATTCGATTAAAATATCACATTATCTCAGATGGAATTGTTTTATATACATATTATTTTACTCTATATTAACATTATTAATTTGTTCCCATTTTTTGCTATTTTTTTCATCTAAATGTGCCTCTCCCACACTTCAGAGTCCTCACAACTCTGAACAAACCCCATAGTAAAAGTTTTATTCAAAGCCAAACAAATCTAGTTTCTATAGAAACAGCAGGTGAGCACATGGCTGACAGGTTGGGCCACCCATACAGGTGACCCTCGAGATCAAGAAAAACAAGGTGAAGATCTCCTTTTCTTCTGTATTTATTGTGTGACCTCACTATACAGCTTAGTAATTGTGTAGTTTGAACTGCATTTAACAAAAAATATCTTCATGTATATATTTATCCATAATAATATGTACATTACAGACATTAGAACTGCAATATCTGTCATAGAAAACAACATATTTATTTTTTTGTGTGTGAAGGACTATCTATGGTTACTGTCTACATTTTTCAGGGTGTAAAGAAAATCATGAAATCCCCTATTTTTAGAAAACGTTTTTATGTCAATATTTACAATGATGTACAAAGTTTGATGGAGATGAACTTAAATGTCTGAAAATAATCAAAGATTTTAAAAAAGTAAAATGTATAAAATGAACATTGTTGTAATGTGGTAAGGACATTTAGAATAAGTTAGAACAAGTGATGAAAACAAATAAATATGTTACAGATTAAGATCTTAACTACTGTTTGTAAAAGGCTTTTTTTTCAATTTCAAAGAGTCACAAGTGGTCATAGTTGCAGAAACACCTACATATACAATCTTGATCTCGTGGTTACAATAAAAATATACTTTTGTGCTACTTTAATAATGGTGCAGGGTGCTAAAGGGTTAAGTTTTTGTTGGTTTTACTGGTTGTTTTCCTCGACATTTTAAACAATATGTGTGTGCAATGTAGTGTGAACACCATACGTCAATGTGCGAGTGATGACACGTTTTATAGGATTTCTATCAGACATCAAAACCCTGTCAGAGTTGAAATATGCTAAAAATGCGACATCAGGCAACATACTAACAGAGTGTGTGATTACAACCTTCATCCTGGTTGTGTACTGTAGCGCCACAGCCATAGAAAACAGATTTAGAAAGTGTGAGATCACAAACAGCCTTGCTATGGACAGAATGAGCAGGTGGCCACTATTAAAAGAGGATCCTTGACCTGGACATGTTGTCAGGCTGTGTGCTGGGGGGGGGTCACTGGGTGAGAACACACAAACAGAAGCTCCTCACTACTATGTAGGTGGCCTGAGTATGACAACATGGGAATGGTGAGGACACAGAGAGACAGCATTCACATACCAGCTACGATGTCCAGGCCAGCTCCAGTTACAGACAAAGTGTTCATCTCACTCAGTTCCTTTTCATCTGTGGAACCTGACACGGGCCAATTGTCCCAGACCATCATTTTGTTTTAATTAATCCTGGAGCAGAAGGCCGGCTGAGCTCCATTCTGCAGCAGAGTGTGGCTGCACAGGCTCAGGTTGCTTTCGCCTTTATTCCCACTGACAGTGCATCTGCACTGGGTAAGGCCACAGCACGCTCCCCTGTGAAAACCTGCACTCCACAGCGGTACATGGTGGGGCTCCTGCAGATGGAATCCATGCATCTGTCTTAACCTGTCATAAAAATCATCTCTGAGGGTTTCTTTTTTTTTACCATGTAATGTCACACTGAGGCGACCATCAGGGGAATCCTTACTTCTAACTGGAATGTAACTGAGCAATTCTGTAGTTTCTCTCTCTCTGTAGTGTCTCTTCACTCAACATACATTTCTGGGATTGCAACGAAATTTCCTCAGGCTCTCTGTGCTTTGTAACCTTATTACTACCCTGCCTAATTCAGTCAATGCAAAACCTCACCAGAGAGTTCACAACTTGCCAGAAGTCTGTTTAGTTTATATGGAAGAAAGTCTGCTACAAAGATCACAATGGCAATGGTACAGATGAAAATGGCTGCCGCTCTGACCATCCTGCTGATGTAAATGGAAATGTCCGTTCTACTTATATTCTATTTCTAAGGTGCAAAGGCTCCACAAAGTATCTCTAATGCTTCATGCATCATCCCAAAACTTGCGGTGAGCCCTTATTCATCAAAGCCTTGGAGAGTTCATTTTGACAAGTTGTCTTATGAGCTGATCCATTCCTTCAAAAAGCTCTGCGTTTTTACAGTCTTGGCAGCGACTCAAGCTCGCTGTAGCTTCTAGCACCCTGGGTCCTGACTTTTTCGGCACCATGTCTTTTTGTCTAACTTTTAAAAACAGCCTCAAGCACAGTATCTGTCTTTTACATTTCTATAACTTTGACTGACAAGAGGGAGATTTACTGATAAGTGACCCCCTGCCTTGATTTTTCTCAGATCAGAGGGGGCAGTTTGCAGATGTGTAGGCAGATGTTTTTTATATGTTCAAGATAAGATATTCCTTTATTAGTCCCACAATGGGGAAATTTACCAAACCTATGAAATCTATGAAACACCACTGCCTCATTTTCAAAGAAACACAAATGCTGGAACATGTAGCACATCAGTGGCTGTGACTTGAAGTATATTGTGTGTGGCAAATGCAGCAATACTTCATTTTTGGCCATCAAATTTCATTTGTTTTTGTTAATGCAAAAACCTGCACTGGTGTCCTGACCTTTTTTTTTTTTTTCCTTTGGGAGATGTTGCTGAAGCCGTCCCATCACCATCTACATCTTTTTTTTCCAGTTGGAGGGGCTTTTAAAGTTCCACAGTGCAATGCTAAAAAGTACATCAGTGTCATACTCAAAATTTAATTGATTTTAGTCTACTTAAGTTGCAATGATTTTGTTATTTCTGTAGTCTGAATACTCTGCATACTGCAAACACCAGGCCGAACCCAGTCGTACAGTATATGAATGGCATTGAAAGTCATTTTGTGTGCAACCACAACACCATTCTTGCTTTTGGCGTGCCATTTCAAGCAATGTAGTCTGCACTGACTGCAATGTAAATGCAACCATGTGAATATGCAATGCTCAGAGCCTAGTGGCGTAGCATAACGAGTGACGCTCAGAGCAAGTGAGGTACGATGTGGCATTAAATGACACGCAAGAAGCTTAACATGAAAAACGAAATGTCTGTAAAATAGTGTGGACAATATGTTTCTTCCTTATGTTTCCACTGCTTTCACAAACTGGGACATTTTGGATATTGACCAATAAAAGGGAAATACATAGGGAAATACAACGTCTAACTATGTCATCATTCAACACATTCTCATCCCAGGTCCTCACATACTGGTACTTCGTCGGATTTGCTCAGACTTGCTTAGGATAAGGCAACTACTCCACTTAGGTTTAGGAAAGAACAGTATGGTAAAACGACTATGTCTTTACACTGAAAATATGACTAGACATTTGTTGGACCCATCTATGGGTTGGAGGACGGCTTCCGGTCATTCCTATGAGAGTTGCTCAGTGGCATATGAAGCCAAAATGGCTCGGAGTGATAAAATACCCGGATCTTCTGGCACTCTTCCTGGGGACTGAAAACACTTATTATATTTAAAATATTTTATTGTTCAACACAGGCCATTTCAGTAGAATATGACGATACAATAGAAAAAATTTTGTTTTCTGATGTTGGCAATGGAACGAACAATTGACTTTCACTTCCTACCAATATACATTCTTCGGTTTAGCTCATCGGAACTGGTGCAGACAGCTGCATAGATTAAAATGAGCTTACCTGTTGTGAGACACGTGCAGGTAAAAAACTGTCTGATGCACTTGCGGTCTGGACAGGGGGCAATTGTGGTTTCATTCAATCAGACATTACAGTAGTGGATGTTGCAGACACACCTGGTGGGTATAACCTTTCTAGATTTTATATGCTGTTTTTCCTGTGCATTGAAATTTGTTTTTCCCAGTTTGCTCCACTATATAGTCATCCTATTCAATAATCTCTTTTAAATTGTGTCCCTTTGCTGTTTGCCTTTGTGTTTTATCCTCATTTCCCACCTGTCTGCACATGAATATAAACCTAGGCAGACGTCTTGACCTGCATGCTGCCACCAGCAGGGCACTGTTAAGACAATGCCTGACCACCCAGGATAACTGTGACCTCATGTCACCCCCTCTGGCTGGGCCCCAGGGGCCAGTGGAATCAGTGACCAAAGGTTGGCTTGAACAAAGCCACATTAAGGTATCAGGTCGTTCAGAGCTATTGTGAGGCTCCATGATAGGAGAAGCAGCATTGTAAGTCCCGCTGAGATCCTGAGAGGTACAGCATGAGCAGTGGCGGGCCCTGACCTCAGGGTGTGTGCTGATTGCAGGGTAATGTTCAGCTTTGGGTGCACATGTTGATGATCAGGGTTATCTTGTCAGGATGCTTCTGTCTGTGCCTGCCCGCTCTCTAACATTAGCTGCCAGTTGTAATTGGCCATGACTGAAGAAGCATGTCATGTTTGGCAGTCGGCTTGCATCTCTCCGTCACTCCACTTTGTTCCATAAAACACGCATGTGTGTGTCCTTTGGTTCTGAAGTTGCATTTACGTAACGGCTTACAAGCAAAACAACATCAAATAACTTGGCAGAAGGTCAGGTTACGCAGGTTTGTGCAACCTCTTCCGAGATCCCATTTCCTCCACATTATTCATTCTGCACTAATACACTGTTTGTGCAGCTGATAACCATATGCCTGAAAATACATCATACTAGCCGGGGCTAAACCGGTATTGAAACAGAAATTATTTCAGCCATCAATTCCTTTCTGAAGGGTTAAGCCATCATTCTGCTTGCAAGGAAAAGTTAATTATATCCTTTGGGAAGTGGAGGAGAGGATTGATGATTTAGTGCTCCATGTTAGGTAGAGAGTTATGGGAAAATAATCAGGTGCAGCCGGTCAGACTCATATAGTAGGATGAGGAACGAGGCCTGGCAGGGAGGCAGAGTCGACTTATGGAAGCGGCAGAGATGGAAGGTATAACTCATCACGAGTCGATTTAGAAAAAGAAATCTGTGGCTTGAAAGTACCTGTGTTCCCAAGAATGTAAAGCGCCCAAGGCCAGGTTTTAATGTAGGCCTGATTATCTGCTCATTATGTCAGCTTGAATTATGAAGAGCAGCCTATCGCCCATTTGAGATGCTGTGCGCTCAGGTAAAGGTAGGGTTGGTAAAGATTTTAGAAACATTTTTTTTATACATACTAGTTTAAATTGTCATTACATCCTGACAGCAATCAAAAAAAATCTGTGGCTGGCACAAGACTGGAATAAACCTGGGCCAGATGAAATGATTGGACTACCTACTGTACCTACCTGCCTGTACAGCACCATTCATAATGATAATTTTGGGGGCGAACTTTGGAGGGAGGTCTGAAGGGATGGACTGTCAGTGTTGCTAACTTGGCAACTTTCTTGCTTGATTTAGGGACTTTTGTAGCTAGTGCTGCTAGATACTTTCATCGGAAAAGAGACAGCAACACTGGGCTGGGTTTCTCAATCGGATCATTCATTCATATTTTAGCTTTATTTTCTACTATGTATATATTATTTTATTTGTATTAATATTTTTTTTTTAAACACTATGCTTCTTGTTTACTGCACTACCTACTTGCTACTGTAACATGTGAATTTCTCCACTGTGAGACTAATAAAGGAATATCTTATCCTATCTTATCTTATTTGTAAGAATCTGTTTCTCTTTCCAATCCTGCATTTAAAAACTACTGGCTCCGTGGTAACTGTTAGGAAGCCCTCACCTACAGTGAATCAAATCAATTTACACGAACAAAATCAATTGAAACTAAAGATGATTCTGATTGAGCTTGGAAAGTTCATGAAACAACTCAATCTCAACACTCAAAGGTCCACTTACTAACTTGTTCCAGACCTTTCAAACACATCATGCTATCTTCATGTGGATTGAGATTTGTTAGTCATCGTGGACATGTAGATGTATGAGTGGGTGACATTACTCATTCAGTTCACACGAAAAGGTGAATGAATGACACAATAATTCACAGGGCATCTAACATGTAATAACAACAGCGTTGGTGCTTTTGGTGTGTCGTGTGTACACCATGTAGTCTGTAGTGATTCAAATGTAAATGCAACAGGATGAACATGCTACGCTCAGAAATAGTGAATACAAAGTGAGAGACTTCTTAAGAAGGATGGGAAGGTGAGTTGCGGGAGGCTGATTGATCCAACACAGGACTTTCAACCAGGAGACCAGAATTCATATCCCAAATTGTTGTTGAGGTATTGACATCTGTTCTTTAGCGATACTTATGACATGCTTTCCATACTTATATTACGTTGTTTACGTATCTATTTTACTCAGTTGACGTAGTTATTTTAAGCCTAACCATGATGTTTTTCCTGGAGTCTGGAGTCTCAACTCAACCTCTGCTCTCCAAGAAACCATGTCTGGACTGCACCAGCAGAGGCCGCGGCCCCCAGCAGGGAGTCTCATTCTTACACCGGCCACCGCTCAGACATCATACACTACAAAATGCTGTCGTCAGATCGAGGTGCTGCTGTACTTTAAATGCTGTAAAAAGTGTCAATTCTGAGCAAGAGTTCAAGGTCAACTAGGTAACTTTTCGCCCTAAATGACAATCTGCTAGACTCAATTGGATGCCAGAGGACTTCAAAACCCAGATTTCCCGTAAGTGATTACCCTACCTCCTGTAAGGGCCTACCCTACTTCCTACCCTCCTACTTCTGGCGCCCTTGCTCAGACCACACCCACCTACCAGCTCCTTCATGTTGATCACAACTACACAAGTTTCATGACACCAAAAGGCCAAAAGACAGTGAGACGCTGAGTTAGTTGAAAGCTCCAGAAAAAGCAAGAAAAATGATAATTTTGCCAAAATAAAAGAATGTGTTTTAAATGTGTGACCATTGTTCAGCTATATCGTCTTTGCACAAAAATCTTTGGCCTTGACGCAGGATTGCCTTTGTGTCTCTAAGAGCATTATGTATGTGTGCAGCCAGTGTGTGTTACATGTAGAGTCCACTTGAATACACACACTCATGTTTACCAGCCGAACTCTGATGCTTCATACTGAAATATGAGACAAGACATCTACAGTAACGTTGATGAGTCTGACTATCTGTTCACTGCTGCAAAGCAAACTGACTGACAGAGCAGCATTCTGTAGGTTGAAGTAGATCCAAAGTAACAGGGAAGATTGTGACATCACTGCAACAAGCCAGACTGGTCAAAAAACTCAAGCAGTCAGAGTATCAGACCGGTTGGAAATGAACTGACACTATCCAGATTACATGAACCACCTCGTATGGAGGTCACACTGAAAGTGAGAGTGAGTAATCCCTCACTGCAAAACTACAACAGGTCAAAGCTGAAGCAGGAAGTGGCTCTGTAAACTGTGATGGATGTTTGCAACAGACATTGTGGGTCATGATTTCTATGATGAAGTTTCGTACCCTACATTAAGTTGTGTAGTTGCTAATTGTTGTTACATTGTGCTTTTTCTTCCCATTGTAATTGCTTGTGCTTCACTCATCATTTGTTCTTGTGACCTTTTTCCTTTTAGCAAAGCAAACCTATATTTTGAAAGGTGCTATATAAATAAATGTTACTTCTTATTTTATCTTCCAAATAAGTTGGACTAACCTGGCAGGTTGTTTGTCTGGTTTCTTGTGTTTATTGCCCCATCTGACCTCTGTGTAGCAATGCAACCCAGTGTCACAGGAAGGCGTAAAAATAGCACATTATAACAACATTCAGTCAGTTTAGGCTTTTTGTGTGTCATTTGTATGCCATGCAACAACTATTTTAATGGATGCAGATTTAGGCAATAAAACCACTCACAGGTTTAACAAAAGCACTTAGGTTTAGGATGAATGTCTTGGTTTGACTTCAGACTACTATGTTTGTGAAGTTAAAATAACACTGAACATTTTGAGCACAGGATATGAATGAACAGCTGATTGTAACATGATAGTGAAACCTAACACATGGGACACGAACAGTGGTCTCCTGGATGGGAGCCCTGTATTTGTTGGACCCATCCACCTACCCTTCCACTCTTAGTGTCTTTTCCCTTTGTGTCACCACACTCCCAATGCATTTTCTCAGAGTATTTACTGTTGGATGCGTTACTGCGGCGCCGTTTACATGTAGTTAATAGGATTGTTGGATTTGGTGGCATCTAGTGGTGTGGTTGCAGATTACAACTGACTGAGTACCCCTCCGCTCACTCCTCCCTTTCCGAAACTGTGGTAATGCGAGCCGGCAAGTACAAAACTGTGGTAATGCCGCTGGCGTTGCTTCGAGGCCATCCTTACTATAATAAACTGCTTTAAGAGCAACAGAGGTCAGACAGCGGGTGGTGGTACCACAGTTTTGCACTCTGCGGCTCACGTTACCACAGTTTCACTGAGAACTACAGCGACCTTCAGGTATTGTAAGTACGTGAAAGTCTCTCTCTAGAGCCAGTGTTTGGTTTGTCCATTCTGGGCAACATGGTGGACTCTGTGTAGAGGACCTGCTCCCTTTCTAGATATGAAGGGCTCATTCTAAATTAAAAAAAAAAACTCGAGTATTTATTTCATGTGATTACACACTGATAAAAACATAGTTATGAATATAATATTTTGATTTCTGGTCCTTTAAAGCTTCACTTCCTTCATGTAATCCTCTGCATGGCCAACATTATAAATATAAAATGATCACGTAAAAGTGAGGTGCTTGAATAAAAAACAAATTCATGTCAGATGATGACTTCAAGTTGTTGAAATGACAGAGATGGAGGTGACCCTGCTGCTCTGGATGGGATGTGGAGGTAATTCCACCATGGCGGAAGTTCAAAAGTTAAGAGGTCTCCAGTATGTTTTGGGTCATTTTTTGTCCTCCTTTGTTCACAAGTTTTTACACGTATCTCTGGCTTCCTTAGCAGTAGCAGGTGGTCTTCCTGTGGAGCAGACGCACTTCACTGAGCAGGTTAGTCATGAATAAATGTGTGCTCGGAGAGGTGCGTTCCAGGTCACTCCTCAGTGCCCCTCTGAGCTGCTGTCTCCTGCCCCGCTGCCCCTGCCAGGCTTCCGCCACCATCCCCTCACCCCCACCCATTAGACAGCCTTTCAAGCTAAGAAGAGACCCTGGTTGGCGAAGGGTGGCGGGTTCAGGCTCCAGCAGCAATCAACCAGCCGCCGCTGCCCATAGAAGGAGCTGCGGCCTTCAGAGGGTTTTAATCTCGTGTTTTTGGCTTGGGGGCTGCTGGAGATGCTGTGTGGAGCAGAAGGAGGAGGGGTGGAGTGGTGTTCTTGACTGCAGAGCCACAATCAGGAGAGGGGTTTAAAAGGCTGGAGTGGAGTTTTACTTGAGTCCCAGCCAATCTAGATAAGTCACACAGGATTGAGGGTTGCACACCACTGCTCGCAAATGTGTTCCTAAAACCTGTACGCTCTTTTCCTGTGTTCTCTGGGCAAACTGTGTCAGAGATAGTTGATCATTCAAAAGAACATTTACTTAAGAGGTAAAGGCACTGACGAAGTATTTTATTTGCAGATTAACCAAGATAAAAAGGAAAAGGTATGTGCAGCAAAGACAAAATACATTTGTGTACCTGTTTCCATGTATGAATTTACACTTAACTATTGATGACTATACAAACATTAGTATATGATGCACATACTGTATACATGCATACTCACATGCATACATGCATGAATACATAACTACAGGTGAGGAAATTATCATAAACATGCAGATGCCATGCACGTATATACCTTATAGTATATATCTGAGAAATTATGGTATATTTTAACATTTGGCTGCAAAATAAATCTTGATTCAGATAGATGATAGATACATACTGTACACACAAAATAAAACTGAATAAGTAGAGGTAAGTATCGTGTTGATGTGTATGATGTATATTATATGCTAATAGAGGTAGATGGGTTTTAATTTTATAATTGACGGGTGAATGATTTGAACAAATCATTCACATTTGGTCTGAAAATAGCTTAAGTGATTGTGAGAGTGATGATAACTTCCTGGATAGCCAGCATCTGAAAACCACAGTGCAACCTGGGAATTTATTTTGGCCTAACATACTTCAACTGAGTACTAGAGATGACTCAAACAGGCTGAGTTAAGCAGCCCACAACCAGTGGGCAACCTCCGGTCCTGAAAAGTGAAGCAAAAGTGAAGTCCAGTTTAGACGATACAGCAGGGTATACTTCAGGGCGTGGCTACCTTGTGATTGACAGGTCTCTACCACGGTGTTGTCCTGTTTGAGAGTCTTCCATGTTTTCGTCTTAGTACTTTAACCCTTTCACAGTGTGTTTTCAGTTCATGAAAGTTAACAGTAACAATTTGGTCATCTAAAAATTCTTATTCAGCATTTGGTTATAGTCAGCTCCACCCTTCTGGTTGCACAAAAACAAGCTGGCAACAGCCAAAATGCTAAACTAAAGGCTTCAAAATGGCAGTCAGCGGGCAACGTCACAGTGACTATATCTACTTCTCATATACAGTTTATGGCCACAACACAATTTTGACAAGATATCTCAAAATGGCTATACCAAATGAGACCACTGTTGTGGTTAGAATGATAACCACATGGTAGTCATTAGCGCTGTGGCCTCACAGCAAGAGGGTCACAGGTTCAAATCTGGCTTGGGGCTCTTCTGTGTGGAGTTTAAGTGGTCTCCCCGCGTTTGCGTAGGTTTTCTCCGGCTTCCTCCCACAGTCCAAAGACATGCTGTTTAGGTTAATTGATGACTCTAAATGTCCCGTAGGTGTGGATGTGAGCGTGAATGGTTGTCTGTCTATATGTTGTCTGTCTCTCTATGTGCCCTACGATGGACTGGCGACCTGTCCAGCGTGAACCCCACCTTCGCCCAATGCCAGCTGGGATCGGCTCCAGCCCCCCCGCGACCCCTAACGGGATAATCGGTTGATGGTTAAGTTTAGGGCATGATGGAAACTAATATGAAATGAAACAAACAGCAGTCTCCCACGGCAAATACCTCCATTTTGTCCAGCTATAATGACATAACCTGGCTTCCTCCCTTGTTTCTGATGGACAAGAGTCATAATTCCTGCGGCCACTTGTGGGCTTTGTCACTTGAACATAAAGAGATGCCGTATTGAAGCATTTGCTGAAACAACTCATGCTGTTGTTTCTCTTTAGATGGCAGCTCCCCTGGTTACTGCATGTCAGTCGGTTTCAACCCTCCAATAAATTTACATTTCTGTAAAACTAAACCGGATTACATTGAAAGCTTTGAAAACCCAGTTTAAGTTGTTAAATTAAACGTAACATGCAACAAAACTACTTTGTTAGGTTTAATGAAAAAACATCACGATTGAAATAAATGAAGGTTGAATTTTAGTTTCACACAGGACACCGGTCTCCTGGGTGAAAGTCCTGTTGTGTTTGTTGGACCCATCCACCACCCCGACGTCCTACCTACGCAGAGTTCTGCCGACTATTATTACAAATGTATTTATGATACTTCAGAAATATCTGTAATCCTCACCAAAATGCATTTCCCTTTTTCCCCATGTAATTCACGATGCAGTTTAGTTGTATTGAAACTTAGACCAGTTGTTTTTGTTTGTTGGTATTAAGGTGGATGAGATTCTAATTTGTTAAACTAAACTATAATTCCATGTATGACAAGTCCTGCATTACTAAGCAAGGTAACTGGCTGTTTGTTGAAGAGGGCCCTGTGTCAAAGTCTAGTTTAAAGGGCAGTACTGGTTTAATGGTTAAGATAACCCCCAAAAAATATAGAAATCTAAAAACTAGATCAAAAAGTTTTGGCATTGGCGCCTGAGCACCAGCAAAGGCCCTACTGAAACTGAAGGAATTATAATTATTATTATTAAAATTAATCACATTTATGAGGGCCTTATCAGACACAATGTAAAATTTGTTAGTTTAAGGGCCACCAACTTGGGTGTGTGACAGAATGACTCACTGGCCCCCTACAGAGTTGGAAAAAGACCCTTGATTGTGGTTTCACCTACATGTACGGAATTTGGTAGGAAGATATAACATGTGGAGAAGCACAAAAAAGCCTCTTGGCGATATACACAAAACCCCACAGGAAGTCTGCTATTTTGGACTGAATATGCCATTTTTGCCAGTTAGTGTTTTACAGAACGTGCACTTTAACAAACCTGTTCCAAGAGAATTCATCTGATTGACTTCACATTTGGTGAGTACCGTCTAAAGACCTTTGCTAAGTTATCAAACGTTTGCGTTGTCATGCAACACTGGTGAAGTGGTGAATAAGTGCCTTTTGACAGAAAAAAAGGAAGTTGTTTTAAGTTCTGCATATTTTTGTCATATCGGCCATGATGACGTCCGGGCCTGAGGTCATTTACATGCCAATACCAACTCATAGTCCAATCCCTAAACTGTAGCCCTGCCCTCTTTCATAACTAATGAGCTGTTTGTTGTAGACTTTCAGGGGTCATCATTGCACTCAGCAGGAAGTTACTATTTCATTGACTTAACTTATCCCCGCCCCCTATACTTCAGCCCCACCCCTACCATAACCAATGAAACATTTATCATAAACAGTAAAGGGAGGCACTTAGCAGAGTTTCATTGTGCCTGGGCGTGATGACCGACATCGCACCAGTACCCCTGATGTGCCTCAATGTGTGAGAACTTGTTCATTGCTGCTTGCAGCTTTAATATTAGTTTATATCGTGACCACATGGTACATATTCTTAAATAAAGTTATGCCCAATGAAATTATTGATGAAATTAACTACTGAGCAACAAGAGTTGTAGAGATGATTGCATGGGGCTTTCTCTAGAAGCTGGGAAATAAAAGCTGCACTAGAGAATGCTCCTAATGCCTCTCGGATACACTGCTCACCATGCTGATGTCTAAAAAGTCGTGGGAGTGGCTAATAACTTCATTCCCTCTGTCATCACACGTCCACTGTGCCTCCACAGCTGGGGAGTGTTTCATATATTGTGAACTTGTCAGAATATGTAGCTGCTGTTGAGTTGATCTGAATGCCACAGTAAGCGATCCTGTGATGGAGGAGGCAATATGACACCGCGGGCTTTAAACACATACACACACACATCTGGACGTGAAGCTTCAGTCAGCCCACACCTGTCCTGCAGCAGGACGCAGCGCACGGCACGGCGCGGCACAGCGCGGCACGGTACGGCAGCTCTGCTGACAGACAGCAGTGAGCTCAGTCCCTCAGGATCCTGAGCTGCGCGGTCAGTGCCGTCACTCTGTGACATGTCTCCAGCCAGGAGGAGCACCGGAACCAGGACTGCGCCACTATGCCACAGGATCTAACCGAGGAACCAGCTCAGAGCTCAGAGGACACCCCGGTGTGTGTGGATTATTTCACTACAGCAGCGAGTTTTTCACACTCACGTCCATGATCGGGAGGGCGAGCAAACTCGGTAAAGGTAAGACTTTGCCAGACAGAGTAAGACAGACGGTTCTGTTACTGTGCTGTCTGACACCGCCAGAGTGCTGACCTGAGGTCAGCTCAAAGTTTCTGGAGCCCATCAACCCCAATTCAACACATGATCCTTTGAAAGGCAAATGTGTGTTTTGTGGGTTATTACATTTAAACTGACTTGATTTAGAAGATTTGAAGAGCTTCATTGTTTAATAACGGATATGGCAAAATATATAGTCTATCTATATGGCATATGCCATGTATAGATATAATAATGAAGGAAATTGTAAAAATGGATTGTAGAATAGAATAGAACTGATAAATGTATGTATTAACTTATTATTGTAAACAATGACAAATATTGTCCAGGAGCCCTCAAATATTCTGACTTTAGCATAAAAAATATGCTCAAATCATAACATCGCAAACAGGCAACAACAGCTGTCAGTGTGCAGACTTGACTATGACTTGATCCAAACTACATGTGAATATCATAAAGTGGACATATCTGTAAAGGGGAGACTGGTGGGCACCCAGAGAACCCATTTACATTCACATAACTGGAGGTCAGAGGTCAAGAGACCCCTTTGAAAATGGCCATGCCAGTTTTTCCTCACAAAAATGTAACATAGGGTCTAGCTTAAAGCTGAGCATTAAAACTATACAGATAATACAGATAATAAATAAATAGACAGAATAATACTCTTATTTTAATTGCAGAATAATTACATTGTTAGATTTTCAAGATATATAACCAAAAGTATAACTTGAAAATGTTATTTATTGTATATATATATATATTTGTGTGTGTGTGTGTGTGTGTGTGTGTGTTGTTTTTTGGTCCAGTATTGAGAGCGTATATGTTGTGAGACTTACCTAAGATATGTGTTATACAACTGTGCTTTTGTTTTATAGATAGAAATTCATTAATATGTAAATACTTTATTACAACAAAACAATTTTAATATATCATTATATTAAAGTAAGTGTGAAAAGATTTTGTAATTGGATTTTTTTATATTTAGTGAAATTGCAGAATAGAAGTCAACAGAACATCTCCAGAGGCCTGTTTTATTTCTTTTTATAGTATTCCTTTTTGTGTTATGTGTCTCTCCCATCATGGCCATACCATACAAGGAGGAAAATAATGTGCTTTTTCTACTGTCAGTTCTATAATGGCAGCTTTGTCTGTTTCTCATTACATTCTTCCATTTTGTAAAAGCATATAGATAACAGCTCTGCCTCGTGTTGAGAGAGCAGCTTCTGATGAGATAGAGGTGGAGAATGAGTTTGGGACAACATTACATGGCTACAACAATGATTTGCTGGACTGAGATCAGCTCAGCAGTGACTTGCTTCCCTTTCCAAGTGTTTATTTTAGGCACATCACTGTAATGTGTTAAGGCAATGTTTAACAGCTCTCTGTATTGTTCACAGAATCACAATCTATTTGCCAAGAATATTACATGTGGGAGGAATTTAACTTCAGATGCTTTCACTTGATAAGCTTTTATTTGGACAGGATCACACAGGTTACAAAAGGGACAAGGAGACTGGTATGTCATGTATGTATAGTAGTTTTTTTCAAGATTTTTATATAATTCTGTAGCTTCCCAGTGGTGTTATTTATGTATTTAAATTTTGGTCTAAATACATATGTTTTAGTGTCAAAATGCTAATTTCCCAAGCCCTTTGGGTACCTACATGATCTGATCATTTGCATGATGATGCTGCTACATAGTATTTAGATCCTTGTATGTGAGGGAACTGCAAACCATCCACCTTACTAAGGCATCAAAAGACACACACATGCCAATTGATTGTGTCAAGTTCAACAAAACGGACTAATACAGGAAGTTTAGTTTATTATGTTGTGCTTTTTATTTTGGGAAATTCCTTGAAGAACTCTCTATTTGAGCCCTACTTCTGGAGGAGTTGGCTTTCATTCGATATTTCCTCCATTTATCATGCATATCATTTAATCTGTAGTATGTAATATTCATTTTTATGTTCTTACGTTGTATATATAAATATTAAGGTTATATTGTACATATATTAATTTAAATTGATTGTGGCGGTGGGTATGTGTCCTTCATTGCTGGTATAGACGGCAGGTGCCAGGTGGGCAAAGCAATATTGTGTGTGCGTGTGTGCACGCACGCATGCGTGTGTGTGCTTGCATGTCGATGCAGTGGTACACCAGCAGCTCCCGTGTCCTGTGAGGTAAAATTACTGTTTTTGTTAATGGAGTTTGGTAGCTTTGAATACAGTAATAACAACTCCATTCCCTTATTGGGAATGGAGCTGTTATTACTGTATTCAAAGCTCCCCTTATTGGGAATGGAGCTGTCAAAGCTGTCAGATGGCAAGGTAAAGTGGTGAAAATATTGTAAATATAGCATTAACCTAAACTTTTATATGCCTTTTGCGTGAAGATGAGGTCGTGCTGCTCTGGCTCGATCTGTCTGGTGTGGACAGGAGGTCATGTTGCTGGCTCTATCTGTTTGGCAATGCCAGAAAGCTGTTTGACGTTATTCTGGATCCACTTTCTCGCACAATTATGTTTACATTATACAGTACGTATTTTTTTTTTCATATGGATTGCCTATGTTGTATTTTCACTATGTAGTTACTCTGTACACACAACATCTATTGCACATCTGTCCAACATGGAAGTGGGATCCCTCCCTGGGTGCTTTTCCTGAGGTTTCTTCCATTTTTTACTTTTTTCCCTGGTGTTTTTTTTTTTTGTTTTTTGGGAGTTTTTCCTTATCCAACAATAGGGTCACAGGACAGAGGGTGTCGTAGACTGTAAAGCCCCCTGAGGCAAAATTGTGATTTGTGATTTTTGGCTATACAGAAAAAAAATGACTTGACGCCTTTTTTAGGTGGCTAAAATATGCTTTTCTGCTGTTCCGGTCCACAGCTGCTTTACCTCACCATCAGACAGTCACGGGGAACTGAAGCTCTCTTTAAAGCCACAATGCAAACACCTTGCAGAACATAGTATAGCCTGTACCAACCACTTAAATCTGAACTAACCCTTTCGGTTATTTCCAAGCACAGCTAGTGTTGGCCTCTCTAGTGCTAGCATGCATTATTATTATTCATAACCTTTTTGATTAGCTTACTTTGGTAATCACTGCTTTTTGATAACAGCTGAATGGGCGTTTCCTTTCGAAAACCCCAGAAATGATCGTAGATGGACCTGCCCTTTAAAATAGTAATTACTATTTTTAAACATTTTTTTTAATATTGAGTACATGTGTAATGTGAGAAGGCTCGTATGGAATAAGTACGTAACTCTGCAGCGCTAGTATTTTTTTGTCTATTTTAGTTCATTGTTTATTTGCTATTGTTTCATAGACTGCAAATTTATGTCATGGTTTAGTCATTAGCATTATTATTCAAACCCTTTTGACAGATGTTTTCAGCAAACAAGCTGTGATGGATCCACTGTACATCACCTGACCAACACCAAACAGCAGCTTAGAGGGCTGGTAGACATAGAGGAGCACTTAGCTAAAGAAACTGATATTTTTCACAGGAGCAGGTGGAGTCCAGTGAATGTTGTATTAACAGCTGAGACCCCTTGTACACCTGGCATTAAAATATGTATCCAGATTGGATATGATTTAGCCTTATTACTGTATGTGTCCATATTGAGATCAAGCTCAGATTCAGTCATTCTGTCGGAGAGGGCTAAGAGAAAGGCTGCATGAAATGTGACTTTGAGGTACAACTACAGTCGGAGAGGAGACGCTGTGCACAGCTGTGGTTATGATCGTTGTGATCGGTGATGAGCGCTGGGAGCGTGCTGCACACCCGGACGAAGCTTTGAATGTTCACTGTTGTCTACAACCGAAGCTCTGGAGTCCGAAAGTGGTACTCAGTACAGCCGTATTTCCACCCATGTAGTTTGAAATTAAAGGTGTAACACTTGTGTTCAATGTGGTCACAATATGTCCCAGGCCATGGAGGTAGTTCAGCCGACTGGATCATAATCCGTCCTCAGTGCATTTTGAGTGCGTTTCTACCTGTCCTCTCAAGTGATCAAACACTGTCTGATTGCAATCCAGTCACCCAGAACACTTTTGATGCCAGGTGTATGAGGTCTCAGGTGGCCAGACGAACTTCATTCTCAGCCAGCCCTGTCTCCTATGAAATGCAGTTTAGTTGTAAGTAACTTTGTAGGAGACAGGATTGTCTCAGCGCAACATCGAACACATATTCTCCACCAAAACACCAACAACTCTCTTTGCATATGAGTGAACCTTATCTCTCTGCCGTTTGCACCGCTCTTCCCACCTGAGCACTCTGTTCGGCACTAAAATACCACAAAGACAGTCAAAGAGAATTGCAGGGTCATGAAAATACCAAACTGTTATTGCTGCCGCAATAATAGGTCCCAGGTTGCTCTGCTAAATCTGCTATCTGTTTGCTACAGTGAGCCAAATTTGTCATCTTTACTGAACTACTGTGTCAAGCTACAACTCAAACTGATATGGAATGGTTAACCACAAAGTGACCAGCAAACCACCAAGGCAGATTTGAAGGGAAGACTGCAAAATTGCTTAACAGAGCAAACAGAAATGAACGCTGTTAAAAGCAGGCAGAGCTAAAACATGTGGCAGATGGTTTATAGTGAAAGGCAGATGGAGAAGTCGCGTTGGAGATGTAGGGTAGCGGTAGGAGTCAGATCAAAGGGATTTATGGGAAATGTGGTCTTAATTTTTAAAAACACAAAAACTAACCTATTACTGCTGTGAGGACACTGCTGATCATCTTGACCAGGGTCTGAATGGTTTATCATATTAATTAAGTTATATATATTTCAAGGGGCCTGGTCAAAGTATATACTGTATATTCATGTATATATATATATATATATATATATATATATATATATATATATATATATATATATAAATGCCATGACTCTCAATACCCAATTTGATACCATGTTAAAAAACAAGATAAGATAAGATAAGATATTCCTTTATTAGTCTCACAGTGGAGAAATTCACAAAATACATACATAATTAATACACACCTTTATTACCATGTGCATACTGTTTTTTGTGACTTTATTATGATCTGCCTCAAGTTTCTTGCCAAAAACTCTGAACATATCGTGATGACATTATAATTTACCGTCACCCAATACTTCTCTTTTTACTGAATAAAACATGAACGCATCATAATGTAACTCAATGCAACCTCTGTATGTGAGCTGTTAGCTCCATTATTTAGCCAGGCAGGACTGAGTTGCCCACCTCCTGCTGACTAACTAATGTTAACTAAGTGTCCGGCTGATTTCAACACAGATTTGTTGCTCACAATGTAGCATTATCAGGGAAATTCAGTTAATTAGTCTTGGGCCCTGACGGTATGTATGGTACTTACGGTACTGTAGAAAAACGGGTACCATCACGTTTTCAAAATTTAGGCATCAAAGTGTTTGTTCTCATGACATCCCTACAATGAACCCATTCTGTGGTATAATGAGAAAATTCAGCTTGTTGTTATGGTGAGACACTACAGCAGTCACAATATTTAGTTTCACCTGGTGAAGAAGAGCAGCATCTCTGGATCATGTAGTGTTGTATGCCTTTACAAGAACAGAAATACAGGAAGTTATTACTATCAATGTGTGTTTTAATGTAGCAGTTGCAATAATACAGTTTCACTTTTCATCCCCTCATTGGGGCTAAAATAGGAGGAAATCTGGTGTTTCTACAAGCAAGGTGGCATTAGGAAGAGTTATGGGCTGGCACAATAGCAGTGGGCTGCCTTATTGCAAAATGTGCTAATGATCAGCAGTTGGCATGCAAAGAAACACTTCCACTCTTGTATGAGTCAGAGATGCTGTGGGCCCATTAACACAACAGCTTACATTTATCACACAGTGATAATTGATGCATCTGGCTGTTTTTAGTGTGAGACCTCCTAGAACAGCCAGAGGAAAGATGAGCATTTGTTTGTTATTTAACACAGTAAAACAAAAGTGGAAACAATGATAGTAAAATAATAGGAAGCTTTTTTTCTGGGTGAAGAAATAATGGCCACTATTCTTTGTGGTTTAGTGGTTTGCCAAGTTCATTATTTATTTAGGATCTAACTAGTTATGCATGTCTTATGGCTGCCTGGTTGTAGGTCTGAAAAGTGAAGCTACTGTGGAAGTGCCTTAAACTTGCATTATTTCTTATTTTTTTGCATTATTATCCCGGACGAGCCCTTCGTTTGGGGGCGGCAGTAGCTCAGTCTGTAGGGAGTTGGCTTGGGAACCGGAGGGTCACCGGTTCAAGTCCCGACATGGACCAAGAACTGAGTGTGAACTGGTAGCTGGAGAGGTGCCAGTTTACCTCTTGGGCACTGCCGAGGTGCCCCTGAGCAAGGCACCAAACCCCCAACTGCTCGGGGCGCTAGTCAGGAGCAGCCCCCTCACTCTGACATCTCTCCATTGATGCATGTATGTGTGTTTCGGGTCTGCATGTACCGTGTATACGTTACAACAGATTGTAAAAATTGAATTTCCCCATTGTGGGACTAATAAAGGTTGATCTTCTTCTTCTTCTTCTTCTAATATCCAGCAGGGAGCAACTCCTGAAGCCTGACTGTATAGAAGTCTATGAGAAAATGAGTCTACCTCTCACTTGATTTATTGTTGTATTATTATTGTAAACATGAGTTTATGGTCTCTAGTCGCTAGTTTCAAGTCTTCTTCAATACAGCATGATGTTCATTTAGTAAATTAGGGTCCCATTTAGAGTCAAGCAGACTATAAATCAGGGTATTCTTGAGGATGCGGCTACATAGTGATTGACAGGTCGCTACCATGGCGTTGTCCGGTCGGGGAGTTGTCCGTGTTTCCGTCTTACGAAGTGGTCCAGCTCAGCGTTGCTGACGACAGCTGTGACAGAAACTGTCTGCTGCTTTGAGTATTCTCCGTCACAAATGCATCCATCAACTTCATCAGCAATGATAAGGTCCACCCATGGATCTCAGCTGTGATTGGACAGGTGATTTTTATTTTCAGCAAGGATATTTCCTAACCTGATGGTTTGTTACACTGAACCATCTGAGAAGTCGCCATTGGAAACAGTTTGAAAAAGAGCTGGCACTTTGACAAAATATATGGCGGGTGATTGGATGAACCATCTGTCAATCAAACTTTAGCCAAATTCAGAGAAACCTTCAGTGTCGTTCTGTGCTCTTCTTTCAATGAAGAATTACTCCCCAGTTCTGATATAACTGATGCTATTGCAACATCATTGCCACCATTGTTGTTTAAAACCAAGAGTTGCCTCTCCATGTTACCTCACACACACCTAAACCACGGCCATAGCTGCCAGTAACAGCATGCTGATGGTCCGTGTTAATATGACAAAAAGTTATATAATTGACCTTTTAACATGTGTCTTTCTTCTCCTTTAACTATGACACATGAAAAGGAAAAAGGAATTGTATTTCATTTTATTTCTTTGGGTTATTTGTTTTCATTTGAGCATTTTAAATCTTTAATATCAGGTTGATTTATACAGGGGTAAGAGGCAGGGAAATTAACATACCGTTAGGCTGACAGCCTTTAAGATCAATGTGTGCAAATGTTTTTGGTACGTGCCTTGTGGAGGGAAACATCTTGTGACTTCTACCCAACGAACTACACAGAAACGAACTGCAGTGTTTCCTGCCTTTACTATTTATTACATGTTCTGGTCTGTTCTGTTTGGAGTAAGTGAAATGTCAAATAACTGTCCTAAAGAAAAGACTGCTCAGTGATGCATTAACTTAATTCTGTTTTAGTTGCCTGTGAAAAGTAGCATTACACTTGAGTCATTATATGATCCTCCATCTTTATACTTCATCAGAGGAATATGTTACACTACTTATAATGTTATAAACACTGATTCAGGACTTATCAACACCAGACAGCTAGTTTAGCGATCTTCAGTCTAGCTAACTAATGAGCATAGTATTTGTGTCCAGACAGTGGAATTTAGCGGATCTTCCAGAGCTTCCACCTCGGAGAGATGCCCAGAAATGTCCCAAACACAGCAAAGTTAAAAGAAAAGAGAAAATCCAGGGGGAGGGCAGGGTCTCTGCAGATACAGGCACCAC
This sequence comes from Pterois miles, assembly GCA_947000775.1. Lineage (NCBI taxonomy): Eukaryota > Metazoa > Chordata > Actinopteri > Perciformes > Scorpaenidae > Pterois > Pterois miles. The sequence continues at coordinate 2,368,525 of CAMQGK010000005.1, read as the reverse complement.
CACACACTTCTAGTTTGTCATAACTGATGACTGATTATACATTTTTGTTTTCAGGAAAATCCACTCATTGTTCCTTTAAGACAGTGTACCCCCTCTCTATAAGAGCCACAAGTCAGTCACTTGCAAACTCCGACCAAACAGTCAAACTAGGCAGTGCTGATCAAATATGAATTAATATTCTGTTACTGTAATGTCTATTTCTATCCTCAAATGTTTGCAGAAACATCTTGTAGTTACTGTTTAGCTGTAAAATGAGAAAGTTTGTCAACCGGTAGCCATGTTCAGATCAGTTGAGGAAATATCGAGCACCGCCCACTGTGCACTATAGGTGGTCTTTTTAATCTGATAACTATGTGGACGTGTGTTCCCAACTGTGTGAACCAATCAGGACAGAGACTTTTGACTTGTAGTTACTATAGCCAGCTACTATATAGCAACTACTGTATAGATGTGAGGAGACAAAACAGGAAACGGCGCAAAAAAAAAAGTGGTCAGACATCACAAGGTCAATAAAGTTGTCATAGCTGAGGTTCCGTTTTATGGCAGACATTTTGACAGGTCACAGTAGAGTGGGTCACGGTTATGTGGACATACCGCAAGTGAAACTTGAGATGTCACACTTTTGTAGACAGCTGTAATAACTGAAATACCTATAAAAACATACCTGTATGTATATCTGAAAAAAACGCTTCCTGTGTAGACCAGCTGTGAGATGAACTAGATTTATGGCTATGAGAATTCAAGAATGTGAAGTTGACGCTGGTCCTGGTGAGTCGACAGGCCCTTGCCGTGTATAAGTATTGTGACTTAAGCATGCCGGTACAACACGTCCCCCCTGTCGCTTTGAGTCCTGAGGCCATGTTTTGGCTCCATTCTGAAGCTCTGTCTCTGAGAGACCTCCATGGTGGCCCTGACTTCACCTTCCAAGTCTCTGTGACTTCAGTGTGGTTTGGTTGTGTAAGATCTCGTCTGAAAGACTGTGATCATTCTCTGTACTGAAGAAGTTGTTTTTGCTTCATTGCAGGTAGGTTAATGTCGTATTTCATAAACCATATATATCTAATAAATTAATATGCTGTAATTAGGCGGATAAAGCATGTGCTTTGTTTACTGCTGTTTCCCTGGCTTTAACATTTTATTTCGAATAACTCTGAATATTGTAAAGATTATACAAACCTAAAAAAAAAAAAGTAGTCTGAGCTGAATATGAAGATGCCTATCAACAGCTTACCCGAAGTAGAGTAAGCCCTGAACCAGTACAGGGGCTGTTATTTATCTGCATGCTGACACTGTACTGGTCTGTTGGAGCTGCTCTGTGTGAACTATTTCGTGAAAGCAGGTAGTGATGTCTATGGCTCTGTGCTGTTTGACTTTGGCTAACTAATGAGGAAGGCTTCATATGGAAGCAAAGGCTGTTCATAGAAATATGGAGTTAGTTCAGTTCTGCAAACACAAGTTATGGCAATATAAGCATTTCTGTAAACAGAGCTAACCTCTCGCAGGCCGCCTGAGACACTGCCATCCTAATCAGCGGCTCCTGTAGCCTGGGTCACACTAAAGGCCATCGCACAACAAATCTGTAATTTTCATCAAAAATTGCATCCATCAAAAGCCAAAACAGGGTTGCTTGTTTGATAAGTGACTCATGTCTCCCAGCATAGAGCACTTGAGCACCATGTCGCTAAGGAGGTTCAATAACGCTCCAAACATGCTCTAAATTCTGGTGAGGAAAAACTGTCATGGCCATTTTCTTGACCTGAAAATGGGTTCTATGGGTAATCACAATAAACTATGGACAATCATGTGATTAATCATGATTAAATATTTTAAGTGATTGATAGCCCTAATTAAAATGTTTAATCACAATTAATTGCAAATTAATAACACATTTTTTATCTATTCATATACCTTAAAGGTAGATTTGTCTAGTAGTTAATACTCTTATCAACATGGGAATGGACAAAAACTTGCTTTATGCAAATGTATATATATATATATTTATATATATGGGGGCGGACCTCAGTCTGTAGGGAGTTGGCTTGGGAACTGGAGGGTCACCGGTTCAAGTCCCGACATGGACCAAGAACTGAGTGTGAACTGGTAGCTGGAGAGGTGCCAATTTACCTCTTGGGCACTGCCGAGGTGCCCCTGAGCAAGGCACCAAACCCCCAACTGCTCGGGGCGCTTGTCAGGAGCAGCCCCCTCACTCTGACATCTCTCCATTGTTGCACGTATATGGTCCTGTATGTGCATGTGTGTATTAACAACAGAGTGTAAATTGAATTTCCCCTAGTGGGACTAATAAAGGTTGATCTTATTATTATTATTATTGTTATTATTGAAAATCAATTGACAACACAAAACAATGGCAAATATTGTCCAGAAACCCTCACAGGTTCTGCATTTAGCATAAAAAATATGCTCAAATCATAAAATGGCAAACTGCTGCCCAACAGGCCACAACAGCTGTCAGTGTGCTGACTTGACTGTGACTTGGCCAAAACTGCATGTGATTATCATAAAGTGTGCATGTCTGAGACTGGTGGGTACACATAGAACCCATTTACATATCAGGAGATCAGAGGTCAAGGGACCCCTTTGAAAATGGCCATGACTGTTTAGTATGACGGTTGGTACCAGTGGATTCCTCACGTTTTCTAGTCTCATATGATACCAATATCTTCGCTCTAGCTTTAAAACGGAGGTGCTGTAACCTATAAATCATAAGCTGCATTAAAGAGATTAGTGGCATGAAAACAAATTTGCATTAATGCGTCATCATTACATCAACTTTGACAGCCCTAACAAGTATACAGCGAAGCAGTATTTAAAGATAGATTGTGACAGGTGATTGTAGAACAGCTTGAAATTGGGGACGGTTGCAAAACAAACATTGTAGCAAAGATTAGATAGCAGTGACTGAGCTCTAGGCAGCTAAATGGCAGCTTCTTGCTCATGTCATTCATTCATTAGCCCCTTGTCTGCCGGCTTGGGCAGGCAGGACAGGACTCAAACGCACAACTCAGAGAACAGTTGGAATTAGAACAACGCTGGGTCTTTATTACAGAAATAGGTCGGTACACGGAAAGGCAAAACTTACAGGCTAACAAATCCAGTCTGGCAGGCAATACTCAGGGAGAACTAAGAACTAGGAAGAACGCTGGTAGGTTAGTCAAACGAGAACAAACGAACTGGCACAGAAGGGCAGGGAGACGCAGCTTAAATACCTGTGAGGGGAGTGACTAACTATGAACAGGTGGACACAATCAGGGGCGGGGGAGACGATCGGACGCAGGTGAGTTGAGACGAAAAGTAGGTCAGTGTAGTCATTCATTCAGAGGGGCGGGAGCATGCAGGGCAGGAAGTGAAGTGCATTGAAACGAGAGGGAGGATTAGGATTTCACAATCAAACAGGAAGTGCTCACATGAAACATGAAAAACAAAGGAAACCCATCACCGATGTTTGACAGACGTCACATTGTCGGACTAGCACTATCCATAGCACCCACCTAATTAACTCATGTGTGTCTCTTATTGCAAATTTTTATAATGAAGAGAATAACAAAATGCACAGACCTCAGTGTGCAAGGTTGGTGACATACAGTACTAGAGAGTGGTACTAAACACTGATAGATTTAAATGTGCTGTTCACATTCACATTATCCAGCCTGTCTTAATTATATATATATATAATTCTACTTTTTTTCAGAAAAAACTAAACTGACTTGGTAACTTCTTAAACACCAAAAGAAGAACAAGCTCCTGCCACATGCCTGGTGATGGAAGCTGAGCACCAGGCAAACTGCAAACATCTGCTCCACACTGGTCACACTCACATGCTAGGAAATCCAGACAGCTCCCACTTCATTTATAGAGGCTCAATTTATATAGAAAAATGCCTTCTGGACATCAATCAAGAGGTTCAGACAGGGTATGCTGGCTCAACTGTCTCTGTAGACACATAAACATGGATCGTATGCATTTTGTTCCAAAGCCTATGATTGGCTGCTGATATTTATGCATGATGTTAGGGAAATGAAACTGTCTTTGGAGGCTTTGTGGATCACAATTACACTTTGGCCACAATGAACTTTCTGGCTTGCAGTAGTTCTCATTAAATACTCTACTTTCTCTCTTTTTGTATCCGCGTGGGCTTGAAAGGCTGTTAAAGATGGTAGTTTCATCCTTCACACTTGGATTCAGTCAGTTGCATTTGATTCCAAAGATAAAAAGTCTTTATGTGAGACTGATGATGAAATGAGGAACATTTCCTTAGAAACGGTGTGCACAAGCTGTGCATAAGCTGGGCATAAGCTGTGCATTAGCAGCAAGCCTTGGTTAAATATCTATCTAGTATGCTTCAGATGAGGTGTACAGTAAGTTATCTAATCACATCTAAAGGTAAAGATTTTCAGTTCTGAATGGCCACACTCAAACGCAGTGTGTTTTCTATCATAGCGTATTCTGGCTGCATCCCACTGCCTCCCTGATCTCTTTCCAGTGACTGTGTCTTGGTAGTTTTGAGGGTTTTTGGACAGTCCTTCAGCACATTCATGGTATTGCGCTCGGTTGTCCACCCAGTTCCACCATCAGGTTTCGGATGCTGTTAAGGCTGGAACAAGTTTCTCCAAGCTGCATGTAGGCGAACATACACACGGGTTGTTGGAGGCATTTGTGCTTACTTGACATGCATTAAGATTTAGGAGGTGTGGCTCCATTGCAACCCTCTGCATCCTACAATTACACATAACTCCCTTCTTTGAATAAACTCATGGAGACTTATGTCTTTATTCACAGACGTCTTAAGCCTTTAATGATCCAACAATGTCTTTGTTTAAAGCACACTGAAGGTGTGATTTCACAAAGAATGGATTGCATCCGCTGATAGCGCCATGAATTGCAAATCACTTGTAGCCCCTATCTTCCCCGGTTCGAGGTCCGATTCACAAAAGATATTGTACTAATGATATTATTGCCTTTGCGCCAAGAACACAGTAGGCAGAACATTACAAAGAGAAAAAGAAAAATGAAATGTTCAGATGGTGAGCAGCGAGATGCAGAGGTATTCCTCAAAAGTAATTTAAACATGACAGAGACAAACAATATTTGAGATTTTATATCTCATGATCACCGGAGAGTCTGGGCCAGACATGAATGCACTTCAGTTACTCTCTGAAGATGCTAATAATTTCATTGTAACTGCATGTGGCTATTAGCATGTTTTGTAATGACGCTCATTTGCATGGAAAGGAGACAATTTTGTGCCAAATGTCGATGTTACCTCAATTAAATACGTACAAATAGCACAAAAGCACTGAGATGCTATTTGCTTGGCAGCCCAGTGAAGGGTGCATTTCACCTTTGCGTTGCTTTGCTTTGAGAATTACATGGTTTCTTTTTGTCTTATTTGTGCAGGTTTAGTTACCACGAAAGCTGTGCAATCGTTTTGTGAAGCCCCCAAGGTTTCAAGGATTTCATCAATTGTCATATTCAGATCAGAATTTCTCATAAATCAACACTTTGATCCATGACAAGGTATCAATAAAACATTCCTTTTAATATACTGTGGATATTGACAGTCCCCAGAAACGAAGAGACAAAATCAGTATTTGGTCATCCATTGACACAAATATCTAAACTGAATGGGCATTGCAATTTAATGACTCTCTCTGCAGAGGATATATAACTACTCTTCTCATAACATTGACTCAAATGTCATATAATTTACAGTTGATTTCAATGATCCCATTGTAGCCACTACAGGTAAAATTGTTTTATACAGCACTTTAGTATTCGGGACTGTCTGAATACTAAAGTGTCTTTTCATTAGATGTGTACAAAAGCCTTAGAGAAGTGCTTATTTAATGTGTATAAAATGATTTAGATGAACTTTAAGTCAATCACAGAAATGCTCTCAGGTTGTAGCAGGAAATGTATAGACAGAATAAATTTTCCTCGAGGTGCGAGGCGTGTGGTTCGGTACATAATCGTTCATCAGAATGCAGGAAGAGGACTAGCATGGCCTCCCTGTGGTGACGTGGCATCAAACTCTAACATTTTTGTCTGAATGCTTCACATTGTCTTTCTCACTGAGATGTATACAGTAGACATATTTGTGAGGAGAAAAGTAAGTGTGTGTAATAGATGTGGTCCGGCTTGAGTAAGAGTAATTCATTTGTTTTTACTCACTTAAAAAGTTCCAGTGTTGACTGGTCCCAATGTGTGTGTGTGTGTGTGTGTGTGTGTGTGTGTGTGTGTGTGTGGCGTGCGTGCCTGCGTGTGTCGTTGCTGCTGTCAGAGAGGTGTTACCAAGAGATGTAATGATGTTCAAACATTCCTGTGTGATGCCAGGATGGTTTGAGGTCTCTTATGGCCTGTTGTGTAAAAAATAAGTTTAATCTATCCTATAGATGGATGAAGCTTTTTCTGATCAACCTGATCAAGTAGCAGTCCCTGGTGGCAAATATCAATGAGTTAGGATATTAATGTTTTGGACACAGGCCTTGGACACTTTCACAAACTGGGCTACGATTGGCAGACAACTAAAGAAAAGAGCTGGTGAAGTTTTTTTCCATATCCGCTGTAACGGGTAGCCTGGCAGACGGTTTCCTTTACCCTTGAGTGTTGAAGAATATACAAGACCTAAGTATGTACTTGAGTCTTGTTGACAATGTTAATGTAATTAGCTAAAATGCATTTAAAGTGTTTCATGGTGGTAGTTGTGGCCCTAGTTTGGACTAAGGTCAACACATTTTTCTTCCACCTGGTCAAATACTGCCACTTGATCAGTGCCCCTTGGCATTGGAGACTGGCTCTTGTGTCACCAGCCCTACTGCCCATCCTCAACAGACTGTCACGCTATTAATACTTTGTCACTTGCTTCAATTGTCAAATAACACCGCGGGTGGGTTTACATTGGAGTTAGCTAAAAGCCCGGTTTGTGACATACTGCTGCTAAAGAGTGCCTTACTGATGCTGAGGGGCACTGACCAAATGGCGGTCTTTGACGAGTTGGTAATGAGACAGGTTGCCATGGTTGCCATCAGGCTCTCAAGGAGACAAGATTTGCATTAAAAATTTCAAACTTAATTCATATTGTGGGGTACAACGGGACGATTAGCATGTCATTCACAGAAAAGTAACTCAACAACACTTTGGGACTCAAACACAGGTGTCCTGGTTGAAAATCCTGTGTGGTTTTACCCATCCTCCCCTCCCACCATCAGCAGTCTCTTCATGCAGATTCATTTGCATTGTAGTCAGTACAGACTACATGGTGTACACATGACAAGCTAAAAGCAACAAAGGTGTTGTTGTTGCACGTAAAATGACTTACTAATAATTGTGTCATTCATATGCCATTTGGTGAGACCAGACTGAGCCTCTACTACAGGAAAACAAAGTTTAAGATGCACTCCACCTTTCTCATCTGTATCCTCAGTCTGGTCTATTCTGAACTGTAGTAGCTGCATGCAGGCTCGACATTATTGTGTCATTGTGGGCTATCATTTACACACACAGTCGGTGTTGTGTAATGTGATCCAGATCGCCTCCTGTATCCAACTCTCCATCCATGTCTGCTTTACTGACAGAAGCAGAGAGGCTGGGCTATTTTTAGAAACATGAAGCTGTAAAAAAGAAAAAAAAGATTTAACATCTTTACTTTTGTTATTTTTACATCTTGATGGACCTTTTAGTGTTTTATGGACAAAATCATTGTATCTCCATTATTCAATGGTTCCACTTGCAGTACGGAAACTTTGCATTTCTCTCTTAACTCTAAGATCTCCTGGTTGTAATTTCTTTTTATTATAGGGAGTGAACTTAAAAGCCTCTGTCTTATTTTATCATGTTGTAAAATGTAGTAAAAATATTTTTGGATTGGAGCTCAGATCCTTTCAAGGATGTTGCATGCTTTGCTCATTTTTATTAGACCTGTTCATTACTGTTTCAGAAAATTTTGATCAGGTGAATCCTTTTCCAGTGGATTCTGCATTATTTTAAAACTGGTGTGATCTTTCCTCTAATACAAGAGCTGCATCATAGCAATGTGCTTCTTGTTCTGCCTTCAGTATTCACTCCTGGAGCTACTCTAAAGTCTATGGACCAGCTGGTGTCAGAGAAGGTGTGTCTCTTTCCGCTCGTTACATGCATGGCGTCTTTTCAAAATAAACTTCTGTGTTCACAGGAAACATACAGTTTCTGCTTTTTACATACATACAGTGTCTTTTCAAAAACAATGTAGGTTTACTTAGTTTTTACTCATGCAACATAAATACATGGTTAGGTGTTTCCTTAGGTGTGTCAAGTGTCCGTGGGCAAGATACTGAACCAGCAGAAGAGGGTCGCAGGTTCAAACCCGGCTTTGGGCCCTTTTGTGTGGAGTTTGCATGATCTCCTTGTGTGATCGTAGGTTTTCTCCAGGTTCTCCAGTTTCCTCCCATGCAGCAAAAGATGAAGCTGCCTGCTGCCCCCTCCATTTTCTACCAACCCTGGCAGCTTTCTGTGCAGCCTCTCCCAGTCCCGGCCACACACGACTGCTCGTGGCTTTATTTCCTGCTAAATGTGTGAGTAGGGTTGACAACTTCCACTAGTAGCAATATACACATAGAATGGCTGCATAATGGATAGTGGTGGGTTGTTTTGTTTTGTAATAGTCACTTGTATTAGTGAGGCTATGGCTTGCATCTGATTATTGGGTGTGCCAGCTTGGATGTGCCAGCCACACCTGTGGCTACGCCATTGCTGCACAGCCCTTGCATGACATGATGTAGATCTTTAAAACAAGTGACTCATCCGGTGACAGCTGGTCACAAGCATTGCAGGTGTTATGAGCTATGTGAGCTGGGCAATTAGCTTTCGGAATGTGATTGTTGGTGTGTGAACTAGTAAACACAGTGTTGTTTTGTGTCCAGTTCATGCTTTTCCAAACAGTTGATTACAGCTTGATGTATACCATTTACAGTTTCTTTACGGTCTTCATAAAAGTCAAATAATTTGTACTGTATTCCTTCAGACACTGAGCAATATTTCAAGCACACTGGAAACATTTCTTTTCCCTTGTCTGAGGCATCAGTGGCAACTGAGCAAACCACAGTCTCACCTTCTGTGCAGATAATTCATCCTCAACTGCATATCCCATTAAGGGTCGCAGGGCGGCTGGAGCCGATCCCCGCTGGAATTGGGTGAAGGTGGGGTACACCCAGGTCACCAGTCCATCGCAGGGCTCACACAGAAACAGACAAGCATTCATGCTGACATTCACACCTATGGGCAATTTAGAGTAATCTATTAACCTAAACTGCATGTCTTTGGACTGTAGGCGGACGCCAGAGAACCCGGAGAAAACCCATGCTTACACAGGGAGAACATGCAAACTCCATCCAGCACAGTCTTTAGTTCTAAAACATTCATAACAGTCATCTCAGCTTTCACTCTTCCAAAGTGCATCGTCACATTTGAGTCATGAACCAAAGCACTGTTGAGTTTAACAAAGACAGTCAGTGCTGTTGTGACTGAGTCCATCCTTAACCATATGCTACACATAACAAAGCTTCACTTGCCACAATTTTGTCATTTTCCGCAGTAGATGTCACAAATGCGCTGACATTGCTTGCACCTTTAGGTTCCTTACAGGACAAACCAATTCAGCCAAATATAGGCGACCTCCAGGCTAATAGCAAACCTACTTATGAACTATGAACTAAGTACTGCTGTGTCACGTTTTTGGCTGAATTGGCCTATTAATGTGGGTCATTGAGCGCTAATGAAAGTCTATAGAGGATGATCACAAAGACAAACTACTACTTAATTTGCATGGTGCTCATCAACTCATTAAATCTGACAAAATTAAATGGGACCTGTTATGCTTTTGTGTTTTTTATATTGTTTGTGCACATAAAAGGTCTGTCCATGCCAAAAGGAGTTCCTCTCCCCCACAGAAACACTGCTCCTGAACCGCCTGAAATGCCTTGCTGTCTGTGGTGGTGAGGTCATCAAGTAACACATTTGCAAAATGATTAGTTTGGCACACCTTCAAAAAGCTAGTTAGAGTGGAGCGGGCGTAGAAACTGAAGAGTTTGGTTCAATGGTCTATCACTACAGTGGGCCAGCTGACCAATCAGAGCAGACTTCGTTTTTCAAGCGTTTCAGAGGTGCTGCAGCACAGCTGTTATGAGAAAAAAATAAAGCATTTTTGAGCACTAAAACATGATCTGTTCTAGTGCAAACCCAACATACAAGTATGAACTTGAAAATTCATACATTCATACAAAATTCAGTTTTTTTCCTTAACAATTTTAATATTTTTATTTTTCAACACAGACCATCTCAGTAGAATATGACAATATATGACTGGTGTCCGATAGTCGCTGTGCTGCTTTGCGCTGATGTTGCAATGGAACGAACAATTAACTTCCGCTTCTTAGCAATATATGTTCTTTGATAATTGGTCCTCTTTAACAACCCCGACTGGAGACACAACAGGAGTGGACTCAAATGCAAAACTCAAAACGAGGGCAGTTACAAAAATCAGTCTTTAATCAAAACAGGTCGGTACACGGTAGAGCAACAATCAGTAACAGTGTCCAAATCACAAGGCTAAGGGCTAAGTCAAAAAACAAGCAGAGATACTATACACGGGCATGAAAACACGAGTGCACTAGGAAAAGATTGCAGGTACGAAACTTACGAGAAGAGATGAACTGGCACAGGAGGAAGGGGAAGCACAGATTAAATACTAGTGAGGGGAGTGATTGACTATACACAGGTGGACACAATCAGGGCGGGGAGAAGACGATCAGAACCAGGTGAATGGTGTTAGAAACTAGGTCAGGAGGAGGTGCACAAAGGTGCGGGCGGGAAGCATGCAAACCGGAAGTGAAGTGACCTAAACTGAAACGGGAAGTAAACTACAAAATAAAACAGGAAGTGAGGAACACAGAACATGCAAACATGCAAACTAAAAACCTAAGGCTTGACTTTCCTCACACTAACAACTTATCTTTTGTTAAGATGCCCTCTTAACAACAGATAATGGTCAATAGCAGTGGCACAGTGAGGCAAGCTTACAGTACAAGGTGTGATGTGTCACTTCAGCTCATGATGCATTGTGATCAGTGGCCAGCCACCTGCTCCAGTGATGTTTCCCAAACCAAACAGATGGATTCTGGGGTGTTGAGAACTACAAGGAATACATTGGTTGTGTCAGATTCTGGCAAAAGACTCCTGCACTCCTCGGCTGTATTTGGAAAAGCATTTGGACTGGGACAGTCATCCATACAATGTGTTGTTCTTGACAGGAGGGCCCTGAAATGGTACACCGATTATGGTCAGTCGCTCTAATGTCAGCAAACAAACATTTATTTTTATGGATGATTGCTTCTTTTTTTCTCTGGTTTCTATTTTAAAATGAGTGTTCACCTCAAGTAGTCAAGTAATTGCTCAGACTGAAGTCTTCATGTTATGATTTCAGTCAAATTTTCATGTATACCTATACAATATATATAGCATGGTGAAAGGCCTTGTTGTTTACTTTGAGGATGTGTTGCTGGTTCTCTCAAACCACAGTAAGCATCTGTTGCCTGCAGCTAACCATTTTCTAAAAAAAAAAAAAAAAGATTATAGCGGGATGTTGAGTGATGATCAGATGTTCAGAGGTCTTCATGGGTCCACTCACCCCATAGTATTCAAAACCCGACTATACTGCGTCTCATCGGGTCTGGTAGGTTCCACCCCATTTAAACACAGGGGCCAGACTGGGGCCTGCTGTTGTTTTAAAGGGGCCTGTTAAATCACCTCTGCAACTAAGGCCCCGCCAAATGCAGTCTGAGTGTTAAAGCCAGGGTCAGTGATCTTGAGAAACTAGCAAGAATACTCTAAATTAAAAAAATAGTTAGCCCACTGTTGCCAACTTTTTCCCAATAAAAGTAGCTAGCAGCACTAGCCAAAGTCCCTAAAACTAGCGAGAAAGTTGCCAAGTCGGCAGCACTGGCAGTCCGTCCCTTCAGTCCTCACTCCAAAGCTTTTCTTTTCCTGTCAGAGCATTTGATTTATTGATTGCTGTCAGGTGTTAAACAGAATTTCAACGAATACTATATAACAAAAAATGTTTCTAAAATCTTTATCAAACCTACCTTTAATATCTCAATACTTCTTGAGTGCACTGACACCTATACTTAGAGCAGTCCACTTAATTGGATTACCCAAGATGCGTGTTAATGTCTGAACAGGAAAAAAAACACTGATTTTTGACCGGATAGTTCACACATTTGTGCCCTGGACCGCCCAGCGTCTAGTGGAGCTTTTAAGTGGCCAGTGCAAAAAGGCAGTGTTCGTGTTGAAACCACTTAAGTTGAGTCCAAGACAAGTTTAAGTCTGATAAGTTTTGTGATCAATTGAGAGTCTAGATGGGCTTGATGCCAAGTCAAGACAGAGAAAAAAGAGTCAGAAGTGGCTATCCAATCACAAACTAAATATTGGACAGTGTTACACATTAGGATCACCTGTACTTGTAAAAGGCGTTGCAGAACAGTGTAGACTGACTGTCAGCAGAGCAACCTCCCTGTGTGATACACCTTTGTGTAATCCATTTGTTTGGTTGAATTTTTGAAAAGGATCGTGGGAGTCATGGGAGTTTTCAAAGCTGAGGTGTGAAGAGAGCATTAAGCTTTCACAATAGCATTTACTTACTTTTCTTAATCAGATGGGTTTCAACAAAACATTACCTCTAAATTTAAATACACGTCTCTATAAACACCAGACAGCATTCATAGAAGTTGTCTGAGTGAACTGAATTTGCTCTCAGTGCCCGTGGCACTATCGTAAAAAGAGCGTGAATCATCGGTGGAAATCTTTTGATTGATAAAGATTTAACAAAAGCAAACGCACCTTGTTATTAGAGTGAATAAGATCCGGACATCCTGGAAAGATTCCACAGGGCATTTAAAAAGAACAGCTAATAGACTTCTGAATGAAGAGTGCTTTTCTTTATTATCATTATTATTATTTTCTTTTTTCAGATGGAAAAACCTGGTGGAGGCAGGAGGCGTCGACTCCCCAGCATCACCTGAGGAACTGGAAGGTGAGCATGTTCCCGTAAATTCAGGGTGTGTTTCATCAGTTTCATTGTAGTGGTCAGTAAAAAGATTAATGCCAACAAACAACCATGAACACAAAGGCTTTCATTTCAGTATATACATTGTACTTTTTTTCTACAATACATGTTTAGTGTATAATAATATACCATAAAGATGTGTATCAGTTATGAAATATGTCAGCTCCTAAATTACTTTAAAGCTCCCCTCCAGCTAGTTTTACTTCCTGTTTTTTGTCAATGTTCTTTCTCAAAAAGAGAATGGGGGTGTAGTTAATAGTCAGACGTAATTCATTACTATAGCAACCAGACGGCTATTTTTCAACCCAGTTTAGATGGAACAGTTTAGCTTCATTTGCTATTTATCAGCCCACAAATGAGACCAGAATTATCTAAACACAGCAACTCTCTCAGACTCTTTCTCTTCTCCACCGTCTTCTCCTGGAGAGGCAGCCGTCTGGCTGCTGCACCGTATGACGGTCACAGCACACTGGAGAATGAATGAAGTTGCCATGGTCCGTCATTTTTAATGCAGTTTTGGGATGTTTTAAAGGTTTACCATCCACCAGCACCCGCCACTCTGGCCTGAGCTCCAGACGTTTCTCTATGTTTTCTCAAGCTGAAAGTTGTGCTCTCCCATGGTTCAGACCTGTTGGAGGCCTCCAAACCTCCGTTTCCATTAATTTATCTCCAGCAGGAGGAGATGATAAAGAAGAGAGTGAGTGAGAGAGACAGTCAGTGTGTTGTGTTAATTCAGCTACTGGGAGTTTGTGTAATCCACTGCATTGACTGGACTTGTTCTCGACACACAAATGTTGCGGTGAAAATAAACACACTAAACTAGGGGAGAGTTAGCTGATGCAACAACTTTTAATCAACTACACCTAACTAGGTAACTAACCAGAAAGACAAACTGACAACCAGTTAAACAGATTTATCGGTTTGCCGCTGTTCAGATGCAAACGAGTACGAGTGTACCTGTTGCTTGAAGGATGACGTATGACCTGCAGCTTCTACTATAGTCATACGTCATATTCCCTTAGCTACAACCTTCATCTTTTTAAAAAAATGTTTAAACTTTGAGCACAAAATTAAGTTATTTGTAAAAAAAAAAAAAAAAAAAATTGGCAAACAGTGCGGCTGATCAACTTATACAGAAAAAAGACTGGTCTGTGACAGGACACAAACTCTGGTCTCCTGTATAAGTCTGACATGCTATATGTCAATCCACCATCCCAGCCTCCACCCAGTTACTCTCTACTTTGCTACATAAAGGACACACTACTTCCTCCATTGGTACTGAACATTGGCATCAGATGTAAAGTGTGAGAGGTGCAGAATTGTACAAAATGTGAACAGTAATTCCTTTGGAGACACTTCTCACAATAAATTAAAAGAGGCAAGCACGCAGACTGTCTCAAAAATGACAGGATGCAGCCATAAGTTTTGGTGCTGTAATGCGGGCTCAAGGGTAGATGTTCCCCTACCTTTGTGTGGTGGTTTTAAATCCAAACGCTGATAATGGCTTATTGCTGAAACATGTTTGTTTGCCTAGAATAAACTAAAAAACACACTTTATCTGTGTGCTGTGATTGTTTCTTCTGTTTTAATTCCATGCCATGCCTCTTTAGGATTGCCAGATGCCAGAGAGACCTCTACTGTTTGCATATAGCTGTGTTTGTCCCTTCTGGCTGTTTCACTCTGGTTTTCATAAGCTTTTTTCTTCTGAATTATATGTTTCTTTAATTTGCTAAATACCCAAGGTATATTATTTGGATAGACTTACAAGTCTTGATAGGAATCACAGTCTATACAAAAATGTAAAAAATGTAATTAGACACTGCTATTACCTGATGATCATTAATATCAGGGCTATTACAGACCTTCCATAATGTGCATTTGAAACATCCCTGTGTAGCTGTTTTGCTCTTTGTGTTGTTCCACACTTCCACAGCCCTTTTCAGAGACTACACGTTTCTGCCTTTTCCATCTTTAAATTTGAGACAGTTCGGCATCGAGTCTACATTTGTTGCATAACAGCAGTAATAAAACAGTAATTCTCAACTCTATCTCTATGCCAGCAACACAGGTGTGGTTGTGCCCTTGGGTAAAGTAAGTGTGTAAGATCAAACAGTGCAATCATGCACCAAAAAGCAAAATCCATTGTTGCTGCTTCAGTGCAAACAAGGTGCGAAGATAATAAACAATCGCATCCACACAACCAATTCGATAAAAATGGATATAGTCAGTGTGACGTCACCAGTTGATTTGTAGACTGCTGTTTTCAAGAAGAAGAAGAAGAAGATATTCCTTTATTAGTCCCACAGTGGGGAAATTCAGTTTTACACTCTGTTGTTCACACAGTACATATACATCGCAATGGAGAGATGTCAGAGTGAGGGGGCTGCTCCTGACAAGCGCCCAGAGCAGTTGGGGGTTCGGTGCCTTGCTCAGGGGCACCTCGGCAGTGCCCAAGAGGTAAACTGGCCTCTTGGCCAGTTGGTCTTGGTCCATGGGGGTCTTGAACCGGCGTCCTCCGTGTCCTAACCCAAGTCCTTACGGACTGAGCTACTGCCGCCCCCAAGCCACGAGTTCAGCATTTTTTAGCTGTTGCTATCTTGGTTTTAAATTAACATCTTGCTGTATTGAAGAAGACTTGAATTTAAAGTTTACTGAGGTAATAAATCAAGTGAGAAGTAGGCTCATTTTCTCATAGATTTCTATACAATCAGACTTCTTTTTCCAACCAGAGGAGTCGCCCCCTGCTGGTTTTTACAAGGAATACAAGTTTAAGGCACTTCTATATTGGCTTCACTTTTTAGACCTGGAGTTGCAAATCCCAAGCATGTAATGCAGTAAATTTTCTACATGTTCTACCTATGTTAGTAGTCATGTTGTTCCCGTCACTGCTACACCCCCAGCAGCCACCCTATCATTTATTGTGTTGCCAGGAAGGTTTCAGAAGCTGTAAGACGGTCTGTTAAGCTGATCACTCGATGCATACTGAGGTTTTTAGCTTTGTGCTCATGAATGAAAGAATGGGAATCAGAAAGAAAAGTAGGCCAGTAGGATTTGTCTGGCAGACAGGGATATACGTTTCACCATCAGCCAGTTTCCACTACATTGCCCATTTGATCTGGGCCTTAAGTTCCTGCCAGACACTGCAGAGAAACTCATTGCATAAGTGATGCTAAAATATTAACCTTACCTGCACAGTGGGAAGGTGTCATGTGTCAATTAAGTAATTAAAGAGGTGCAGGTGTTGGCTGCAGGTATCCCACAAGACTGAGGAGACAGGGCCTCTATAGGCTAAAAGCCAGACACAGGGAACGCAGACACAGTTTCCATGTCAAAGAGCTGAGGGTACAGGATGGATCAGCTTTCAGTTTCCACAGTGTATGCAACACTGTATAGCGCTAAATTAAATGCAAATGCTAGAAATAGTCCCAGACCCGGTGTACCCCGCCTTCGCCCAATGCCCGCCCCCCGCTACTCCTAACAGGATAAGCGGTTGACGATGGATGGATGGATGGATGGACATTTCGTAGTAAATGCCCTCCAGCATTTTCTGTGATAAGAATTCCTTCATTTGTTCTTCAACAAAAGGTTTTTATTCTGAAATAACTGCAGGACAGTGTGGCTCCATAAATTAATAGTTCCGGTTTTTAATTGTGGATTATTACTATTAGTTACAAATGTGCAGCTTAACCTTTTCCTGACTAAAATACACATAGATGACATTTATAATGACACGAAATGGCCATTATGAAATATAAACTCTATGTAGACAGAAAGGGCTAGGAGCTATAGCGAGGTAGCCGTCACACACTGATTAAGTGGCCTGTGTGGTTCGCCTGTAGCAGCTGAAGCTAATGTTCTCCAAAGGAGATGCATGATTCTCTGCTTTCATTGACAATTGCTATATTTTGTCTTTTAAGGTGCTCCCGAGAAAAATATGTAACCTGATTGCATGTGTCTTTGTGATTATAAATTCTCTCCTGCTGGATGACTGGTTTTATAGTGAAGTTATCAATCCCTTAACAACCAGCCAGCCTGGAGACCAAAGTAACTTGGTGCTTCTTGATCTTATCAGGTGATGCTGTGGGTCGTGGCATCACTGCTGACACTAGTGGAAGATGTTTTTTCTGAGGAGGACAATAAAGAGGCTCAGTCAGACCTCCAGCGTGTCCTCAGCCAGACCTCCATGTCTCCTGTTGAGGACCTGGAACAGGACAGCAGGGTCCACACAGCCTGGCATAAAGCCCTAGGTAAGTATTTCATTTTCTTATTGCATGGATACAGTCTATTTGTTGTTTTTGTTGTTGTTGCTTCTTCTTCTTCTTCTTCATTTATTGATAAGACATATATCCCATATGCATCAATCATTTTATTAGAGATGGAAAGAAAACTCTAGCTAGGCTTTTATATGAAATGAACCACTCTTTCCCTGTGGTCACTCACCCACTCTCACTCACAGTGAATATAGAAACATTAGCATATATCCTAAATATCCCCTCTCATTCGGAGACAAAAAGCTGGTGTGCACAAGGTAAACCGTACAACTGTAGAGTTAAGACTTGCTCTTTGGTCAAGGTTAATGTAAGTCTCTAGGGAATTATATTAGGGAGTCACTGCAGTGTCCTCATCAGCATCATTCAGCTTCACTTTGGTTCAGTACAATAAATTCAACATCTCTCAAATTGATCCGACAGTAAAGGACTTGTTGGTTTGTCTGTTAAACCTGCAGTTGAATATTTTTGACATAATTGGGCAAAAATTCCACAATAACCTTTCAGGAATTTGTAATTCAAGTGTTCTGAGAGAAAACTAGACCTCTGCACCTCCTCCTGGCTCTGTTTTCAGGGTTTAATAAATCTAGCCTGTGACGGGAGTCTTTGGTCAATCACAGGTCATTTCAGGGAGACAGCATTCCCATTGGCTGTTCCTTCAACAGAGGCAGCTGTCAATCACACTGATCAAACTGGTTAAATGGTCAAATTGTGCTCTGGCCAGTGCTTTGTATTTCCTCAACTGCTCTCAACATGGCTGCCGGATGGCGTCTTTCAAATTAAACAGTAACTACAAAATGATTCTGAAAACATTTGAGGAGAGAAATAGTCATTACAGTAACGGAATATTAATTCATATTTGATCATATTTGATCCCTGACAGACAACAATCATCTTTGTTACAGCAGCTAGACCTAAATATCTGTTGTTTTTAGGCATTTGAACAACTGATGCTGTCTACCTAAATGACCGACCAAAGGTTGTATGTGTCTTTTTGTAAAGTTGTGAGATATATAAACTATCCCTTACAATAACAGAAAAGTGTAGTATTATTTAGGAAACTTTATAAGACATGGCCAATGGGAGCACATCAGATATTGTCTTCTGTTTTTGCGTAGCGGCCATGTTACACAGGCTGCCTGCAGGTATACACTGCTTGGCCTTTACAACTTTGGAAATAGAGCTCTTGATTTCCATCCTTCATTGTAATATTACTCATTTTTGAGCAGCCAGCAAACTGAGAACAAAGCTGAGATGGAGGCCATAAAATAGCAGTGTCACTTTTCCATGACCAGCCTCTGGAAATTTGCCTGGTAGTTTTCAACACAGAGCATGGCCTTGGTCAACTGAGCAAGGGCCCCCGGGTACAACAGGGTAAAAATAATCAATCCAATGTGCAGGTTTCTGTCATGAATCATAGTCCTAAGAAATAAGATGAATGACTTTGGATTGTATGTCTGTTTATTCTACTAGTCAGTTTGGTAAGTAGCCAAATCAGAACTCACTCTCTTTTGTGAATAATAATACCTAATAATATCTAAAATTAAAAAAAAAAAACTGAAATAAAAAAAGGTTGAAGTAAGCCATCCCCCAACACTCCGCTATAGACTGAATTATTATTGAATCAGTTTAAATGTGTACTTCATCATCAGTATAATCTAGCTGTTTTAATCATTAATTATATTTGTCTATGCTATTATTTATTATAAAAAGAAAATAATTACTATTACATTAGTTGCCCCAAAATGGGCAAAAATAAGTACAATGGACCAGAATTAAAGTCAGGGTTGGTAAAGATTTCAGAGATATTTTTGTTATATTAGTTGAAATTTTTAATTACATCCAGAAAGCAATAAATGAAATGCTCTAACAAAAACAACAAAAAAAATCAGTGGCCGTTGCAGGACTGTAACAAACCCATTTAGTCATTTTATTTGACCTGAATGTAATGATTGGATGGGCTACCTGCCTGGCTACCTACCTACCCACGTGCACTCTGCCCGTGCACTCTTTGTTTATCACTGCTAGTTTGACAGCTGTGAGTCCTAACTATAGCCATGAATTTTACATTCATAATAATAATTTTAGGGGCGTGGCTTTGGAGGGAGGCCTGAAGGGACGGACTGTCAATGTTGGCGACTTTCTCTCTAGTTTTAGGGAATTTTGGAGGTAGTCCTGCTAGCTACTTTCATTGGGAAAGACTTGGCAGCATTGTTTTTGGTTGGATTTTACAAAATGTAGTGTATTCTTGATAGTTTCTCATGATTGCCCACCCTGTCTTTAATAATAATGCCTTCTTAAAGGATGTAAAAAAATAGTTATATAAAATTCTGTAGAAGAAAGAAAGAAAACAGTACAGGAAGACCTGTAAGACATGTGTTGCTTTCAGACGGACAAACTGAAATCCTAACGCTTGTGGCCACAGCTGTCATAGAGGCATTATGTTTTCAGATTGACTGTCCGTCCGGTCCATTATTGTAAACGTAAATCTCAGGAACACCTAGAGGGGAATTCTTCCCACTTGGACTCAAGGACAACCCAATTAGCTTTTGGTGGTCACTGTAACCTCAACACATTTTTGACAATAAGTCAAGAATTCATATGCTAATTATGGCATTTTCACAAATTTCTAATGGGATATAATGATGAAGTGATGCCATTCTGGACAGACATGGACGTAAACTAAAACTTGACTGGTTGAGGAAAACAATTGTGTGGCACTAATTTTAGTTTTAGTCCCATATCTAATGGGACATGCTTATATGAGCTGAAAGAATGGAGGCACAGAAAGGGTTACTGTACAGTTACTGTGTTTGAAGCAGATACTGTCATGTCAGTCACTGATGATACCGACTTTGTTCCTGTGGTGCTGTCGGGCAAACCTAAGTTGTGTTCCTCCTTCTAAAGCTATATTTAAGAAAGTGATGGAATGGAAAATATTACACTGACACACTAAAGCATCACTCTAAGATTCTCCTTTGACTGCACTCTCACTAAAAACAATAGTAATGTTTAGTACAGCACATGATTGCATGAACTTTGCCCAATTCAGTTGTAACATAGAATAGTTGTATAATTACATGAAATAATGCAAACCCATGTGGCATGTTTTAACATGGCTGAATATGTACCTGAGCAGCTTTTGACTGAGAAGTCATGTGCTCTTTGCCTGGGGAATATTTTTATACATTTTTCTGTTCTTTTTTCCCCCTCGTGATTACAAGTTTTCGTTTGGTAAACATCAAGGCATGAACTGACAAGACCGACAAGCACTTATGCTGCTGTAAATGAGCATTCTGCAGTGGTAATAACCTTTCCCTTAGGACAATACTGCATGGAGGTATTTTGAGAAAGTGCAGGGCAAAGCCATCCCCAGTTCAGGAAGTAGAAATGAGTGAAACACCTGGGCCAGATCTGCCCAGCGGAGTGGGTGAGTTTGAAGTTCCTGGCAACTGAGAAAGCAACTACAGCTCCTGTTGGAGTTCAGCCAGTAGCTCCACTCCCCTACTGGTAATGACCCCGCAAAGTGACAGTACATTTTGCACCAGCTGACAACCAGAGGAATTTCGCTCCCAGCTTCAACGCCCATGTCTGTTTTTAATTTAATCACACATGCTCTCCTCTGCTAGCTCATTAAACTCCATTCTAATCCAGTGCATAAACTAAAGTGTGAGAAGTGTTTCACCTTTCAGCCTCTAAAAGCCAGAGCAGACATCAGGGGCCAAAGTGTCTTATCTTACCTGCAGGTAATGGTGCTAAAAATTAAAAGACTTTACTCTTTAGAGGTAATCAAACTACATAAAGCTTTTACTATGGATGAGGTGTGTGTGTAAAGGAACTAAATTAAGTTAGATTAGATTAAAAAAAATAAAAGTCAATTAAGAAAAGTCAAGTAGAAGTCGATTAATTAATTTATTTTAAATTAGGTTAAATGGAATATTATTTTACATTAAATATTTAAATTTAAGTTATATCAGAATTTTTAATTTAAAAATTATTCTATTCTATTATTATACTATTCTATTGGAATTTTGTTTTTAACAATGAATTAATTACTTTTATCTTAAAAATAAATCAAATCCCAAATAAATCAAATCAAAAGTAACATGTTTAATTAAATCAATTAATTAAATAATTAGGTAGATAGAAACAAATGTGTATCTGAAGGCAGTATTTTTGGTTCGAGGAAAAGGTCTCACAGACATCTGAAATGTTCATGAGTCACAGTAGTACAGAGTGCAATCTTTGGTGAGCTTGACTCTAGCAAACTTCATAATATGCCTTCAGAACCTATTTGGTTCTATTAGCAGAAATAGAATAGAATATTCAGAACTTTGTTTTTATTAGTGTATAATCACCTGAAAATAAGAAACATTTGGTTAGCCTAGAACGAGCCCTTCATATCTACATAGGGAGCAGGGTCAAACCAAAAACTGTCTCTCTCTCGAGAGAGAGGGCCTTTTCCCGTTTTTATGTTAACTGAAGGCAACCATAGTTTTCTGGTGGTATCATGAGCTGCAGAGTGCAAAACCGTCGTACCACCAGCTGCCGTCTGCATGACTTATTACGGTAAGGACGGCCTCTGTGCGAGGTGAATGGCATTACCACGTTTTTGCGCTCTGCGGCTCACATTACCACAGTCTTGGAGGAGTTAGCGGAGGGGTATTCAGTTGGTTAAAATCTACAGCCACACCACTCGATGCTGCCAAATCCTACACACTGTCCCTTTAAAACTTTGGAATCACAAAGTTAATACTGACAAACCATAGAAACAGAAGTAGAACAGACATTGAACTGTTTTCTGAGGACGTAACCAGTGTAGCCTTAAAACATGGTGGAATAAATCAGTTTAGTCTACACAGAAGTTGTGCGCTGCAACAGTCACAGTGGCAACAACATAAAAATGGCTGCTCTGACCATCCTGCTATGTTTGTATGAATGGGAATGTCCGTTCCACTGCTATTCTGTTTCTATGGACACAACGCTCATTTTGAGCCAGTTTTAGCCAGTTCAGAGCTACTTTATTTAACTACTGTCACTGATCTCCAGTCAGTGTCTGCGATGGTTGTTTCTCTCATACAGAAGTAAAAACTCAGCTTCCTCCTCTTTGTCTTACTCTGATACAGCTTTCCATCATGTAGTTGGACCAGCGGACTGTCAGATGAGGGGTCAGATTGGCTAACCAGAGTACAGTTGACATGCCAAATATGTTTACATACACCAGGTGTTTGTGAGTATAGCAGACGCTGAAGCAGAGCTCTAACATATGGTTAAGTGAATAAAAGTGATACAAGATGTCTTTGTGAACTTTTGATACCCTGGACTTGAGTGAGTGGTAAAAAAATAAATTCCTCCCTTCTTGCCATGTACATTATTAATGACTTTCTTTTGTGTAATCCTTATAGTTTCACCAAAATCCATCTGCGTAATATCACATTATCAAAAAGAGTGAATTTGACCCCCCTGTTCATTAGAATGTATCTCGTATCCAGATTGTATCTAGATATGATTGAACTTGATGGCATTTGCACCTGGTATTAATACGTGTCTCCAGTGTTCATAATGAGATCTGATCACTCTGTCTGAAAGGGCTGAGATAAAGTCTCCTTGCAGCTGGGCGCTGCCATAGAGCAGTGTGAAATGCACAGAGACATCGGCCTCAAAATGTTGCTGTTAAAGGAGAGGAGATCTCTCTGATCACAGTGGTCCAGTGACCTGAGGAGCACAGAGCACACTGCAGATTGAGCTCTGCCTGTCCCCGGGACAGCTGTAGTCAGGACAGCAGTATTTCCACCCACGCAGTTATTGTATATGGACTGAAAATGCAATTGCATTTACATTTGTGTTCAACGTGGTCACAATGCCTCCCAAACCACCTTCGGAGGTACTCTTAAATTCACATAAGAACTTTTGCCAGCCAAACTCTGGTCACTGTTACACTGCTACAATGTATTTTTACTACCAAGAACTTTTCCAGCATTTGCAAGTTGGGAAGCAGATAACTGATGACCCAAGTGTCTCGTCTATGTGTCATTCTATAATTAGGGGTAGGCCTACATTTCACATGAACAAATTAGTTAAAAAAGTAATGTGCTGTCTCAAAAAAAAAAATCAAATATTCCTTCATTATAATACAGTATATCCACTATTGCAAAGCTTAACCATTAACTACTTTCTGATATTTTAAGGAAAAGGATATTTTTCCCATTGATCCCAGTAGGGTTAAGTCACTGTGTTACTCATTAGATGACCCTACTCTGGGTAACTTAGTTGACAAGTAACACAGTTGACAATTTCCCTATTTTTGCCCATAATTTGGATGGTAGGCAGAGCAACATATCAATTTCTTTAACAGGTTTATTTATTTATTTTAAAAGGATCCCCATTAACTGATACCAATGGCATCAGGTAGTCTTCATGGGGTCCTTAAACCCAGTACATCATATTTATCATATACTGTATATACTTTATACATCATATTTGTGTTATACTATGTTCAGCTCATATTCACTTTTAACTGCCTTACATTAAAAAGCAGCCATTCAAGTTTTCCCAACATTTAGAAGTTTTACATTCATTTACATCCTCATATTAATAATTAGTTAGCCTCGAGGTCCATTATCAGGGAAAAAGAACACGACCGATACTGGACTATCAGAAGAAGAAGAAGAAGATCTGCCTTTATTAGTCCCACAGTGGGGAAATTCAATTTACACTCTGTTAAACTCATACATGGTACATGCAGACCTGAAACACACACACATGCAGTAATGGAGAGATGTCAGAGTGAGGGGGCTGCTCCTGACAAGCGCCCCGAGCAGTTGGGGGTTTGGTGCCTTGCTCAGGGGCACCTCGGCAGTGCCCAAGAGGTAAACTGGCACCTCTCCAGCTACCAGTTCACACTCAGTTTTTGGTCCATGTCGGGACTTGAACCGGTGACCCTCCGGTTCCCAAGCCAACTCCCTACATCATCATCAATCAGCTGCTTAAGTAATGCATTCTTAAATGGCATTTGAATGAGCATTTTCTACAAAAATTTAGGTTAATCTTAAATTTCAGCATATATTTGAATTAAAATCGTAAGAATTGTAAACCATAACAAGGTACCCAGCATCGTTGACAGTCAATTAATGGAAATATTAAAGATTAAATTTTTACTCATTTTTTAAATGAGTCACCAGAATGTATTTAAAATGGCCACCATTGCAAGAAATTATATGCTGTGATGTTGCTCACATGGTTTTTAGGACAAACCACTTATTAGTTGCAGGTGGATGTTGTTACAACTTGGGTCAGAAAGGAACTGGACTCAAATATACGACTCAAACTCATAGGTGTGGTAAAGGAGGAAACGTCTTTACAAGGCAGATTGTCGGTACATGGGAAGGCAATCAAACAGGAAAGAGGCCAGAAAATCATTCACAAAAAAAGGCAGGCACAAGGAAACTGCTGGAAAGAGAATCACAGGCAGGATCAACTACAAACTGGCAACACGAGTAAGAGAGGACACACATTACATACTACCAGGGGGACTGGACAAGGAGACACAGGTGGACACAATCAGGGGCGGGCCGACAAACAGACACAGGTGAAGCAATGGAAAGTAGGTCAGGGGGCGTGGAGACACACAAGGGCAGGAAGTGCAGTGAATCAGAAACGAGAGGGAGGGTTAGTGATTTCAAAATCAACCAGGAAATAGACAATAATGAAAATGAAAAAAAAAAAAAACAGAAAAAACATGACCTTGGATCTGGTGGCCATGACAGATGTTCTGTTAGTAACATAGTTGAAAGAAGGTTTGTGGACATTAATGAACTGAAATATTTCTATGACTTAAATGTCAAACTCAATTTGAAAATAAATATTTTTCTAAAGTATTTAGAATTTTTAAAGCACTAACAGAGATAATAGATATAGAGATAACTTTAATGGTTTTAAAAATGGTTTAGACATTGTAAATATTGTCAGTTTGGAACATGATGAGAATTTCATGCTAAAGGAAATGTGTAATATGAATCTGTTAAATATGATATTTTTGAAGAACATAGAAAAAATATGTTTCTCATCAATGAGCATGGAATGTACCCCCAGTTAGAGAATGATTTCTGTGTTTTCCTTCTCTTGTAGAGGAGTGGTCACTGATGCAGGAAGAGGAAATCCAGCAAAGCAGATGGCGGCGCTCCCCTCGTGACCCAAACTCGCCCAGAACGTCAAGGAGGAACCGCAAGAAGACCAAGACCAGTCACGACTGCCACTTGGAGAGGAAGGAGATGCGGGTACGGGATCTCGGTCTTGGCTACGACTCAGATGAAATAGTCCTCTTTAAGTACTGTGTTGGGACATGCCACAGCTCCCGCAAGAACTATGACCTGGCCCTAAAGGCTCTGACGGACAACGGGAGCATCTCAGGCAAGAAGGTCAGCAGTCACCCCTGCTGTCGGCCAACCCGCTATGAGACTGTGTCCTTCATGGACACCCAGACTACCTGGCAGACAATCAAGTGGCTGTCTGCAGCCAACTGCAGCTGTGTGGGCTGATTACAAACAAGAGTGTCTAGCTGTATTACACAAACACAAGCTCCTGTGTGAAGGAGCAGGATGCCGTGAGGCCTGGTTTCTTTAGTGGGTGATTAAACCCTGGTCCAAATGGTCTAAGGTGTGGACCAGGACTAGGATCCTCATGACTGTGGCCACGGCTTTCCCTCTGTTAATAGCTTGGCTGTTGTTAATGGAGGTTCACATAGCTTCAGAACCATATAGCAACAGCCTGGGGCAGTGGAAGGTTTATTTAAATGCCACCAGCAACAAGCACAGAGGAGGAAACTAAATACTGTTCCAGTCCATAATGGACTATATCTTGTGTCCTTCAGTCAGCCTATTGAAGGCTTTCAGCAGCGATGGTGCAGGTCGTCAGCTCTTTGAGAAAAAGAAGCTCTGAGTGTGCAGCTTAGCTATCTCAGAGCTGAGTTGGCCGATGGTTAATTGATAACCTCTGTGTTCTTTTTGACTGGGAGCTGTTGATTTCACCAGTTTTCTGTTAAGTGGCAGAAATTATTGGACCTTATCAGCTATCTAGCTAATATGTTAGCTGGTCTTCATGTAGCAAGAGGCTAACTGCATGCAGACGTTTGTGGCTGAAACATGCTCCAGCAGGTATGAAAGGTAACATGTTTCTTAATTTGTGTTCACAAATGATTAATTTGTGCCAATTAATTAACAGATTGGAAACTTTAAAGGCTATCCGCTTATCTCAATCCAAAATCAAAATACAACTGGTAAAATTAAAGCCAAGGCAGCCCATTCAGGTTGTTTATGACCATTTACTGTTCATTAGGGTGAACACACAGTGCCGAAAACACCATAAACTCAATTCAGCAACTTTAACATTCATGACAATAAAATATTAGCTTGATGAAACGAATTACGTTGTTAGTATTAGTTCAACTTTATTAATTATTGATTCAAGGCAATGGTAATACTTTAGGCTCATAGATTTCAAAACATTATGTATACAGTATTCAGTATCGACAATAATAAATTACTTTACTTTTCAATTGAAATTATGCTTTGCACAGCATATTTTGGCAAAACTAAGTCCCTTTGATTTGAACTGCTGCTTGACGATTTAAAGAAAAAAACCTGTTCTTGTCTTTTTTGTGTTACACTGTTAAATGCAACTACCCAATGAAAGCCCAACCTGAAATATAATGGCAACTTTTAAAGGTTTCCATTATGTTAAATTAAATTAAATTCATATTAAAATACATTTTCAATTGAAGAGGGTTGGTCATTTCACTTATTGTTTTAAATGCAATTTATCAGCTTCAAAAGTCTGCACGTAAGCATGGTAAGATATTTTAATATTGGCATTTTGTTCTGTTTGCCTTCTGACTACTTAATGACCTAATAAAGCCAAAAACTCAGGTATCAGTAACTGTATCTCAAAAACAAGTCAACCTAATCAGGCCAGTCACTTTTACTTTCAACACTATATCCACACCACAGCATTGATGAAATATTTCTCTTTTTCTTTCATGGTTGTTTTATACATAGATATAGTGTATATATGTAGACTTTGGATGGTATGTCAACGTCACCGCCATATTGGGGAGGTCAGGCTGTAAACACATACAGGTGAAAGCAGGGGAGCTGCCATTTGTCTGGATAAAAACACTTTAACCTTTCAATGACTCCTTTTTATCGTCAAGAGTTCATAATCTATGTGGAGTACTGTAGGTTAGATTCCCTCCGCAAAATAAAACTTTTGCTGAAAAGTGGTTCCGTAACATTACTATACTGCTTCCAGTTCATGGCTCACCGACCGGTCTGTCTGCTGATATGATATTAAAAGTCATACTCTCATAACACTTTTTCCTTTAAGAATTTTTCACATCAACATTACAGTTTCAGGTACGTCTGTACAGAACATTTGCTTCCGTAGGTCATCACATAAGAGCAAGCTAACGTTTGTCATTGTTAGCTAAAGCTAATGTTAGCTTGTACAGTAGATCTTTATGTTTAACATAGTATTGTCTTTAAAAAACAATAAAATGTATGATATGCATCTAATATCACAAAAAATAAAGCTGATGTTATGGGTTCTGGAACAATAATGTTAACTCTCATCAAAATTAATTATATTCCATTCATGTAATTCCAGTAATTCAGTTCATGTAACGTTAAGCTAAGCTAACATGGATACCCACTCTTGGGTGTCTAGCAACGATTATAGCAGAGTATTGAGATTTTAAGTACTTTCTTTTTCTACTCAAATTATAAATGCTTGAATATTAAAATGACTCGGTTGTCAAATGTAAACATGATGGGATTTTCTATCCAGAAAAGTGGCAGCTCCCCTGTTCACTTGTATGTGTTTACAGGCCAGTCCTGACCTCCCCAATATGGCGACGATGCTGACGTATCACTGCAAAAGGCTGAAGGGACCTACGTGGTATCTTTATATACATCTTTAGTTTTAGAGCTGAAAATACTCATCCATTATTTGCCAAAAGCCAGTTATCCAGTGAACCTCCATGTTGAGCCAAATGCAATTTCTGGATGTTTGTAAATCAACTGCAAAGCCGACGAAGTTAAGATATGACATAAACAGCTTCAAATCAACCAAAGTTTAACCTCTTTAAAGACCAAATGTTATGATGTGAAGACATGCTAATAAGAACTTACACGTTTCGAGAAGTTTTTCTGTTTTGTTTTGTAAATACAATGGTCTTCATAAGACCAAAATTTGCTTTCACCATGTGATACAACTCTACCTTTCCTTCCAGGGCAGCTCAGTAACAATATCTGGTCAAGGAAATTATGAAAGCAACTGCAGTCAGTCTTCCACTAACCTAAACAGCCTCTCACAGACACACACACAAGAAGTTTAGTAATACATATTAAGTAAGTATTTCACTTTGTTTATTTTAGTGGATGACATTCATAATGCTTTACATGACCCCAGTGGCTTTCTAAATTCAGCAAAGCCATTCAGATCATCACATAGTGTCCTCTAGCCAGCCTACCGGTATGCTAATTGTAAATGCCACAGTAGCTCTGGAGTACTTGTTTAAGCACAGCTTGTTTACATTTCTGTCAACAGTCTATTGGAGGATGCCATCACAAATATAGTCATGAGCCAACCATCACTCAGAGTGACAGCTTTTCCGCACATGGTCTATTTTCAGATCAGACGTGACATGATACCACTCACAACCAGACCTGTAGTTTACACTAAATAAATGGAGATTCAGTTTGAATGTTATTACTAGTGCTTGCATATTACCATTATGGAGCAAATTACATGCAATATGGTCACATCTAATGTAACTACGACAGATTAGTTGCAGAAACAGGTTTGTAAAGAAGTCACTTAGAGTGTGACATTTATCAACATTAAAATAACTTCACACAAGTACTATGTGACATAATTGATAATGGCTGTAATTAAGATAATATGCTAAACATTTTGTATTGTTTTAAAATGGATTTAAAAGCCTTCTATACCAGTTATTGCCAGAAATTTGATTCAGCTACACCCCAAAAATGACAAAATATTTTAGTGTACAATGCCACCAGTAAAAACAAAATACAGTATCTACACATGGTAACCACCAGCCGTCCTTATGCAACCCTGTCTCCTATAAAATTGAATTCCCATACAACTAAACTGCATTGTCAGTTACATTTTGAGGAACCCTACTTTCTCCAGGATTATGGTTGCAGTTTTAAACAGTTTTAAACAGGTGGTTAACCCTGTAAATTGAAACAAAACAGACAAACACAAAAAAACAAACTGCAACAATAGTACTTGGTTAGGTTTAGTAAAAGAACATCATGGTTTGGCTACAAATTATTGTAGCTACTACTGAAACAAAACAAAATAAAAACGCAACAAAACTAATAAACAAACATCATGGTTTGGCTTCAGATGACTATGTTTGTTATGTTATTAAGCTACGGACAGTAAATTAAAATAAGACATTGAACACTGACTTTTGGTTTCACACGGGACATCAACAGTGGTCTCTTGGTTGAAGTGCCATGTCTGTTTGTTTGTTTGTTTGACCCATCCATCCATCCTCCCTATACAGACTATCATTACAAACATATTTATCATACATCAAAAACAAACATATTCGGCAACAAAATATGTTCCCTCAAAACGTAATTCATAATGCAGTTTCACTGTGTGGGAATCTAATTTTTAGGAGACAGGGTTGGGTTATGACAACTGCAATTATGGTGAGATTAATGGTTATTTAAAAAATGTAATATACCATTTTTAATGCAACAAATTAACATATAGTATTGTGTCTTAGCAAGCCAAATAAATGATTAAATGCACTTTGAGAGCAAAAACAGGACATCATCTTTCACTGACTTCACACCCACCAGCAGTTGTTAGTTGTTAGTTGTGATGTTTACAGGGTTCCCACAGTGGTGAGCCACATTACACAGTTTTACATGTTTGTGCTGTGTTTGTTCTTGTTGCAACCACAGTTAAAATGCTTATCAAAAATGCATCCATAAAACAAATGAATGCACTTATTTTGGCTTGTTTTTATAATACTGTGGAATAATGTCTCCACAGATAACACTGGGATAACAAAGCACCCCCACATATTTTATTACTATAATTGGTTCTGCTCCACACTATTCAGCTCACTGAAAGGCTTCCAACTTTTTGTTGGTTTTTGTTTTTTTTTTTGTTATTGAGGATCATCTACAGAATGCTTACAGCCGAGCTTGCACACAATCTCACATTTGCTTTCAATTACACCATCTCAAGCTGTTATGACAGCAGATACGGGAGGTTGTACTCTTTAGAAGCAAAACACAAACTCTCAAGAGCATTTTCAGACAAAATTATCACAAACAAACACAATCCTGTTGGATCAGCTCATTGTATTGACCAATCTCTCAAAGTCACCACAAAGTACATTCATATCTGAATTTTCCACCTGGTCTCACAGGAAGGCGTATAAATACCATAACATGACATGGACACTTTGTGTGTCATGAGTCGGCATTTTAGCCTTCTTGCATCTCACTTGTACACCATGCAAACTTTCCCAGTTTAGGTTTAGGCAGGAAAACCATTGAGTTAAAAATACATTGTTGAAAGTTAAGCTCAGAGTCACGATAAAAAAGTAAATTTGTGTCTATGTACAAGAATCAAATAGATTAAATTTTGTGTCTATTTCATGAACTGCCTTGAGACTGTTACAAGGAAAGGTGTTTTTAGTGAAATGAGGTGTCCTTTCTGCTGAACTATTATCTAGAGTGACCGTTTTCTGATGATGGCGACACAGCTGGTTCACAGCATATGTGTTAACAGCTCTGTAGCTTTGGAGTTTGTTTCAGGGTCTCACCAAATGGTGTATGAATGACACAGCAATTTGAAAGTCATTTTGCTTCCAATAACAATGTCATTCTTGTTTTTGGCATGTTATTTCTTGTTAGTCAGTCTGTACTGACTGCAATGCAAATGCATCCACATAAATATGCTACACTCAAGAATTTCAACCAGGAGACCAG
Source organism: Pterois miles (assembly GCA_947000775.1). Classification (NCBI taxonomy): domain Eukaryota; kingdom Metazoa; phylum Chordata; class Actinopteri; order Perciformes; family Scorpaenidae; genus Pterois; species Pterois miles. The sequence continues at coordinate 2,337,104 of CAMQGK010000005.1, read as the reverse complement.
TGCTCATGTCCCAAAGTGTTGCTATTATGTTAATGATGTTTGTGATGTGCTTTCATACTTAAGTTGTTTCCATAAGTATTTTACTTAGTTTACATTCTAATTTTAAGCCCAACCATAAAGTTTTTCCTAAACCTAACCGAGTGGTTTGTTATACATAAACACAACAATTGCACGGTAATGACATGACATTGAATAACACGCAAAAAAAGCCTAAAATGTGTTATCATGACGCAGACTGTGTTTCTGCATGTTTCCCCTTAAATAAACAGTTTAATCTGCACATTCATTAAAAAGACGTAGTCTGTATTTATATTGTGAACAAACCTGTCAACTCAAAGCCAGCAACACTTTAATTATTTGTTTTTTTTTTATTGGTTTTCTGTTTGACAACTTGTTATGCAATAATACAAGTAGTGTTTATGTTTCAGGGAAAGTGGAAATTATGTTAACATGTCTCACATCCAAATACACTTTATGACTGAGCACAGGAATTTTCAGCCTCACCGAACCCAAAAATATTTAATTTTACTGCTGAGAAACAACAGACTCTGATTATCCATGACACAGACTTAAAAATGTGTCTGATAAAAGATGTTGTATGCTTCTGTTATTAATCAAAAATACAGTTAGTACAGATTCACAGACTACAGTGATGTAGCATGAGAGCAGTGTGATCATCTGAGTACTGATTTGTTGAAGTGTGTCTGCCCGATAAAAGACTTCTGCTAAGGACGGTCTCTTATGTCCACGTTCAAGCCTCCTTGCTCTTCCCAACAGAAAAAAATTAATTGAGATGACCTCCATGATAATGGACCAGGTCCATTTTCAGGAGGAGACATGAACTAATGCAAATGAGAGGCACCCTATGTAGAGAATATCTCCTCATCAGACTATGGATAATACATTACACAAGCATTTCTTAAAATGGTGGTGTGTCCCTGAAGTACCTAGCCCTTCATTATAGATATACTGTGCTGAAGAAGTATACTCAGTTTACTGTGCTTTCAGTTGTGTGTATACAGTAGCTGAATATGGTACGGTATAGCTGCATCATTTCTGAGGCCTCTGTCACTGTTTAAACCTTATCTGTAGCTAACTTCTCTGTTAGATGCTATGCATCATGTTGCCTTACTGTACATACAAGTATTTATTATTTAAATTATTTTATTTATTCATTATTGGCATTAAAGCTGTTTTGAGGATGTTTATTATTAATGAATTATGAATGCAGCCATGTATGTTTATGTGTTTTTATTTTACTTTTATATTGAATAATCCATATTCAGTCAGGAACATTTCATCTTCATGTCCCAAAGCATGTTCATTATGAAGCCCATGAAAACGGTAGTGTGCCACTAGAATAATAATTAGACTTGTACGGTGTTAAATTCTAATCAAATAATAGATAATAAATGTGAATATTTTACTCACCAGCACACAACAGCTGGCTAATAAAGACTTGTTAATGTCTCTGTAGGTTGTTTAGTTTTAGGTGCCACAGTGCTCATGCATCTTTAAATTAAAGAGAACCATATTCAAATAAAAGCAGTCACAAAATTAAACCAGAAATGTTAAATCAACAAATAAACTGGGAGACTGGGAGTATGATAAACATGAGGAAACAGAAAGACAGAACTTACAAAGTTAAAACCTTTTAAAAATCGTTTTTACTTGTTCAGCTAAAAGAGAATGTGTAAAAGAAATTATCAATTAATTATGAATTGTGTCGATGAACGTACCTTTCAAATGCAAAATGTCACCGTCATGTGCCCCTGCTGACCAACCTCTATGAGGCTGATAAAGACTGATACGGCACGTTTAATGAGCTGATAACAGTCCGATTGGGCGGAATTCTTCAATTGAACTGCTGCTTCAACTAAAATCACTAAATTTGGAGGCACAAAGTTTTCACTGGACTGACAGAAGAGTGACAAAATTTACAGAATCAGTTTAAAATAGCTATTACACCATTAAACAAATTACAGTTAAACTTTGTAAAAGTCTATAATTATTTTGTCGGCACACTCCAGAATCCCTAGAAGTGAAGCCAGGGTTGTAAAGAGTCAAACAGTATACTGATATACTGACAATTATTGATTTTCAAAAATATTCAACGATGTACGAGTACACAAAACACTTCAGTAATGGTAATAAGGATAAACATAGCCCATTGCTTCCATCCAACAGTTTAGACTCTATATGTCACACTTGACCCATAACTTTGTATCATCCTAAATTGTGCTTGTGATGCCTTATGGTCCTTAATGGGCGAGGTTTACACTAAGAAGGGGTTCACCTACATAGATTGACTACAGCTGTGTCTGGATGAGTGTGACCCAGCCTTTCCTGCTCCATGTACTGAGAGGGAACACTGCCAAGGCACTCCTGCTATCAGCGAGCCAACGCTGTGAGTCTGTCAGGTCATCACCCAACAGACTGTAGCTGTAAACATTTGAGAAACAGCTTCATATAAGAAATGTTAATGTTCTTCATAGTACTGTATTATCTTGACTATAATCAGAATTTTTGACAATGTATTATAAAATGCCTTTTGAACATTATTTTCGTACATAATAAATAATAAAACATTCTAAAAGTCTTTTGTCTTTTTGTCTGGCTTTAATAAAACTGTCCTTAAAGGTGCAATGTTTAAGAGCTCAGGTTTAGAAACATTTTATCGATTCCCCCCCCCTTGCTTTTTATATAAACATAAGAAATACAGTAGTATGTAACATGTAAATTATGTACATAATGCTACAAGGGTTCCATTATGCTACAATATAAACAAAATATGTAAAGTACTAAAATTAAAAATAAGAATATAACATATAAAAAGAATATAAAAAAAATATTGGTGCAAATATGCTTCCTTTATGCAAATGTATGTATATTTATTATTGGAAATCAATTAACAACACAAAACAATGACAGTTATTGTCCAGAAACCCTCACAGGTTCTGCATTTAGCATACAAATATGCTCAAATCATAACATTGCAAATTGCAGCCCAACAGGCAACAACAGCTGTCAGTGTGTCAGTGTGCTGACTTGATTATGACTTGATCCACACTGCATGTGATTATCACAAAGTGGGCATGTTTGTAAAAGGGAGACTCGTGGGTACCCATAGAACCCATTTTCATTCACATATCTTAAGGTCAGAGGTGAGGGGACCCCTTTGAAATGGCCAGGACAGTTTGTCCTCACAAAAATTTAGTGTAAATTTGGAGCGTTTTTGCATCTTTGTAAAAGCTTTGTATGACCTGGTTGGTACCAATGGATTCCTTAAGTTTTCTAATTTCATATGATACCAATATCTTCACTCTAGCTTTAAAACTCAACGCACTAGGCTACAACATAAAAATTGCAAGTTGTGTTCATGCGTTAACGTAATTAGTGGTGTTACAAGGAATTTGAGTTAAGACGTTATTGCGTTAACACTGACAGCCCTAACATTTTTGTTTTGTCCTCCCCGCCACCAGGAGACTACTTCCCTGGGAGGTGGGTAGACGATGGCTCCGGGAGATGGTCCTTCAGTTTGCTGTTAGCTGTAACTAGCATGTAGGGTCATGTAAAAAAAAAATTCTCAGATTATCAAAATTATAATAATGACTCTGAAATGTTTGCAATTATCTGTCTTTATTTGTGGGCTGGTTGCCTTTTGTTTCTGGTGGTTTTATATTAGTTTAAAGGCTGCCTGGCTGATCTTTGCCAGAGGTTCACTCAAGTAATGATACATATAATAATAGAATAACAAGACAATAATATCTAAAGCACTACAACTACAACTCTCTGGTTCTTGTTAATGTCAGAATTTTCATTTGCGAAACACAGACCTGAGAATTAAATTTCAAAGAGCCTTGAAACACAAAACACAATGTGATCCCCTATTACCATCACACAATGAATATGGTATGTTGACTCTTCTTATATTGCCATTGGAGTTAACATTTTAATCCATCCATCCATCTTCAACCGCTTATCCCGTTAAGGCTCACGGGGGGGCCGGAGCTGATCCCAGCTGGCATTGGGTGAAGGTGGAAAACAACCCGGACAGGTCACCAGTCCATCGCAGGACACATAGAGACAGACACCCATTCACACTCACATCCACACCTACGGGCAATTTAGAGTCATCAGTTAACCTGCATGTCTTTGAACTGAACCTGGAGAAAAAAACACGCTTCCACAGGGAGAACATGCAAACCACACACAGAAGAGTCCCAAGACGGATTTGAACCTTCTTGCTGTGAGGCAACAGCGCTAACCACTGCACCACCCTGCAGCCCCATTTTAATCCAGTTTAATATATATTGAATTTAACACATGTAGCATCACAATTTACTGTGATATACAATTGTCAGCATTTGACTCTCATGTTTTATTGAAGCAGCTTTTGGAGAACAGCCAAAGCCACCCTCTCTACTCAAAGAACAGAGCGTCAAGGAGTCAGTGTGGACAGAGGGGTGGACAGAGGACACGGGATCTGAGCAACTAAAGACACATTCAAGAACAGATGGAAGTACAAAGTGCACTAATGGTAATCAGCGGAAGAAGACTCTCATAGGGATGTGGGCCTTTAATGTAGAACATTGTATCATATTTGATAAGTTGATTGTATGTTTTGTTTGTAAAATCAAAGTAACTAGTAACTACAGCTGTAAAGTAATGAAGTAAAAAGTATTTATCTATTTGCCTCTGAGATGTAGTGAAGTGGAAGTGGAAAAACTCAAGTTAAATGCAAGTACCTCAAAATTGTACTTAAGTACATTATTTGACTAAATGTACTTAGTTAATTTCCACCACTGCTGGTAAGGACACCAAACTCAGAGGGAGATGCTGCCATCTGTGGGTAGAAAGAGTTTGTCACACATTAAACTGTCCTGCACAGGTCCACTAAATTCACATGATTTCTCAAAAAAAGCAAAGAAGTGAATTTAGTATGCATAGTGTGATCTTTGATTACACTTACTTTTTTATGAATTTGTAGTGCGAACACTACAAACTACAAAAGGGGGACTTCTCAGCCAGCAGTTCTTTGGACACAGTCATGAATTGATGTACAAAATTCCCGTACTATGGGGCAGTACCATAGAACTGGGTTAACGGGGCGGCAGTAGCTCAGTGGGGCGGCAGTAGCTCAGTCTGTAGGGAGTTGGCTTGGGAACCGGAGGGTCACCGGTTCAAGTCCCGCCATAGACCAAAAACTGAGTGTGAACTGGTAGCTGGAGAGGTGCCAGTTTACCTCTTGGGCACTGCCCCTGAGCAAGGCACCAAACCCCCAACTGCTCGGGGCGCTTGTCAGGAGCAGCCCCCTCACTCTGACATCTCTCCATTGTTGCATGTTTGTGCATGTGTGTGTTTGGATCTGCATGTACCGTGTATAAGTTAACAACAGAGTGAAAAAATTGAATTTCCCCTCGTGGTACTTCCAGCACCCAGGGTCACTTTAAGCTTAGACGTGCAGTAGACAGAATATTATTGGCATCATTGAACAAGAATTATATAAATATATATATATAAGCTTATAGTATATATGTATATTCAATTGTTCTGAGAGAAAACTAAACTTCTGTACCTCCTCATGGCTGTGTTTTCAGGCTTTAAAGAATATAGCCTGTGATGGGAGATTTTGATCAATCACAGGTCACTTCAGAGATCATGTTCCTGTTAAACATTCCTTTTGCTGTGCTCTTAGTGGGCGGTGTTTGGTATTTCTTCTTCTGGTCTCAACTTTTTTATTTTACAGCTGAACAGTAATTTCAAGATGTTTCTGAAAACATTTGAGGATATATATATATATATACAGTATAGTATATATGATTCTGTGTTTGCACATTTGCAAGTAATTGAAAGCTGACAATCAGGCACAAGACTCCCGATCAGCTCTGATTGTTGTTTTCCTCCGGTCTGTGAAATCTTCTGATTCCATTAGGAGCACCGGAGGACACTGGAGGACACTGGAGGACACAGCGATATATATATATATATATATATATATATATATATATATATATATATATATATATATATATATATATATATATATATATATATATGCAGTATATAGGACGCTTATAAAAATCATTTTTTTCCTTTCTGCCCACTGCAGCTTTAAGTGATGCTCTTTACTTTGACTGGAAGCATTTAGTGGCCTTGTTAAAGATTGTGAGTTTTACAGAGGTGGAACAAGTATTAACACCACAGTGTACAAATACAAATAAAAGTTTTGCTTTCTTATGTGAAAGTACAATCCATCATTTTATGAACTAATAATGTTTCATTATTCTTCCCTAAAAAATACTCAATGGATTTTTCCTGCAATTATTATAGTTTCCTGAGAATTATGTGTCCAATGATGCCACAGAATTGTTGCCTGCTTCGGCTTTAAAGCTGGTCTGTATAGTGTAAATTTGTGACATCACAAAATTACAGAAATCGTTTCGGAGGTACAGTTTCTGAATACAGGCTATGTGTGAGTGTTCTCCAATAAATGTTTCAATACTTTCACTGTAGTTATATAGCACTTAAATCTGCTTTATAATAATAACACATGAAAATGTTACTTTTTATAATATTGTGCCTTTAAAATAAAGTACCTTGTCATTTTATATACATTTCATAAAGAATAAATGCCTGCAGTTAAAACCTTTATGGTGGTTCTAACAGCATGTGTCTTTTATTACTAATCTGGAAAGTTCCATTTGGGTTCATCTGTGAGTTGTGAGCTTCAGACATGCCAATACACTCGAGCAAGATCTCTGCACATACACACACACAAACAAGCACAGAGAACAGTAGCTCCTGGCTATCTGCAGCAGTGAGTGTAAATGACCACATACAGTAGCTGTGGTCATAAGTTAAAGCCATACAGGCTGCTGATGGAAGCTGACACCTAATGACCAATAATCCCTAGCCTGCCCTTTCCCTCCACCTTTCTACACAGTCGCACACACACACTTGTTTGTTTAGCCTTATTGATCAGTTCTCATCTAGTGTTAGAAATGAGAGTGATCCTTCACAGATATCTGTGTTTACGGGACAGAGATGAGTTGATATTGATGGATGGTTGGATTATTCAGTAAGCATGGTGAAGTGAAGAGCATGGACACATATAGTGACAATGGTCCTATTTTAGCTGTGGGATAAAAACTACAAAAAGGAACACACCCTGTTTTGCAGATTTTTTTTCCTTTAAAATTCAAGACCATAGCTGTTTTTTTTTTCCTTTAAAAAATAATATAATGTGGACAGATATGGAACAAGGATTGCCAGTTTTTTCATCAGATTCACACATTCAAAAAGGTCATATTGTAACAATGAACAAAACAATAAGTAAATCTGTACTTCAGTGTGACAGGATAAAGCATATTCAAGCTTATTAGTAGCATAATTAAAAAGGCATCAATACAGAAATTATAATTTCAGTGAAAAGAAGTCTACCAGTCTCTGCTGCAGGGATTATACTGCCTTCATTTGAGTATGTTAGACATGTATGGCAGAAGAAAGTTTCAACGTGGTATATACTGTATAATGGGATTCTGGGTCTTCTTATTGGGTTTTTTGCGAACCATTAAATCAGCGGGTGTGTTTGACCCTTCAGGCTTGCCGTAGTGTTGTGCAACATTTAGCGCGAACTTTAATACTAACCGGAAGTTGATCCGACAGTTGCATGTTAAACTGTTATGAAAATCTTCTGTGGCACTAACATAATTATATTGACGATACTAACTCACTGGCAACATTTATCTGTTAACTCAGTGGTCTACAGTTAGTCTTTTATAAAGTAAGAGCAGAACAGGAGCACAGACATGAGTTCGAGCGCCTTTGGTGTGGAAATGAAGCAGACACAGCCGCTAGCTGTTTCTGGGTAACTACGGGTAAGTTAGCGTTAAATGCTAGCTACACTGAAAGTGAGGAGTCTCAACATAACAGCCACACCGTGGAAATAAGGAAAATGGTAAGCAAGCCGAATTATTAATATTTATTACCACTATGCTACTGACTGCATTTAGGTGCTGACTACCAATTTGCTAATCGTCTTCGTATAAAATCATAATTCCAGAGAAGGAGTCTGGCTCCCAGTCAGGTTGCTAAACGGAAGGGAGCAGGAGATTCATGTGAAGATGAAGACTGGACATGTAGAACTGTAAGTAAATTAACATGACAACGTTATACATTAAAAGATTATTAAAAGCGTCACTCAAAGCTGTTACGTTCAGCGTTGACTGTAAAACAGCCCTCTTGTTGCTTCCTCTGTATGGCCAAACTGTCTATAAATTTGGTCATTAGATACTTTCTTGCTTATTGGCATACGCACAGACCTTTTTTTGACATGTCTTCATGGTATTCTGAACAATAAGCAATCGTTCTTCGCTTTGGCATCATCTTCATTGGTGTTTATATCTAGAAAGTAACTTTTAGAACTGATATGTAAAGCAGTTAATATATTTGCCATTAGTTTCCTCATTACTCAGCTTTTGTTGTGAAAAAGTATTTGCCCCCTTCCTGATTTATTATATTTTTGTATATTTGTCACACTTAAATGTTTCAGATCATCAAACAAATTTTAACATTAGACAACGATAACCTGAGTAAGTAGAAAATGCAGTTTTTAAATGATGATTTCATTTAGGGAAAAAAAAGCAATCCAAACCTACCTGGCCCAATGTGAAAAAGAAATTGCCCTAAACCTAAAAACTGGTTGTGTCACTCCTGGTGGCAATAACTGCAAGCAAGCATTTGTAATAACTAGCGATGAGTCTTTTACATCGCTGTGGAGGAATTGTGGCCCACTCTTCTTTACACAATTGTTTTAATTCAGCTGCACTGGAGGGTTTTTGAGCATGAACGGCCTGTTAAGGTCATGCCACAGCATCTCAATTGGATTGAAGTCTGGACTTTGACTAGGCCACTCCAAAACCTTCAGTTTGTGTTTTTCTTAAGCCATTCAGAGGTGGACTTGCTGGTGTGTTTCGGATCACTGTCCTGCTGCAGAACCCAAGTGTGCTTGAGCTTGAGGTCACGAACTTATGGCCCGACATTCTCCGTCAGGATTTTCTGGTAGAGAGCAGAATTCATGGTTGCATCAGTTACAGCAAGTCATCCAGGTCTTGAAGCAGTAAAGTAGACCCAGACCATCACACTACCACCACCATGTTTGACTGCTGGTATGATTTTCTGTTTATGAAATGCTGTGTTACTTTTACGCCAGATGTAACGGGATGCACACCTTCCATAAAGTTCAACCTTTGTCTCGTCAGTCAACAGAATATTTTCACTAAAATGAATGAACTGAATGAATAAAATGAAACTTGAATTTCTTTAGATCGCGGCATGATGTGTTGCTTTTTAAGATCTTTTAGCCTCCTTCACTTTGTCAGACAGGTTCTATTTAAGTGATTTCTTGATTCAACAGGTCTGGCAGTAATCAAGGTGTAGCTAGTGAAATTGAACTCAGCTTTCCAAAAAAATGTGGTTAAAAACAGTTAATTCAAGATTTAACAAGGGGGGCAATCACTTTTTCACATAGGGCCAGGGAGGTTTGGATAGCTTTTTTCCCTTAATAAATAAAATCATCATTCAAAAACTGCATTTTGTATTTACTCGGGTTATCTTTGTGTAATATTAAAATTTATTTGATAATCTGAACTATTGTGTGACAAATACACAAAAATAAATAAATCAGGAAGGGGGCATATCATGTCAGTGAGCATTGGTGTGACTGGAATTAAAAAGTGCGTAATGCTTTTTCTCAGGAGAAAAGACGAAAACGTGATAATGAGACGAGAGAAAGCCATATTTCTCCCTTCAGAAAGCCTCTGACACAGCTGAACCATCGGCCTGCATGTGTAGATGGTGACAAACATGTAAGCTTTATGTACTTAATCTTTGCATACATTTGGTGTGTAAATACAGCCATAGTTGCAAGTTGATGCCATGACCAGACTCACTTGTTTAAATCCTTTCTACAGGAGGCATTTATTCGAAGTATCCTCTCCAAGCCATTTAAAATTCCTATTCCTAACTACACAGGTAACTATTTTCTGTCACTATGGCTTCTCTTTCATGTCTAGTACAGTAGTTACAGAATTACTTAAACTGCTCTGTTGATGAATTACCCACAGGCTCGCTGGGAATCAGGGCACTTGGTCTAAAGCGTGCAGGAGTAAGGAAAGCACTTCATGATCCCTTCGCAGAAGATGCTTTGGTTCTGTATGAGCCCCCAACTCTGAGCGCTCATGACCTGATCAAAGCTGACAAGTAGGTTCAAAACACACGGGGACACTTCCCTCCTTAAATAATCTTTTACTTGATCTTCAGTAGAAAGGCTTGATTGTTAGTTAAAGCTGCATGAGATAAGGTTGTATGTCATGCACTCCAAATAGGAGCTTTTCAGTTCACTTCTCTCCAGACACAGGTAAGGAGACCATTTGTGTTTTGAATTTTCAGTACCTGCATAGCGATTTGCCAAAATTAAGTATGCACGAACTGCAGTATTGTTTGAAAAAGGGTTAGTGCGGTGCAGTCTCCCTGTACAGCTTTAAAGGACCAAAATGTAATGTATTTATTGTAATAAATGATAGAATCACCATGCTTAATTGAAATTCTGCCTTCTCCAACAGCAATGCTACAGCCAGTATGTTTGCTTTCCTTTGAAATTTCCATTCCAGTCCAGAACATCTGTTTTTGTTTTGGCCGGTGTGATCCCGTCCCATACACCATTCGACACCCTGTTGCCACATCTGAAACAAACCGGCATGCTAACACAGCCTTCTGCAGCCATGGAAGCAAGGGCTCCAATGTTTTGAGTCTGGACTGCTGTTACCCATTTTAAATGCTAGCTGTCAGTTCTACATGTTGCTCTTTTAAGAAAATTTACTCTCATTGCTATATCAGTTTTTATAATAAAAACAAATGTGTGATGTGTTCTTTGTTCTGTCCAGAGAGAAACTACCAGTCCATGTTGTTGTGGATCCAGTTTTAGGAAAAGTACTCAGACCCCATCAGAGAGAGGTAAACCCAATATTCTTTTTTCCTAAAATTCACTGACAAATAAAAATAAAATAATGCTAATTGTTTGCATTGTTTACATGTATCATAACAATAGTGTTAAATATTACAGATGTAGAATCATACAGTAATGATCAAGCTTGCATTGTGTCTCTTCAGAAACTTTAAATGGATTGAGAAGTAAGTTCATTCTTGACCTTGGAAATAGTGGACTGACAAAACATACTTTAAAGGGATAGCTTGTGTGTTTTGAAGTGGGGTTGTATGAGGAAGTTATCCATAGTCTGTATTGCCTACAGTAGATGACAGTCAGCATCCCTCAGCTTGGAGAAACAGACAGGAGTGCCAGCACAAGAATAAAGCAATGTACTGCTGTGGACAGGGCCAGCAGCAAAATGTATTTTAGACACCTAAAAGAAAGGCTCATCTAAAACATCATATATCAGTTTAAGTGTATACTATATTTAGAATATTTTTGCCAATTAACCTTGCCGTCAGACAGCCCTTTCTGATGGGGACCTGAAGCCGTTTTATCCATCTATGCTCTTGTATAAGCCACCAAATTCCACTGAAAAAACCTGTAAACAGAACACGGGGGTCACTGGTCTACCGCTGTATTGATTAGTTAGTTTGTTTGTACTATTGTGTCACTTTGGTGAATCCAAACTAACTAAAGTTATACAGTTCCCCATTGGAAAAACAGAGTGTGTAGCTGTCTCACGGCAATTTAGACCTTCAGAAATATTCTAAATATAGCATACGCTTAAACATATATAGATTTTTTTAGGTGTGTTTTGCTGCTGACCCTGTTTACAACAGTATATTGCTTTGGTTCAATATGGTAAATTCTGTCTGGTTCTGCAAACTAGGGGCGTGCTGACTACCATCTACTGTAGGTAATAAACTGGCTATGGATAAGTACATCATACAACCCCGCCTTAAAGCACCCAAACTCTCTCTTAAAGTAAAGCTCTTTGTGGAGTTTTCAATCACTTATCAGTCGTCATCTGTGAGATATTAGGTGGACTATGAGAAGCAGTTGAAAGCTCCAGAAAAAGCTAGTGAGCAGACCATGAGAAAAAAAAATATTTTTGATTAAAAATGGATGTTTTTAATTTCTTGAGGGGGTGAAGTTCCTGTGGGAGTGTGTGACGGGAAGACGCATCTCAGAATCATATGGCTGCATCATGGCTGATGAGATGGGCCTGGGGAAAACTTTGCAGTGTATCACCCTCATGTGGACCCTGCTACGTCAAAGTCCTGATGCCAAGCCGGAGATAGACAAGGCCATTGTAGTTTCACCTTCCAGTCTGGTTCGCAACTGGTACAATGAAGTAGGGAAGTGGCTGGGAGGACGCGTCTCTCCGGTGGCCATCGATGGAGGTTCAAAGGATGAGATCGATAGACAACTAGGTAGGTTACATTTCGTCTCTGTCTCATCATAAATACCCACAGCAAAGTTCATGGACCAAACTGTTGGATGAGGGGAAACTTTAACCTCACTGTTGCACTAGAGTAAACACCAGGGCCAAGAAGTAGGAGGGCCACACACTCTTCCTGTTCACACAGACTTCTGCTATTTGCTCTGGAGCCAAACTGGAATAATGTGTTGAAGACCATCATTCACTAATCAGGCCATCATTTGTGCCTCCTGTATTGTTCCCCTTCTGTGCTTTACATATTATAGCACCACCTTGTGGTTAAATTCAAACAAATCAAACCTGCCAAAAGAATAAACTATATTTCCAGTGTCATTTCCAATCATATCAAGTGAATATGATTAAATTTAGTGGAGAGCTGTGGGATTTTCTGAAAAGCTAATTAGCTTGTCAGAAAATCCCTCAGCTAAGATAAGATAAGATAAGATGAACCTTTATTAATCCCCGGAGGGAAATGCGAGAGCTCTTCACTCAATGGGTTTAATTTATATATCCCAAATGCCTCCTGTTTCAAAGGTAGTAGATCCAGATGGCAACCAGATGACAACCTCTCCTATTATTTATTATTATTATTATTATTATTATTCCTAACCTATTCACTTTCTCAGTGTCTTCATTATTGCCCTGTCATCCCTACATGTATTGAGCCATACAGGCATTTCAGCATGTAAACAACCACCCCCACTGCTGTGTTCTAGTTATATAACATTTTTGTTATATTTGTTGAAATTCTCATTGGATCAAGTCAGCAATCAATAAGTTAAATTGTCTGACAAAAAAAAAAGAAAAAGCTCTAGTGTCTGTGGTTGTCACAGGACTAATGAGCTGATTTTATCTCAAAATTTTTACCAGAGGAGGCAATTCTTCGCAATCTATAGAACTGGTTTTTGGAGAAGACCTTTAATATGGAGGCCGGAACCTACCAAAATCAAAACTAAATAATTAATAAATGACTTGATAAACAGATAAATGTAATTACATGTAGTAAAAATATTTTTAAAAATAAATGTTGCTATTTAGTAACTGATAAAATGTGACAAATTAATATTTCTGTTTAAATTTGTTTATTTATCCTTATTTATTTACTCTTCTCTGTAATTTTTCCATTTTATTTATTTATGTATTTTTTAATAATTCTTTTGCATTATTTATGCATTTATTTATTTATTTATTTTTAAATGTATTTCTTTATTTTGCATTAGTTTTATGTATTTGATATTTATTGTTGAATGTATTAATTTATGCATTTGTTTATTTATTTCTGCACTATTTTTCATTTTTTGTTTCAGCCCTTATTTATTTCCCCAATCATTAATTCTATATTCTTTTTCATAGAATGGATGTTGGTAATATGGCAGCATTTAATTTACATTTTGGCCAGCTATCCACTAGAAATAGGAAAATAACCACCAAATCTGAAATTGTGTTAGAAGTGCAGAATACTTGGACAATATCTGGTTTAAATAGTGCTGACTTTGTTTCAGATGAATTTCCCCTCAATGTAAAATATATCCTTTTGAAAATATTGGAGTTTATTAATTGTGTTAATTGGTTTGTTTTCTATGATTTCTAGTCAACTTCATCTCTCAGCATGGTTTGAGAGTACCAACCCCGATCCTCATCATTTCATATGAGACATTTCGACTGCACGCCGGGATTCTGCACAAGGGCAAAGTTGGACTTGTCATCTGTGACGAGGTATTTCACCTCTTCCATTATATTTCAGTTGTTGAGGGCTGTTGACACAATGATGTGATAATAATAGTCGCGTGTGCTGTAGGGTCATCGGCTGAAGAACTCCGACAACCAGACATACCAGGCCCTAAATGCCATGAGTGCCCAGAGGAGAGTGCTGATATCAGGCACTCCCATCCAGAATGACCTGTTGGAGTACTTCAGCCTGGTCCATTTTGTTAATGCTGGGATCCTTGGTAAGTAGCCCTGCACACACTCAATGGCTTAAAAAAAATTGGGTTATTTCTGCTGTTGTCCTAATCCCCTTTATTTTATTTTTTTTTTCACCTAAATGCAGGTACAGCCCAGGAGTTTAAAAAGCGATTTGAGCTTCCCATCCTCAAGGGTCGAGATGCCGATGCTAGTGATAAAGACCGACAGACTGGAGAGGGGAAACTCAAGGAGCTGATCAGCATTGTCAACAGGTGACCACAAAGCACACATGCAGGGTGTTTCATTCTTATTTCACTTCCTTTTTTTGCTTTTCTTTTTCTTGTATGTTTTATATTACCGTATTTTTCGCACTATAAGGCACACCGGATTATAAGGTGCATTAAGCGAAACAAAACGGTCAGATAAGTCAAACTTTATTCAATTCATTTAATAACTCAATAACTTCAATAACTCTCAGAATTTTTCATTTGTAACACATGAAATACAAAACAATGCACTCACTTTTCAGTTCATTCCTCTTCCACAAATCCATCAAATCCTTCATCATCAGAGTCTGAGTTAAACAGTTGGGCAATTTTAAGTGCGCCTTATAGTGCGAAAAAAACGGTAATATATTTGAATCACTTTATTTATAGGAAATTTGCATACACAAGAAACAAACAAAGTAGATACAACCCACTAAAACCAGTAAAAACAGAGCCTGCTGGAGTTATCGGACAAACTCTATACCAAAACCGTCTGGACCGTCTGGAGCTTTTCCATTGGCTCTTATTGCCACGCTGAGTCAAATATCAATGTAGTATAAAATTCCAGATAGAAGATTTTATCCGTCTAGACTGTTACAGATTATTGGTTGGTTTCTACCTTGCTTTAATTTTTGTAAACTTTTCCTATAGGTCAGTCAGTGCGACATTCATTTGTTATGCTAATACAAAACATTTAAAACAGAGGGAACAACAATCATGAAACACTTATGTTGTGTTCTGCATCATATTTTTGCTTAACATTCTTTGTCTTCAGACACTGGGTGTGAAAATGTTTTAAGTCAAACATCCCTGTAATACTGACCATGTTCTGCCCCAACAGGTGCTTGATAAGGAGAACATCGGATATCTTGTCTAAATATCTTCCTGTGAAAATCGAGCAGGTGGTGTGTTGCAGGTACGTTGATTCATTTGGTTTCTGGTGAGAGAAGGTTTATTTTTATACAGTATATATGTAAATAGATTTCATATATATGCTATTATACTTTGTATGATTATATTTATGTTATATTTTACTTTGTGTAGAAATTGTTTTTCAATCAAATATCTTCTGATAAGCAAGATTTCTCAAATACGTTTCTTCACATTGCTGTCTCAAGACAAACATCCAAACAAGACCTTTTTAAATTTAAATTAAGCTCGATCGATATCAGTAACTATGGCTACAGACACATCTCAGTCTGTTCTCTAAAAGTATTGAGCACATCCATCCACATCCATCCAGGGCTGACAAGTTAACACCATAACAACGCGTTAACACAAATTCATTTTAATGCCACTTAAAAAGTAATTGTGTTTTGTTTTGTTTTGTTTTTTTTTGTAATTACTCGTGTATTTTAGTCAATGGCTAAAACTAATGCATTCTACAACAACAGCCCAGCAAGACATACTCTCTTAGTGAGGGAAATAATGTTTTAAATAGGGCTGTCAAAGTTAACTCGATAATAATGCAAATTAGTTTTAACACCACTAATATCTTTAATGCATTAACACAACTTGCAGTTTTAAAGCTATTGTGAAAATAACAGCTCCACATGAAACTATAAATCCTCAGGACTCCAATTTTTCAATCATGTCATACTAGCTTGTCACGAAGGAGGTAAAATATTGCTACAGACTTGCACTAAATTCTGTGAGGAACAACTGGCATGGCCGTTTTCAACGGGGTCGCTTGACCTCTGACCTCAAAGTATGTACCCACAAGTCTCCCCTTTACAGACATGCCCACGTTATGATAATAACATGCAGTTTGGGGCAAGTCATAGTCAAGTCAACATACTGACTGTTGTTGTTGCCTGACAACTGTTGTTACCTGTTGGGCTGCAGTTTGCCATGTAATATTGAACAATTTCATTTAAATATGTAGAAACCATAGAAATAGAATGGGAGTAGAATGGACATTGAACTGTTTGCTGTGGTCATTTGACTAGTACAAAAGAAAATAGTAATTGTTGTTAGTTGCTATGGTGACAACACAAGTCAGTGGGACCGTAAAGTGTGGTCCAAACGCAACGGTAGCTTGTCCTTCTCTGGGAGGCGAGGGGTGAAGTGGAGGCCCACTGTTCAGCTTGTTTTCTATAACGAGTGCAGCATTAAAGCATGGTGGAATTAGCCAGCTGTCTGCTAGTTAGCTTGCTAATTCCACCATGCTTAAATGCTACACTGGTTACAGAAAATGAGCCAAAGTAGTCACTCCTGGTGAAAGCAATGTGCTTTCCTACACTGTCACGAGTGTGTGGATAAAGCATTACGCCACTCTGCCATTAGCGTACTCCACTGCTCATTTTAGTCATTACTGCCTTAGTGACTCTGAGACTTGCTGCAAGTCTTTGTAGTTTATATTGAAGTTAGCCCCTTACAAGGATCGCAATGGCAATGGTACACATAAAAATGGCCATCCTGCTACGTTGACATGAATGGGAATGTCCATTCTACTCCTATTTCTATCGTAGAATCATAATGACTGTTTCCCTGCAGGCTGACTCCTCTGCAGTCCGAACTCTATAAGCACTTCCTGAGGCAGGCGAAACCCATTGAGGCATTACAAGAGGGCAAAATAAGTGTCTCCTCCCTGTCTTCCATCACATCCCTCAAGAAACTCTGCAATCGTAAGTGCTTAAACCACGTGTAACACACTCTGTAAAATGTTGCATCTGTGAGCATTATAGAGAACACAGAGAAAGACTATTCTCGCTTTTTGAAACAGTTGCAATTTCATTCAAATACAAATGTAAACGTAAGAACAGGCGAAACCAAGGTGGTCCTGTATTGCATAAGCGATATAGTATCCATATGCTTATTTAGCAGAAATACTTACCAGTGTTCTGTGTCCCAGACCCAGCTCTCATCTATGAGAAGTGTGTGGAGAGAGCAGAGGGCTTTGAGGGGGCACTGGATCTGTTTCCACCTGGCTACTGCACTAAAGCTGTGGAGCCTCAGCTCTCTGGTAAGAACATGTCAAAGACAGCTCAGTACACCTCTGGCGGTGCTAAAGTAATACAGATATACATGATGGCTCCTGCTGACTCACTTTCTACATAAAGTTTGAATTGACTCGGTTTAAATGCCAAGTTCACACTACAAGGCTCTGAAAGTTGTCAGATTGCTTTACTGTTCACACTACACAACTTGCTGTTTTGTAATCAGGACTCTTAAGGTCTTTATGGTTTCCACACTACATGACTGACTGGAGACAGGAGGTCACACACTACAAGATCTCTCATTGAGAGGAATCCCAGATGAGGTCTCCACATTACACTCGAACACTGATGTGCAAGCAGTGCAACAACACCAATTTACCAGTCAGTTGGAGTTGGGGGAGCTGATGGGCAAACCTTTTTTCCTTTAAAATTAAGATGGATTAAGTTAACTATCAACAAGTCTTATATGACCGATGTATCACGTGACTACTTGTATGTGAAAGGTGTCACTCATAGTGACAGTTATCACCAACTCTGCAGTTTCCCTCAGCTCTATGGAGCTTTTGGTGTTTTTCAGCTTGTGGAAACTTAACTGTTTTGGTTCTGTCTCAGCACTTTTATCAGTCTTGTGTCCAGCAGCAGCAGCAGATGTTTACAGTGAAAAAGCTCTGACAAACTCACTGTACATTAGGGGGTGGGAAAAAAATTGATTCACCTATGTATCGTGATTTTGTTTTCTATGGATTTGAAATTGTTTTTTTCATGCCAGAATCAATATATTTGCTTCATTTGAGTCTGTGTGTCTGTTCTGTATCAGTCTAAACCAAAACAAACCACAGCGAGCTGAAACAGCCAAGCAGAAAACAATGGCGAGTCCGCATGGATATAACCTGCAACCTCCCCTTTTAAATCCAAAGTGGTAAACACTACACATACAGTAAAGTATGAAAACATTTTGGGTTTTTCACATTGCAGGAAAAGCAGAGCTAGACATCACGGCTAAAGTCGCATGCTAACTATGTCATGGACAGGAAACGTTATCATATCGCAGAAACGTGCAGTCCAGCCGGACCTGGCTTTCATCTCTGTGGTCAAATGGGCTGACATTACCACTGTAGCGCACCCATATACTGACATTTATGTTAAATGCATTCAAACGGCCCTGATGGAGCAGACCATGGATGGCTAAAGAGAACAAAGCTGACAGGAGAGCCAGAGACAGACTACGGTTTACAAAATAAGGTTTGGAATACAAAAGTATAAAACATTACATGTTCCTTATAAATAAAAAATGGAAAAATGAAAAATACAAAAATGGAAATGCAAATCAAATCAGCACCAAAGTATCATGATAGTATCAAATTGGGTGATGGGTATATCATCCCAGCAGTACTGTACACTATGTGCCCAGCACCAATCAGTTCTTACAGACTAGCTGGTGAACATAGTGGAGCATTCAGCAGCTAAAGAGACAGATATGTTTCTCAGGAGTTGATAGAGACCAAAAATCAAGCTGTTTTCTAACATGAACTGAATTAAGTGTTTCATCTTTCTATTTATGGGTAAGAACTTGTTATCTTTGTTTCAGGGAAAATGCTGGTTCTTGACTATATTCTGGCAATGACGAGGTCTACAACTAGTGACAAGGTGGTGCTCGTCTCTAACTACACTCAAACACTGGACCTCTTTGAAAAGCTGTGCAGATCTAGAAGGTGATTTTTGGAAAACATTTTATAGTGTCTGTTTTATATGATTTGACAAAGTGAACAGCAACTCTTCTCTTGGTCTTTTACAGATACCTCTATGTTCGACTGGATGGCACGATGTCCATCAAGAAAAGGGCCAAGATTGTAGAAAAATTCAACAGTCCATCTGTGAGTCAGAAACTCTGTTTTAAACCACACTGTGAGATTTGAAAAACAGTTGAACAACTTCTGAATCCATCTCTTTCATAGAATCCAGAGTTCATCTTCATGCTGAGCAGCAAGGCAGGTGGATGCGGCCTGAATCTGATTGGTGCTAATCGCTTGGTGATGTTTGATCCTGACTGGAACCCAGCCAATGATGAGCAGGCGATGGCACGGGTGTGGAGAGACGGCCAGAGGAAGACCTGCTACATCTACAGACTGCTCTCTGTCAGTTCAACACAGCTCACAAGATGCACACATAACGTAGAGCAGATCATCACGGCTGCATAGGCGGGAAGTGTGTGAGATCTGGTCATTCTATATTAAATCATTAAAAAATGAGCTGATATTATCAAGAAGTTACAGCGTTGACATTAAGTCAAAGATGTCCGAGATAGATGCAGAGATATCTACTGAATTGAACTTGCTCACCAGCTAGCCCCCGCCTGTCTTGTCTTGCAAATCCACTCACGTACGTCGAGAGGCAGTAGCGAGTCACTGTAGCATCAAGTCTGCTCTCAGTCCATCATGAGAGGATGAAGTAGAGCTGCCCTGAGAGCTTGGCTCTAACGTTGAAGGTACAGGGTCCATGTATGTTCTGATAGTTTGTTTACTGGATTAAATCCAAACTGGCAGAAACAAGAAAATGATTTGTATATTTGCATCCAACTCCCCATCACCAGGAGAATTGTTTTCTTGAGTGAGAGTGGGCGGCGGCTCCGGTACAGTGTGTTGGGAGTCTGAATTCAAGCTAAGTGCTAACTGAAGGTCTGTCTCTCAGTCTCCTCCCAGCAATGTAGTCTCCTGGTGGTGAGGAGGATAAAATGAAAATCAGAGTCGTTTTTTTCATTTCCACCACTTTGGATTTAATCCAAAAAACAAACATAATGTTGCAACATACACTGAGTGTACAGCTGGTTAGTGTCACGATAAACACACAGATGGTTAAGGTAAATTACAGGCCCACGCCACACATGGAGAATATAAGATAACATTGTTATTTTGACCGGCTCTCAGAGTTTCAGCAGTTTATTTGAATTTTGTGTATTCTTGCCCTGTTGTTAGTCAGTATTAGTAGACTTTTTTTAAATAACTTACGACTGTAAATTTAGTGTGTATGGACCCAATGTAGAGGTGAAGTACTGCCCCCTATTTTTCAGGAGCAGGTGTCTAGGTATTACACATTCCACCATTAATGTCCATTTTAGGTTTTAAAGAAACAGTGTGTGGGATTTTGGGGGGCTCTATTAGCTGAAATATAATATTCATTGTCAGTTTTTGTGTGTATGATCACCTGAAAGTAAGAGTGGTTGTGTTTTTGTTCACTTAGAACGAGCCCTTCATATCTACATAGGGAGCCGGTCCTCTTTATGGAGTCTGCCATGTTGCTCCTCCATGTCTCTACAGTAGCCCAGAATGGACCAATTAAACACTGGCTCTAGAGAGAAACTTTTGCATTTATGTTACTTGAAGGCCACCATAGTTCTCTGACACACTAAGAAAAAGAAGAGTGAGCGGATGGATGTTCAGTTGGTTGTAATCTGCAACCTCACCACTAGATGCCACTAAAACCTACACACTGGTCCTCTTAGTTATATGCAGCAGTATTATCACATACATAAATTACTTTTTTTCTATTTATATAACTGTTAACAAAGTTAAAAGTTCAAGATCTCATAATCGAGCTGCAGACAGCTAATTTATAACGTTTGACTTTGACTCTGTTTGTGTGCTGACAGACGGGTACGATCGAGGAGAAGATCCTGCAGAGGCAGGCCCACAAGAAAGCCCTGAGCAGCTGTGTGGTGGACGAGGAGCAGGACGTGGAGCGTCATTTCTCACTGGGCGAGCTCCGAGAGCTCTTCACCCTCAATGAGGAGACCACCAGCGACACACATGACAGGTAAACTGTACTGAAACCTGAATCATACAAAATGTGATTCAACATACTATCACATATCATTGATGGATGACCCTGACTGACTCATAGTTTAATTTTGTTAAGTAAGTAAATTTAGATTAAAAGTCATATTCCAGCTTGCTATAAAAACAAGTGTAGGCTGGTGTGGCGTCTTAAAAGCACACACCTAATCACATGTCCTTTTATGGTTTATGCATCATTTTTGTGCGTGACCATTGTTTCTACATCTGGACCCCAATGGTATTCATTTCATTATACATAATGCATGATCTTTTTTATTTTTTACATTTGAAAATAAAAAAAGATGTTTATTAAGCAGGAGTAAAGACTCATTGAGATTAAAAATCTCTTTTTCAAGAGTGTCTTGGCCAAGCAGCACAGCTACACAGTTGCAGATTTAAAACAAACAGAGTTTATAACAAAGATCAAGTTATAGAATCACAAGGTATTGAAAAAACATTCATCAGCATTCAAAACATCTACAGCCAGATGTGTTTGGTTCCCAAGTCTTTTAGAAGCACTTTAAAGACACTCAGTGAAACCAGCTCTCAAAGTTTCAGGTCATGTTGTAACTGATACCAAAAAGAGGAAACAGCATACTTCAGTACAGACTTTGGGGACAATTAATAGGAGCAAAGACAGTAACTTCCCATAATTTTTGAAGGATGTAGGTCCATAGGTATGATGTAAGCTGACCAACAATAACCATATAAATAAGAATACTCCAGTGGTTCACTCTACAGGTGGACAAGGCAGACCATCCTGCCCGAGCATACAAAGAGCAGTGGTGCGTGAGGGCTTTAAAATTTATAATAAATCTGTGTTCCATGGAAGGCAGTATCCAGCGTGTTTAGTCTTTGAGAAGATTCATGCATGTATATAAGGTCGTTGTAGTCCAGCACAGACATTAAGGTGGCAGCAACCTGACCCAGTCTGTTTTTGTCCACGAATGAAAAGCAAGAGTTTCAACCCAGTTTTTTCACCATCTGCTGAGTGTGAAGTTTAAAAGACAGAATATTCCAAGATACTTGTAATGAGATGCAGACTCAGACTCAGACCCATGAAAAGTGGTGATAGATGGGAGATTCAGTGGCTTAGATTTTGCATTTAAAAAACGCATGAATTTTGTTTTGTCAGCGTTTAATACAGGTTTTAAGCCACACAGGGTGCATTGTACAGTATTAAAAGCAAGTTCTAGCTGACAGAGAGCCTGGTCATAATGGATGGAATGCATTTGGTGTTGTTAGGTTTCGCTGTCGCCGCTGTGTGAATGGCAGGGAGGTTCGGCCTCCTGCAGATGACTCTGACTGTACCAGTGACCTTTCCCAGTGGAACCACTGCTTCGACAAAAAGGGCCTGAGGGACCAAGTGTTGAAAGCCTCCTGGGAGGCTGCCGTCTCTTTTGTCTTCCACCAGCGCTCTCACAAGGACCAGAAGGGTGTCGTATAGTAAGAGGAACTCAACAGACTTTCCATCATACATGTACTGTGTATCCTGATATTTATTTGTTATGCAGTTAAACTGAAAAAAGTAAAGGAGAATGATTGCTGATCTATCTAGCATGAATGCAGTCACATAAATAACTACACTTAACAGGATTGGGGCAAAACATGTTGACACCGGTAATGGATTTGAGACCGTATACGTAACCCATATACAGTACGTCGAACTGTGATGCAGTGTGCCCAGCTCTCTGCTGTGTGGAGGCAGACGGGAACCGTCGTCTTCATCTCATCTTCTGACTCACCACTGATTGTAAGATGTTTGATGGTTAGTTTCCCCATCTGAAAGCAGCGGTAGAGATATGTACATTTCACACAATGCAGTACATTCAAGTATGTCATAGTAGCGACTGGTGGAGCCCATGTCAAGTGTGGTAGGGATTTTCAGTCATTGCTACTGCATAAGTTCATCCAACATAGATCATTCAACAATATAAATACTACAAAACAATTCTACCATAACTGATGGGCAGCAGCTGTCAGCTGTAGAGTTTGTGTCTCGATCCTCGCCTCCTCCTGTCAACATGTCGAAGTGCCCTTGAGCAATACAGCCCAAGTCTGCAAAATTGTAAAGCATGTTGTCTGTCAAATACCTATTTAAGTACAGCTCGGTTTATCATTGTCATCAGTGTTTCAATAAAAACTTGAAATGATCTACTGAATTCATCCATCAAATGGGAAACAGCCCATATTCCTTTTTATACTTTTTTTTTAATATACTTGTTGTTCCACAGTGTACTGTGTGGTGTAAAATTTAGTTTGTATAATAAGTTTGAATAAAGGAGAACATGCTGGTGGAAATCTGATTCACAGGCAATTTCCATAATTCATAATCACATCTCAATAAAACATCAGTTCCTCCCATTTTTAAAAAATATTGCATCAGTGATGCTAAACCAAAGGGAATCTTTGTGCACAGCAAAAGAATGTAGCCTTTTTAATTTTATAACATTCATAACAGAAACCTAAGGCATTTCTCTTAGACACTCTTAGCCATGTCAGCTCTCCTAATATAGCATTTGTTCCTCCGAATGAAACTGAAATTCATATGTTTATTAACGGAGTAATTTTTTCCTGATATTTCTAATGAAAAAGTGGGATAAATAGCTCTTGATAAAGGGATTGAACAGCCTTGTAATGTTTTTGAATGTTTTTCAAAAATTTTATTTACAACTGTCAATTTTCACAAAAAAATGAGCATACAAATACAAATATGGATAGAAACAAATGAAAGATGACCAGGTCAATTCAGTGACCTGATAAGATAAGATAAGATTGAACTTTATTCATCCCGAAGAAATTGTTGTGCCATAGATCGCTCAGTATTTACAAAAAGTACAAAACACAACATCTCTCTGATTGGATTTAATGCTTGTCTATCAACTGGTTGGTATTAATATACCATTCAAACAACAAAGAGTTTAACCAGGGAAGACTGAGAAGCAATTTCAGGTTATAAACTTAGACGTGGTCTAATTCAGGTTTAGAAGTTGAGGATGGATTCCTTAATTCTTCCTGTGTCTAATATGACAAGTTTGTAACTGATCTTGGTTATTAGTTGACTATGAATTGGTTCATTAGTCTAGTCATCAAAATCTTTCTCTTCTGAAGATATATCTATACATCACCCTCGCTGAGTAGATGGTAGATGGGAGGTTGTGCTGTCTAGAGCAGAGTGACAGCAGCTTCTGTCTGGAACATGGAAATTTGGATCTTCTGGATCCAACGATGCGACCCGGATGGAGTCGTTTCTCTCCCTCAGTGGCTCTCTTTGGTGTCCTCGGGCACCCTCGTTTTTGGATGGCTGGCATGTCACATCGGTGCATTCGTCCTTCTCTGTCTCTCTGTCTGGCGCAGCATCTCTGTGCCATTTCTTCAGGTGTGAGGTGTTGGACCTGAGTCCTCAGGATGGAAAGCCTGTGTCCTTGGGGTTCTCTTTCTCGACCCCCCTTTAATCAACTTCCGCTTCAACTATTTCTTCCGTACTTTTTTTGGACTTTAACTACTCCTGCTTACTTTAAGCTACAGAGACCGTTCAACTATCAAAATGTTCAGCTCATTAAGGACATTAGTGCTATGACTTTTCTTCTTTCAACTATTTATACTTTTTAAAATA
Source organism: Pterois miles (assembly GCA_947000775.1). NCBI lineage: Eukaryota > Metazoa > Chordata > Actinopteri > Perciformes > Scorpaenidae > Pterois > Pterois miles. Next base: position 2,312,114 of record CAMQGK010000005.1, on the reverse strand, counting down.
TTAAGCTTTTTTCAGATTTTTTTTACTATGTAATCCAATGGAGAAAATCTTCAAATCCTCTTAAACTTACACCACTTTGAAGTACTACCGCTTCCGCATACTTCTCAGACACCATTTAAAACCTTTAAACTGGTTACAAGACTTTTAAGACTATTAAGCTATGTTTCCACGTTTTGATATCTTTTACAGTTTTTCCACAATCACAGATTAAGTTTTATGCCTTTTTCAGACTTTTTCTGAGTTTATAATGGGTGTGTATTGTGTGGAATGATTAGAGCTTGAGCGTGTGACATCACAGCTAGAGTGGAGCTGATCTTTTGAAAATTTCCCAAACAAATTGCTCATACGTCCACGATTTTCATACTTACACATTTAGTTATAGATGCCTGGAAGCAACAGCAACTCCAGTGTTCGCCCTCATAGAGGTCCATTTTAATTTTGGCACAAGTTTTTGAATCAGAGCAAAAGTTACCACTTTTTGAAACTGCTCCCATGGACACATTTTTGACACTACATGCACAAATTTGCCCATGGTGTGGTAGCCAGTCATCCAGGGTCTCTTTGTTCTCGTCCTCATCATCAGTGGAGAGCGGGCAGACCTCACTGTCTTCAAACTAAAAGACACTCATTCAAATCAGTGTCAATGCAGCAGAGAGGATCCTGCAGATAACCTTTTTTTCCAGAGCCTATTTATAGTTGCCACGTCTATATATTCATTCACCACCACGCGTCTCATCAGGTCTTGCTGGCTTTAATATGAGCGGTTAAAAGCTGAGTAACTAGAATGAAGAGGTAGGAGGAGATCAAACAGCCTTGGATAATCCCTAGTTTGACATCAAAACATGGAGTTGTGCCAGAGTTTAGTTTAATAATTATTGCAATTGGCATATAGAGTTCGAATAGCTGTACAAAAATAATGCCCAAACCCAAATTTGTCTAGTGATTTAGACATAAGATTGTGTTCAGCTGAATCAAACGCTTTGTGACTGGTGTGAGATGCAGGCTGCCGACGTCAGAGGCAGAGCGACGTTGTTGACGCTAACGTCACCAGCCTGCGCCTCTCACTCAGACATTACCATCGCTCTCTCTGTCCATCGGTGATTACCATGGGCATTTTACCCATGAACGGCAAAGGCTGTTCAACTCCAGCGACGACGTTAATTTGATGCGCACACGGTGGTACACAATGTGCGACACTGCTCGAAAAACACGCCAAACAAATCCAACGGAGTTCTGTCTGAAGGAGATTTGTTTCCAGGCTGTGAGGAAACACTTCGCTGCTCTGGACAGTGAGGCTGTTCTTGGTAAGTTATGTTCCTGTAAGTGCTAAATGCGACATAGAGCATTATTGTGGCAGCAAACTGAGTAAAGACACCTGTATAGTGTAATGTCTACTTGAGCAGAGATGCAAGTCTCTCCCTCTGTGTGTGTTGTATTCAGCGCTTCTCCATGCTTTGTTGACATAACCGGGCGGCTGTTAGCACTGTTAGGTTCGAGCTGCTAATCCTATATTTAGCTCCCTTTACTTAGCTTATAAAAAAAGAATAGCTAACAGAATAGGGAGTTAACTGTTACCGTTATGCTAGTAGAAGTTAGCTAGTTAGTGTGATATTAAAATGATTAACATTTAGCCTGTTAACTAATCATACTTGTAAACATAACATATTGACACAGTGACTGATCTACATAGGGGAAATAATAAAGACACGTGACAACAGGCTATTTTGTGAACATGTGCCTATGACAACAAACATAACTACACCACCAGTTATCACTTCTTGAAACCTTGTGAATTTGGAGACCTCGTCAGGGATTTCTCGTGATGAAAGATGTTGTAGTCTGTGACCATAGACTGTATCTATAGGGTACATGGATGACACGTTTACACTTCCACTCACTGTACAGAAGTGAAGCTAAAATATCCCTGATACGGGAGCTGCCATGAGATTTTGACATTATTTGGAGCCCGAGTCTGTGCAGTCGGTATCGACATCCTGCCCATGCACTCACCTGAGCCAATCAAGCATGGCTGCAACTTGGTAGTGTGAGCCACCTAGCTGCTACATTAGCAGCACGGCAGCTGTTTGGCTAGAAGGGCCCAGCAGCTAACCATAATATCTCTACAACTACATTTATGATCAATGGATCAATTATGGAAAGTTAAAATTACATCTCCTCTCTCGTTCAGTTCCTGAGTCTCTTGCTGCACGACTACCTCACTAAGAGTAGCTGTCATTCACAGCTGTCAATTATGATGTTTCACCCAAAAAGTTAAAAGAAAAAAATAACACTTTACTTGAACATACATCAGCATGATAACAACTACCTAAAATGACAATCTTTGTGAAAAACTTCTGATGCATGTTTTGACATTTTAGTTTGGACCATGTCCCATCCACTAACATGAAGGGGGCGGGAGATGATACTGCAACCAGCCACCAGGGGGTGTTTGGGGTGTTTTGGCTTCAGTTTTGGGGAGCTGTCATGTCATCCATCTTTATATACCATTTATGTGTGTGACCCCCTGATGCCGGCCAGTCATGTAGTGTGAAAACCACAACGACTTCAAGACTGCGGATTACAAGACAACAAGTTGTGTAGTGTGAACAATACAGCGATCTGATGCCAAAACTTATGCAGTGCAAACTTTGCTTAAGTTACTTCACAGGTCACTGACTGGTCTCTCATATGGATTATTGTGGGCCCTCAGATTTCTGCAATGTGAAAAACATGGATGTAATCGCGGAATCTGATTGCATAAATGGAATCACCTGTAAAATGCGGAATAGTGTGGAATTTGCCAAAATGTGAAAACTGTGCCGCTGTATTTTGGTTTAATTTATGGGCACACTGTCTCTTTTCTCTTCTGTGTTTCACCAACAGCGAGTTCAGCTGCTGTTCACACACACACACACATACTGTCATGCCCAAGAGGCCCTCTCAGATGACTAGCGTAATTCACACTACACAACTTTAGCCCTGATTTTCCACTTGCCAACAGTTTTTGGAGCTTTGCAACAAATAAGCTCCACATCAGAGGCAAATTAGCATTGGCTCAGCTTGCTGCTTAGCGATGTAAGCCAAGAGGCTCGCTGATGCGTCACGTAGCGGGTAAATTTCTGACCTGTCAGGGAGCTACAGACCATGAGAGCACAAGACACGGGTTGAGGGCAAACCTAGGGGAGGGGTCACCTCATACAAAAAGCTGAGGAATTCAACACTAGTAGCTAAATTCAGAGGACTTAATTTTACAAAAGGATGGAAAGTTTTGTTTTATAGCTGTATTGAAGCACTTTCGTTGATAAAAACGAGAAACAGAATTTGGGAAAAAATAAAATGGAATCTGGGAAAAAATTAAACAGATTTTATAGGACCCTAAGATTCTTGGCAATTCCAGTGCTCTTTGGAAGATATTTCTTAGCTATCGTGATTTTTATGCCTCCGTGCCAGCGACAGCCTTGGCCTGAGGCATTATGTTTTTGGGTTGGCCATCTATCCGTCCGTCCATACGTACATACCATTCTCATGAATGCAATAACTCAGGAACACTTGGAGGGAATTTCTTCACATTTGACAAAGTCTCTACTTGGATTCAAGGATGAAATGATTCGATTCAAATGTCTAATAGGATAAAATGAAGTGTTGATATTTTGGAAAGACATGGATCTAAACTTCAACTTGGGTGGTGGAGGAACAACTGTGTTTCTAGTTTGTTTGTTTTGGCTTTCACTACTGGTTGGGGAGTTGGTGTCTACTGTTGGAATGTCCTAACATTAACCAATCCGTCACAATGCAGATCTTCCAACGCCTCTCATTAAGGATCTTCTTCCTCATCTTACTGTATGTCAGCTGGATGAGCTCCAGCCTGCCCTAAACCAAAGAGGTAAGAACTGTAGTTTTGTGTTTATTCTTTGTTCTTAGAGAGAGAGAATACCTTTGTTTTGATCCAAGGAATTCATGATTAAGTTTCCATTTGTCATTTTTTGTTTGTCTTGTCTCAGGGATATCAACTCTCTCTGAGTGGATTGGAGTCCTACAGGATATATGTGGACCTAACCATGTAGGTGCAATGTCCTAATAATGAGCAATCTCATACAGTAATATTTAGAACCCAAATGTAATATGTGTCCCGTGTTACATTTCAGGTAGCAGACTTCCACACAGAAGAAGAGGTCAAACACGAAGTTATGAGAAATCTTTTTACTCTTGTATTCTATGGCTTCTCAAACAATTTCGTCAACAGAAACATCACAAATTTAAACACCCCATCCTTCCTGTGGGCTGCAGCTAAATGTATCAAGCATTTTCTTCTCACTCTGCCAGTTGAAAGCTTAATAAGTGAGCGGCGGCCTCTTCTGAACCTCTTAGAGAAGCGCATTTGGAGTGTCACTATATCACAGTGCATTGATCCTTCAAAGAAGAAGACACAAACTGCGTTGTATGTCCTGCATCGCCTGCTAGACCACGGGGTGGCTAAAAAACTTGTGGTACATGCACAGTGTCCCATAATGCTGGCCTGGATCCTACAGGGCAGGGGATCCCAGTATGTGAACCCCGAGCTGAAGAAACTACTGCACAGTAATAAGGCAAGCTGTATTTCACAAGCGGCTTCAGCCGGTGCAGTCTGGGCCAGTTGCAGTTCAGGTGTTGGGACCGGGGCTCTGGAGGATCAGGAATATCAAGTCACTCCCTGCAAACGCTCAAAGTTGGATTCTGTGTCTGTGGAGGAGGAGGCGTCTGGAAAAGCAAACTTTCCTGTGGACCCACAGGTTCTCTGTCAAACCTACACTCCATGTGATGGTCCCTCAGCGAGGGCTTGTCCACAGGGAGAGATCCATTGTCTGGAGATCAGGCAGTGTCGGCTCGACTCCGTCAGAGTGCTGACCTCTGCCCTGCCCACGTTTTTCTGCCTTCGCTCTTTAACTCTTCACAGCTTTGGTAAGTTTGCTGATTAATGTGCCAGTAAGTCCAGGGGTAGTGATGGTATTGGTGCCATGCATCTTTGCCTCCACACTGCAACCTTAACAAACTGAAGTCTATGAATTTCCTCTACCACTGGTGACAGTTCACAATTAAAGGTGTCCTCTGTGTATCACTGAGGTGTTGAATATGGAGGACAGAACCTCTCAAAATTAAAACTAACTTAAATAAATAAATGGCATTAAATGTTGCAAAACAATATTAAAAATAAATGGGCTGCACGGTGGTGTAGTGGTTAGCGCTGTCGCCTCACAGCAAGAGGGTCGCAGGTTCGATTCCAGCTTGCGGCTCTTCTGTGTGGAGTTTGCATGTTCTCCCCGTGTAAGCGTGGGTTTTCTCCGGGTACTCCGGCTTCTTCCCACCATCCAAAGACATGCTGTTTAGGTTAATTGATGACTCTAAATTGCCCGTAGGTGTGGATGTGTGCGTGAATGGTTGTCTGTCTATATGTCGTCTGTCTCTATGTGCCCTGCGATGGCCCGCCCCGGGGGGCCCCCCCCCCCCCCCCCCCCCCCCCCGGCCCCGCCCCCCCCCCCCCCCCCCCCCCACGGGACACGGGTTGGACGGTGGGGGGGGGGGGGGGAAAAAAAAAAATATACCTATTTTTTTTTTTTTAATATTTAATATATATTTTTTTTTTTTTTTTTTTTTTTTTTTTTTCTTTTTTTTTTTTCCCCTTCTTTTTATTTTTTATTTTTGTATGTATTTTTAATACATTTTTAAATTAATCAGTGTATTTTTATATTACAAAAGCATCACCCCTTTCATTTCCCCCCTTATTTATTTCCCAAAACGTATTTAGTTATTTATTCTTTTCTTCTCACATTTTGTCTTAGATAAAAGAAAAAGATTAAAACAGAAATATCAATTCAGTCATATTCTATCAATAAATTAATGGTTACTTTTGTTTTTAATATTATTTGCTACATTTAATGATATACATATTTGTTTATCAAGTCATTTATTCATTTATTGATTTTGGCAGGTTCTGTCCCTCATAGTGGAATACTTAATTTTCCTCATACAATATTTGCAAAGCTGCAGTATTTTAAATCCAGGATGGTTTCCATTTATGTTTAGCAGCTTACAATCTTCTTCCTTGCTGCCTTTGCTGACGCATTGCTGCATAGCTTCCTGGTAATATTGACAAAAACAATTTTCTTGTTAATATTATCCCATTACAATAAGCTGACTGGAAATGTATCTGTTGTTCCCACAGCACTGATGAATTTTTTTTTTTTTTATTGACACAAACAACACTCATTCAGTTCCATTGTATTAGATTGGAAGCCAAATTCTTAGAGGACCGTCTTTCAAAATCTGGACGGATGAAACCAAGATTATTTCTATGGATGGAAACCACTATGGGCTGAGGAAATATGTTTGTTCACATGATGGATGAGCTGAACCTTTAACAACTTTAACATTATTTATGCAGAATTTGTATTACCAGTGCAACATTTGTGTTAAATAATGAAATTTAGATTTTTTTTTTACATTTCAGCAGCATCTTAAAAAGGGTAATGTGCCACTGCTTTGTGTAGTGTGATTTTGAATAGCAAAATCACACAACGCTTGCTTGTCATAAGCATTGCTACAGGAATGAGTCTTAAAACCCAGAAATAAGTTAGCATTTTAGCACTTCCAATTCCTTCGTCTGAAAGTTTTGAATTGGCTTTATTTAGATGCCTGAAATAAGGTCTGTGGTTAACACAAGCTGAAGAGATTTTAATGTTTGGTTATACGATATAAAATATGTCAGTGAATAACCCACTTGAGAATTGTGGAGCCTTTATCTGTCTTTAAAAAGGAGGTTGCCAACAAGTGGCTAAATGAGTACTTAACATCATCATGCTGAGTCATCGTTCTTTAAACAACAAAGTTTATACTGGTGTAGTGTAGATTGTTTATAACGTTAGCTTTTTACTTCTGGAGATTGCATTCACACTTCAGAAATCATAAAAGTGGTGTTCATTTGTGGAGATTATCTTTCTGAATAAAACATGTAACTCTCATAACCGTTTGTTTGCCACAGAGCTTATTTTCTTGTAACAGGAAAGACCTGCGAGAGCAGGTCCAGAGATTTTAACTTTCTGTAATAATTCAAAACCCAGTGAAAAGATCCCGTTGGCTTTTTAACGAGGGAACCCAGGGAGATGCTAACTTCCTGGTTGGCCCACAAAAACATGTCATCCCTGGAGCGCTCTATACTTTGAACACTAATTCAAATACCCTGTAGGACACAGAACTAAATCATGGAAGCCCTTCATATTTTTTTTTTTTTGCTGTATGCTGAAATAATCTCAACAAAGAATGAAATGCAAATTGGAACAGTCAAGAGGGGAATGAAGGGGTCGGGGGAGGCTGTGTTGAAGTGTATGGATCTGTAGACAAGATTGCTGTGTTGAATCCATATAATCAGCTGACAGAACTGAAATAGAGGATTATTTCACCTTCACAGAATAGATACACTTAAACATTTGTTGTGGTGTGCAGGAGTCATTCGTTTTTCTGTTTGTTTGAGCAGCGATCCTCACAGACACGGTGGTGTTGAGCCTGGCCAGAGCCCTGAAGCAGTTGACTCAGAGCTCCCGCAGCTCTCTCACCGAACTGAGCATCAGCGTGCTGCCATACATCAGTCTTGTGGAAGTCCTGCTAGACGCAAGCCCCAATGTGACGTCCCTGTACGTGGATATAGAGACCATGATGTGGGGACCGCTCTTCTTACCGCACCATCCCAGGACTACTGAGTTGGAGGACATGTCTGCAAAAAAAGGTGCAGTGAAGCTCCTGTCAAAGGCAGTAACACTTCAAGTGAGCAGGATCGAACGTGCATTATAACTGTTGAAACACGAGTGCTGAACCAGTCCAGTGTTGAGCAATAAATCCTGTAGTGGTTAGGAGGAGAGTAACCTTGGTCTTACAGAATTCACCCTATTCACAAAGCGGCCATTTTGCTCTTACAGGGTGGGAATCTCTGGACACCAGTCAGACCACTATATGCATATGGTGAAGTGGTTCAAAATACTTGACTTGTGTACTCAAGTGTTGAAACAATCAAATGGGGGCAAATAAGTCTGTAAAGATCCCCAAACGAATCCAAACAAAGAGATACAGGAATTGGATTGAAGATTACTGTACATCCACAATGTTGAAGGAAAGACCACCAGTACTCAGCGTGTTGCTATTTAACATTCGTTAAGTTTGGAACCAGCTAACTTGCTAGCTAAAGTTGTCAGAAAGAAACAATGGCTTAGCTTGCAGTGTCGATGTTATGATACATGGTGTCTTCAAATGGGGTCGTATTCATGAGTTGGTCCCATATGAAAGCCCCCCTCGTGTCATATTCGAGTTCACAACTTTTGACGTGTTTGTTGACATTTGTTTTTGTTTTTCTTGGTAATTTTAGAATCTGTCTGAGGAAAATCTTGATATTCTCAACAACCTCATCTTTCTTATCTGTCATTATGTCTTTACATTTCCTGTATTATGTTACCCACTTGCTAGCTTGCTAAATTGTTAGCTTCTGTGGCTTCTAGACACGGACAGTAACATTAATGTTGCCATTGCTTAGCAGGGGTGTTCTTCACAACTTAACCATTTGAACGCCACGCATATCGTGTACACGACTTCCCATCTCGCAAACACGATAACGACGACACGATGACCCCGTTTCAAGGCACCATAATATTTTGTCAGAGGAAATATCACCTGTAGGCCTATTAGCAAATGTTGGCTAACACTAAGTGCCAATGTCGGCTTACGTGAAGCGCTAACGTTAGCTAGCATGAAGCCCTAACGTTAGCTAGCATTATGCGTTCGTGTGTCAGCTAAATTAGCAAGTCTGGCATTTTGTATCATCTTCATTTTGGTTGCAGTCAAATTTGAGGGTAGCAGCACTATCACAGTCAGAGCAAAGTCACAAATTCACCTGGCAGAAAAATCCATAATGCTAGGCTAATGTTAGCGTTAGCCTGCTAGCTGACTAGCTACCTAACAAGTTAGCTACCAACTTAATTTAGCTAATGTTAAATAGCAACATTCTGGACCTTGTGGATGTAGCCATAGCTAGAGTATATCAGCCTGACTAGTTTCCAGAAGATTCCTTTCCACCCTGAATGTGACGTAGGAGCAAAATGGCTGCTATGTGACTGTGGTGAATGGTTTAAACAAGGGGTGGGACAGTTCATAGAATTCACGGTCCGGTTCTGTTCGGTTTGGGGGTCACGGTTTTCAGTTCGGTACATTTATGGTACAGTAAGGAGGCCAATTTCCAACTTCATTTTAAACATGCATTTCATTTATTTGGCAAAATAAGTCAACAACTGTGTCTTCACCACAGTAGACTAACATAAGGAACAAAACACTTTCACATCTTATGGCTGGACTTCTGATCTAAAAGAAAAGTGCCACTGTGTTATTTAAAAAGAATTAACAAATAACAAATCATCAACAAAAAGGTCAGCATCAGGTCAGCCAGCATTAGAGCTTTTTAAACAACAGTAACATAAACTAGGCCAGCATCATATGAGGAAAATCTCCCATGTGCAATAACACTGCTCAATATTGTAATGATGATATGACTTGTGATAAACAAATATTGAAATGTGCATATTAGCTGTAGTTATATCAGCCTGGTTGTTTTTAAAGTCAGAACCAGATTAGAATTGAATATTTTAAATAAAACTAGGATACATGTTTCTAGAGCAGCAACAGTAATGTTTACAGCAGCAAAGTCACCATAGAAACTCATTAATATCTCACTGGAAATTGTCTGACATGTTAATGAAATAAATCATATTCCTGAGTGATGTTTATAAAGACTGAAGGACACAAACATCAGACAGCATCAGTTCTTCCTCCTGTCCTCTGTCCTCTGCTGATGAGTTTACTACTAAGATACATGACAAAATAAAGTCAGACTACAGAGCCTACTGCCAGCTTTAGTTTCAGCTTGTGTGGCCGAGGGTTACGTTGCTGCTAAACTTTATGAGGAGAAAATATTGATAACATGGAGGCACATAGTTCAGACCCTCGTCAATATCACAGCTTCACTGCTACTGTTCCTCCCTTCACAATCAACTCCCCAAAACAACCACTGAACACAGCTGACTAGGAGGAACTAAAGTCATTTACTTGCATGTTTTCTATTCGCTGTTAGCCGGTGAGCTAACATGCGGTGGCGAGTTAATAGCTGTGGTAGTGTGAACACAATGGCAATGATTGAGAGACATGCACAGTAAAATCTGGTCCGCCCTCACCGAAATTGAGCTAATCGCAATTCAGTTACACTGCGCATGTGTGATCCCCCATGCTCCTGACCACCTGTGTCCTAGCCTCTTTCCATAGTCCTTGATTTCTAGTGTGACAATAAACAACAAAAAGTACACAATCGGCATCATAACCTATTTACTTTTAGCAAATATGATGGTTATTTTAATAAAATGGTCACTTTATCCTGACAGTAGTGCACAAAACAGAAAAAAGTCATGTTCCTCTGTCCTGCTGTGCTCATAATGGGGGTTCACAGCGCCGAAGGAAAACAACCAATCACAGCCAAGGAGTCTCTAAGCAGCTGTCAATCACTGCTCATGAAACTCATGAATTCCGATCAAACTGTCAAACTTGCTGATCAAATATTTATCAGGATTCTATTACTGTAATGACTGTTTCTCTCCTCAAGTGTCTTCAGCGTTTTTGCTTGAAAAATTACTGAAATGACTCATTGATGATGGAAATAGTTGTCACTGTCTTCGGTTGATCATCTCAAAGTTTCACAGATTTCATTGTTTCTGCTCTAAATAAGATTGTGCTCACCTGAGATCTGGGAACATGGTGACACCACTGAAAATAAGTCTGATTTATTTTGTCTGTCTGCTAACCTCCAGCAGAGCTGCCCCTGGTGAAGCTGATGGTCAAAGTAGCTGAGCTCCAAACAGATCTGCGCTACGTCACATCTGTGCTGAGACGCTCTCCACATCTCACCTCACTTCACCTAGCTGGGATGAGATTACGGACTGGCTCCTCTCAAAGCCAACTCCTTACCACTCTCTCAGGTGAGGTCATGTCACTCAGGGCGATACTGTTGGCAATATTTGAGAATTTAAAAAATCTTAAAACAATACATCAGCCAGTTGTATTTTTTTTGTTTGACAGAAATGCATAAGAAAAACAATTTTGATACAGATTTTGTTTCTGTGACCTGTTCTCTCTGGAAGACAAACTAAGCATTTTTGTACTAGTTGTTTCTCATCAGCTGCCATAAACACAGATACATCCATCCATCCATCGTCAACCGCTTATCCCGTTAGGGGTCGCGGGGGGGCTGGAGCCGATCCCAGCTGCCATAGGGCGAAGGCGGGGTTCACCCTGGACAGGTCGCCAGTCCATCGCAGGGCACATAGAGACAGACAACATATAGACAGACAACCATTCACGCTCACATCCACACCTACGGGCAATTTAGAGTCATCAATTAACCTAAACAGCATGTCTTTGGATGGTGGGAGGAAGCCGGAGTACCCGGAGAAAACCCACGCTTACACGGGGAGAACATGCAAACTCCACACAGAAGAGCCGCAAGCTGGAATCGAACCTGCGACCCTCTTGCTGTGAGGCGACAGCGCTAACCACTACACCACCGTGCAGCCCACACAGATACATAATAATGATAATAATATTAATAATATTATTAATAATAATAACTTAATTTATGTAGAACTTTCAAAAAACAAGTTACAAAATGCTTTACAAAGGCATAAAGAGCAACACAAATTTATAGTAAAAATGACAAGCAAGGTATGAAGTACAAAAACACAATAAGAAGAAGCAGAATAATAGCAGAAAAATAACTGATTAAGAAAAAGTGAAAAGGTGTGATTTTGAAAGAGAGCTAGCCTGCCTGATCTCCTCCGGCAGGTCATTCTAGAGTCGTAGGGCCCGGACTCCAAAGGCTCTGTTTATCTACCATTCACCTTGGTAAATAGCAGGTAAACAGTGTTTTTCTAGTCTTCTGACCACTCAAAGCGCTTTACACTACATGTTAGCATTAACCCATTCATACACTGATGGCAGAGGCTGGCAACTTTGCCCATCAGGATCTAATCTAAATACTCATTCATCTCATTCACACTATACCTTCGGGAGCAATTTGGGGATAAGTGTCTTGCTCAAGGACAACATTGACATGTCACCGGAGCAGCCGGGGATCGAACCACGACCTTCCGATTAGTGGTCACAGCCGCCCTCACCTTGACCTAGGGATCTAAATCTAACTAAAAGACCTGCCGGAGGATCTCAGGCTGCACTCAGGCTCATAAGGGTTTAGCCAGTCAGTGATATGATTAGGGGCCAACTCCATCCATGCTCTGAAAGTAATCATTAAAAGCACTGCTATAGCTCACCTGGTAGAGCAGGCGTCCCGTGTACCAAGGCTGAGTCCATACTGCAGTGGCCCAGAGCTGCATGTCAGAGGTTGTTGTGTTGGGTGAGACAGGAATACAGTGAGTTACAGTACTCTTAACAGGATTTATTGAAAGCATGGATGACCCTTTCTGGGAAAAAAATTCAACCATGATAAATTATTTCAGAATTTTTTCCACTTTTCATGTGACCTATAACCTGTACAATTCAACTGAAAAACACACTCTTTTAGAGGAAAAAATGAACATAAAATACTAAAATAATGTGTGCGCACCCTTTTATAATTGGTGATGTGGCTGTGTTCAGAATTAACTAATCACATTCAAACTCATGTTAAATGGTAGTCAGTACACATCTGCCATCAATTAAAGTGACTGATTAACCCCAAATAAAGTTCAGCTGTTCTAGTCGGATTATCTTGACATCTTACAGCAAAAACCATGGGCTGCAAAGAGCTTACAAAGCATCAGAGGGATCTCATTGCTGAAAAATATCAGTCAGGAGAAGGGTGACTTTCCAAGGCATTAGATCTACCATGGAACACAGTGAAGACAGTCATCAACAAGTAGAGAAAATATGGCACAACAGTGACATTACCAAGAGCTGGACGTCCCTCCAAAATTGATTGTAAAGATGAGAAGGAAACTGGTCAGGGTAGGCTTAAAGAGGCCTACAGCAAACATTAAAGGAGCTGCAGAAATTTGTGACAGGTACTGGTTGTGTTCTACATGTGACAACAATCTCCCATATTCTTCATATGGGAGATTATGGAAAGAACAGCATACCCACAGTGAAGCATGGTGGGGGGGTCGGCATCATGCTTAGTCAGCACCTTTAGTCGAGGTGGAGGGAATTACAAACACTTCTAAATAATGTCAAATTTGGCACAAAACCTTCAGGCGTCTGCTAGAAAGCTGAAGATAAAGAGGAGTTTCACCCTTCAGCACGACAATGACCCAAAGCATACATCCAAATAAATAACAGAACGGCTTCACCAGAAGAAGGTCAAAGTTTTGGAATGGCCCAGTCAGAGCCTAGACCTGAATCCTATAGAAAATCTGTGTGGGGTGACCTGAGGGCTGTGAACAGGAGATGCCCTCACAGTCTGACAGATTTAGAGCGTCAAGATGATAGACTCCTATGCAAAAAGACTGAGTGCTGTAATAGAATCAAAAGGTGCTTCAACACAGTATTAGTTTAAGGGTGTGGATATTTATGCAACCAGGTTATTTCTACGTTTGTTATTTTTTTTTCCAAAGCTGTTTCAGTTTGTTTTTCAATTGAATTGTACAGGTTATAGATCACAGTAAAGGTTGTGTCACTATACACAAAACTTAATCTGAAGTGCTGTCATTACTAATGATTTATGGTCAACTTTTAGAGTCAAATGCTGTCTTGAGGAGTCTCAGCTTGGAGGACTTGCAGCTGTCTGATTGTCTCCCTGAGATCCTAAATCTACTGAGAGACTGCAAGTTGGAAGGTAAGATGAGAAACTCATGACTGCAGGAGAGAAATCTGTGTTTTTAGTCTTTTCCTAAATATAAACATGATCCAAGCAGCTACATGGAACATAAGAGCAAAGTAAATAGTTTTTCTTCCTCAAAGTGAAACAGTACTGGTGAAATGTTTTGTAGTGTGGTTGGTTTTAGCTTTAGCGTGGAGACTGTTTTGTGTCATTCAGCCAGATACAAGAAACAGACCAGCTTTTCTTGCTGGCATGATTTTAGCAAGTGTACATGATAGTCTGCAGCTCGGTGTAGTGAAGCAGGAGCAAAACTTTGAGTTAAATTAAAAGCTGCAGATGACATGACAGGCTCTTACTGCGTTTTCTGCAAGTCTTTTTCTGTTAAATGAGTGGGGCCTCCGGGTGCTGGTAACATGGAGGGAAGTTCAAAATTGTTCATTTGCTTATGCTACCCACACTGTTATGATATAAAGCTGTTTGAAAATCATCTTTTTAAGTGACTTTATTAATCTCCATCAGTGTTTCTTTACACACTGGGACATCTTGCACTGAATATATCGTGTTTTATCATTTGATCTTAAGAAACAAATCCCCGGCACTCACAGATTTCTTAGTTTATTCTGGGCAAACAAACAAACGTGCTTCACCACGTCATAATCAGCCCATCATTTGCTCTTTCCCTCTCTCTACCTCAGAGCTGAGGCTTAATGACTGCCGCCTTCTTGAAAAGTGGAGCAACAGGGAGGAGAGTTTGCAGCAGCTGGTGGCTGCTCTGAAGACGCTGCCTTCTCTCCACACACTCAGCCTGGCTCAGAATCGGCTGGGTAAGCACATCCTTCACATCTTTTCCCTAATACGGTTCAATCCAGGGACACATCAGAACCAATAATGACACCCAGCAATGTTAAGGCAGCTGTGGTTGCTACAATAAGGTATTGCTTTTACTGTTTCTGTCTTTATGACCATGTAAAGTGCCCTTGAGTAACTTTTTGTGTACAAATGTGCAATAAAATGTACAAAACAAAATGTAAAACATTTTTTGGGGGCTCTTTGTATTGAGATCATGACAGCAAATTTGTACCTTATGATCTCATTTTGCTTATATTTACTCATGTTAATCAGTGACTATGGTCCTGAGCTGGTAATTGATGATCATCAGATGAAAAATGATATATTACGGTACACTGTGGATTATGGGAGTGATTTGGGTTTTTTTCAAGTCTATCTTAACCAAACCGTTCTATGCCATATGTACAGAGCAGATTGCTGTGATTATCCCTCCGCTCCCCCATAGCACCACTCCACCGTAAAAGTAGAGTGTGCTACAGCCTCTTAAAGACAGTAATGTCTGAGGTCACAGAGGGTTTGATAAGTATTTTTTATGTGGCTGAGATGAAATTTAGGTGTGTTTGAGCATCCCTAAGAAGAGTCTAAAATCGCCCCTGGTGATCACAGCTTGTTTCTCTGCCAAAATATCAATTCATGCAGGTTTAAACAGTTAAGTGTGGAAAGGGATTAGTGGGTTAGTAGAAAATCTTTTTTTTTCCACAGTCTCAATTTTACTCCTTCTCGTCAGAATGGTGACTTTACTGTATGTGCTCTTGGTGTATCTCGAAATCATGAATTGTTTCAACGGTGTGAATTAAAACGACTGTCTGTGTCCACAGCCAAGAACGTGTGTGTGCTGGCAGAGCTGTTCTCGGGATCCTCACCAAGCTCGGTGAAACGACTGGACATCAGGTAAGAGCTGCAGGATGCTGCCTCAGGCTTCAACACTGGAATAGATATTAGCTGATGTTCCACTGGGCCAATATACAAGGGACATTTAAATCACACATCAGATCTTGATGAACGAATTTTTCAAGTTTACTGATTGTATAATACATATACTACATTGTATAATTTGTTGACAACAAAATGACAGAACAACGGTCAATGGAAACCTGGAGACTTGCGTGAATTTCATCAGGGTAACCCATAATGTGACTTAGTAGTGGGTTTGGCCCCCACGTGCCTGCATGCACTCCAGACAACATCTGGTCTGTTGTAGTATGTAGTATGTGGTGGTGTTGGATGCACCAAGACATAACATCCCATAAGTGCTCAATTGGATTAGGTCAGGGGAACATGAGGGCAATGGCATCAATACCTTTGTCATCCAGGAACTGCCCACATGAGGCCGGGCATCGTCCTGCACCAGGAGGAATGGTAAATGGACTTGCTTTTATATAGCCTTTATATATATAGCCCCCCCCCCGGAAGATCAGACCACAACCTGGTTCATCTCCAGCCTGTGTACAGACCCCTGGTACACAGAGAACCAGCCGTCTCCCGCACAGTGAGGACATGGTCCAAAGAAGCTGAGGAAGCTCTGCAGGACTTTTTCAGCACAACAGTGTGGGAGGAACTGTGGGACTCTCATGGGGAGGACATAGATGGACTGACGGGCTGCATCACGGACTACATAAACTTCTGTGTGGAAAACACCGTACCAACCAGGACGGTAAGGTGTTTCTCCAACAACAAACCCTGGATTAATCCTGATATAAAGGCCCTCCTTAAGGAGAAGAAGAGGGTCTTTAAATCAGGAAATAAGGAGGAGCTGAAGGCTGTTCAGAGGGCAGAGGGAGCTAAGGAGAAAAATCAGGGAGGGGAAGAACAGCTACAGGAGGAAGATGGAGGAGCAGCTGCAGCAGAACAACATCAGTGGAGTCTGGAAAGGCCTAAAAACCATCTCAGGCCACAAGAAGCCAGACTCCAAGGCTGTGGGAGACCTAAAGTGGGTGAATGATTTGAACCACTACCTTAACAGGTTCAATGAGTCACCTGCCCCTCCCCCAGCCCAGTCCACCCTGCTGCAACCCCCTTCATCTGCCACTTCAAGACAGTGCCCCTCCTCCTCCTTCACCACCTTCAGCTCAACAACAGCCCCCCCACTGACATCGACACCTACAGATCCACCTACGGCTCCAGCTCTACCCTCAGCAGACCCGTCCCACAGTCAACCCCCCTCTGCTCCACTACTCAGCCCTGACCCCCCACCAACCCCCTCCTCTGCCTCTGACACACAGCCCCCCTGCTCCAGTTTGTCCTTCACAACCCTTCAGGTGAAGAACCAGTTCAAGAGGATGAATGTAAGGAAGGCTACGGGTCCAGATGGCATCAGCTCCAGGCTCCTGAAGTCCTGCGCAGACCAGCTGTGTGGGACTTTTAGACACCTATTCAACCTGAGCCTGAAGCTGAGGAAGGTACCACAACTATGGAAGACATCCTGCGTGGTACCTGTGCCCAAGACCCCACACCCCAAGGACCCCAGCAGCTTCAGGCCGGTGGCACTAACATCCCACCTGATGAAGGCCCTGGAGCGCCTGGTCCTCCAACATCTCCGCCTTGTGGTGAGTCCATCCATGGACCCACTACAGTTTGCCTATCAACCTGGCATTGGGGTGGATGATGCCGTCATCTTCCTGTTGGACCGAGCTCTGTCTCACCTGGAGAAACCTGGCAGCACTGTGAGGATCATGTTCTTTGATTTCTCCAGTGCTTTCAACACCATCCAGCTGACACTTCTGAGGGACAAACTGGAGACTGCAGGGGTAGATAACCATCTAACATCTGGGATACTGGACTACCTCACAAACCGCCCACAGTATGTGAAGACACGGGACTTCACCTCAGACACGGTGGTCTGCAGTGTGGGGGCCCCGCAGGGAACGGTTCTGGCTCCGTTCCTCTTCACGCTCTACACTGCAGACTTCACTTACAACTCACCAACCTGTCACCTGCAGAAGTTCTCTGACGACTCTGCTATCGTCGGCCTCATCACTGATGGGGACGATGGGGAGGACAGAGAACTTTCCCAGGACTTCGTGGACTGGTGCCTGCGGAACCACCTCCAGATCAATGCAGGGAAAACTAAAGAGCTGGTGGTGGATTTCCGCAGGCAAACTCATCCCCCTCCAACACCGGTGAACATCCAGGGATCAGACATTGAGATGGTGACATCTTATAAATACCTGGGTGTTCACCTGAACAATAAACTGGAGTGGACAACAAATTCCTCTGCACTCCATAAAAAAGGTCAGAGCAGACTGTATCTGCTCAGGAGACTGAGGTCTTTTTGAGTGCAGGGGACACTTCTGAAAACATTTTATGACACCGTCGTGGCATCAGCCATATTTTATGGAGTGGTTTGCTGAGGCAGCAGCATCACGGCTGCAGACAGGAAGAGGCTGGATAAGATTATCAAAAGGGCCAGCTCTGTCCTGGGATGCTCTCTGGACTCAGTGCAGGTGGTGGGAGAGAGGAGGATGATGGCTAAGCTGTCATCCATGATGGAGAAGGACTCCCACCCCATGAGAGACACCATCAGAGCTCTGGAGAGCTCCTTCAGTGACAGGCTGCTACACCCTAAGTGTACGAAGGAGCGTTACAGAAGGTCCTTCCTGCCTGCAGCTGTTAGACTCCACAACCAGCACTGCTCCCAGTAAACCACAATCACAGTCACATTCACAACAAACTCACCGGTCATAAGTGCAATAAGAACTCATGCAATTATATCATCTGCTCAAATTATAGGAACTGGACAATTATTTATTTATTGATATGCTGGACATATTTTTGGCTTTACTTTCTATTATGGGTCTCTTAGGGGGTGCCTGGGCCGGGGCCCGTTCCCCCCCACTCAAAACAATTGAATTTTCTGGAGAGGCCATTTTCCCCTTTTCCCTCCCCCTCCCCCCCAACCCCCACCCCCCCCCCCCCCCGGCCCTTTTCTAGCACCCCCCTCCCCCCCCCCCTCTCCTTACTCTTTTTTTTTTGTTTTTTTCTTTTCCATGTTTAATTTATTCAAGTGTAAATTAAATTTCCCCACTTGGGACTATTAAAGGTTCTTCTTCTTCTTCTTCTTATTATATATTATTTTATTTTATCTGTATTAATACTGTTTTTCAAAATCTGTCCTTCTTGCTTTTGCACTATCCACTTTGCTGCTGTAACGTGTGAATTTCTCCACTGTGGGACCAATAAAGGAATATCTTATCTTATCTTATATATATTTCGCTGATGATGCTTGCCTTACTTAAGGGACATTTTGAATGCAGGACTTTTACTTGTAACTTCCTCTGCTGGTATTCAATGTATAGTGAGTTGATAATTTTTTTAACATTATAAGTTTAGAACTTTATTTCAATGTGCTGCCGTTTGTCCTGAACAGCTCCAACTTCATTCAGCCTGCTGATCTGATGGAGTTCGCTGAGAGACTGAGGACACATCATCCACCACACCGACTGACCCTTGACCTCAGGAAAAACCCAGGGGATCGAGACCCAGACACATGGAACGCTACACTGAAGAGGCTTCGTCCATTCTGCGATCTACTGATTGAAGGATGGAATTCCACTGACACAATGGCCGACCACATCAGCAATATGTGAACAGAGCTACGAGTGTCAAACGCTCCCTGTTGGAGTGAAAGGTGACTGTAAAAAGTTAGCACTTTATGTAAAGTTTGTAATTTTCTCTTTGACAGGAGAGTGACTGTGGTCAGTTTCAGTTCAGTTCAGACTGGTGCCGAGTCCAGATATTCCTTTATTGGTCCCACAGTGGAGAAATTCACAAAATAAATAACAAATACAGGCTTTTATTATGTTTTGAGTCTTTTCTTGAATATATAAAACCACACAAGCAGCATGAGACACTTCTCTACTGTCACATTTGATGCAGTAATGTTCAGTCATATTTTCACGTCTAAACACACTTCCTTTCTGTCTAAATTGCGATCTATAGTGCACTATGGAAGTATGTGTGTGTATGTCCCGTACTGAGCTTTGGGGTTGAAATCAGAGAGGTGGATAAAGCTGTAGTTTTTCAAGTTCTTATATAAGGGATCATGACAGATGAGGTGACCATTATCAGAAAGAATAATGGACAATGGTTAGCTCTGCGAAATCCGTTAATTCCTGATTATAGACAAGGGCATTATCCCACTTAAATCATGGTCACTTGCCAAAGATATTCCCATCCCACAAGGTTCTTGTGCAATTGAAATCTTCACTGTTCCAGTAAATAGGACAAACCTCAGCTACCATTTGGTAAATGGAGGTTTTTCTACTCTGCTCAGCTAATAGAATCCTTTGGCTCAATTATGAGCCAGAAAGCTAACGTTATGCTAGCAAGCTTCAAAGTCAATAACATTGGGTATGGTTGAAAAACAGTAAATATTATTTGACAGTATGTTTAAGAGCAAGACTAGCTAGCTATCCAGCCATGTCAGTGTCCTGAAATCAATGAAATCTTGATTAGCATAATGCTAATGCTATGCTAGGAAGATTCAAAGTCAATAACATTGGGTATGGTTGAAAAACAGTAAATATTATTTGACAGTATGTTTAAGAGCAAGACTAGCTAGCTATCCAGCCATGTCAGTGTCCTGAAATCAATGAAATCTTGATTAGCATAATGCTAATGCTATGCTAGGAAGATTCAAAGTCAATAACATTGGGTATGGTTGAAAAACAGTAAATATTATTTGACAGTATGTTTAAGAGCAAGACTAGCTAGCTATCCAGCCATGTCAGTGTCCTGAAATCAATGAAATCTTGATTAGCATAATGCTAATGCTATGCTAGGAAGATTCAAAGTCAATAACATTGGGTATGGTTGAAAAACAGTAAATATTATTTGACAGTATGTTTAAGAGCAAGACTAGCTAGCTATCCAGCCATGTCAGTGTCCTGAAATCAATGAAATCTTGATTAGCATAATGCTAATGCTATGCTAGGAAGATTCAAAGTCAATAACATTGGGTATGGTTGAAAAACAGTAAATATTATTTGACAGTATGTTTAGGAGCAAGACTAGCTAGCTATCCAGCCATGTCAGTGTCCTGAAATCAATGAAATCTTGATTAGCATAATGCTAATGCTATGCTAGGAAGATTCAAAGTCAATAACATTGCGTTAATGGGCAGCCAGTTAGAACCTATATTCACCCAGATCGTGGTATAAAGACATTTTATTGACATTTTCTTTATCTGTCATAATCACAGAGTATAGATAATACATGACTTTGCTTTGTAATTAGTTGTGTGACATTTAATTGGTTGGTACCTACTGTATGTTACATTTGTTAAATGTAACATGAGTTCTCTCGTATCAGAGTGCGCAGTGGCACAGTTGAAAAATAAAAGAGCATCCCGTTAGTTTGACATTTGAATCATTTATTAAACCAACGTCCGTTACACTTCCAGTCTTCCCTCGGACAGAGTGTGAGTGACAGTGGACATTAATATACAACTGAAAAAACCTGGAGGATTGACGTCGAGGTGAAGAGCAGTTTCACAGCAGCTATCTCACACCTTCTCTTCATTGTCATTTTCTTTACATTAGACAAACAGCATCGACACCGACTACTAAATCATCATTAGTAGGAACCAAGTAGAAAAAACAATCAGAAAAACAGATTAAAAGAGCTTAATCTTTTTCTTAGTGAATTTTTTTAAAGCTAAATACTGTAACACTTATTTTCTGTAAATTCAGTTTGTTTTCCTTGTATATTCTCATATTTTAGTAAATTCAAGTCGAAGAGAGTGAAGACCCTATGTCTGCATGCTAATCGGTTGATTTGCTGGGTCTATCTACAACCATCTCTCACATAAAACAAGACACTCATACAAACACACACCACTTGCACACTCGTACACACTGCCGCAACATTTCAGCCTGGCCAGGTTTCTCCTTTACTGTGATTTTACAGAAAAACAAACTTAAACATTTGGCCATATTCATACTTCATAAAGAAGTCAGTTGTCAAATGAGTTTGTTCCGATGATTTTTTTTCTAATATGAGTGACTTAAAGTTGTGTCATTTTTTAATTTTCACAAAGACATAATTGGCTGTCTAAACACCCTCATGTCAACAGCAGATATTCTGACAATCATAATGTGAAACCATTTTCTGATTTAAAACTGCTGTAAGAGCGTAGCATGTTGGCAGCTGCAGATGGCACAGGATGGCCTGTTCAGTGTCTCAGAGGATGGGAAGCTAACTGGTTTACTTAAGCCCCGTCCCACCACAGGACCTTTCTCCCAGACCTGAGAACCTTTTGAGGAACTTACTGTTTCCACCGCAGGGACCAGGGTCTAAATTATGCTCTGGAGACATTTTACAGGGCCTTTTTACCCCCCAAAAAGCTCTGGCCATCACAGATCGGTGAAATCCACTCAGCAGACTAATTTGCCTAATCGTCCCAGGTCTTTAGACAATGGGCAGCGGCTGTGGAAAAGTAGTTCCCCGGACAAAAAGACCCCACAACATCTGGCAGATACCTGGCTTTATCTTGTTAGTAAGCTAGACACCAATTCATCTTAGGGTCACCTGCGTTCTGTGTAGTATTAGGACAGTGTTTAAACCTGGCAACCCCACTATGAGGACAGGATGATGTTCTTCTAGCAAGTAGTCTGACTCTAAGAAAACAGTGATTGATCTCAAGTGGTCATATTGTCCAATGGGGATGAAGCTGTCCCACTTTGCAGCTACTGCTGATTGATGGCTAAGTTGTGCAACCCATAACTTCAATGACACATCAAGGAATCTTTTTCTGCAAATTTCTGGATTGCCCAGGACCTTAACGTAAATCAGACTATTCCTCCAGACAAATCACTTCTTTTTGCAGTATGAATCAGACCTACAGTTACAGATATCGGGGCTTAAAACACTGTGATACTTGAATGGATTATGGATGGAAACCTGTGTACTCCAGACTGTTCGGAGATTAGGTTTAAATTGCCACTTTTAGACCTCTACCAACGTGAGGAATATTTACACAAGACAAGAAAAGAAGAAAAATGAAACATCCCCCCCACCCTGTTACATTAACGTCCACAGCAATTTCCAGTTACATTACGGTGCCTTTTCTTCTCTTGTTTCTCTATATACTTATTTTTACATAGTCTGTACAGTGTCAATGTACATCATGTTATAAATGTGGAGTCAAGTGTATGTCAGAGTGAGCGAGCTGCACATCACACACACACACTGACACTCTTCACAGTCACACAGGCTCAGTTAGCCAGCGGTTAACTGTGAGAGTGAGTGTCATCTGGACCTTTTAAAGGGGACATATCATGCTCATTTCCAGGCTCATACTTGTATTTTGAATTTCTACTAGAACATGCTGACATGCTTTAATGTTCAAAAAAAAATCTCATACTGTTTGTCTGAATATACCTGTATTCACCCTCCATTTAGCGCCTGTCACTTTAAGACCTCCTGAAAAAGCTCAGTCTGCTCTGATGTGCTTGCAAGAAATACACAGCGTATATTTGCAAAGGTAGTAACATAGATTAACGGTACATACTGTATATGTAGATGCTGCGTGGGTTGTATGTCGATGTCACCACCATACTAGTGTGGTGAACGGGGGAGCTGCCCTTTTTCTGGATAAAAAGCACAACAATGTTTACATTTCTCAACTGACTTCAATGAGTCATTTTTGTATTCATATGTTTATAATCGACGTAGAGTAGCTACTGTAAAAACTTTTGAACAACAGTTCATTAATGTTGCGTTCCTGCTCCGTTTCATGGATTCTGTCTGTTGATGTGGTATTTTAAAGTCGTACTCTCATAATACATTTTCCTTTAAGAATTTTTCACATCAACATTACAGTTTCAGGTTCATCTTTAATTTGCATTTGCTTCAGTAGCTCATCATTTAAGAGCTAGCTACCATTTCTTATTGTTAGTTAATTCTCCAAAGCTAATGTTAGCTTATACTGTAGATCTTCATGTCTAACGTAATATTATGTTATTAATTTTACAATATGTGTCTTATATCATAACAATAAAGCTGATGTCATGTCTTGGGTTTTGGAACAGTATGTGAACTCTCAGCTAAATCAATAATTTTCTACCATTTAAGTGACTCAGTTCATGTAACGTTAAGCTTAGCTAACGTTGATACACACTCTTGAGCGTTTAGCAGCTATTATGGTCTAGTATCGAGATTTTAAGTAACTGGAGACAAAACTTCCTCTTTCTACTCTTGGTAGATCATAAACCTTTGAATATAAAGACAACTCGGTTGAAATCGGTTGAGAAATGTAAATTTTATAGAGCTTTTTATCCAGAAAAGCAGCAGCTCCCTGGTCACTTGTATGTGTGTACAGGCCAGGCCTGACCTCCCCAGTGTGACGGCATATCAACGGGATGAAGCGTCCAGTGCAGTATCTACGGATACACATGTATCTATACATCATGTACGGGTACTTTGCAAAAAGTCAAGGCCACGCCCCCTTCGACTGAAGATCCATATAATTCAATGCAATTTGATGTATGTTTGGATTGCAATTTTGACAAGTTTGTATGTATTAATCTCTTGTTATACAAACATTTGTCTTATACACATATCTAATAATTATTTAGCAACCTCGCCCGAACCTGAGCGTTTGCAATACCTATATATATGAAGGTTGATCGCCACCATGTCCCTTCAGTCTTCTCTACATATTTCACTGAAACCCATTAGGCTAAGTAAATAACTAACGTGTTTATAGGCAACTGTTTGATCTATAGGCTGAGATTTAGTTTGAGATGACAGTCTGATGCTGCTATAACGTTAATGTATGACTGTATTACTGCAGCAGCCTCCCACTCAAGCTAATGTTAGCTAGCCATCTAACCATTTACCACACTGACACTGAATATTCACGTATTGTATGTGCCTCAATTCTGAGTGCGAAAGCCTCGGTTAGCCCGCTACACAACAGCATTTCATCATTTTCTCTCCTGTGACAGCGAGTTTCTTTCCCCCAAAAGGGAGCGCAGCCTCGGAGATGACGCCATGCTGATCTGGTCTACAGCTTGGAGCCATAAAGCCCCTCTATTAGATCTTTATTAGGACATGGCAGAGGAGCAAATCAGAGATCAGCGTATGAGGGACACATGAGGTCATGAGAGTCTACTGCGAATGACGTGTTGCTGGTCTGATGTGTAGATCTCAAGCTGTGGGTGATATATTTTAATCAGCCTGCATGTGACATAGGAGGGGAAGCCTGAGCTGAATGGCATGTTGTATCACATTTTCTGATTGAGGCAACCCAAAAAAACTGACTGGCTTGTCTTATTTCACAGTTTGTGGGTTGGCGGGCACTCTAGTTAGTGCCTTGTGGTGAGCACAAGCACTGAAAAGTGAGTTTTTCCATGCTATGTCCCCTTTAATGTGGAAGTCTGTGTTTTTTCAGGATGGTCCAAGTGTGTGTCTCCATGGAGCTTTCACAATTATCCTTTCAGTTGTGTCACAGAAAACCCACCAAATGAATCAAGCTGTTCCAGTGAGATTTACAGTCATACATCAATACGTATGTGCCCTACCATATTGAAAACTACAGTCGATCGCACATCCACACAGTCATACACATACAGACACTCGTGCCGTAACAAAAACACACACACTGGAGCCTACAATACAATATCTTGAGAAGGCATTAAGGAAAATCTCCTCAAATAAATATAAATAAATTAAATCATATAAAAAGAATGGGTTAAAAAACATAGAAATTCTGTTAAATACAGCAAACTCTCAAATGAATACAATAAACAACAGTACTTGCTTATAGACAAAGACCATATGGATGCAAGAGACGGGTACATTTTGTAAACAATGACAGACAGACAAGCAGGTAGACACATTCACAAATCATTAGTGAGCAGAAAGGCCTGTTGGGGCTCAGTGATGGTGGTGGACTTGCTCCGTGGGGTCGGGTGGGATGGGAGCTTGGGCCGGGGAGGAGGGGGGGGTGTTGTGGGAGAGCTGGCACTTCCCAAATCCCTCCCAGGAAGTACAAGCATGCTGTGCTGTGTTTAAACATTACGGATGGGGCCTTATTGGCAGTGCTGCTATCATCCTACTACTGTATGTGTCGCTCATGGATTCAGGAGGGCTGTGATCGATTAAACAGCACCAAAGACCATGACAGAGTGGACAGACATGACCAGAATTCCTCAAGACGACCTAACACTAAAGAATACAAGATTGTCATGAGATCATTTTACATGTTACTACCAAGGATGGTCAATCATCTGTCAGAGCCGAGGCAAGAGTCACTGGTTAATTTCCCTTGTTAGCACACATTCAGCCACTAAGGAGAAAGTAAACTGATGGGGAACAATGGCCATTTTTAAAACACTGATCTTATTTTGGAGGCTATATAACATGAAAAAATTTCTTTTTTTTTTTCCCCCTTTGGAATTTTATTTTTTCCTTTTTTTTTTTCCCCATTCAATTTCCACCCATTATTTTTATTTTTATTTAAATATTTTTAAATTTTTGGTTCTCCCTACCACCCCCCCACCTTGGGGTTTGGTTCCTTCCCCAGGGGCCCCCCCGCCTCCCCAAAAAGTAAACTGCCCCCCCCCCCCACCAATTGTCTTTGTCCATGGGGGATTTGAACCCCGCTCCCCCCCCTCCTAACCCAACTCCTTACGGACTGAGCTACTCCCCCCCCATATTAGGGATGCTTTTAATTTTTTTTTTTAACTTATAACTGACCTTCGTTAACCGAGTATGAATTGTTAACTGACAAGATTGATGCGTCTCATGTAGCGGTGCGCCAGCTGCAATGTGTGAGCACAACAGACAACTGAGTCCGGGAGTGTTACCAGCCACGGTGCTGCGTTCACTGTCTCCAGTTCACCGCCTGGGAGCGTTAGCATTAGAGGTCGACTGATTAATCAGTCTGCCGATTAATCGGGCCAAATACTTGACATTTTTACATAATGTGCATCAGCCAATGCCTGAGCATATTAAGCAGATTAGCAAGCAGGAAAATCAGCGAATCAGAGTGTTGTTGCTGTAGAACGTGTGACTCCGTCTCTTGTGTCAATCAAATTGCCGTTCTACCGGCAGACCTCACTAGATGTAGCCCAGTGGGTTAACCTTTTCAAGAGTGCATGAGAAGAACAACTTAAGAAATTCTATGTATCATTCGTTATTATTAAGCTGTTAGATTTTATCAGATGAAGGAAAAAAAACAGCCAAAGATATCAGCAAAAAAAAGGGCATCATATATTGGCCATCAGCTGTCCTGATTCTGTAAAAAAAACAGTATCGGCATCAGCCATAAAAAAAACCCTCGGTCGACCTCTAGTTAGCAGCCACGGTGCTGCGCGTAGTGACAGACATGCAGCCACTTTCCCAGTAAAACTCTCCACGGTACGTTTAGTTTAGTTTAGCAGGTTGTCAGCTGTGTGTCTGCCTGGAGTAATGATAGTGAGTGTCCGACAAACACTGTGTCTGTTTGTGCTACATTAGCAGCTCTAGCTTACACATACAGTCTGTCAGTTCGGCGTAACTTTAGTGAGTGTCCAACAGACCGTGTGTGTGTGGCGGCGGTGAGTGAGGGTTTGTTGATGGTGTTATAGCTGTGAACGCAGCTGTAAGCAGACAGTGTGTGTACAGTTTATTTGTCTGTGAATAAATGTTGCGAGGCTACAACTCCTCCGCTCTGCTTGAGACAGGAGCCAACTTCCTGTATCCTGCAACGCCGGCTAACACTCTCTTGAGGAGGGCTCTTAAGGTGGACCAACTTTTCTCCTTTCAGTGACAAGCTGCTCCTCTGAGTTTTGTTCATTTTTGTAACTCATTATTAATATTTCTTCTAACCATTTAACCAATAGCATTAATCGCCTAAAATGCTTAATGTCAGATCACGGGTCAACGGTTAATTATTAACATTTCTAAACATAATGGAAAAAAATACCGCAACTTGCTCATATACAAGCATATTGCAAGGGTGCGTTGGGAAACCCCAAGGTGGCAGCGTCATCATGTCGGTGGCAATGGAGTATAGAAACATATGCATTATAAATGAGCATGCTGTCACTTCTGAATCATCAACAAAACCACATACAAGACGGGGAAACCACGTCAGCGGAGAGATCCATGACAGGATTTGGGCAGCCACTAACTAGCCCCTTGTAGTTTCCACAGTGAGAAACAGCACACCAGTAAGGCATCTTGGATTATAGGGAATGGGAATCACGGAGCATTCTGAGACATGCCTCCATCTTTGGAAGGTAGCATACGGAGCTACAGTAGACTGTCATTATCTGTCAGGTGTTCATCATCAGATTTGTATTAAGTAAGTGCAAAAAACAAATATGATGACAGATGACTGAGGCCAAGGGGTGACATATTACAAAATTGAAGTTATTTTATGATATTGATCCTTACAAATTAGGTGAACCTTGTCAGTTATCCACCCATTACTGTCACTGATGTGTTTTGGTGTCAGTAAGCACCTATCAGCAACTCAAAATATGTAAATCTTTGATGGCCAATGTCCAATTTACAAATGGGTAGGTGCATTACATTATGATCTACAAGCCAAAAGCCAACTACACAATCATCCGGACAAAGATAAGTTAGCTAATGTTATGCTAACGGAATACTAACAAAACGCCTGTTAAGTTTGCATAATTAATCTACCAAAATATTGTATAATGAAACCTAAAACATTAGCCTACCTTTGTGTCTGATTATATACTATATGTACTGCAATTTTGAATCTTGTTCATTGTGCAGAATTTTGCGTTAGCTTTTGACACTTAGCGTAAACAGCCGGTGGATGGCACTCTTACCCTTTATCCTCCAAAAATGGCCGACTTCCTGTCAGTGACATCACATTCCCCTTCCCTATTCCGTATTCGTATCCGTGCTCTACTGGTTCAACAAATGTCCAGAGTCCTGTATTTATGGAATTAGCAATAGCTATAATACTATTTTACTATCTAACAAGCTAGCTACCAATATGCCGTGCCTGTCGCTGGCACGGTCACTGGACACAAGATGACCATCACAACATGCGCTGACATCCTGTCATGGATTACCTGCTCCTGTGGATTTCTCTGTTCCAATGGATAGCGCTTGCATAAACTATAACTACTGGAAGACAAAAGAAGTCAGAAAGGTATGACATGCACTCAAAATATGCGTGTTCATCAGCCAGTTGCAGTATTTTTTCCCCCATGTTATATAGCACCCAGAATATACTATAGTATACTATTTATAGTACACTAATAGTACACTAATGGTACATTAGAGCTACGAAAATGTGCAAAAATTCTTTTGAGATTTGCTGCCTAACAACCTGTCCTAACCTTAACCATTCAAGGTCAATGCCTAACCTCAACCACATCACAAGAGTTTGCAACTTATGGATTACCTTCTATTGTATTATTCCTTTCAACCTTGACAAGGCAGCATACCAGATCCACTCCTTCTTTTCTTACCTTTCACAATAAAAGCCTTAGACATATAATATTCGCAGGTGAGTATTTTGCATTTTCCTGTCATGTAATGTTTATAAAGAGAAGTATGAATGTTGCTCAGTGGCACATGACAAAAAATGGCTCAACTGCTGAGTGATAAAGTACCCAGATAATGTGGCAATCTTTTGAAATCCATTAGGCCCACAGAACAGGCACAGTGATGCTTCCTTTAACTTCACCTCCCAGCCCTCGGTCCAGCCTCGGTCTGGGTCTCATTCACATGCATGGAGGAAGGAAAATAACTCTGGATTCAGCTATTAGTGCATTTTACAACTTTTAGGACCTCATGATTTAAATAAGGGCTATTCAAGTCATCCGCTGATTTGCAGATGTGTCAGATGTGGCATCATGTGACGGACTCGTAATTTGCAGTACCACTGTTCACATCCAGCTTTGATGAACAGTATGTAGCACATCAAAACACAACAGGGGTGATCTAGTGTCCATGTTCTCCTCTCCTGATGGCTAATGGACTAACAGAGCTATTACCTTATCTTCCTTTACAGCTGTTGAAAGTCAGGCATTGGCAGGCAACATCTGACTAACAGAATGAAGTTACATTTCACCCAAATGTTTATTCTTATGATTTCTGCGCCATTGAGACAGCACGGGTTTGCCATGTTGAGGCAGGATCCCAAATAGCCTCTGTGTTGAGTTCTCAGCTCCGACTAAGTCATGGCAGTGCAAAACATGGACACAACTTCACCTCTACACCTGGTGTCAGCCAGCGGGATAAATCTGATCTAACATACTGATGGAATGGTGTAATTTGACTTTACATCTTGTGGAAATCTGGTGCTGAACCCTCTGAATGCATTGCTTAGTCAGTGTATGTGTAAGAGACTTTGTGGCAGGACGTGTATGTGGTGTATGTCTGAATTAATGGATCATTCTCATGGATCAAATCTTGCTTTGCAGTAGTTAGATGGTATTGTACACTGCCAAAGGTGGAATCCTGGGGCAAGAGTTTCAATGTGTGCAAAGTGTGTGCATGTACTGATGTGTGTGTGTGTCAATCTGTATGTTACAGTGTCTGTGTGTTTAAGCAGGGGAAAGAGAAGAATCAGTTCATATAAAACAAATACGTCGGATTCAAAATGAACCAATGCCGTCCTGAACTCTGAGCGTGCCAGTGACACTAACATGAGGCCAGTGAGATGATGAGATCCCTGCTAATTCCTTCATACTGTATGTGTATACTGTATTAATGTATGTGAAGGCACACACAGTACTGTTAGCATATGAAAAGCTTGGAACTCCAATACTGGTGTTTTTCTTATGTAAATGTCAGTTAAAGGACTACATCTACAGCAATAGAAAAAACAGCTGGTTCAACTCAAAATGTACAGCGGTCAAACTCCAAACAAGGCAGTTTTGTTAGTTCCAGAAAAGTAAACATGTCGGAGAGGCAAGGTGTTCACCCAGCGGCGACAGTGTGTGTGTATGGTGTTCCTTTGTTGGGGGAGTGTCATGGAGGGGGTTAAAGGGAGCGTATGGATGGCTGGGGGTGAAGTGTGGATGGTGTGTGTCTGTGTGTGTGGTGGGGGGCTATAGGATTCCATCCATGAAGCTGGTGTCCAGCCGCTGGATGAGCACCCGGATGAAGGACATCTCCTTACGGGTGTTCTCAAAGATCACCCGGGGGTCGTCGGACTGGCAGCGCAGACAGTTGGGAGCCATGACCATGGCCAGGTTGTTCACATCCATCTTGGTGATGGCCACGTTGGCAGGCTGGGCAAATACCTGAACACACACAATAAAGGATTCTAAAGGTTGCCTCAAGTCAGATTATAGACATTTTAATGTCTGACCTTCAACTTCAGCCATTTTGAGCTGAACCTGAGGTGTTTGGTAAGCATGTATTTGGCACAGTTTTCCAGTGTTGGAAAAAGGCCCAAGCATTTAAAATCAAACAAACAAACATGGTTTTGCACACAGTATGTGAATAATAGAGATCTGATCAGTGGCTAACATGCCTTTGTCGCTTGTAGTTCATTAGCCTGACCCCTAAAATATGTCTGCCATGCCAATCTGGAGGGACCATGTCTCATACTGATTTTTTACTGATATTTTCCCTCTCTTATCCCATTGTCAGTATAAACATATTACAAATGATGAGGCCCCTATTCAGTATCAATGGGTGATAGGATATTTAAGACTTGCAGCAGTGAAATAATGCAGCAACATCCACAGCTGAATGCTGAAGCCAGCAGAGGTGGGACCAAGTCATTGTTTTGCAAGTGTTGAGGCTTTGCACTCAAGTCCCAAGTCAAATTGGCCAGTCCCAGTCCCAGGTCAAGTCCTAAACTTTGAGTTTCGAGTCCTAATAAAGTCATAACGAGCTCTTCACCAAATGTAATGCCAACTGTCGTTCAGTAATGTCACGTTAGATTTTGTTTGTTTTCTCCTGCAGCTTGACTAGATGCTGTCAGATTGGTTCAAACAAAGTTCACGTTAAGGTTAGGTGATTCAGCAAATGAAGGGAAATTGACTCATGGTGTAGCAGATTGCATGTTTGTTCTTGGCGTGAAAGCAGGAGTTTCATCTGACAATTTAATGTTTCACATTTTTTAATGGTCAAGCTCCCAAATGGTTACCTGAATCAGTGCTCCACACACTCTGTCCAAGTAATAATCACCAAAAATAAAGTGGCCAGAGTTCATCAAAAAAAAAAAAAAAAACACCACTCTTGTGGTTTGTTGAGTTCAGTTTTTCCCCCATGAGTAAGTCCTCCTCCCAAACAAATCAAGATTTTCTCAAAAAGCAAATAAACCATCTGTGTTACCTATTTGATCGTCTTCGTGCACACACTTTTAAAATAACATATTTTTTAATCTTTGGGCTTGTTGAGTTGTAAGTATTTTTGGATTTTGTCAAGTCAGGTCTAAAGTCATCAAATGTGACTCGAGTCTGACTCAAGTCCCTGTCATGTGACTCAAGTGTTTAAGGGGGACATATCACTCTCACATTCACACGTGAAATTTAAAATCATCAATTAACCTAACCTGTATGTCTTTGGACTGTGAGAGGAAGCCGAAGGACCCGGAGAAAACCCACGGTAACACAGGGAGAACAGACAAACTCTCTTGCTGTGAGGCAACAGTGCTAACCACTGCACCACCACTCAGCCCATGTTTACATATTTTATTGTTTTCTCATCATCTGTCTGACTATACTTGGTAATTTAGTATCAAGTGTCAAAAGTCATGACTTAATGTTGAATTGATATGTTACAATGTCTAACACAATCAGCCAATATATTCATACATAATCATATTAGTGTAGGGGCTGCACAGTGCAGTGGTTAGCACTGTCACCTCACAGCCAGTGTGGCAGGTTCAAAGTTTGCATGTTCTCCCCGTGTTAATGTGGGTTCTCCGGTTTCCTCCCACACTCCAAAGACATGCAGGTTCATTGTTGACTCTAAATGTCCTGTAGGCGTGAATGTGAGTGTGAATGGTTGGATGAATGATATTAGTGTAGGGCTGTAACTTGTTACCTGTAGGAAGCGGATGAGGTAGCAGAGCACCAGTTTGTTGATGTGCGGCAGGCCCAGCACCACATTGACAGCTGCCTCTGGGTTGTCATAGTGACTGATACACTCCTCATAAAACTCATGAGGGATCAGTGGCTCCTCCAACTCCCTGTACCAGAGCTTCAGCAGAGACGCTGGGGACACACAGACAGCATGAGAGAACGTTTCAAACCTCTTCAGGAGTTCAGTCAGAATCTGCTCAAGTTATTCACCTCATGTCCATGACACCAACTCTCAGTACACGGCAGCAGTGTGGAACCAGAACCAGGTCCGCAGATCCAAACAGTGATCTCAATGTCACCAACTGTGTGTGTGTGTGTGTGTGTGTGTGTGTGTGTGTGTGTGTGTGTGTGGGTTACCTGGAATGTGCGGGTCTTCCAGTCCTGTGGGGATTTTCCATTGATCCACTTGCAGCTTGAGAGCATTGACTTCATCTATGTCCCCTGGTACCCTGGAGGTCAAAGGTCACAAGTTGGTTACACTTCAGCCCCTCACCTTTCCAGTCTCAGTCTCATCTTCGCTGTGTGTCTTTATACACTGGTGTCTACAAATTAGTTTTAACTCCATGAATGTCTTTAACATATTCACACAACTTATGATTTTTAAATTATAGAGGCCTTAGTTTTAAAGCTAGAGTTAAGAGTGAAAACCAAAAGAATCCATCGGTCCCAGCCAGTTCATACTAGCTTGTCGCAAAGGATGTTAAATAATGCTACAAACTTGACTAAATTTTGGCAAGGAAAAACTGACATGACCAATTTCAAAGGGTCCCTTGACCTCTGACCTCAAGATATGTGAATGAAAATGGGTTCTGTGGGTCCCCACCAGTCTCCCCTTTACAGACATGCCCACTTTATGATAATCCCAGTCAGTTTGGATCAAGTCATAGTCAAGTCAACACTCTGACACACTGACAGCTGTGTTTATAAGAGTATTAAATACTTGACAAATCTCCCTTTAAGGTTCATTTTGAACATGCTAAGGATAAAAAATGTGCAATTAATTTGCAATTAGTCAGGATTAAATATTTCAACAGTGGATTCAAGTTAAAATCAGCTCATGATGGTCATAAATTAAGGCCTCAAATGCAAAATAGGTGAGAAACCAGGGGACACTCTTCATATCATTACAACTGTGAACACTGACATCTGATTTCCAATTAAAGACCTGTGTTGTCCCCATACTCCGTCCCTTCTGCTCCTTTATCCACTCACCTGAAGATGCCTTCTGTCTGGTCTCCATTGAGACCCAGAACCTCTTCAGAGAGGCGGGTCTGCACCCAGGGCAGCTGGCTGTCTGGATACCGCTCCTTCTGGAGCGCCATCACCTCATCCAGGGAGGAGCCAAACATGGAGGGACTGAAGATGGCGTTCCTGGCGTGCTTGATCTCCTCCAGACAGGGCTTCTGCAGGCCCTAGAGAGAGAGAGACGAGTTGATGTTAACACAGCAGGGCAAATGAAGGCCAACTTGGGTACCTGAAGGATGTGGGTCAAAAAGCAGTGTGAGGAGGGGACGGTCAGATATTCAGATGTCAGTGAGAAAAACATTGGTCCATCCACAGGACACACAGAGGTTGGCAGGTTAACACCAGTCAAACACTGTGGCGTCCTGAAAGTGACAAATAATCTCTTTCAGTGACCTGCTGAGATTCTGGCGCTACATGCTACACAGGCTCTGAGCCAAGCTACTGCCTGCGTGCCTGCTGAACACAGTGTAAATGATCTTGGCTGCATTTTAGACAGGTTCTTATCAGGTGAAAATATGGCCTTAAAAGCCCTCACTGAGATAAATCGAAGAATTTCGTTTCTAGCCAGAAAAGCTTCCTCTCTGGACAGTCGGATTCTTCATTCACCAGCTGGAACTCCGCTTCACAGTTACTGTGGTTATGCTGCCACCTCCTGGTAGACTGCATTATCACAACACTTCAAAAGCAAACCACAAAATGCTCTAAATAAACTGCTAAGAGTTATATTCAAAGTTCAGCCACGAACACATCTTCATCCTGCACATTTTAAAAAGGCTGATGTTGGAAAAAAAGAATAATTCATATGACGATGCTGCTTACTTACAAAATTGTTCAAAAAATATGGTACCAAAAGTATTCAATTATTTCTCACTACTAATAGACGATCACAGCATAGCTTTACAAGAAGTAGCTTGAGGGACTTCAGATCTTTTTGATTCAATAGCCAGTCTCAAAAGCTTCCAGAGGATGGGGTGGAGACCAGTGCTCTGTGCAGGCCAGTCAAGTTCTTCCACACTAAACCAGGTTTTGGAAGAACACTGAATATCTCATCAAGTCTAGACCTGGCTCCATCATAAGATCTATCATATGATAGAACCAGGTCTCAGAACCCTCAGGTGTGACTCTTCAATTTGCAGCAATCTTAAAAGACCACTGTGTAGGATTTGGCATCATCTAGTGGCAAGGTTACAGACTGCAATCAATAGAAACTCCTCCCGTGTGCCAAGTGTGTAGAACTACAGTGGCCGACACAAACATGTGTAAACGCCAATGTTTCCATATAGAGCCAGTGTTTGATTTGTCCATTCTGGGCTACTGTAGAAACATGGCGGCTGGCTCTGTGAAGAGGACCCACTCTGTATGTAGATATAAACGGCTCATTCTAAGTTAACAAAAACACAATTCTTATTATCAGCTGATTGATTATACACTGAAGAAAACATATATATTAATATTGCATTCCATTTCTGCCAATAGATCGCCTGAAATGCTACACACTGTTCCTTTAAAAAGCCCATAATGATTACACCTTGAAATGAAGCAAACACGTTTAAAGGAGAACTGGAACAAGATCTGTGTTCTCACTGTATGCTGCAGACTAAGGACAGTCTACTCATGCCTCTGTGTACATATTGTATATTACCTCTTCTGGCAAAGTGTCAACAGAAAATATACATATACAAGTAAACCCAAAGCCTGAAATATCTTCTTCCTCTGTGCCATTCAGTAGAGCTCCATTGTTGTCACACATCAATGAGCCACACTGTTGCACTGGTTGACAACATAGATTAACACCAGCCTTATACTTTAAGGAAATGAGTTTGGTCATTTGAGGACCGAACAGACACAAAGCCTCATACCTTCTTGGCACCGGTCAGAGCAGCTTTTGTCAGTTTCCTGTAGCAGTATTTAGCATAGCTGCTAATGGCCACTCCTGGGGAAACAGAGAAAATAAGACGTATTTACACCATTAGATTTCCTACTTTGTCATGTTTGTGTACACATACTGGTTCGACCAAAACAATTTCAATCACCTCAGGAAACTGGAATTTGTTAAGAAGCACAGAGTCAAAGGTGAAGCAGCTGCACACTTGCACTCAGAATTACAGGTTTCAAACTCTCATGATTGTTGTTCACACTGACATTAGGCTGTAGTTACTGCCATTTTCAAATGGAGAGCTCCATCCATATAAAAAAAACATGCTATTGTCTTACTTGAGTAAGACAATATGAAATACTGTATATCAAAGCTATTAAATCATTTTGAAAGCTTTAGCCTCATTGTGAAAATAGGAATAAATCTATTTTCATGAGCGTGGGTTCAAGTTCATTCTTTAACTTGGGACTGACAAAATAATATTAAAGTCAACCTACTCTCTTTTTTTCAAGTAAACCTAAGAGAACTAAGATTTTTTTATCTCTCATTTAAAGGGGACGTATCATGGAAAACTTATTCAGAGTGTGCTCATCCATCTGGGTATCTGGAGTGCCTACCAACCCACAAACTATGAAATAGACAAGCCAGTCAGTTTTGTGTGGGCTGTTTAGATCAGGAAATGTGATTCAACACTCCCCTTCCTATGTCACATACAGGCTCATTAGAATGTACCACCCATAGCTTAACAACCACTTTTTTTTTTTTTTTTTTTTTTCAGGCGGGGGTCATATATGTACACACACACACACACACACACACACACACACACACACACACACACACACACAACGCACACGCGCACACGCACGCACACACACTGTTGGTGACACTGAGATCATTGCATATATACACACATATACATATATATAATATACATATATACATACATATATATGTATGTATACACACACACACACACAATATAATATATATATATAAACCACAGCTGACTATGACTGACACAGTATAACATGCTTTGTCAGTGTCATGCTTTGTCTCATATGATCTTAATGCAGATGTTGTGGCTTCTCAAAAAAAAAAAAAAAAAAAAAAAAAATATATATATATATATATATATATATATATATATATATATATATATATATATATATATATATATATATATCCTATATACTATATATATCCATCAAAGACAAGCTAAAAGCATGTTTTTCTGACATCAGCACTGAGCCACTGTGGGAGATGAGGACAGTAATATGTTATTGACTCTGGTCACCTGTAGGGGGAGGCAGAGCACCAGTACAGCTGACACAGAGCAGATGTACCGTAGAGTTGATTTAAGACTCTCTCACTGCATCTCTTGTGGTTGTGAGATGTTAAACTGACATGTTGCTTGTCGGCATTCATGTTTGTCACTACAGAGCTTTCTACAGAAACTGATATTCAATGTGGGATTTGTAGGATTGCATATCTGTATCAGTTTCCCTCTCCATCCTGGAGTTCCCTGAAGACTGACCTCAGTGCAGGTCGGATCAATATCCCCCATTATAAAAAAAACTGTTCTTTTCTCCTCTAAATGATTCAAAATATAGAACCTGAGAAACTGTATTGACGAGCTTGCAGTGTGGCAATTGTAATACTAAAAGATAAACAGTATTCAGCTGTTTCCATGGAAATATATTTTTGAGAAGCCACAACATCTGCATTAAGATCATGAGACACTGACAAAGCATGTTATACTGTGTCACTCATAATCAACTATAGTTTTATTGCTACATTACTAAAGTCAGGGCTATGCATCTTGTACAGTAGGCCTATATTACTCCAATAATATTCACTCTGGCTCAGTATAGGGTTAAGGTGTTGTGTGTGTGAAATTTACAGTTAATTTACATATTATGTAAAACAAAAACAGACAGAGCACATCAGTAAGTCTGTGTCTGCTGTATCTGTTTCCGTTAAAATGGCTGACAGGGAGTCCCTACAGCTCTGATAGGGTGATGCTTTAGATTAGGACCCATGGCAAACACCAGAGGCTACAAGAGGGTGCTTTTGGCTCGGGTCCTCCATGTCCACAATACACTGGTGTTTTTAATCAAAACAGAAATGGAAAACAATGATATGACTCAACCCGTCCAGGCAGATGGACGCCCACCCAGAGCCAGGTTCTGCCCAAAGTTTCTACCGCTAAAAGGACGTCTTTTCTTGCTACAGTCGTATAACAATGCATACTCATGGGGATCTCTTGTTGGGTCTCTAAATTATATTGTACTGTGTGGACCTGCTCTATATGAAAAGTGTCTGTTATGATTTTATCAGTCATGAACGACAGTAGTTTGTTGCCTCAACATAACCAATAGCAGTTTTGTTGCATTTTTTTGTTTAGATTTATTTCTATTTACAATGTTAACCACATGGTTAATACTGCCTCTGTGATCTATAAGAAAATAAGAGATAGGGTTGAAACAGCAGACAGGCACAGAGACTAGCTGGTGAACATAGTGGAGCGTTTAACAGATAAAGATACAGATATCAAGGAGAACAAAAATCGAGATAAAAGAGAGGGAACTCTGGACTTATAGTATATTCATCTGGTGGACCCAAACACAAAGACTCCAAATGCATGGTAATATTGCTCTATGTCTGCTGGATATATAAGTAGGCGCGAACACATTCATCTTATCAACTATTAAGAAAAATCAGTTATTGCAGGTTTAAATATTGAAAACATCAACTGTGACATGAAGCACCCGACAGGATGTCATTATATTGTATGATAGATAGGGCTGTCAAAGTTAACGCAATAAGAAATGTTGAAATTATTTTTAATGGCAACTTGCGATTTCAGCAGTCAGTTTTAAAGTTAGAATGAAGATACTGGCATCATTTGAAACTACAAAACCTAAAGAATCCATTGGAACCAACCACCACCACTGATATTAGCTTATCTTGAAGGAGGATTAATAACACTCCAAACTCTGACCTCCAGATATGTGAATGTAAATGGGTTCTGTGGGTCCCCACCAGTCCCCCCTTTACTGACATGCCCACTTTATGATAGTCCCAGTCAGTCTGGATCAAGTCATAGTCAAGTCAGCACGCTGACACACTGACATCTGTTGTTGTCTGTTGGGCTGCAGTTTGCCGTGTTATGATTTGGGCATATTTTTATGCTAAATGCAGAACCTGTGAGGGTTTCTGGACAATAATTGTCACTGTTTTGTGTTGTTAATTGATTTCAGATAATAAATATATACATACATTTGCATAAAGCAGCATATTTGCCCCCTCCATTTCAACATTTTGAACAGATAAAAAATGTAATTAATGTGAGATTAATCCCAATTAACTACAGACAATTATCAATTAATCACAATTAAGTATTTTAATTGATTGACAGCCCTAATAATAAATAAGCATTGTATTATATTTAACCAAAACTACCATTATTTCCTAACGTCAACCAAAGTTCAGCAGACGTTAAAACTAACCTCACATGGGACATGAGATGTAACTGGTGTCACACTCCTGAGCTCTGTGTGCTAACTATCCCTCCACATGTCTGTGGGCTATACTCCATGCAGCAATAAGGTTTTCTCCAAAACTTTTTTCATACTTTTTTGTACTTAATAGCAACCTGAGCCAGTAGTTAACACAAAAAGTGTCCACACATCTGTAATCCTGTAGTGTGTGTTGCTCCCTCACCCTTGGTGTCGTTGAGAGGGTCCATGTGTCGGCAGATGTAGCCCTCCAGGTAGGTGTGGAAGCGGGGTGTGGGGGGGAAGAAGGCCAGGCAGATGGCCATCAGCTCCCAGCCT
Organism: Pterois miles; assembly: GCA_947000775.1. Classification (NCBI taxonomy): domain Eukaryota; kingdom Metazoa; phylum Chordata; class Actinopteri; order Perciformes; family Scorpaenidae; genus Pterois; species Pterois miles. The sequence continues at coordinate 2,272,421 of CAMQGK010000005.1, read as the reverse complement.
CGCTCCAGGCTGTCATAGCGAAAGTTCTCTGTGGTTTGGCGACACAGCTGGATGTAGAGCTCATCGCGCAGACCCTGGTTACTCCACCCACGCACAACCACCTGACGGAGACAGGCACAGAGCTGGGTGAGCTTCTCTCTTTGTGAACGAAAGTTCATTGTGGTGGTTGATTATGGTGGTGGCTGTGGTTTGTGCCAGTGCTGATCTACATAGTGTTATACTGAGAGCTGTTCAGAAACTTTGGTCCAACCCATTCATATCAATGAGGGAAGGATAAATATTAGATACACATACTTCTTATCAATGATCGTTCAGAAAACCTTGCTGAGGCTCCTGTCTAGACAGGAGCTGCTTCACTCGTCTGTCTCATGAGCATCTGGTACAACAGATCCACTTTAATGAGTCCAGCTGTCTCCACAGGCTGCGTAATGACTCACACCATATACACGTACGTGATGGATGGACGAATGATGAATGGATGATGGATGGATGGATACAAAAAGCCATTACAGATGAACAGTTCTTAAGTCAATGTTCATGTCCTAACTTGAGATGTGTATTACACAAGGATCCTAATGCTCTAAAATCTTCAGAAAGCTCTCCTAACTTTAGGATAACTGTTACGCTGTCCAAACTTTCACTTCTCCACCATTTTTTTCTGCTCTTTGGGCATACAGGGAGAGCTGCCTTCCTTTTCCTATCGTGTCAGTGCACTTCTTTTCTTTCTGATAGCATCAACGCTCCGTTGACCGTGTCTGCTATCTTAGTCCAGTCCTTTTCTTTTATCTCCTGAGAGGGCATTGTTGTAAATTTCCCAAAAAGAACATCTTTGAATTTCTCTCCAGATGTTAACAACACCTCTAACTCATCTGTCTTGAAGTTAAGTGCTTGCTGTTGTTTTTGCTCCATTTTTGTAAATTTCAGTATGTGTCAACAAGAAAAACAACGGTTAAAAAGTTGTTTAGCTCGGCGAGATGAAAAAAATTCAGTTGCTAGGTAACAGACAGAGAATACTGTCGAAGTTGATAAGTGATGTTGGATTGAGTATTTACAATTTCATAACCTGAGATGATATGGGATGAAGTGAAATTAGATGGGATTCCTAAAGGTTGTTTGGATTTGCCTCTGTAATACAAAATAGGAAAAAAAATCTTTGACTCTTGTCTTGACTCCTATTTTAAGACTTGAAGCTGCAGTGGAGCAGCAAATATGATTAAAAAAGTTATTTTTATAAAACGGTCACTATATCCTGACTAGTGCATGAGACAGGTAATCTGAAAAAAATAATGTGCCTGTGTCCTCCAGTGCTCCTAATGGCATCTGCAAGATTTCACAGACCGGAGGAAAACAACCAATCAGAGCCGAGCTGGAGCCTTGCCATCTCTGAGCAGCATGATCAAATATGAATCAATATTCCGTTATATTAATGCCTATTTCTTGCATAAAATGTTTTCAGAATCATCTTGCAGCTACTGTTTCGCTGTAAAATGAAAAAGTTTGTGACCCGGCAGCCAGGTTGAGATCTGTCAGCCAGAGCACAGCCAATAGGAATACTCTCTCTCTGAAATGACCTGTGACTGGTCGAAGTCTCCTGTCATGCTAGATTTGTTATATCCTGAAAACATAGCCATGACAAGGTGCAGATGTCTAGTTTTCTCTGAGAACATGTGAATCACAGTATGCTGAAAGGTTATTTATTCTGCCCATTGAAGCTCTAAGAAAGGACATTTCTGTGATACAGCCCCAGATGGACACAAAAACAAAGACTGCAAATGAATGATCAAGTTAACAGGCAAATGCTAACATATCATCATATTAGTTGGGTGATAATATATCAATACTGTGTTTACAACTTGCTCAGCAGCCCCAAATGGCTAAAAAACTCAGTGAATGCAAAGTTTGCTTCCACTTTCACATCTGAGAACATTTCAGGAATTGCTCTGTAAGTTGCACTAACTGCCTTAACAGCTGTCGCAGCCATCAGCCTTTCAAACACTGCTGTTGCTTTTAATATTCATGAAGGGATTTGTATTGACCATTTATGGATAATTGTGGGAGTGTGGTGAGTGAATGTGAGACTTGTCTACATGTGCACATTTTCAACTTGATTGTGATTTATAAAAGGACATTTGTAAGCATGGATGTGTGCAGTTTTCTAAATCAGATTTTTGTTTTGGCCAAAACGATATTTGTCTTTTGTGTGAAATATAAACTTTTGGTATAGATTCAACACAGTTCTATACATGAGGACTCTAAGTCACACTGTGAACAAGGACACACAGCTTGTGAAGCTTCCTGCACTCTTCAGCAGTACTTCAGTTTGTCACCTGCAGACACTGCAGAACATTCTGTACAGATCCCAGAGCAGCTATTCACAGTGAAGATGTTGCTAACATCTAGGCTTATAGTTCTAATGTACCTATGCCTGAAGATAAAGCGTCAGGTTCAGAGCAAAGTCAAAACACTACAGAGAGATGCCAACGTGAGAGATGAAGGAGTTAGTGAGATGAGTATGAATGAGTGCGAGGAGGAAAAACCAGAGGAGGGATTCAGGCTGTCCACAGACCTCCAGAGCCACTTGGAGGGAGTCAGCCTTGGAGCGACGGTCTCCCATGAAGGTCTGAATGAGCTTAAAGATGTCCACCGCTTCCCTCTTCACCGTGCGGTCTGAAGTCACAATCATGGGCTTCTTGATGGGCTCGCTGCTCCAGGCCAGCATGTTGGCAATGGACACCTTTCTCCTGAACAGACCCTGAGAAAACAAGCAGGGATGGAGAGACACACCAGGGTTAGAGGAGTAGCAGGGAAACAGGGAAAGATACCAGTTGATCTTGGATTTTCTTATGCTAATAAATGAAATCCAATACACATAACTGTATGTACAGCAGGAGTGTACAGTGAGAGAAGTGTACAATCAGTTGTGATAGCAGTGGATAGCATGACATCAACATCATATCCATAACTCAAAGTGAATTGAAAAGGAATGCCAAAAGAAATTTAAAGCCCATTTTAGTAGAATCACAGGAAAGTGAGAAAAGCCCCAGGTCAAAGTATTTACGAGTACTTTCATTTATCTGCTACTGAAAGTCTCTTATTAGCTTGGAATATATATGTATTTCACCTTTGCTTCTTTTGGAAATGCAGACACACATTTGATGTGGATAGTTACAGTCAATATCTTAGTGCAAAATATGTGTAGAATTTAGGGTGAAAATTTCTGTTACAAAATGTGTGTGTTGAGATTCTGAGGGTGTAAAAATAGTAATAGTTCATTACAGAAAAGTAACATAGAATTAGTGTCTCTGTGAGGGTTCTGGTAAAACTTAGGAAATAACATGGGAAAAAAGTAATGTTAAGAATCACACCATGTGACTAACACCACTGACTTCAAATAGACCCTATGACGTCATGATTACATCACAGTGTGAGGAGGGAAAAAGCTAAGGAGGGAAAGCCAAAGAAAGACTGGAGACAAACACAAATCACCTCAGAGCTGTCAGTTAAAGTTACATATCAAAAATGTCATCTTGCTGTGTTGTTGGGTGCCAGAATCAATATTGCATACATTTATCTGATCCTGATCTTGAGTCCAAAAACAACATAGACCTGTTGTTGAGAGGTTTATGCCAAGCTGTTGTTTCCGAAGTTCCAGAAGGAGTCTTCAAGCTCAACTCCTGTATTATTTCTTGAGTAGCTAAATCTGATTAGAGACCAGCCGATGACTGAAACAGTATATTTTGAAGGGTTTTCCACAAACGGTGTAATATACTGTATATACAGTAACATTTTGTTCGGAAGGGTGAAATGACATGACCATGTCTTTCACTGCAGGAAACATACACATGAAAACATGAAAAATTATTTCAAGATATTCTACAAGAATTAGGAAAATCTTCTAAATAGGACAGAAATACCAACAAAAGCCCATCAAAGTCAGATACACATGTCCTCTTGACTACCTGTGTGTGTTTGTTGAAGTGCTTGGATGCCCAGTTCTCGATGTCGGTCTCTGAGGAGGGCTTTCTCAGGGTGAATTCTGGGAAAATGCCACAGCTGGCGCTCGGCATCATATTCCTGGCATTTCGACTGGCCTCAAACTGGGCACAGGCTCCGAGGTCCTCCGACTGACAACAGAGGAAAGAGGAGGAAAAGAAGACAAAGAGGGGGAGAGGAAGCAGAAAATGTCATTCATCTCTGGGCTGCTGCTGCTGCTGCAGATCATTTAGAGTGGATGGAGAGCTGAAGGTTTCTTTAGCGCTCAGGGGGAGCTGACTGGGATTAATACTGACGCGTTAATACGTCAATATGCACAAGGTTAGTGCAACAAAGGATCCAGTGTCTCCGTTGAAATAACAATCTAAAGTAACAGCTGAGGATCAGCAAAAAAATAATGCAAGAAATGAATGTTATTCAAAACTACGAACATCACAGTTATAAGAGCCTATTATGGCTGCAAGGTGGATACTGTATGGAAGAGAGTCAATATGAAATAAGTAGGATATGCAGTATAATGTATATAATTGTGTATAACTTAAAATTTTTGTAAGAGCTGTCAAAATGAACACAATAACAAACTCATTTACCTCCACTAATTTCTTTAACGCAAGAACACAATCGATCTTCCTTAGGTTTCATTGGGCTCAGTTTCAAAGCTGGAGGGAAGATACTGGCATCATCATTCATTCTTTCAACATAAAAGTTGATAAGCGATGTTAGATTGAATCGTTAGGATTTCCTAACCTTAGATAGGATAGGGTGAAGTAAAGCTGGGGAAACTAAATCAAAGAACTAAATCAATCGAAGAACTAGCAGCGTTGAAGACCTCCAGTTTGTCACCTCACGTCGCCTGTGTCTTGGCCAAAAAGTTGCATTTGAACACATCACAAAGCCTACATGCTGCCAGGAAAAACTGGCATGGCCTTTTTCAAAGGGGTCCCTTGAACTCTGATCTCAAGATATGTGAACAAAAATGGCTTGTTGGGCTGCAGTTTGCCATGTTATGATTTGAGCATATATTTACGCTAAATGTAGTACCTGTGAGGAATTCTGGACACTATTTGTCATTGCTTTGTGTTGTTAATTGATTTATCATAATATATATGCATACATTTGCATAAAGCAGCATATTTACCCACTCCCATGTTGATAAATGAGTATCAACTATGTGACAAATCTCCCTTTAAGGTACAGTTTGAACAGATAAAAAATATGTTCCATCGATTGACGGCCCTAATTCTTGTGCTGCATTCACCTTTTGTCCGATTTAAGGTTTATACACATTTTTCCCTCGCTTATGGTTTACAACAAGTAGCTCCTGTAACGGTGGCTGAAATTTTACAGGACAATTATTCTGGTATCCTCAGCCCTTCTCTGTTGCTGTTCTCCCCCTAGTCATTTAATCCTTCATTCTCTCTCCTCTTCTCCATCCACTTCATCCACTGCTGTTCTTTCTCCACTTTCAAAGGTGGATTCTGCTCAGCTGAATCCTCCCTTCACGCTCTCAGCCTTAAACTGAAGCATTGCATTGCTGAATTTAAAAGGAAAGGGAAAGTACAAGAAATAAAAACGGTGGGAGTAGACAGACCCAGAGAGTAGCAACAGCCCATTTTCCTCTTGGCTAAGTGCTTCCTGGCCCTCTATGTGCTCAGGGCCTCTGAGGACTCAGATTAAGGCACATGTCATACCAACCAGTGCTTCTGTGTTCATTTTATGTCTGTCTCTTTATAACACACTTAAACAACTTCAACATCCATCTGTTTCTGGGATGGTTATGTTTTAGGCAAACTCAGTACCCTCAGACTGGAACAGATCATCACACATCTCTAACTGGCACACAGACATCTTCTAACTGATTTAATCAGTGCTATGACTTACAGTTGAACATGACTGCATCATCAGAGTCAACCCCTTCAGCTAACAAAGACATATTCCAGCATCCCTTTAGTGAGCTACCCAGAGACTCGTCCCATTCCCATGTTCAATGTATGAATTGGTGACAGGACAATAAACTAGCATGCATATACAGCATTTGGGGACAGGCAAAAAGCAGCATATTTGCAGACTCCCATGTTGATAAGAGTATTAAATACTTGACAAATCAATCTATAAGGTACATTTTGAACAGATAAAAAAAATGTGTGATTCATGCAATTAATCGTGGTTAACTGTTTTAATCCATTGACAGCCCTACTTATTAGGGGGGCGGCAGTAGCTCAGTCTGTAGGGAGTTGGCTTGGGAGGGTCACCGGTTCAAGTCCCGACATGGACCAAGAACTGAGTGTGAACTGGTAGCTGGAGAGGTGCCAGTTTACCTCTTGGGCACTACCGAGGTGCCCCTGAGCAAGGCACCAAACCCCCAACTGCTCGGGGCGCTTGTCAGGAGCAGCCCCCTCACTCTGACATCTCTCCATTGTTGCATGTTTGTGCATGTGTGTGTTCGGGTCTGCATGTACCGTGTATAAGTTAACAACAGAGTGAAAAAATTGAATTTCCCCTCGTGGGGCTAATAAAGGAATATCCTCTTCTTCCTCTTCTATTATGCACCGAAAAATGAACTTCTATGACATTTCTGACAACATCAGCAAACACGTCGCAACTTGTGAACTCTGAGCTTTCAGAAAATTTCCACTTACGAGGTTGTGAATACCACAAGAAGGGGGTGTTCACATGGAAAGCAATAAGCACAACCCCATTTGAAGGCAGCATGAGCATCTACATATCCATTTGGTGACAAAGATATAAAAGGCAAGTGAAGCCTTTCCAGTACTGGATGTATTATGTCATGATGTATATACATTGTCCAGGGATGTTCTACATCATAGAACTACATTCTCCAGAGGAAATTGACGCTTTTCTTAGTCAAGGATTTCTAAATTCACTGAATGATGGTGTATAATTATAACATAGTTAAAGCAGGTGCAATACCTACGTTTGCACATCCTTTGCTTTGATATTCTTGGTGTGTTTATATGTGTGTCTTCCCTGAGCATGGTGCTGCTGTGTTTGCAGTAACCGTGTCTCACTGGACCACGCAGCAGTGTGACTGTTGTATAATCCAATCTGAGGTTCAGCAGCATTACATGAAACATCCATGACTTCCCACCACAGGACAATATCAGACCTGACTGGGCCATCGCTTCACACCTGGCTCCGTACACCAACATATTGTCTAAAAGAAAAGTTCTAGAATTAATCAATACACATCTTAGTTTTGATTTTTAACATACTAGATCTACAATAAGCTTTGTCAATTATATGAATAATATTTTTACTTAATTATTATTTGTTATTATATTTATTCTAATACATTTATTTATTTAATTATCATTTAATTATTTAATTAGAGTGTTATTGGAAGTCACATTCCTAACCTGAGACAGCCACTAAGTAGCCAGAGAGCCTAAATTACTTCATTATAAAATGATTGGTATTGATTTCTTAAAATGATAACTCTAACTGCCATATTAAAACTTGGGTCTTATTTTGGTCGTTTTTGCCAGCATTTTTAACAGTTATTATAACATTTTAACTTGGGGCAAGAAACTCGACCAGAAAGACGATATGACTTGTAAACTGACAGAAATAATGACCGAATGATGAAAATAAGATCCAGTTTGTAATAAACTGGAATTATACTCCTAAATGTGGACACAGAATCCCAGCATGCAGCAGTACCTGTGAGGGGTGGAGGTAAGGCTCAGGGGAGGCCAGGTTGGTCTGGACGGAGAGGCTTTTCTCCAGCAGGGCCTGGGGGAAGCCCAGCCGATCGAAGGTGTTGCGTTTCCAGTGATGGCCGTCACTCTGCGCCAGCGCCTCGTCCTCACTGAACGCCCTCACCACCGGTCCCGGTAACGGCAGAGGCACCGCCCCGTCGCTCTCGTAGCCGTCTTTGGAGCCCTGGGCTGCCCCCCCGCCTTGCCCAGAGTCCCAACTGCTCCTCTGTTTCATCACTTGCTGGGCCTCCCATGCCAACCTGGCCTGGGCTAACATTGCCTCGGACGCCGTGCCTGCCAGCTCCCCCTCCAGCCCCCCGCAGCGTGCCAGCTCCTGGGGAAGGGATGGCTTGCGAGTCTTGCGTTTGCGGTTACCTCCGGGAGAGAAAGCCCCAGGACCGCCTGTAGAGGAAGAGGAGAGGGAGTGGGTGTGACTGGATGTCCAGGATATGGAGTCCTCATAAAGCAACCTCTGGCCTCCCTCTCCACCCTCCCCACTGTAGTCCAGCAGTAGGCGGGGATCCCTGATCAGAGACTGGCTGTGCTGCAGAGTATAGGACCCCCCATATGAGCCACCATAGCCCCCTGTAGTGCCGTAACGCAGCAGGCGGTCAGCGGTCTTGAAGCGAGGGCTGGAAGATGACTGCTCTACGTACACCAGCTGCTTGACATACTCCTTCCCCACAGGACTGTACTCCAGACTCTGGGTCTTTTCTGGACACTTCTGCCTGGTCAAAACCAGCTGGCCATAGGGTGACTGGCCCTGCTTGGGGGAGTGATAGAGGGGCGCCGACGACTTTCGAGCAGGTGACTTGCCGGTACCGTAAAAGGACTCCGAGAGGTGCATGTCAGTGGGAGGCTCCTCGTAGATGGGAGGGGGTTGGTACTCTGATGGAGGCTCCTCATACAGAGGGGGTTCGTAGGCGTAGCGGGGCGAAGGAGGCTGGGAGTCGGCTGAGGAGCGGCGGTGGGTGCCAGTGCCGCCCAGCTCGGCGCGCTTCAGGAAGGGAGACTGACGGCGGTCAGCATAGAGGATGGGGGAGCCGTCAGGTTCTGGAGGCGGGTTTCCTCCAGAGGAACGGCGGGTTCGTGAGGCGGTGCCCCCTCCAGAAGGAGGACCAGGGGTGGGAGGGTCACAGGGGGAATAACCATTACCCTGGTGGGCCAAGAAGCTCGGCTCTCTGTCGGTCACCTTGATTAGCATTCGTTCCTTCGTGCCAGTGTTCCACCTGAAGGGAGAGGTCCTGAGAGGAGAGGAGGACAGAAGATGTAAGTAAAGGTCATATACTTCGTGCCAACTGTAATAATCATCTATATGGTCTCAACTTTTTATCAAAATGTCATGCTGGTCTACTACTACTACTACTACTAGGTTATGTTCAATGAACAGTAATCTGGCATTGGTAAGGGTCTGCAATGGCGCGGGCATGTGTCTACTGGTACTGGTCAGCCAATGAAGTATGATCCAGGATGTTCTTTTTGGGGAATAGCTCCATGAGTTTAAAGGCTTATCAGAGGCCATAACACTGGACAGTGATTTACCAAGGGCTTTCCAAAAACCACACACAAGCAATTGTGCCCATTTTGCACAGTGAGTAGACAGTCAAACAAAAGACAGTTTTTCCAAATGGAAATGGCCTTTATTGTGGTCATTTTCATTTTCTTTCTGGCTGTACTATATAATATATCTTAAATAGGGTTGTCAAACTTAACGCGTTAACACAAATTTGTTTTAACGCCACTAATTTCAAATTAATAGGAAAAGGAAAAATTGGCATGGCCATTTTCAAAGGGGTCCCTTGACCTCTGACCTGCAGATATGTGAATGAAAATAGGTTCTGTGGGTCCCCACCAGTCTCCCCTTTACAGACATGCCCTCTTTATGATAATCACATGCAGTTTGGATCAAGTCATAGTCAAGTCAGCGCACTGACACACTGACAGCTGTTGTTGCCTGTTGGGCTGCAGTTTGCCATGTTATGGTTTGAGCATATTTTTTATGCTAAATGCAGTACCTGCGAGGGTTTCTGGACAATATTTGTCACTGTTTTGTGTTATTAACTGATTTCCACTACCACTTCCACTACTTGACAATATTCCTAGTAATGCACATTTTGAACAGATAAAAAAATGTATTATTAATTTGCGATTAACTATGTACAATCATGCAGTTAAGTGTGATTACATGTTTTCAGCAATTGACGGTCCTAATTTTAACATGAAAATGATAACTGAATTTAAATATCTTAATTCAATTTTGTCATATATCATGCACACAAATATTTCCTTTTGATATTGTCATTCTTAACAAACACATGATGAAGCTCATCCTGCTCTCAGGTTTGCTATCAAAAGAGATTTGACCTGTCTGGTTTTGTCTTTTGTGTCTAGTAAAAATCATGGCATTTAAGCAATCGGGGCAATGAATTGCATTTTTAATTTTTACAACAGTAAGTCATAAGAAACGTGTGAAAACAAAAACACATTCTAGATAACATTATTCTACGTAGCTCTTTCAGTTTTCCCAATATCATATCTACACATTCACTCAGTGAGTGGGCCCACACATTGTTTGTGAGAAAACAGTGAGGAGGAGGAGGAGGAGGAGGAAGGAGGAGGAAGAAAGAAGGAGAGCACTATGGGATGAGGAACAAGAAGTGGACAGGCCAGAGGGAGGGAAGTGTGACATCAATTGGGGCACTGGCCACCCTACATTTCCAAATACTTCCACTCACTGATCCCGCGGGCCGCTGTTCAACAGTGCCAGTGTGTGTGTGTGTGTGTGTGTGTGTGTGTGTGTGTGTGTGTGTGTGTGTGTGTGTGTGTGTGTGTGTGAGAGAGAGAGAAAGAGAGAGAGAGAGTGTGTGTGAGAGAGAGAGAGAGGGAAACAAAGAGGGCAGAATTAAGCATTACAGGGCTGTGCTGGCATCTATTACAACCTGCTCCACACTCACAGCTCTAACCCACTTTCTCTCTCTTTCTTCTTCAGTCCATCCACTCCTCTGCTCTTAAGCTTCTCTTTCTAGACCATGTGTCCACCATTCCTCTTTTTCTATCTGCCAACCTTCTCTCTCTGCCTCCCAGTCATTACTACACAGTGAACGTTGCTCTTTCTCTCCTTAAATACCATTAATTATTCATGATCATTTGACCTTCAAATCAATTTACACGTCCCCTCCCTTTTCCACTCACAACCTGCAGATTCTTCCTCTTCAGCTCATTGTTCTTCACCAGCTGTCAGTGACTGAGATGTTTTTCTAAGGTAACAACTAATCCCACAGTGGCGAGAGGTGTGTAAATGTTGATTGTGCCAATAGTACAACTACGGTCACATATTTCCACATCAAGACTGGTCGCACAGCCCTTTCAATTCTATCTGTTCCATTTCAGTTCTAAAGAGAAGCTGTATTCTCTTAACCCACATTCCTGACCAACTTTCAGAGACTGTAGCAGGTTCAGTTTTAGAGCTACAGTGAAGACATCACATGAAACTAGAAATCATAAGGAACAAGTTATGCTAGCTTATCAGGAAGGAAACTACATAACACTTAAAATTTACGCTAAATTTTGCAGAGGAAAAACTGGCACAGCCTTTTTCAAAGGGATCCCCTGACCTCTGACCTCCAGATATGTGAATGAAAATGGGCTCTGTGGGTACCCACAAGTTCTCCGGCTTTTTCCCACAGGCCAAAGGCATCCAGTTTAGGTTAATTGATGACTCTAAATTGCCCGTAGCTGTGAATATGAGCATGAATGGTTGTCTGTCTCTATGTGCCCTGCAATGGACTGCCGACCTGTCCAGGGTGAACCCCACCGTCGCCCAATGCCAGCTGGGATCGGCTCCGAAATATTTGACAAATATCCCTTTAAGGTACATTTTGAACAGATAAAAAAATGGGCAATTAATTTGCAATTAAACTATTTTAGTCTACTGACAGCCCCAATTTGTATGTATGTATGAGTAGGCAGGTACTTTTGTGGTCATCAGTGTGTGTGTGTGGTTCCTCAGCATTGTGCATGTTGTGTGCAGAATGACTGAAAACAAAGCTTCAGAATATCCCAACCACTGTGGTTCTATGTTATGACTTACATAACACATCAACTCTCACTACGGCCACAATATGAGGGAAGACAAGATAATACTATCCGATACTCAATAAGTCACTTGTGGTTGTCATGGTGTGGTCACTCTGAGCCATCTTTCCCTCATGGAATCATGGACAGTTACATAAAGATTCAAAACACATGTAGAGAAATAAGAAGAAGCAGAAAAAAGCGCTTAAGTCTTCATACATGCTGTTTTACACATCTAAATTGTGTTCTCTGGCTCTGTTGCGGTTTCAATGTACACAGAAAACATTTCAGAAGCAGAGTGTCTGTTCTTCATCAGCCACATTTATAGTCCATCCATCCATCGTCAACCACTTATCCCGTTAGGGGTCGCGGGGGGGCTGGAGCCGATCCCAGCTGGCACTGGGCGAAGGCGAGGTTCACCCTAGACAGGTTGCCAGTCCATCGCAGGGCACATAGAGACAGACAACATATAGACAGACAACCATTCACACTCACATCCACACCTGCGGGCAATTTAGAGTCATCAATTAACCTAAACAGCATGTCTTTGGACTGTGGGAGGTAGCCGGAGTACCCGGAGAAAACCCATGCTTACACAGGGAGAACATGCAAACTCCACACAGAAGAGTCCCAAGCCAGAATCGAACCTGCGACCCTCTTGCTGTGAGGCGAGAGTGCTGCACCACCGTTCACAAGCATACATACACACTGGCAGTGGATTTGGAGCAGGTAACGATGCTTTGGGGCTGCATTTGAATATGACATGCTTTTGGTGCTCCTAACTGTCATCATTTTAAATGTCAATATTGCCGACCTCACAGCACAGCTGCTGTCATTAACCCAAATTTTTGTTTATTTTGTTAAATGACGCTGTGATTTTAAAATAGCAATTTTCATCTGCAGCTCAGCAGCTTGGTAATGACTGCTAAGGACCATAGTATTTAAAGGCAACATATCATGTTCATTTTCAGGTTCATACATATTTTGGGTTTCTAACAAAACATGTTCACATGCTTTAATGTAAAAAACACAGTATTTTTATCAGCTTGTCTGTCTGAATATACCTGTATTCACCCTTTGTCTGAAACACTAAAACACACTAAAAAGCCCAGTCTGGCTAGGTAGTTCTCAAGCTGTGAGCAGTATATTCTAATGAACCTGCATGTGACAAAGGAAGGGGAGCCAAATCTGAATGGCTTGTTGAATTACTTGTTTTCTGATCTAGACAGAATATTAACTGGGCTGTCTTATTTCACAGTTTGTGGGTTGGTAGGCACTAGCACTGAAATAGTGAGTTTCTCATAATATGTCCCCTTTAAGTTCATACTCGTTCAGTTGTCTGACAACAAAAACAGAAAATTTGTCAGCATCACAGTGACCGTGATCACAGAGAGCAGGAGGAGACTGAGTGGAAGTTTAACTCCCTTCTTCTCATGTTTTTTCTATCTCTCCCTCTCTTACTAAGTATAAACATGAATATCTAGTTCGTCGCTGAAACAAATGACATATATACTTTAAAATGTATTTGAAGTCAACTGCATTTGAATTTCATGCTTCAGATCCACACGCTGCTACGGCAAAATACACAAATCAACAGTCTTTGTTCTCTTCTGTGGTTCTATGGTTAAACTTAGGCATTGACCTCAAATGGTTGAATGGTTAAGGATGGGCGCTGACCTCAAATGGTTAAGGTTAGGTATTGACCATGAATGGTTGAGGTTGAGCACTGACCTCAAAAGGTTAAGGTTAGGTATTGACCTTGAATGGTGAAGTTGGGCATTGACCTTGAATAATTAAGACAGTTTGTCAAACAGTGAGTCTCATGAGAGTTCTCACACGTTTTTGCAACTTGACAGTTACCTTCTAGAAACAACAATGTGAAGGTCATTGAGGGTGAAATGAAGGGTGTGCCACTGGACTGTGTGCTGCCACCACTGGAAATCGTCCCTCCAGCTACTCTCAATTAGCCTTCAACATCAGCTATGCTGTCTCACTGACTTGCAGTCAGTATGTCTGAATGTAAGTATGTTAGTCTAGCATGTCACAAGGGTTGCTTATTTCATGCTACATGCCATTTTCTATACCAAACCATTGTACTCAGACTGTACTGACACAATGTCATTTGCACTCTTGTAAACACTGCATAGTCAATGTACCACACAACATGAAAAGAGTTAGTGTCTATCAGTTTACACACAGTCCAGACCACATGGTAACTGTGACTCCACTGGCTAGTTGCCACTGCTGCTCCTGTGTGTGCGTGTGTGTGTGTGTGTGAGAGAGAGAGAGAGAGAGAGAGAGAGAGAGAGAGAGAGACTGAAAGACTTGATAGACACTTTACATCTAACCGGATCCAATAACGAATGTGTGAGAGCAGATCTCCAGCCTTCTGGACTGGCAGTCTGCAGCTGTGTCACCAGGTCTCTCTCCATACAAACACAAGGATACATGTGTGGACACACACAAATGTAGGATCGAAGAGTTTCTTGGAACATCCATGAATAATTCCCTTTCACAATAATTGACACAGAGGGGGCAGGTAAAAGCTTGGTGCAGGACAATGCCAGTTAGTAATTTTTGTGCATCTGGACAACACATTCTCACTCCAGACTCGTAAAGTACCTTGGTCAGTGCCCTTTGGCATCATGTATCAATCCTCCAGGTACTCCTCTAGCATTAGTATTGCATGGACGAGGGATGGCATATACACATATACACGTGTTACATGCATTTTGTCTTTCCAAAATAATTTAGGTTTAGGCAACATAACCACTCAGTTAGGGTTAGGAAAGTGTCATAGTTGACGCTAACTTCACTGCGATTCACGTGACTACTGAGTGCCTAACGATACTACCCTGTCACATGACTAACGACTGATGGGACAAAAAAAGTTAACGCTTACTTTTGCAACATGAACAGCAGTGTCCTGTTTTGACCCATCCACCACCCTAAGCAGACTGTCACACTCTTTATACTATATTACTTGCTCTGACCATCTATTAATGTCACAGGTGAATTTACATTGAAGTTGGTTGCCTCCGTGAAACAGTATCCGTTGACGAGGGGCCATGAGCAGGTGTCGGTATTTGATGAGTTGAAAGTGTCAATGGGTTGATTTGGACCCGGAACTGGATTTAGCCACACTGATTAAAGCCAATGGGGGAGCCATGGGGGAGCCATGGGGGAGCCATGGGGTAGCCTGCGGTGGCCATGGCCGCCCCACAAAGCACCATTTTTTTTTTTTTTTTTTTTTTTTTTTCTTAGTCTCGAAAAAAGAATACAAGAAACAAATGGGGATAAGGGCAAACACTTTGAGTCATTCATGGTAGTCCTTTTCACACGTGCAGTCTATCCCTGAAATGTTCAGGAACATTTCCTACATGGGGTCATGTCTGAATGGGAGCATGGATCAATATTCAGGGAGATCTGTACCATCAAGTTCCCACCTCAAGACCTTGTAACATTTCAGGAAAATACCAGTACAGCTGTATTGTGAATGAAAGCAGAAACGTTGGACAAGCATGTGCAGGGTTACGTCTGACAAAAGGCGCGTTCAGGTGAGGCGAGCGAACCAGACTCTATTGATGACATTTAAATCTGCAACTTGTTTACGCTTTAGCATTCACACCAATGCTTTTGTGGGTGATTTGTTTGCAAAAAAATGTGTCACTGAACAAAAATAGCTCTTCGCCCACAATGCAAATAATAAGAGACACCTTCCATCGCATACACGTACATCCGGTCTTGCCCCATCTTCTTCTACTTCTCTTGAGTTTTATGGCAGTTGGCATCCATTAGTGTTGCATTACCACCATCTGTTGGACTGTCCCTTGCCACATCTCTTCCGTCATTACTATGGCATTCATGAAAAGGCACTAAAGGGAAATGTTCCTGAATGTAGTGCATGTGTGAGTAGTGAAAATCACTTGCGGTGCCTGAAAGGTTATCCCAGTAATGACAATACAAGTGAATGAACCACTTTCATGTGTCCTCTCTCTTCTTCATTTCATTTGTCCCTCCCTCACTCCCTCCTTTAATAGGATGCTTGGTGTATGTAGGGAGGTAGCGTTGTATAGAGGTCAAAAGCTCCCATCTGTCACAGAGGAAGCAGTGTGCTCTATGACAGACTCCCCTTAACAGCATCTACTCTCTCCGGAGACCATCTTCAGTCTGACACTCAGCTCTCAATCTAGATACACTGCTAACTGCTACAGCTAAATGTTGCTGGTGAGTGAGCCAATATGACGTAGTTTTTCAATAGGGGTGGGGATACTTGTTCCGAGCTGGTGTCAAAATGTTTTTCAATACGACTGCATGCCACGGTAAAAAGAGTTGATGGCATTTTGAAGATGAGTGACCTGCAGCTCTTCATCCAGCAGTCACTGTGGCTGTTTCTTCCTCCTCCCTGCTATATTTAAAAATGATCCCCTGTACAAATAGTGCCTAGAAATCAAAATTATAGCCCTGTTACCTTCCTTTCCTGTAGCTCTTTCTCAATAATAACCTCCTGCTGGCTTGTCTATGGAAAGCTTATAACAAGAAGCAGCAGCAAGAAATTAACTCGGAAACTTAAATGTTCATGGTTTGGTGCAACTATAGAAACAGAATAGGAGTAAAGCGGACATTGTCAGCCTAGCAGCCATTTTTATGTATAATGTTGCCATTGCGACCACTGTATCGGGCTAAGTTACGTATAAACTAAACCGATTTAAGTCCTGGACTCACTGAGGTGATGCTTTGTAATCACGACTAAAACGAGCAGTGAGTAGTAATGTTATGAAGAGAGCCAGAGTATATTTAAGTAAAATAAAATAATTAATCATTTAATAATTGTTGATTTATCCACATACTCTGTCACAGTGTAAGAAAGCACAAACATTGTTATCACCAGATGAGTGACAACTTTGTTCGTCTCATTTTCTGTAACCAGTGTAGCATTAAAACATGGTGGAATTAGCAAGCTAGCTAGCTAACTCACCAGCTGTGCTGCTGCTAATTCCACCATGTTTTAATGCTACACTGATTACAGATAATGAGCCAAACACAGCTAACCAGCCAGCCATCCGCCTCTGGAGCTGTAAAATCTAATGTGGGGGATGGCTGTGCCATTACTGAACACATTCATTTTGCCAGAGGATGAACCTTCTCCATAAGGATTCATGAAGACAGCAGTATCTCAAGACTGATGGCAGTTCATTAGGGGTGTTAACATACTAGCCAACCCTTCCAGTTTTCCTGGAAGACTCCCGTTTTTTATTACCCTCACAGTTCTCTGCAATTTTTCACACCCTTTTCTTGTTTGTTATCTCTACATGTTTCTGGTACTGTACAGCATGTATAAGCCATAAGCCTTACTGCCTCCAGCAGGACAGCAATAGAGCTACACCTATGTCTTTTCCCGGTGGAGTAGAGTTACTCGCGACACCACGGCACAGTTCACAGTTCACAGAGCTCTGAGCTGCGCTCGCCGCACATCACACCATCACAGTAAACCGTCGTGACACAGAACACGCTATTCGAAATAAGAGCTCAGTGGTACTGTTGTTGCGTTGTGTTTGAAAATGCCTTCAGTGGCGTCTCAAGGTTGGCAAGTATGGTTGTTAATAAAAATGACAGTATAGGTCTGACAAATGTGTGTCACTAACATTCTCATTGAGTCTGTAACTGTCTTTAAGAGCAGTGCTCTTCTGTGCCTCTGAGCGTACACTGTGAATAACTAGATCAGCTAGGGTGCTCTCTCTGAGTGTGTGTGTGTGTGTGTGTGTGTGTGTGTGTGTGTGTGTGTCCTCTCACTGAAGTAAGAAGACATTTACAGGACACTGTGACCCCAGCCAGGCATATCCACCAATCACTGCAGACTGCAGCAGCAGATTACATCAAACCAGCAAACCAAGGAAACCAACACATGGGGGTGGGGGTTAAGAGAGGTGAGGGGCTCTGAAGGTGAGAGAGGATAAAAATTACTAGACAGTGACAAAAACAGAAAAGTGTAGAGAGGATAAAACAGGATAGATAGGAAATGACAGGAACGGAAACAACATTTTGACCTTACAGGAAAACTAATGGTTGCATAAATTGAGGTTATACTGTATAAAGTGGCTTTATACCTACCACTTTATGTTAGGAAAGAGAAATGTCCTATTGTCTTTCCCTAACCACTTCTCCTTGACCTTGATGGAAAACATCATGAAAACATCATCAAGGAAAGATATGAAGGATGATACAGAAGGACTTAGGAAAAGACAACCACTCTGTTATGAGAATATGTGACGACAGATGTTATGCTATGGTATGTAAAGATGGACAACAAAAAGCACATCTTACACTTCACCCTGTCCCTGTTCTTACCATATTGTTTCACGCAGGCTATATATAAAGCTCCTTCAGTGACCGGCTGCTTCACTTTACAGTGTGTGAAGGAGATCTTCCTTCCTGCATACCAAAACTGACAATTCACTTGTGCAATATCAATTAAACTGTTATATCTCGTATGTGCAATAATGTGAATTCAACCATTCAGTATGTCTGCTTTTTTACTGTATATTTATTATAGGCCTGTCTTGCTTCATTTAACTTGTTTCTCTATTGCACTGTCCCCTTTGCTGCTGTAATACTGCTGATTTCCCGCTGTGGGACTAATACAGGATTATCTTATCTTAAATGTGGACAACCCCACCAAAAATATGAGACTTCATTACTGAGGTCTGAACTGAAATTAAAAATAGGATTATAGGTGACCAGTCACAAAAGCTTACTTCCTTTTCCTTCTCCTCTCTCCTTTTCTCTGTGCTAATTAGTTATATTGTTTATGAGAATTTGTTTTGACAGATTGCTATATGTTTGCTGTCCACTTTGTCTGTTATACTTGTTTTGTTTTTTACTTATTTGATACATGCTTGAAATAAATACATAGAAATAAAGTGAAGCAAAATGGTTGCCACTGTCCACTCATATTTATCAACATGAATCTAACTATTAGTATATGACTGTATGTATAATTGTTAAATCTAAATCTGCCACTTAGACACTTTCAGGCCATTTCACTCAGTGAGGAACCTTCCTAAGCAAAAAAGATAATTTAAACGCAGCCAAAATGTCTTTCCCTTCTGACTGTTTATTAACATTGTGTTGTTAAAGTGTAGAACCTTGCTCCTCCTCATCTACTCCCTCCAGGCAACCATCGCACAGGTCATCCAGGTTACCAACACTCAAGGAACCAGAAGAGAGAATTTGAATATCTGCAAACTGGAGACATGGTTGCAGAGACAATATCAGACAGTATAAGATGAGACTAGTGTGAAGAGCACAAACATTCACGATTCTAAATCGATGTTGCAGAACCAGAGATATTGTGTTTTATTCCATGATATTTTTCCTTGTGAAAACCTCACATAAAATTGCCTCAAATTAAAACACTTGAAGCAATTTCTAAGAGCCACAAAAGCCACACTGACACAGGGAGAACATGCAGCAGAGTCCCACGCCAGGGTTGAACCTGTGACCCTGTTGCTGTGAGGAAACAGTGCTAACCACTGCACCAGCATGCAGCCACTGTCCACTATCCAGGTATTTATTTCACAGTCACAGTGACTGAATTTTTGGCAAAAGAAAGTTACTATAACGATTTCGAGTCATTGAATCGTAACATACTGTATCACTCTCCATGAGCCAAATATCGTCCTTGAATCATGTCGGAATCATAGAAAATTAACATATTGTATATTGTAAAAACATATCATTACACCCCTACTTGTAAACAGACTTTGTATATAAAAAAGTTGCCCTTTAATGTTAAGACTTACAGAATAATGGTCCTGTCTGCTGCTTGTCAGGTTCCTGTGTCAGGTGACTCATCACATGACCAACCATCTCTTACCTGTCTGCCTCCTCTCTGTTGCCCTGTTTCTCAGAAAGCTCCTGATCGAGGGACGAGGAGGTGCTCCCCTCTCGGCTGACCCCGCTGTTACGCCCCGGGCTGTTTTCGGCCGATGCTCTCCCTCCTCCGCCTGCAGGACGGGGGTTGGTGGCATCTGTGTGCTGCTTCAGAGTCTGCAGCTTGGCCAGGGGTATGATGTCGCAGCCCTGGGGCCGGTGCCACACTGTGCGCTGGGTGGAGGCGTTGTAGTAATAGAAGCGTGACGTGTTGGGATCAAACAGCTCCCACCACTGGTTGTCACCGGTCCGCTTGATGCAGACACCCTGCGGAGGGTCCCACACGCACTCGCCCGTCAGCAGGTTGGCGTACATACGCTCCCGCGTGCGCGGCTCGATAATCTCCACCCACTCCAACCTGCAGGGGGAAAGTTCAGAAAGAAACTTTTAGAAATATGTCTGTGAGTGGAAGTCCGACTCTTCTACAACTAGAAAGCTGTCAGATACTGCTTCCCAAAAACACGGCTCACTTTCTACTGACAGACATTACAGAAAGACAACATACAGGATTTTAAATGTTTCCATCAATCAAAACTATAATATGATTACAGCAATAATACAATTAAGGCAGAGCCCCTGTTAATCCCATAATGTGAGTATGCTTTAAATCCAGCTATCGTAGGAAAACACATTGCTATAGCAGATGAGTTACAATTTTGTTCGCTTCATTTTCTGTGACCAGTTTTAACATGGTGGAATTAGGAAGCCTGCTAACTGGCTAGCTAGCCAGCAGCTACAACTTCAAGATATGTGCCCTTCATGTTACACCATTCAATTCTATTCTATGTTTATATAATATATACATTATATAGTGGAATTCCTTGTTTAATTTTGTTGATGTACAATTGATTATCTTAATGATAAAGAATAATTCACTAAATTTATATCCATGTATTTATTTGCTATATTTTGTTTTACAAAGTTCAGCCTTACACATGAAAGAATGATCCCGGTCATTTCCACACACAGTGAGGCATACAGCTTATTAATGAAACACTGGTACCGGATCTATACTCGATATCGGCCAATTCTCAAAGCCCAGGTATCACTGTTGGGACCGGAAATGAAAAAGTCAGATGGGTGCATCCCTAATTCTGTCAGGCTGTCCTCTGTGCACATCCAGGTGTGTCTGCCCCTCTCAGTTCCAGTCTATGGTCACTTATCAGTTTATCCTCATCAGTTACTTAGATTACAGTGGTTAGGTCTGTTGCAGTACAGTATACTGTTTGTTTACAGCCAAATACGTTTATATACTCTATAGTTTCTATATTATGTTATTATTTTTCATATGTCTTCAGCTCTAATGCAGCTGTTTGCATTCCAGAAAGAGGATGGGAGGCTTTAATATGACTCACACACACCTACACAGCAAAACATAGACGCATCTGAGTGCCAAAATCCCCCCCCCAACCACCACCACCACACACACACACACACACACACACACACTCACACACACACACTCACATTTTATAAATATACTGTATATGTGAACAGCATTTTCAAACCTCACATCCAGTGTTTACCGGCTTCATCCTGCTGCGTGGTTACAGTCTTCAGACCAGTTGTTGACAATAAGAGGTCAATCAATACCTGCTGGCAGGCAGAGAGTGGGAGGATACCAGCGTGTCAGCTCAACTGAGTTTACGTAACAGAGAAGGTTGAGGTGATGCTGACAAAGACTTCAGCACTAAGGATTTTACAACTCAGGAAAGGTATTATGGGTGACATTATTACATCTTTCCTCACTGCGATCACAAAGTAATAACATCCATCCTAACACACACTATGTTGCAGGACAGTCCAGCAGTGTTTTTGCTGGAGCCCTCCGCATTGGCTCTCCTTAAAGCAATCTGGGCGCTGAGAGAAGCAACCTTCACTGTATGGAGGACGGAACTTGGACTATATGGCACTTTTCTAGTCTTCCAACCACTCAAAGCACTTTACACTACAAATCAGCATCCACCCATTCACACACACTCACACACTGATGGCTGAGGCTGCTGTACAAGGAGCCAACTTTGCCCATCAGGATCTAATCTAAATACTAATTCACACACAGATGGCACAGCCTTTGAGAGCAATTTGGGGTTAAGTGTCTTGCTCAAGGACACCTCGACATATGACAGGAGCAGCCTGGGATCGAACCACCGACTTTCCAATTGGTGGATGACCTGCTCTACCCGACAAATAAATAATAATAAATAAATAAATAAATAAATAAATAAATGATTTGATAAATAAATCAATGTCATTAAAAGTAGCATTAATTAACTGATAAAATGTGTAAATTAATATTTCAGTTTTAATTTGTTTTGTTTTTTGTTCTTAACATTGTAATAATTCCCTTAATTTCCAATTTTACATATTTTCTGTATGTATTTATTTTTAGAAATATTCAAATGCATTCATTCATTTTTGCATATTTTTGTATTAGTTTTGCATTTTTAATAATGGATTTTTGCATTATTTCTTTTTATAATTATTTTTAAATGTATGTATTTATTTGTGTTTAAGCATTTATTTTATTTTTTTTAATTCAATTTATTTATCTATTTCTGCGTGTCTTTTCCTCAGCATTTCCTCCATATCATTGAGATCCACAGACACTGACAGTCTAACCCTACTGAACACACAGGCGTTCCAGCTGCTGAGCTGCTGGTGTCACAGAGCAGGTCAGTGACTACGGTGTGGCTGAAGTGATTCTGAATCGGATGATCCACTCAGACCTGAGCAACACTGACAGCAGGGCTTAACGGCTCCTCTTCCTCTGGATGAGGGGGATACACAGTCCTGACAGCCGATGGATCACAGGGAGACTAAAGTGCAACCGCAGCCAAACGAGTCAATCCAATACCCATGATGCACCTGATCCTATACGAATAAATCATTAACTTGTTGCTGCCCTCGGGGAGCAGGTCCCTGCATATTTGTAACTCCACCTGTACGTGATATTACATACATGTACAAAGGCTCATTCAAGTCCTTTTATACATCAGTGGGAATGAATAGTAACACAGGCAGAGTTCCTTTTGTAATATATCTATTAGGGGTGTAACAATACATGTAATTGTATTGAACTGTTCAGCCAGGATGTTCAGTTCAGTCCACACGACATGCTTTCGGTATGCCCTGTGACCCAAACAGCTGATTATATGTACTACTTGCACACATGGGACAGTAATTCTGGAGCACAAGTCTTACCCAGACGGTTCTGACAGCGCACCAGTTGTTCTCTACCAGCTGTAGCAGTGCTGTAGCATGCTAGGTGGTTTAGCCCAGTTTGCCAGGTTAATCCATCTCAGTGGACCAAGACTTGTGTCAAACTGTATGCTGACACTCAAACTTAAAATACTTGATTACATTACATGATATTGGTCCCTGGGGGGACACCGGGTTACATCTACATTACATTTCATTTACATTACAGACATTTCTGTTAATTATTTTTGTTATTTATGCTATTTATCTTTTAATGACAATATGCCATTATTTGGGTCCATTAGCTGTTAAAGTAAGACCCCATGTAGCTACTCACTTTTTTATGTCCAGTAACTTTATTGTCCCATTCGTGTCAGTCAAATCAGTGCATCCTGTGCAGTGCAAGTATGATTTAACTCACATTTTATCAAATTCTTAAATCATTTTACCATTATATGTGGCTTTGATTAAACACGTGGGGCAAACTAAGCTAAGTGCTTAGTGTTACATTAATATAGGTCATTTATACCAATTTGATCTTACCAAAGCTAGATAGCTTGCTAGCTTAACAAAGCTAGTGTTGCCTAATCACTGATACTAAATTGGTGAGTATTTTATTTTTATAGAAATGATGGGAAAATATGAAAATAGTACCCAATAAATAAAAAAAGTGGTTTATCTTTTAAATGCCTGGGCTGAACTTGTGACAACCCACTTTAGGTTTGTTGGCAGTTTCCTTGTGATTCCAGACTTGACCCTGTAGAGTTCTCTGCCTGTGTGCATCGTCTCAGAGCCTCGCTGAGCACCGGGGCAGTCACTATTATTGCTAGCTATGAGTGTTTGTGTGTGTGTGAGAGAGAAAGACGAAAGAAATGGCACATCAGCTGTCACAGTGAATGCTTCTCAAATGGAGCAGAACAGGCCAGTTAAATAGAGAGATCCAGAGCGGAGATAGTAGGATTAATTGGCCATAATTGGTTGATGTGTTAGTGTTCCAAATGACCCAGTTTAGCTGGTGAGCCTCCTCCCTGTGCCTGCAGAGACAGACTCTGTCCCACTGTTAGCATATACTCTCAGAGCTACTAATGGGGACTGAAAACTTTACAAGGCCTTTACAAACACATCATGTCAAGGAACCTCAAAGCAGCACTTTTAAATCCACACTGTTATATTGAGTAAAAAAAAATCTACAAGCTGTCAACCACTGGTTTAAGGGAATATGCTGCCATTATTAAAGACTATACACAACAATATTCACCAGCCACGGCAGCATCCTGTGAGTCTGGGTGTGTTTCTACTGCATGTCTCAGTTTCTCAGGTTTTGTCAACGTGGTACCATCACAGCCATGCAAGATACAGTCACAAAACTTCACAGGTGTGTAGTTGAGATCAATCAAAATATAATAATGTAAACGGGCAGGTAACAGTAAACAATTCCTATTTGCTTAGCTTAGACTGGAAACAAGGGGAAACAGCTAGCCTGGCTCTATCCAACCGCGACAAAATCCACCTAAATGCATTTGTACAACTCAACAATTAACACATCATATCTCATCTGTTTAACCCTTAAAGCTCCAACGGCCTGCTGGCAGGCTCAATCTCTATTCTCTCTTTCAGAGGTTGTTGTTTTCAGACTAAAGTGAAGATACTGGTATTGTATAAAATACTGTTATCAGTCATGGATGACTTTTCAGTTTGTGCGGCCTCACTTGAATGAACCTGACAGGACCAGAAAGGAGCAAAACAAATGTTAGAAAAAAATAAATAATTAATAAATATATGAAACTGTCACTGTGCTTGTAGCGTCGGTCATAGCGCTGCCACAAACACGTGCCTATTATATTTGTTTTTAGTTTTTTCATTTGGCACTCATCTGTACTTCAACACAGTCATGGCTCTTTAAAAGAGACATTTAGAAAGAAAGAAAGAAAGATATTCCTTTATTAGTCCCACAGTGGGGAAATTCAGTTTTACACTCTGTTGTTCACACAGTACATATACATGTCAATGGAGAGATGTCAGAGTGAGGGGGCTGCTCCTGACAAGCGCCCAGAGCAGTTGGGGATTTGGTGCCTTGCTCAGGGGCACCTCGGCAGTGCCCAAGAGGTAAACTGGCACCTCTCCAGCAACCAGTTGGTCTTGGTCCATGGGGGACTTGAACCGGTGACCTCCGCGTCCTAACCCAAGTCCTAACGGACTGAGCTACTGCCGCCCCCATGTACTGTATACTGTATACTGCTTAAAAAGACAATGAGTTGATGAACTTTGATTGTTTCTGTCATCCAACCACTCAAAGCACTTTACACTACATGTCAGCATTCACTCTTTCACACACACACACTCATACACTGATGGCAGAGGCTGCCATGCAAGGTGCCAACCTGCCCATCAGGGTCTAATCTAAATGCTCATTCGCACACCAGAGGAGCTGCACCGTGGAGAAATGAAAAACGCAGCTGAGTTCAAGCTCTAATCTCTCTAGTCACATTCATTTCTATAGCTGTTTATTTAAAAAGCACAACTTTGCTCTCACTGATCAATCGAACAGAAGGATTCACAAACATCGTGTATGAAAGACACCTTTCACTGAAATGAAATACAGCTCGGTGGCAAACATCCACACCACCACCACTGTAACAGTATCTGTCCCTTTGTCTGGTCTGATCTGATCTGGTCTCATCGTGGAGCCTCCTGCTGATGGGACGTGTTTACTGTGGTGTTCAGTGTTGTGTTGTGGTTCTTCTGAAGAGCCCAGCCTGGACACACACATGCAAACATGTTCTATTTTGTAAATGCTTACATTCAGAGTTCAGCTCCATTAACCCTGGTTCAGAGCGATATAATCCCTGGAGAGCTTTCCCACAGAAACCACTGCATAGAATGCTTCCAGACCAAATCTGGAGCACATTATCTCAGCCAACTGAAGGAAGCACTGTGCAGTACAGGTTAATTATACAGTGGATTCCCTTTTCAGTTGTAAGGTTGTAATGATGCATCTGTATTGATATAACGATTCACTGAACGATACAATATATCAATGCAAAGTGAAAATATCTATTATCACAATCATTAAGATGATCTCTTAAGATCTCTTTATTCTTTTTATTTAACAGAATAGATCGTTTTTCATATAAATGTCTGGAGGAGTTCAGAAATAAAACTGTCAAATCCTATTTTAGATGCTTTTTGAGTTGATGTACTGTAAATGCAACTGATGACATACAGTATGACCGTTTAACTGTGTTACACGGTCATATACACACGGACATTGTGTCATATCGATTGCAGGCGACTGAATTGGAATGAATCAAAATTTTATTGTAGCAGACATTGTGACTTCATCAAATACTGTATTGTCCAAAGAATGAACATAAAATTATTTCTAGGGGTGGGGAAAACTAATCAAGTTACCTATGTAGTGCAATTTTTTTTTTTTGAAATTGATTTTTTAATGCCAGTAGCTTCATTTAACTCTATGCGTAAGTAAAAGGAAGTTACCGCTTTTATTGTTGTAGTCTGAGTAACGTGACGTCATATCTGTTCCATTTCTTTCAACCAAAATAAACCACCCAGCCGCAGCGAGCTGAACAAAAAAGTGGAAAACAGCCAGTGGTCAGCATGGATGCAACCTGCACGCTCACATACGTGTGACTACGTCCATTTTTCAAAATAAGGTGGAACAAAAAGAACTGAAAAAAAAAAATACATATATGGAAATAATATTGATTATATTCACCAGAAGTATAAAACACTACATCTCCCTTATAAATCAAAATTATTCTTTGATTTTTGGATTGCTGTAAAAAAATAAATAAATAATGCCTGACACTGATCCTGATATATTTGACTTCAGGACATCACTGACTACATGCATGATGAAAATCAAACATATTTACTGTATTAATTTAGATATTTTCCAAAGTAAAAGTCCCTGGAAGTGTATAATTAAACTTTTTCCCACGGTCTAGTGTTAACAGAGTTAACAAAATCTCAATAAAACACAATATCAAATCACTGTAGAATCACAATACATATAGAATCAGCACTCATGTACCATGTGATAGTATTGAATCAGGAGGGAGGTGAATCGTCCGCGCCCTAATTATATCATGATGAAACTTGTCATTTACTCCCTTAATTAGCTGTACCCTAGAGCAAAGTGCTTTCCCTGTGTCCAATGTAAAACCAGTTACAGAAAAATGCAGAACAATTTAATTCGAAGTTTAATTCAGGTTGCTCTGATTTAATTACATTCAGCTCAGCTTGCACTTAAACATAAAGACAAGAAGAAAGAACTTTGGCTCAAGATTACAACAAGTTGGACCCAGTGTGAGACCTCCATTACAATAAAACAACATCCACAACAGGGTCTAGAAGCCCGGCGCAGGCAGTGCTGATTACTCCTCTACCCTCTTAAAAAGGTCAGTTCTGTTGCTGGGAGACTGCTGTGCAGTCTGACAACACTTTTATAAGGTATGAATAGGACAAGGGCCTTGGACAAGGACAGAAGAGGAGTAGAGGTGGTGGGAATAGAGAGGTAGTCAGAAATGTCAGTCTATTTAACCTCCTACTCAGAACAGAGTAAGTATCACAACATACTAAATGTTGAACTCATCCCACTATTTAACCTTTAACTCAAAAATCCTGTTAACGATTAAAAATATAAATACTTCTAAATGTGAGAACTACAAAACCTTTATTTAAAACAGGCTCCTAAAAGATGCTTAATGAGTTTATCTCATTCTTTCTGATCTGCTTCTGTTTCAATTTGCAGTTTAAGGGGACACATCCTCATTTCCAGGTTCATACTTGTATTTTGGGTTTCTACTAGGACATGTTCACATGTTTTAATGCTTCCACATTTAATGCAATACCCTCATGCTTTAACTTCCTGCTCGAACAAGCCAACACGTCTGCCGTGAAAAAGGTCTATTTGTGCTGTGAAAATGTGTATATATATATATATATATATATATATATATATATATATATATATATATATATATATATATATATATAAGCTATATATATATAGCTATTTGTGTTAACAAGCAATTGAATAGGTGTACCTAGTTATGTGGCTGGTGAGTGTAGAAGGACTGGTAAATCAAAAGCTTCGCCTTCCAACTCAGCTCCCTTTTCACTACAACGGTGAAAATAAAGTGCCTGCCTAACTGTCCATCTCCTGCTCCATTTTACCCTCACTAGTGAACAAGACCCAAAACAAAGACTCACCCCCCATCCGGAGAATGCAATCCACTGGTTTCTGACAGACCACCATGGCCACAGACTTCAAGGTAATGACGCTCATTCCTATCACTTCACTGAGCTCCAGTGGCGCAATCGGTTAGCGCGCGGTACTTATATGACAGTACATTGTAGAGCAATGCCGAGGTTGTGAGTTCGAGCCTCACCTGGAGCAGTCTTTTGATGTACTCATTACTGGAAGTTTTTCCCAAATTTCCCGATTAATAAAGGTTCATCTTATCTTATACTCGGCTGCAAACTGCCCCAGTGCATGCTGCAGGTCACGGCTTGATCAGGCCAACAGAACTAGTGCAATTCTGAGGTCTCTGCATCGGACACCCCCCTCTCCTTGGCTGCGCCCTGAGACCCTGTCCATGAAAATCACAAACAAGATCGTCGACAAGAGGCCAGCACCCACGGGAAACATTTCATTTAACTTCAACGTGTCATTCACATTCATATTTCACATTTTTCACACATTCAAACTAACTCAGATTAATTCATACAACCAAACGACAATGGACAACCTTAAGTTTACTGTTTAAACAGTGTTATCACCTGATGACAGCAATATGTAACTTGAGGTGTCACTGCAGGAGTAGCAGTGATGATAGAGTCCAACTATACTGATGTCATATCGAATCCTCTCACACACCTTCGTTCCCATCTGTTCTATGTCGTCTGCCCTTCTCCTGCTTCTTCATTCTTAATCCACTGCCCCCATCATCACAGCCAGCAGCACAGGTTAGTCCCCCCCCACCCCGCCCACACACACACACACACACACACACACACTTCACTACAGCTCAGCAGGGGTTCGCACAAAGCATCCTTTGATAGTGATGATATGAGTTCATTTAGCATGATACACCAGCTGTTGGCATGGTTTAATCTGCAGTGAACACACACCAGTGTGGCCTCACACAGCACGCAGTCCACCTGCATTGCACACGTTATTCTGCAAATCTACACCAACATGATCATTTACATGATTCTACATGTAACTGAGTGACACAGATTCTTTGGCACTGAAATTTATTTTCAGCACAGGCACTCAGTATCTAATTTTAGCAGATGCTCTGCCTGTTTTAGAAGACACTCCTTGATAGGAGTGAAATACAGGTAGCAGGAATGCTGCATTGTTGAACTGTAAGACAGGCATGAGATGCATGCTTGTATTCAAAATCAGAGCCCAAACCATCTGAAACAATACTGTTGTAATGAATGATTGATTTTTCAAGCATGAATGTCAAATGTTCTCTAATATGAACTTCGCAGTATTGAGGATTTGCTGCTTTTTATTGCCTTATGTGGCAATTTTAGGGTTTCGGACGAATGGTCTGACTCAACAGGACATTAGAAGAATTAAACTTCAGGCTTCAGGACAGAATAGTTGACGATCTGTAAAAATCAGAATTTCAACCATCACCCATCAATCAGTAAGCAGCATTTATCACCAAATACCCATAAAATCAGTTAGCTATGGTTCAAAAATATGGTTGTGGCAGCAGAGAAATCTAATTACTGATCTGCTGCATGTACAGTATATGCTGCTTTGTAGTAACCAGATATTACATAGCATTTAAATATGTTGCTTGACTGGTTTCTTCAGTGCATGTAAACATACTGGATATATCTGAACCAAAGCATGTAATTTGTGAAATTTTGTGCCAATAATCTATAACTTTCCAGTCACTTTCCAACTTTGACCCAGATACACAGTCTATAATGTGCATCCAGTGGAATTGTAGCATTATCCATCTGTCTTTTTTTAATCTTATCTTTTTTCAAATGGAAACGGCCACTACGTCATCAACAAAACAGTGACATAGGTTACCAACACAATCAAGGTTATGAATAATGTTAACAAAAAAGCAGAAAAAGGGTTAGCTTTCATAGTAGGGTTGTCATGTATATTTCCATGCTCTGCAAAGTAAAATGAGTGTTTTTGTGACTGTAGTCTTGTGGCTTTGAAGACAGTGATATAACGGCTTTAGTTCCCCATCAGAAGGGCTGTCTGACAGAGAAGTAAAGGGGCTGTGGATGGGAGAGGCAGAAAAACTTATTTTAGCCACCTCATCTACATCAGTTTAGGTGTGTGCTATATTTAGAACATTTTCACTGCTTTACTTTACTATCAGACAGCCCTTTCCCATGGGGAAGTGAAGCCATTATCTATGCTCTTCAAAACTCCATCCATAAAATGAGTAATTTTACCTTGAGGAACGCAGGAGTTGCTGGTCTTCTACTGCCTTGATCGGTTAGCTTGTTTGTTTTATTATATAAATTTTGATTCCGAACTAACGTGGCATCCACAACAGTGCATGCTTAGCTTCTATGCTGGTACTCCTGCCTGCTTCTCCAAACTGGGATTGCGTCGACTGCCATCTAAGGATAATATACACTATATATGTAGCAGCATGGTCATGCAGAAACCTTTGCTAGGTAACGTGGGAAAAAGGTTTGGAAAAATAGCATTGTGACGCTTAAAACATGCTTGGGCCAAAATGTTCATTCATTCATTCATCGTCAACCGCTTATCCCGTTAGGGGTCGCGGGGGGCTGGAGCCGATCCCAGCTGGCATTGGGCGAAGGCGGGGTTCACCCTGGACAGGTCGCCAGTCCATCGCAGGGCACATACAACATAGAGACAGACAACCATTCACACTCACATCCACACCTACGGGCAATTTAGAATCATCAATTAAATTAACTAAATTGCATGTTTTTGGACTGTGGGAGGAAGCCGGAGTACCCGGAGAAAACCCACGCTTACACGGGGAGAACATGCAAACTCCACACAGAAGAGTTCCAAGCCGGAATCGAACCTGCGACCCTCTTGCTGTGAGGCGACAGCGCTAACCACTACACCACCGTGCAGCCCTACGGGCCAAAATGTTAATATTCAAAATGAATATAAAAATGGGAAGTTACAATATGAAATGCAAACCTCAAAAAAAACAAAAAACAGAGGACCTGCCCTTTAAATAGTCATGGCATCCTTAGTTGCTTGTGCAGGATTACATACTGCTCTTCCTTCTGTACAATAATTTGCAAACTATTAACTTGTGCATTTGGTCTGAAACCAACATGAACCAGGCCCCGCCCCCTTTCTGTGTTGGCATGAACCATTCAGCCAGTACAGAGGAGCTACATATAACACATTGCCAGAGCTGTCAGGACAAACCCTCAAAATTTCCCACCAGTGTTACCAATTTCACAAGAAACGATGATGTCAATATGTGTAGCATGCTCTATATGTGTCCTCCTCACAGCGATTGTCTTATTAACATTACGGTTCTCTTATAGCATTAGGTTTAAATCTGAATTATTGCCAAATAGGCGCGTTTGCTTTTCATTTAGATAACAAATCCTCCACCACCTCTTGGTCTGTCGACTCTTTCTCGTCCCGTGTGTGTGAAATCTGACTCCTGCTACTCTGAGCTGAGACTCCATGTAGAGCATTCACGGTCAGTGTGTAGCATTCGTCATCTGACAATCTATTTATAACATGCTGCTGATATGTAAAAATGAAGTTAATGGGTCTTATTTTGTAGAAAATCGAAACGACGGTGACAGCGGCAGATGTGTATTGTAATCGGTGTGTGCCCAACCATCATTAACACCGACCAACACTACAAATCTATCCTCAAGTAGAGTCTATCAGCCTTTTGTCATTATCAAAGGAATAATTACCACCTTTTACCACAATACACACTACTACATTCAAGCCTGCAACACAGAATATCTCTCTCACTGGTGCGACGGCTGCTGTACCACTTCAGCATTTAGTTTTGGGTGAAAAGTTCACAGCTTGGTAACACACACTGTGAATTCTGGCTCTATGGAGAGACTAGATGGATTTCCTCCTAGTATCCACTGTGTTGTTTAAATTGTTTTAACAATGAGCCAAACACAACCCACCTTTTCTACAGCATTCATGTTTGTTTATTGTTTTTCTCTCAGTTTGGAATTTTCCAACACATCAGCAAATGCTGCTTATGACAGCTGACCTGAAAGTCTGGATGTTGGAGCTTCCCACCAGAATGTGAATACACCACAAGACTGGAGACAGAGCAGTATGAGAAATATAGACTGTGCTCGAAAGGTCCAAAAATGACATCCTATTGTCTGTTCCTAACCACTTTTCCTTGACCTTGGTGGAAAACATCATGAGGTCAAGGAAAGGTGTGAAGGAGAATTCAGAAGGACTCAGGAAAAGACAACCGACTGCACTTACACTTTAGACTCTGTAATTATGATGCGAGGGCGGTGGATGTTGGTGACGCAGGCCTCGCTAAAAAGGGTTCTGCGTTCTTAAACAGTCCTTTCAGTGATAGGTTACTTCCTCTGTGCCACAGGCTCACAGTTATACACCTCTGCCAACCAGTCAAGTTGTGGTTTACATCCATGTCTGTCCAAAATGTCATCACTTCATCACTAGAAATTTGCATGAATTTGTCATAATTAGCATATGAAATTCTTGAGTTAGGACCAAAGAAACATGTTTTGTGAGGTCACAGTGACCTTGACTTTTAACCACCAAAATCTAATCAGTTCATCCTTGAGTCCAAGAGGACGTTTGTGCCGCATTTGAAGAAATTCCCTCCAGATGTTGCTGAGATATTGTGTTCACGAAAATAGGACAGATAGACAGATGGACAATCAGAAAAAATAACGCCTCCGTCCACGGCTGTCACTGGTGCAGAGGCATAAAAACAGAATCCTCATGTTTCTATCCTTTACAGCAGAGGTGGAAGCCGCTGACTTGCCAATAGCCAGCATTTAATGTGTAGTGATTTTCATCAGCCCTGTACGTCAGTATAAAACTAAAATATATTGCTCCATGTTAGACGACTAATTCCCAGCCTGTCTCTTTAAACAGCAGGCTGCCTCTTGTCTGACAACGCTCACCTCCCTGATCCACACTCAGCCCTCTCCTCTCATTTAGATTCCAGACAAAGAACGGCGCTGCTGCAACAGAAGAAATGAACAACCATTTATTATGCAAATGAAAAGGAATAACCCGCCGGGGAACACCTCTTCCTTGTTCAGCGGGAGAAAGACAAGCAACACTAAGCCCTCTAAGGAAGTAGGCTAACACACACACACACACACACACACACACACACACTCTATCCTATAATGTGTGTCTGTATATGCGTGTACAGTGTTACATTACATTAATATTCCTTCCTGTGGCCATCATGTGAGGGGAAAGAGAGGTGAGCTGAGCTGTATAACTCTCTCCTCAGAGACAGAATGCATTTGTATTTCAGTCATTCAGCTTATTCCATCTGGTGGAGGGAAGGTATGGAGTTCAGTCAACATGTGCTGCTGGGCGGCAGTAGCTCAGTCCGTAAGGACTTGGGTTAGGATGTGGAGGACCCGGGTTCAAATCCCCCATGGACCAAGACCAACTGGTTGCTGGAGAGGTGCCAGTTTACCTCTTGGGCACTGCCCAGGTGCCCCTGAGCAAGGCACCAAACTGCTCTGGGCGCTTGTCAGGAGCAGCCCCATCACTCTGACATCTCTCCATTGACATGTATATGTACTGTGTGAACTGTACTGTGTGAACAACAGAGTGTAAAACTGAATTTCCCCACTGTGGACTAATAAAGGAATATCTTTCTTTCTTTCCAAGGCTTCTATTTAAAGGGTTAGGGTTCCTCTCTGATTATGTGATGACCCTGGCAGACAGTGGGGTCAACATATGATTGATGAGAGTCATACTCATATCACATATCAGAGTCACGTCTCCAAGAACAGTAAGAAGAACCCCCTGAGGTGGATTTCATCCATCTCTAATGCATCTCCGATGCATTTCTCTGTTTTGATAGATCTGATTGATCTAATCAGCCCAATACGTATGAAGTGGCACAGAGTAAATGGGGTAATAGATAAGACAATCACTCACACTTAAATAGAAGGCCAACAGTTTACCTAGCTGATTTGGACTATGGGAGAGAAATTGTGAACCTGGAGAAAACCCATACAGAACAAGCCTCCAGGAAAAGTGATGGACTTTGAAGCAAACTTTGGGAGTGGACAAACTTTTAAGGGAAATTAAGGATGCTAATTTTTTTCTCCAACTGATAACCACCCATTGTTAACTGATTATTAATTGTTAACTGACAAGATTAGTGCACTGCATGCAGGCAGTGCTATTTTTAGTGCTGTGCTATTTTGATAGCATTAATCGGTTAAAATGCTTAATGTTTGTTATCAGTTAAACAATTAATTATAACACCCCTAATCCCTACTGGAATTACAACTTCCATGTCCATCACGTGATGGCATTTGGGCCCAAACTGATTTTTTCCCATAGACTTACATTGGGAAAGAGCGCCTGTATATCAGCAGCTAGTTTTTTTTTAGGTGATTCAAGTTCCCAGTAGGAGCATTTAAATAGCTCCAGAGCTACTTCCCTTCCTCCATTCCTGTGTATGAGTCCCAGACTGAGGCTGGAGTAAAGGCTGGGAGGCAGAGTTAAATGAAACTCTACTACGCCTGTGTCACTAGATCGCCAGATGATCCAGGTACTTAATCATTCTGCAGTCTAGCCATTCTGGCTTCATGTGCCACAGAGCAACTCTCATAGGAATGAACGGCAGCCCACCTACAACACTGTATCCAGCTCTCTTTATATATCTGTGACCTTGTTGCTGTGAGGCGACTGAGCTGACCACTGAGTGGTTTACTTTGCAACCACAAAGTGTTTCGCATTGTCCGTTTCAACTTGGCTGTACACTAAATAATCTGAAGTTTCATTCATAGTGTTAAATTCAAATTAATAAGTTACTGTGTGCAAAAGCCTGCTAATCTGCATCATCTGTCACTCAAACACTCACAGTGTGTGATGCACAGCTCAGTCAAAAAGTAAATACATCATCTGCTCATATGAGCACACATATTTTAATATCATAAATAGCTTCATGACCTGATCATCCTAACACACTTCCTAATACATCAATGATAAGAACAGAACAGATGATTTCAGGCTACGACTGCTTCAGCTTTGATAATCACTGCTCCACCAGGTAGACAGGTAAACCATTGTAACTACTGTAGATTCCACATATGGCTCCATAGGGGCATGAGAAGTCAACTCCATGTTCACTACATCATCTGGGGATTTCCTTTCAGCCAAGGAGTCAGCACGGACCTGTCACACATCAGCCAGGGACCCATCACGGAGAGAGGCTGCAATTCAAGGTGGTTGTATCTGTATATATATGATAAAGACACAGGAAGAGATTGCAAAATCCACACAGAAGCCCCAGCCATCTCTTCTAGATTCAGACAGCTAACCACTGAGTCTCCATGCTGTCTGCAGTCTGAACTAACAGAGGAACTGGCACAACTGAAAACAGCGTGAGATTCCTCTGATACCTTTATACAGGTGTGCCATGTTTGTATGATGCCATACCAACCTACAACACAACGCTTTGCTGTTTCTACAATAGTCATTGATTTTATTTGCTTCGAATTGAAATGTCCATGGGCTGCACGGTGGTGTAGTGGTTAGCGCTGTCGCCTCACAGCAAGAGGGTCGCAGGTTCGATTCCAGCTTGCGGCTCTTCTGTGTGGAGTTTGCATGTTCTCCCCGTGTAAGCGTGGGTTTTCTCCGGGTACTCCGGCTTCCTCCCACCATCCAAAGACATGCTGTTTAGGTTAATTGATTGATGACTCTAAATTGCCCGTAGGTGTGGATATGCGCGTGAATGGTTGTCTGTCTATATGTTGTCTGTCTCTATGTGCCCTGCGATGGACTGGCGACCTGTCCAGGGTGTACCCCGCCTTCGCCCAATGCCAGCTGGGATCGGCTCCAGCCCCCCCGCGACCCCTAATGGGATAAGCGGTTGACGATGGATGGATGGATTGATGAAATGTCCATACTGTGCTGACACCTGGACTTCTATCATAAAAATCATAAAAATCACTGGTGATTTTTAGTCATTATTTGATGTTTTCTGTAACATCTAATGCTTTGCACAACACATGACATGTATTCCTACTAGGGCTGTCAAAAATAGCATGATAATAACACATTAATGAAAATTTGTTTTCACCCCATTAATTTCTTTAACACATTAATGCAACTTCTGATTTTTAAGTTGTAGCAGGCTCAGTTTTAACGCTAGAGTGAAGATACTAGTATCATATGCAATGGAAAACATAAAGAACCCAATGAAAATGGGTTCTATGGATACCCACAAGTCTCCCCTTTCCTGTAACCTGAGTCTAAATAGTTCATGCATCCATCTTCAACCGCTTATCCTGTAAATCAGGGGTCGGGAACCTATGGTCGCGAGCCAGATGTGGCTCTTTTGATGGCTGCGTCTGGCTCGCATCTAGGCGACGGTCACTGTTTACCGTTTCCATGGCGACTAGACAGCCGCTTCGCTATGAGGCAGCGATCAGAGGAAGTCCGGCTTATATACGCGTCTGTTTTGTTTTCCGCTTCAGCATCACGTTGAAAAGAACACTGGCCACCGCAGGACTCACTTGCTCGCCATTGTTTACTTCCTTGAATTCTGTCACACTCTATATGCGTGTTCTCAGCGCGATGTCGTCTGCAGACACGCAGCGGTGAAAAGGAGGCGACGCAGCTCGCCAGCGGGGGACACCACTGGTTCTGCTCACTGGGAAAGGGGACAAACGCCGATTGATAGCGGGTCCATCTGCGTTCAAAAACAATGTCAAACCACTAATTTCAGTGGGAAAGTGGCCAACATACGTGTCGTTGTGTCTATCTATCAATCAATCGCGTAGGCAACGCAGATGAGGCAGAGACACTTTGCTCAAGTTGGGTTGCCGTATTTTGCTGTCCAAAATAGCGGTCGATGTGCGCATGTGCAAAAGGTAGTGACAACGGCTCGTTTTAATCGAGGTGTCAACTAGCTAATTGCAGAAACTCTTTTGAGAAGATGGCTAAAAGAAAAAAGACGAGGAGTATCGTACTTTTCAGCAGCAATGGACAGAGGAATTTGCCTTTGTGGAGAGAGCAGGTTCTGCAGTGCGTCTAATATGCAATGATATTTAGGGGTCCACTTATTCATGTCATCTCTGGCCAGAACAGATAATATAATAAATAAAACATAATAATAAAAACTCTTCAAATTCAAACGTGACTGAGCCAGTAAGCACTGAGGATATGATCATCCAATCAACCATGAGCACAGCCGGTCACAACATATTTGCACTAAGACGGCGTAAACCTTCGCAGATTCTGAATGATTCATCAATGTCCTGTTAAAGACATCAGTCATTTCTGTTTGGTTTTAAAGGGGACGCATCATGAAAAACCATAGATTATATATATACTGAACAAAAATATAACGCAACACTTTTGTTTTTGCTCCCATTTTTATGTGCTGAAGTCAAATATCGAAGACTTTTTCTATGTACACAAAAGGCATATTTCTCTCAAATATTGTTAACAAATTTGTCTAAATCTGTGTTAGTGAGCACTTCTCCTTTGCTGAAATAATTCATCCACCTCTCAGGTGTGGCATATCGAGATGCTGATTAGACAGCATGATTATTGCGCAGGTGTGCCTGAGACTGGTCACAATAAAAGTCCACTCTAAAATGTTCAGTTTTATCTGAGACTTTTACAGTATTAGGAACTGAACGGGGGGTCAGTATCTGGTGTGACCACCATTTGCTTATCACAGTGCAACACATCTCCTTCACATAGAGCTGATCAGGTTGTTGACTGTGGCCTGCTGAATGTTGGTCCACTCCTCTTCAATGGTTGTGTGAAGTTGCTGGATATTGGCAGGAACTGGACCACGCCGTCGTATACGCCGATCCAGAGCATCTCAAACATGCTCAATGGGTGGCATGTCTGGTGAGTATACAGGCCATGCAAGAACTGGGATGTTTTCAGCTTCCAGGAACTGTGTACAGATCCTTCAACATGGGGCTGTGCATTATCACGCTGCAACATGAGGTGATGGTGATGGATGAACGGCACAACAATGGGCCTCAGGATCTCATCACGGTATCTCTGTGCATTAAAAATGCCATCAATAAAATGCACCTGTGTTCATTGTACAGTTAAAACTGTGATTCATCCATCAGGAGAACACCTCTCCAAAGAGCCAGACACCACTGAAGGTGAGCATTTGCCCTCTCGAGTCGGTTACGACGACGAACTGCAGTCACGTCAAGACCCCGATGAGGACAACGAGCATGCAGCTGAGCTTCCCTTAGACGGTTTCTGACAGTTTGTGCAGATATTCTTTGGGTATGCAAACCGATTGATGCATCAGCTGTCTGGGTGGCTGGTCTCAGACCATCTTGCAGGTGAAGATGCCGGATGTGGAGGTCCTGTGCTGGTGTGGTTACACGAGGTCTGCGGTTGTGAGGCCAGTTGGATGTACTGCCAAATTCTTAGAAATGTCTTTGCAGAAGGCTTTTGGTAGTTCATGGGCAACAGCTCTGGTGGACATTCCTGCAGTCAAAACTTGTGACATCTGTGGCATCATGCTGTGTGATAAAACTAAACATTTTAGAGCAGACATTTATTGTGACCAGTCTCAGGCACACCTGTGCAATAATCATGCTGTCTAATCAGCATCTTGATATGCCACACCTGAAGGGTGGATGGATTATTTCGGCAAAGGAGAAGTGCTCACTAACACAGATTTAGACAAATTTGTGAACAATATTTGAGAGAAATAGGCCTTTTGTGTACAAAGAAAAAGTCTTAGATCTTTGATTTCAGCACATAAAAAATGGGAGCAAAAACAAAAGTGTTGCATTTATATTTTTGTTCAGTATAACAAGTGGACCTAGTCACCTCACTTAGTAGTCTAGTCAAACTCACTCACAGTGCTGCATCTGCAGTGACTATCAACCCACAAACTGAAATAAGACAACCAGTCAGATTTTTGTGGGCTGCCTGCAACTGGAATCGTGTGATTCAACAAGCCAATCAGAATTGGCAACGCTTCCTATGTCACATGCAGGCTCATTAGAATGCACCACCCATGTTCTAGCAGAAACCCAAAATATATGTATGAACCTGAAAATGAGCATGATACGTCCCCTGTAAGATTATTCATGCAAATAAATCTCATTATTTTCGTTGCCTAGCAAATGTCTGATGGTGAAAAAATCAGAACAGAAACTGTTTTCTAGCTAGTTGCTTATAGTATCTGATTTCATGGAAATAAGTTCAGAGGTGTTTCTAGGTGAATAATGATAGGCAAGCAGAAAAACACTGCAAAGGCAGTAAATTTAAATAGGAAAAACATTATGAGTCATCTGTACTCTCAGAATGAGCTCCACAGACATGTCCGGTAAGTATGAAGGTGAAAGTGCTGCTCTGTCTCCTGGGGCCGCTACAGTGTTCACTATGGGCTCCTCGGTGTCTCCTGGCTACAGTCCCAGCTCATTACAGCTGTGGAGAGTCTCTAACACTGACAGCAGCCAACAAGACTCATCTTGTGAAATTTGTAGTCGACTAACACTCTATGATTTTGTTGACTAATTGATAAGTTGATTGATCAACAGAGCTGTAAAACGTTTTTATTAACAAAGAACTGGGGAGCTGCTTATTATGTTTAGCCAAATGCTGCTGCCGCTGATTAAAATGATGTTTGATGAATTTTGTTCCCTGGTTATATTTTACACCAGGGTCTGCAGAAAATATGTCCAAAAAATCTGAGTTGAGCTATAGGCCTAAATGTCATTTAGAACAAAGCATGATCAGCTTTGTAATCCGGAAAGTGAGAAATAACAAATAATTCAAAAGACAATATCTTGACAATAATAATAAGACACAGAGTTACTTACATACATGACATGAACCCCAAATCTAAGAAATTCTGGAGGACACATTCTTCCTTGAGGCTGGCCCACACTAAAAGACTTTTCAGGTCTTAACAGATGTTGAAAAGATGAGAGAGCCCACACATAACGACATGTTATGATAAATTGAACATTTTTGTTCCTATAGTCTGTGGAGAGCAACGATTTGGCAAAAACAGCCACACACACGAACTGATTCATTCATGAACAAGAGTCCTGACAAAAAGAAATTATTGCAAAATATCTTCAAACATAAGCAAACATGGCTGACAATGGACAGGAAGAATTAGCGGTTATTTTTTGTACTACTTTGTATCGAAAATTCCCAATGAAGAAAGAAAAATAATGGATGAAGTGATTAGAGGTCGAACGGCAGCCCAGTGTTGTTGCTGTAGAACATGTGTGACTCCGCCCCTTGTGTCAATCAAACTGCCGTTCTACCGGCAGACCTCAGCAGTGTTGCCAATTCAGCGACTTTGTCTCTATATTTAGCAAGTTTTCAGACCCCTCTAGCGACTAGCGACAAATCTAGCGACTTTTTCTGGTGTTATTGGTAACTTTTGGAGACTAATGTGAAAGCACATATTGTTCTTACTCTTCGCAATTAGCAACAGGTGCTGATGTGGACCCCTCCCCTGCCCCCGAAGTACTCATAGGTGACCCAGTCCTTGTCGCGCAGCAGTCCCTCCAAGCTGCAGTTAGAGCAGGAGATGTTCATCCCTCCGCGTCCACACTGCAAATGAATCGCGTATGCACAATGTTGCAGCTGGCTGGATGTAAATGTAAAATTTCCTTTGTCTTAAATAAATCACTGCACTAAAATCTGCACTTACTCACCTCGTCCACTATGTGCCTCTATGCGACATAAGCACATCATAGCAACCTCTAGCTGGCTAGCTCATCATGTCTCAGTCTAAACTGTACACAAAAAAATACAGAGAGAAGTGGGAATCAAGCTCTGAATTTAAAGAAAAACCCTAAGTAACTACTTTGCATCTGTGATAAATGCTGCTCAGTGCACTAAAAGTGCACACTACTATTATTTTTTCATCCAAAAGTTTATTTGACAAAATGTATTTTTTGATTACCTGTTTCATGTATTGAATATTTGGTTTATGTATTATTTTTATTTAAAATATATAAGTGACTACTATAAGTCATTCATACGCTATTTGGTGATGTTTCTTCAGGGGTCTGCAGTGCAGACACAAAATGTAGATTGGAGAGACAGACCATAGGTGTTGTTCAATGAATGTTTACTGAAGTTGAGAAATTTTGTGTATCATTTGTGATTATTAAGCTGTTATATTTTATCAGATGGAGGAAAAAAAAAATCACCCAAACATATCAACCCAAAAAAAGCTGCATCATATATCAGCCATCGTCTATCCTGACGATCCTGAAAAAAAAAAACAAAAAAAACATATCGGACGACCTAGAAGTGATGGAGACACTTTAAATAAACATCCGTGCTGTTGCCACAAATGAACTAGTTGGTCTATCTTACTACTTTATGCTTCATGTTTTGCATTAGATCACACATTAGCCGCGGCAGCCATGACGGCGGTGGTTGTCCTTCCTTCTTCAATCAGCTCGGTTCCCCTTTGTCTGTCGTTCTTTCCCACATGACTGTGTCATCAGCTGTCCTCAGAGTATTGTGGACTCTTGAACCTTCTCATCTTTTACATATTTGTATTGCGATCTTTACTTTTGTTCTCTCTACGTTACTGCCATGTTTCCACAGAGGTTTGTCTTTTTTGCCCTTGTCCTCCTTCCTTTTGCCTCTCTTTTCTGCTCTGCTAAGCAGTATTCAGGCTCTGATTCTAATCAAGATTAAATAGTATAATCTGTGTGCGTACGTGTGCGTGTCCTCTCAGTGCACTCAGAGATGGAACATTCAGACAGCAAAGAACACAGAGTAGAAAAGAAAAGGCTTATAGATGAGCACAAGAAGAGAGGAGTAACCTGACCACCTGCCCCCTGCTGGTCCTCATGTCACATGTTACTAAATGAACCAAACTCTGCCTGTGGGTTGTCTGATTATTAAACTGACTCCATCTTTGGAGGGAAACACTTGTTGTGTGGTATTGTACCACAGCTTTTTTCTTTTTCTGTTTCTGTTAAAGCTGCCAATATCATATTTATATGAATCAAGTGATGTGATGTATAATGGTCAATCACAGAGAAGAACCCACAAAGAATTGTCACCAACGCTGCAGGTCCACTCAGCTCTATGGAGCTTTTTACACTCTTTCAGCTCACTGTTTTGGTTTTCCAGCCTACAAACTCCTCTGCCGTCAACCTCATTTCAAAAGGCAGCTGTTTTCACTGACAAAGTTCTGATAAATCCACCTGCTCAGTAGGTCTGCATGATATGAGGAAAATCTATAATGGGTATGTAATCGCAACTAGGGATGTTAATAATTAACCATTTAACCAACATTAACCAACACAAGCATTTTAACCGATTAATGCTATTACGGTAGTTAAAATGGTTTAAAAAAATGAATAATTAATTAAAAAGTTGAGCAACTCTCAGAGGAGCGGCTTGTCATTTTAAGGAGAAAGCTGGTCCACCTTAAGAGCATACATGAAGTTGGTTCCTGTCTTGTGCAGAGCACAGAGTAGAGTGGTAGCCTCGTAGCATTTATTCACGACAAACATGACAATGTACACGCATGGTCTGCTACACCTACATTCACAGCTATAACACCACCAACAAACCCACACTCACCGCTGCCACACACACACACGGTCTGTCAGAAAGCTGGACGACAGAGTGCTGTTACGCCGGGCAGACACACAGCTGACAACCTGCTAAATTAAATTATGTGTTGGTGGTGGCGGCAGACTTTTGTTGGGAAAGTGGCTGCATGTGTACACTCAGCACCATGGCTGCCACAGTAACTCTCCTGACGGTGAACTGGGGACAGTGAACCCAGCACCGTGGCTGCTACAGTAACTCTCCTGACGGTGAACTGGGGACAGTGAACCCAGCACCGTGGCTGCCACAGTAACTCTCCTGACGGTGAACTGGGGACAGTGAACCCAGCACCGTGGCTGCCACAGTAACTCTCCTGACGGTGAACTGGGGACAGTGAACCCAGCACCGTGGCTGCCACAGTAACTCTCCTGACGGTGAACTGGGGACAGTGAACCCAGCACCGTGGCTGCCACAGTAACTCTCCTGACGGTGAACTGGGGACAGTGAACCCAGCACCGTGGCTGCCACAGTAACTCTCCTGACGGTGAACTGGGGACAGTGAACCCAGCACCGTGGCTGCCACAGTAACTCTCCTGACGGTGAACTGGGGACAGTGAACCCAGCACCGTGGCTGCTACAGTAACTCTCCTGACGGTGAACTGGGGACAGTGAACCCAGCACCGTGGCTGCTACAGTAACTCTCCTGACGGTGAACTGGGGACAGTGAACCCAGCACCGTGGCTGCTACAGTAACTCTCCCAGACGGGTGAACAGAGTACTCAGTTGTCTGTTGTACTCATATACTGCAGCTGGTGCACCGCTGCATGTAATACACTAATCTTGTCTGTTAACGGTTAATCAGTTAACGAGGATCAGTTATCAGTTAATTTTTTTTTTTTTTCAAAATTAGCATCCCTACTTGTGATAAATAAATAAACAAATACTGATGTTAGCAATACTTACTTTAAGTAACTGGTTATCTTTAGATTAGATTAGAATTGAATATTTTAAATATATATATAATAAATATATAATACAGTAACAGTAATGTTTACAACAGCAAAGTCACCAA
Organism: Pterois miles; assembly: GCA_947000775.1. Classification (NCBI taxonomy): domain Eukaryota; kingdom Metazoa; phylum Chordata; class Actinopteri; order Perciformes; family Scorpaenidae; genus Pterois; species Pterois miles. The sequence continues at coordinate 2,228,656 of CAMQGK010000005.1, read as the reverse complement.
AAATACTTATCAGTATATCAGTGGAAACAAAACTATGTTAATAAATCAAATAATAAACACACATTTGTTATCTGTCCTCTGTCCTCCATCAGTCAGCATCAGTCCTTCCTCCTGTCCTCTGTCCTCCTCCATCAGTCAGCATCAGTCCTTCCTCCTGTCTTCTGTCCTCCATCAGTCAGCATCAGTCCTTCCTCCTGTCCTCTGTCCTCCATCAGTCAGCATCAGTCCTTCCTCCTGTCCTCTGTCCTCCATCAATCAGCATCAGTCCTCCCTCCTGTCCTCTGTCCTCCATCAGTCAGCATCAGTCCTTCCTCCTGTCCTCTGTCCTCCATCAGTCAGCATCAGTCCTTCCTCCTGTCCTCTGTCCTCCATCAGTCAGCATCAGTCCTTCCTCCTGTCCTCTGTCCTCCATCAGTCAGCATCACTCCTTCCTCCTGTCCTCTGTCCTCCGTCAGTCAGCATCAGTCCTTCCTCCTGTCTTCTGTCCTCCATCAGTCAGCATCAGTCTTTCCTCCTGTCCTCTGTCCTCCTCCATCAGTCAGTATCAGTCCTTCCTCCTGTCCTCTGTCCTCCATCAGTCCTTACTCCTGTTCTCTGTCCTCCATCAGTCAGCATCAGTCCTTCCTCCTGTCCTCTGTCCTCCATCAGTCAGCATCAGTCCTTCCTCCTGTCCTCTGTCCTCCATCAATCAGCATCAGTCCTCCCTCCTGTCCTCTGTCCTCCATCAGTCAGCATCAGTCCTTCCTCCTGTCCTCTGTCCTCCTCCATCAGTCAGCAAAAGTCCTTCCTCCTGTCCTCTGTCCTCCATCAGTCAGCATCAGTCCATCCTCCTGTCCTCTGTCCTCCATCAGTCAGCATCAGTCTTTCCTCCTGTCCTCTGTCCTCCTCCATCAGTCAGTATCAGTCTTTCCTCCTGTCCTCTGTCCTCCATCAGTCAGCATCAGTCTTTCCTCCTGTCCTCTGTCCTCCTCCATCAGTCAGTATCAGTCCTTCCTCCTGTCCTCCATCAGTCAGCATCAGTCTTTCCTCCTGTCCTCTGTCCTCCTCCATCCGTCAGTATCAGTCTTTCCTCCTGTCCTCTGTCCTCCATCAGTCAGCATCAGTCCTTCCTCCTGTCTTCTGTCCTCCATCAGTCAGCATCAGTCCTCCCTCCTGTCCTCCATCAGTCAGCATCAGTCATTCCTCCTGTCCTCTGTCCTCCATCAGTCAGCATCAGTCCTTCCTCCTGTCCTCTGTCCTCCTCCATCAGTCAGCAAAAGTCCTTCCTCCTGTCCTCTGTCCTCCATCAGTCAGCATCAGTCCGTCCTCCTGTCCTCCTCATCAGTCAGCATCAGTCCGTCCTCCTGTCCTCTGTCCTCCATCAGTCAGTATCAGTCCTTCCTCCTGTCCTCTGTCCTCCATCAGTCAGCATCAGTCCTTCCTCCTGTCCTCTGTCCTCCTCCATCAGTCAGCAAAAGTCCTTCCTCCTGTCCTCTGTCCTCCATCAGTCAGCATCAGTCCTTCCTCCTGTCCTCTGTCCTCCATCAGTCAACATCAGTCCTTCCTCCTGTCCTCTGTCCTCCATCAGTCAGCATCAGTCCTTCCTACTGTCCTCTGTCCTCCATCAGTCAGCATCAGTCCTTCCTCCTGTCCTCTCTCCTCCATCAGTCAGCATCAGTCCTTCCTCCTGTCCTCTGTCCTCCATCAGTCAGCATCAGTCTTTCCTCCTGTCCTCTGTCCTCCTCCATCAGCCAGTATCAGTCTTTCCTCCTGTCCTCTGTCCTCCATCAGTCAGCATCAGTCCTTCCTCCTGTCCTCATCAGTCAGCATCAGTCTTTCCTCCTGTCCTCTGTCCTCCTCCATCCGTCAGTATCAGTCTTTCCTCCTGTCCTCTGTCCTCCATCAGTCAGCATCAGTCCTTCCTCCTGTCCTCTGTCCTCCATCAATCAGCATCAGTCCTTCCTCCTGTCCTCAGTCCTCCTTCCTCTGCTGATGTGAGTCATTGCTGCTTTGTCTCAGCCAAGAGAGAAGTTTACAAGAATTTTAAGATATGTGAAAAACTAAGCTAAACAGTTAGACTACATACAGGCAGATATTAGACTGACATCCATCATGTGGAAAACATCACATAAAATAATGCAGCTAAAGGAATGACGAAGTATGGACGATTTTCTCACAAACCAATGTCAATTGATTAAAATATTTTATCACGATTAATTGCAAATTAATCACACATTTGTTATCTGTCCTCTGTCCTCCATCAGTCAGCATCAGTCCTTCCTCCTGTCCTCTGTCCTCCATCAGTCAGCATCCAGTCCTTCCTCCTGTCCTCTGTCCTCCATCAGTCAACATCAGTCCTCCCTCCTGTCCTCTGTCCTCCATCAATCAGCATCAGTCCTTCCTCCTGTCCTCTTTCCTCCATCAGTCAGCATCAGTCCTTCCTCGTGTCCTCTGTCCTCCATTAGTCAGCATCAGTTCTTCCTCCTGTCCTCTGTCCTCCATCAATCAGCATCAGTCCTTCCTCCTGTCCTCTGTCCTCCATCAATCAGCATCAGTCCTTCCTCCTGTCCTCTGTCCTCCATCAGTCAGTACCAGTCCTCGGCTACACAAGCTGAAACTAAAGCTGGCAGTAGGCTCTGTAGTCTGTTTAGACTGTTTAGGTTAATTTGTCATGTATCTTACTAGTAAACTCATCAGCTGGCTGAGACAAAGCAGCTCCTCCTCTCTACCAGCGGGACCTGGAGTGGTTCTCATCAGCAGAGGAGAGGAGGACAGAGGACAGGAGGACAGAGGACAGGAGGAGAGGAGGACAGGACAAAGGACTGATACTGACTGTGTTCTTCAGTCTTTATAAACTTCACTCAGGAATATGATTTCTTTTATTAATATGTTGTGTTTGTTTCCAGTGAGATATTAATGAGTTTCTATGGTGACTTTGTCATTGTAAACATTACTGTTGCTGCTCTAGAAACAACATGTGTCCTAGTTGTATTTTAAATATTTAATTCTAATCTCGTTCTGAATTTAAAAACCAGGCTGACTTAAGTATAGCTAAAATGCACATTTCAATATGTGATTATCACAAGTCAAACCATCATTGGAATATTGAGCAGTGTTATTGCACATGGCAGATTTTCCTCATATGATGCTGGCCTAGTATGTTACTGTTGTTTAAAAAAGCTCTAACGCTGGCTGACCTTTATGTTGATGATTTGTTTTTATTTAGTAATTATTTCTCAATAACACAGTGGCACTTTTCTTTTAGATCAAAAGTCCAGCCATAAGATGTGATAATGAAGTGTTTTGTTCCTGATGTTAGTCTACTGTTGTGAAGACAAACAGCTGTTGACTTATTTTGCCAAATAAATGAAAAGCATATTTAAATTGAAGTTGGAAATTGGCCTCCTTGGTGTACAATAAATGTACCAAACTGAACCGAAAACCGTGACCCCAAACATGAAGAGAACCGAACTGTGAATTTTATGAACCGTCCCACCCCTACCAGTCCGTCCCAGGGCTGACACATAGAGATAGACAACCATTCACGCTCACATTCACACCTCCGGGCAATTTAGAGTCAACAGACCAAGCCAGGTTGGAACCTGTTAACCACTGCACCACCGTGCAGCCCTTGTTGAGGTTTATATGATACCAATATCTTCACTCCAGCTTTAAAACTGAGCACGCTACAAACTAATAATCAATAGTTGCATTAATCTGTTAAAGGAATTAGGGTTGTTGCATTAGCTTTGAGAGTCCTAAATAAAATCTAACATTAGTTTGTCCATACAATGTGTCCAAATGGCATCTCGACAAAGGAAAGAAATATAAAGATGATAAAGAAATATATAAAATAAATATTTAGTAATATTAGCAACTGGCAAGTGGCACAGTCAACGGTTTGACTGAAAAGGTATCAGCTGTAATGTAACACATAAAAATGACCTCTTAATGAACAGAGCAGAACAAAAAATATTAAAGTCTTTACGGTGGATCTGTCTTTTGTACTGTTGAGTGAATCAGTGATTCAGGCCCACCCAAGCCTAGAAGAGCTCCAACAGTCAGTCAATCACCTTTGCATGGGCAAACAAATGTGACTTTAATTGAGGAACCCAATAAACACACCGCTCTATACGTGAGGGAGACTGTGTCCCGGGTAAGGTAAAGGACAGCAGCTCTCCTGAGGCTCCACACAGCAATGATTCTGACAGCAGGGCAGGAGAGGTGCTGGGTGTGATGTAGCTACAGCAGTGTGGCTCTCACATGCAGCTCCACTGACGGTCATACTGCTGGCCTTTACAACACAACCAGCCACAATCGATGCTTCACAAGCTAGACGGCTGACTGAGCATAAGCTGCACTATCAGGTGTCCGCTCTCTGTCTTTCTGCCTTTGTTCTTCGTCATCTATTCTGGTTCTCTCACCCTCTCTCCATTCAAAAGGCTCTCAGTCAAGTTTGCTGTCCTCTGCTCCCTTGTCATTATCTGCTCTTTTCAACACACACACATCTGTGGCTGCAGCAATGGACGGCTTCTGACCTTGGTGCCCTGGTGAGGATGGGAGGAGGGGAGGGGCAGGGAGTCCCATTCATCCTCTGGGGAGTGAGTAGGAGGAGCTCCATGTCCTCTGACCCAAAGAGGCTCCTCCCTCACCACGTCCTCTGTCACACTTTAAAGCGTGAGAATTAAAAAACACAACAACAGTGGGTTGTGTGTGAAAGCTAAGGATCATTAGCTGGGTTTCCACCAGAGGTCTAGTCCCAAGAACTACTTCCTTCAGCCCACTGTTGTGTTTCCACATCAGTCCAAATACCTGCAAAGATTAGGCAAATTAGTCCACTGATGTATGAAAAAGCATCATGAGATGAGAGGAGGGCTGCTGGTGGTCACAGCAGTAAACACTCTGCAGCCTGCAGTTCAGAGAGTCTGTCTGTTTACTCTGAAAAACATGTTTAGTTTCACTGCAATGATATTTACTGCTGCATATATTTACTGATGCACCAGTGAATGAAATGCAGAGGAGGAAAATGAAACTAAGAGCATCTGTCCACAGAATAAATCATCTGTTTGATGTTTTTTTTATTTGTGCTTTAGTATGTTAACGCTGTGAAATATCAGAAAATAACTTTGCTTTCTCTCATTCACAGCACCGTTGTGCTACATGAGTTGGGAAGCCGACAGCAGAGCCTAACTTTCCGAACAAATAAGGCTCTCCCCTTGTCCTGAACTGGTCCTAAATCAATACAGTACTTCCTTATATATGAATGAAGCAGTCCGAGTTGAAGCAGCAGCAGTGTGAGTTTCACTGTAGCGTTATTTCATACAGCAGATTAACCATTAATTCATATCAAAATATGTATTCACAATTAATAATCCAAAATAATTAATATTTTTTTAAAAAACAGGGAATTTCAGGGTCACTACAGAGTTCTTGGCATGGTGAACAGTGATTTGAATAGTTTATATATACACACAAAATCAAGTAACCAAGTTCTTTATTTGACTATGTGATGGCAGTACTAACAGAATAGAAGAAGAAGAAGAAGAAGATATTCCTTTATTTGTCCCACAATGGGGAAATTCAATTTTTACACTCTGTTGTTTTTACTTATACACGGTACATGCAGACCCGAGACACACACATGCACATATACATGCAACAATGGAGAGATGTCAGAGTGAGGGGGCTGCTCCTGACAAGCGTCCCGAGCAGTTGGGGGTTTGGTGCCTTGCTCAGGGGCACCTCGGCAGTGCCCAAGAGGTAAACTGGCACCTCTCCAGCTACCAGTTCACACTCAGTTCTTGGTCATGTCGGGACTTGAACCGGTGACCCTCCGGTTCCCAAGCCAACTCCCTACAGACTGAGCTACTGCCGCCCCCAAATAGAATTGAATGAATGATAAAACAAAACAAAAATGATAATAAAATAAATCGAATAAAGAATAACTGACGGAATATAGCAAATACAAATGATGAACATTCATAGATAGAAACAAGTTCAAAATGACCAGGTCAATTCACTGACTGATATCTCTCTGATTGGATTTGATGTTGGCCTCTCAACTAAATTTAGTTTGGTATTAATATACCATTCAACAATAACGAGCTTAAGAAGTAACGGGGAAGACTGAGAAGCAATTTCAGGTTATAAATTTAGACATGGTCTAATTCAGGTTTGGAATTTACAGATGGATTTCTTAACTGAATTAAAATGAATCAAACACTTACACATTACAGATGGATGTTAATATATTGTAAGTGTTCTTAAATGAAGGGATAAGATTATCAGCATATAACAAACAGTCACCCAGTGTGGGTGAGAGTACCGAAGAAAGAGGGGTTTTACTCATGAAGCAGTGTGTCTGAGTGTGTCACTGCAGGGTCAATGAGATAAAAGTTACCAACATAACATGAAGCCTGTAAACAGAGTTGACTATCATGAAATTAATTCTGTATGTTCTAAGCATATGTAATAACATGAGTCAATTTATGTATGGTTCACAATCAACATAAAATGGTGTAATCCATTTCAACTAGATTAAAATATATATCAAATATAAGATTAACTAGGCATTAGTGTGCACCCAACTCTATGTTTCAGATCACATAAAATATGCATATAAAATACACATGTAACGATATTGATGTCGCCAGATGTCATCAAATGATTAACATAAAAGTTAAGGTTTTGGTCTGCAACTTGTGATTATTTTAACTTGTTTTGGTTGTTATGTCCACAACTTCCTGTTATTACAACACATGATAGCAAAGCATTACACATTAATTCATATACACCTCAATGGTAGAATTAGATTTTTCTGATGCATAATGTCTCTGTGGGAAAGACAAGGTATTTGACCTGTTGACCTGTAACTCATAAACACTTCAAATGGTCAGGACCATGTGAGAAACCGTTGTAGCTTCTCTGCTGTGAGCTTCACCAGTCTGGTTGTAAATTAGGTCTCACCCCTTAGCTGACCAGAGAGGTCAAGTAAACTGTTTCTGGAAGAAGTGAAGAAGAGTTACGATGTGTACTGTGGATTCATCATTATTTTATTATCACATTTTATATTCTTGGGCTGCACGGTGGTGCAGTGGTTAGCAGGTTCGAATCCGGCTTGGGACTCTTCTGCGGTGGAAATGAGACCCTTCACTCCAGCAGTTCCTACTCACTCTTGGCAAGTTGTATTCTCTTAAAGGACTAGTATGTAACATTTAGGGGATCTACTGGCAGAAATGGAAAATAATATCCATAACTTTGATTCTTTAGTGTGTAATCCCCTGAAAATAAGAACTGTTGCGTTTTTGTTTCCAAAAAAATGAGTCGTTTATATCTACGTAGGGAGCGGTCCTCTTCACGGAGTCCATCATGTTGCACCACCATGTTTCTACAGTAGCCTGGAAACGAGTCAATAATGTTACTCACTCCCATCACCACCACTCTCTCTCTCTCTTGTTTCACCACTCACTTCCCACGTACACACACACTCCAAGTACTGTCTCTGCTCCAAATGACCATGACAAACAACTGGCTCTAGAGAGGGCCTTTCGCGTTTTTGCGCTGGCCATCATACTTCTCCAATATGCTTGGCACACAGGACAGGCTTCAATTGGTTGTAATCTGCATCCTCACTGCTAAATACTACCAAATCCTACACACTGCTCCTTTAATAGATTCAGCAAGTAATTAAAGTAATCGTTCAACATTTTAGAAATACAGTTTCTTTCCAAGAAGGAGATGACAAGATTGATATCAATCTGATGTCTGTTAAGTTACATCAGGATATGGTTAGTTTAACTTAGCATAAAGACTGGAAGCAGTGAGAAATAGCCTGGCTCTGTCCAAAGTAAAGAAAAAACACCCACAAACACCTATAAAGATAACTGATGGACATGTAGGAGGAGTGAAGTGCTCAAACTGTTACAACTGTCATTCACAACTGTGGTTAGCAGAGTTTACCAGCCCTCACTAGCAAATTAATCTGAACTTTGTGACTGGCTGAAAACTCTGGCTGGCCTGTTTTAAAATAAGAAGTTAAACACTGAGTGCTTAAAGCCCTTTTTCTATCATAACCTTTAACCATCTCAAAATAATGTACAGTAGTTTTCATCCATGTACAGTGCCAAAGTAACCACATTTCCTGAAAATTGTCAAAAGTAAAAGTGAATTAATATGTGCTTCAATCCACTATGTGAATATTAGGAGCTGAGCACATCGAGATAAACAGCTGGTTATGTTAATTCTCCAGTTAGATGCCATAAATAATCGCTAAAGAAAAGGGGTTAGGTAGTGAGGCCGAGTGGTCTAAAGCGCTGGATTAAGGCTCCAGTCTCTCAGGAGGCGTGGGTTCAAATCCCACCACTGCCAAGTGAAAACATAAGCTAGCTTTAAATATACGGGACCCTTTGTTAGCTAACTGTATTGTGAATTTCTCCACTGGGACTAATAAAGGAATATCTTATCTTAACGTAATTAAATGAGCTCCAGTCAAATTTCAAAAAATAGAACACCATGTACAAAATGTGATGGAAATGTGCTACTTTCATTTGTTTCACAGTTGTTGTCTCTTCAGTGAAGCAGAAGCTTCAGTGACAAATAAGTCACATGCTTTATACACATTATAATCTATCTGCAAAGTCTGTTTCCATTATATTCCATTTTGTTTTTAAGATACACCAACTTTTTCACCTCAGCAAGACTTTGTAATATTTCAACTTTTTTCCTCCAAGTCCTGACACTTTTACTCTGATGTTTTTGATTCCTGGTTTGGACAAAAAATGCACAATCGTCCAAACTCTTTGTACTGTATGCCAGCTGTCAGAGAGTCTCATTGGCCCAATTTAAAATACACTGTAATGATTGTGCAGCCTTATGGAGCAGCACAAACAAATCAACCAGTCTAATTAGTGATATCCACACTGACTCCATCACCATCATTATTTCAGCACCAGCTTTGATCCACTAATTGACAAGATTTGCTTTACATTTTATTATATTATTCTGGCTGTTGCTTTAATCCAAAAATTACTTACATGTCTTCCCTACATGAATCAGGAGTAATTTGAAGTTCAGTGTCTTGTCTGCAACTAATGATTGCTTTCATCATTCATTAATCTACTGATTACTTTAATCGTTGGATCTTTAAAACATCACAAAACAGTACAAATGTCCATCACAACATCTTAGACCACAGGGTGATGTCATTAACAACCAAGAGTCCAAAACCACAGAGTTATTAAGTCAAAGAAAAGCAGTTCTCTCATTTGTGAACCTGGAATCACCAAATGTCGCATTTTTACATTAAAAAAAAGAATTTAGAACAATGAATCAAATATCAAAATAATTGCTGATTCATTTTCGTTCTATTGACTAAATTCCCCAAGACTTTCACTAATAATTTTTTGTAACATGCATTAAAGCAATGTGTGATTTTTAGGTTGCAGCGGGCTCAGTTTTAAAGCTAGAGTGAAGATACTGACATCATATAAAACTAGAAAGCCTAAAAAATCCATTGGTACCAACCATGTCATACTAGTTTAACGCAATTAAAGATAAATAACAGTTCAAACTTACACTGAGTTTAGGCAAGGAAAAACTGGCATGGCCTTAAGGGGTCTCTTCACCTCTGACCTTGAGATATATGAATGTAAATGGGTTCTCTGGGTACCCACGAGTCTCCCTTTTACAGACATACCCACTTTATAATAATCACATGCAGTTTAGATCGAGCCATAGTCAAGTCAGCACTCTGACATACTGACAGCTGTTGTTGCCTGTTGGGCTGCAGTTTGCCATGTTTGGTTTGAGCATATTTTTTATGGTAAAAGCAATACCTGTGAGGCTTTTCTGGACAATATCTGTCATTGTTTTGTGTTAATTGATTTCCAATAACAAATATATACTATTATTCTATATGTAGTATAATAGTAATATATACTATTATACTATATTTGCATAAAACAGCATATTTACCCTCTCCCATGTTGATAAGGGTATTAAATACTTGACAAATGTCCCTTTAAGATGAATTTTGAACAGATTAAAATATCTGAATGTAATTAATCACGATTAATTATGGACAATCGTGTAATGAAATGTTTTAATCGACTGACTGACTGACTGTCCTAAAATTAACATTTCCCCTCTGTGCTGGAGTGCTGTCCTGCTGTAGTACAGTAGCTGCCTGTCCACATTCCAGCTTATCAGTTGCCAGGAGCTTTCAGCACTGTCCTCTGCCTGCTGTCCTGCCTCTCTCAGGGACTATTTAAGGTATTTTAGTCTTGGCAGAGAGGCTGAGGGCAGATCAACCTGATGGGGTCTGCTGTCAGATCAGATCCCCTGACTGTGTGGATGACACACCTACAGCTTGGCAAACGCCATCTAGAGATATCAGCCAGAAGCATCTATTACTACTGACCTACAGTTTCAGTCATCAGGAGTACTCATTAGTATACTGCTGTCCTGTCTGCAGCATCACACAGAGAAACCTACCAAGTGTTCAGAATTATGAATTATCATACAGAGGTACTGTATTTCATAAAGAGTACTGATATCATGGTGATCTTGAATGTAAATACTACAAGCAATAAGGGGTGGCAAGGAACAGTCATAATTCCATCCTGATACAGAGCAAATCTCTCCTCTCGAAGTGGGAGACGATGCGTAGCCACCTTCTAAATTTACACTATATGTTATTAGGTAAATTTCTTATTGTTCTGTGCTTTATTAATAAAAAAGAAAGCATTAAAGCTGTTCATATTTCCCAAACTAATAACAGTGTTACGTTGACCTACATCACTTTCATAGTCATCAGAGTATTCAACGCCAGTGACGTTGTTGGACTGTCGGCGGTGTCAGAGAGGAAGATGCTGTCTCCCGCCCACTCCATGACATGCCAGTCCAACACAGGAGTCCATTCAGTGCTCAGACTCATTCTGTGGCCATCAAACTTTAAGTCTTCCCTATAGAGTGCCACACACTCTGAGTCAATAGACTGGACCTGGACTTATTTCACCCATCAGCTGCTATATACAATACTGACTTAACTCATCTGTACAATCATCTGTGCTATAATTCAACTATGAAATACTGTCATTAACACTGCATTCATAATGCACATTCAAAAAAGATTCTTATTCATTTCTTATTCATACCATTCTGGCATTTATATGTAACACACTAGATCCCACTTCTCAGCATTTTGAATTTACTTATAAGCATTTTGTATTTACTTATTTGCACTGTGGTTATTAGTTATGCAGTATATTGCACATCTTAATGCAAATATTTGTACATACTTGTATTTTTTGCACTCTAATTTTCATATTTATTTATTCATATTTTCATAAATTTTAGTAAGTACTTATAGTGTTTATATTGTAGCATTATGTACATAATTTCCATGTTACATACTCCTTTATTTCAATTTTCTTACATTTCTTTATTTTTATACAAGAGCAACTGTAATGTTCTACTTTTCCCCTGAGGACCTTAGGAAGTCTTAATTTAATCACAAAATAAATGTAAGCCCTAACTGTAGTCTATTACAGAGAAAAAAATGTGTAATAAAATTACAGTTACTAATCAAAATGTTGGTGATTACAAAGGGGTTAAATCATTCTGTAAAAACCTTACATTTATATGTAGAATAGAAGATTCATTCTGCCACTTTGCAATTGATTAACTGGTGGATTAGTGATGGAATGAGGCTGCCGGGGAGCGACTGGAGAACTCGATAAAATAGTTACATTTACCAATAAGTACGTTAATGAAACTATTTTAATTTTATATAACATTTTATTTTAGGGTAACTATCTATTACATTTCAAAAATGACCATCTAAACACAGGGAAGCTATCTATGCATTCATCCTTCTTCTGGATCCCTTCTGTCTGATTGTAATGTACATCTGCACTGCCCCCTGGTCTCCACAGATAACACAGATGTTAAGTGCTGCTCGGTGATCAAGGCCGGATGGGAAACTGCCCTCTGGAGCTCAGTCGACAGTTAAAGCATCTTACTAGTATCAACCCGACATATGGAGGCAGGAAGTAGATGAGGATCTGCTACACACACACAGGAGCTTTAAATTCACCATCAGTAGGTTTAACGGGCCTGCAATGAAGCGGGTGGGGAAAGAAGGAAGCAACAGGATGAAGAGGGAGGGATGACAGGTGGGTGATGGAGAGAAGGACAGAGAAAATGGAATGAAAGTTAGATGAACGAGCAGGAGCAGAGGAAGTTGATGGAGACACTGTGAGAGAGGATAAGAATGGAGATGGAGATGTGGGAGTGGGCGGGGGGGCAAGGCAACTAGTATTTGCAGATGAATGAAGCAGCCAGCAGGATAATAGACAGCAAGGCCGGAGTGAAATGAAAGACAATAGAGGAAGGACATTCACTGGCCTCAGGCATCTGCAGCATGTGTGCAATTTGCATTTGTGTAATAACAAAGAGAGAGAGGGAGAAAGAGAGAGAGAGAGAGAGAGAGAGAGAGAGAGAGAGAGGTGTGTGTGTGTGTGTGTGTGTGTGTGTGTGTGTGTGTGTGTGTGTGTGTGTGTGTGTGTGTGTGTGTGTGTGTTCTGACTGTTCCTGAATAATCTGGTTAGCTTCGGTAGCTAACTAACCTGTCCCTTAAACATTAGGACCTGAAGGACAATCTGGACAAAAGCATGTAACACTGATGCAATGCAGCCATCTGACCATCAGTAGGTATAGAGACTACATAGTGTGTCAGAAACAGCTGACGGGTCTCTGGGTGAGCGGCAGACTTCTCAGTGTGTTGACTGGCTACTCACAGCAGAATCTCCTCAGTGGATTCCTTGAATTCCACTTGAATCTCAGCTGAGATCCTGAGCCAGCTGTAGACTGCACATCAGTCCGAGGACAAAATATCATTTGGCAATATATATTGAAAAAACATATTAATCACCAATTTATTTCTCCCAACTCATCACATACCGCCATTTGGTCAATGGCCCTTGGCATTGGAAACCGACGCACGGAGGAACCCCTTATTTGTCTGACCAACCCAAAGTGTTATTCAACGGTCGGAACAAGTGACGTAGCATTAAAAGTATGGGAGTCCATTCAGGGTTGGCAAGAGGGTTTTTGAAAATGGATTTTTTTTTAATGCCAAAATATTAGCTTCATGCGTCTATGCAGACGTAGACAGAAGTTACCACTTTTGTTGTTGTATTCTGAGTAAGGTGACATCATAACCGTTCCGTATCTGTCAACCCAAACAAACTGCAGCCAGCAGCAACGAGGAACTACATAACAGTAGAGGGTCCACGTGGTTACAACTAGACATGGCTAAAGCTGTATGTTAACTCTGTCATGGACAGGAAATATTATTGTGTTGCCGTAACATGCAGTCAAGCCAGCTGTCATATCTCTGTAGTCAAACGAGCCAATGCTACAACTATGGAGCACTCATATGCGGACATTTATGTTAAATAGAGTCAAACGGAGCAGAGCTCGGATGTATAAATAGAGCAGAGCTGACAGGGAAAGCTTTGTGACTACATGCAGTTTTCAAAATAAGGCGTTAACAAAGGGAACTGTATAAACAAAATACATATATGGAAATAAGTATAGAGAGTCTAAGAGAGTATAAAACATTACATGTCCTTTATAAATTAAAAAGAAATTACCACTAATTTGTGAGGGAAATGTCTTGGCTGCTGGAAAAAATGTACTAAATAATTCCTAACAATGACTGACTTCAGGATATCTCTGACTACATACAGTACATGCTGAAAATCAAACATTTTAATGAATTAATTTAAATATTTTTTAATTAAAAGTCCCTAAAAGTGTATAATTCAACTTTTTCCCATGGTCTAGTGTTAAATAAGTTAACAAAATCATAATAAATCATAATATTAAATTGCAATACTTGTATAATTGTAATACTTACAAAAAACACAACACATATCGAAACGGGTAGTATTGCGATAGTATTGAATCAGGCGATAGGCATATCGCCCCAGCCCTAGTGAAAATGGAAGTTTATCTTGAAAGGATGCTACGCATGTAACAAGTGTATATCGACACACCATCCCTGGTCTGTCTAAAAGTAACACAAGAGCAGGGCTCCACACTAACTTTTTACATTGGTTGCACTGGTGTGCCTAACTTTTTCATTTAGGTTCACCCAAATTTTTTCACCGCACCTTTTGACTAAGTATTTTGTTAGTTCCCAACATTTAATAGTTGATACCAATACCAGTGAAATTGCATGATTCTCAATATCACGTTGAAAAAACAACAGTGAAATAATAACTTCAACATCCACTCCTTTATTACAGTCTGCATAGTCTGTTTTTTGTTAGTCAAACCGGTATAATTCCCTCTCTATTATTTATTTTATATTCTCCTTCAAACTGGATTTATTCAAGTTTCTAGCCAAAAATTACATTTTAGGAGATTACATTTGAACATATCACGATAACGTTAGAATTTACCCAATACTCATCTCACAGCCTGAATGCATCATAACTTTAATTCAATGACACCTCCCGGTAAGCCTTGCTGGTTTCAACACTGATTTGTTGTCCACAATATAGCATGATCAGGGAAAAATAGGGTGGGTCACCCGGACGAGTGTACCTACGGTAAGTATCCACGTTTACATTGGTAAAACAGAGTTGCGTGATGTAATGTGTACATGCAGCGAGTGAGTGGTCGAATGACAGAGAGAGATACGCTACGAGCAGATCAGCTATTTGCCGATCATCGGAGCAGAGAAGAAATTAGCGGTAAAGTTGCTTTGTGATATACAATAGTTTCACACACACACTTGCACACACTTGCACACTCACTCTTTTTGCGTCTCCCCTCTTGTGAAATGGGCACTATGTTCAGGTCTAAGCATCTTACGGGAACCAGGTAGACAGGTGAAGGAGCGGCGCTCCGCTGGTGATGGCGTTCTTGGCCAAACCGTTCAGGGTCAAGGACAGGTGTAACGGACACCGCAGCACTTTTCTTGATGAAAAGCAATCACTAGTTTTCTTCATTTAGAAATACCATCATGTGTTATGGTTGTAATGTTGCTGGAGGAGTTTACAGAGCACAGTTTCACGCAAAAAGTACACACAGACGGATCTGTCAAGCGCACCGGTGCACCTCATGAAAATATTTACTCACAGATTTTTGGTTGCATATGCAACTAAAATGGTCACACTCTAGAGCACTGAAGAGACATACCATGTGCGAAGCATTCGGGTCAGCCCTAAACATTTTATTATTAAGTTTGTAGAAACGCCAGCCTTTTCTTGTAAGGTTGGTGCTGATGTATTTAGCACTCACCACACTGGTCCATCAACTTCATCTGCACTTAGTGAGTGATTGTGGTCCTGGCTCCTTTCTCTGCTCTACCAGTGACTAACTTAAACACAGCCTTCTCTACTCTCCTGATTCAGTTAAATGGTAAATGGACGGTATTTTTATAGCACTATTCTAGTCTTAGCATCTAATCAAAGAGCTTTACAACACAAGCCAGCATTCACCCACTCTCACATTCATACACTGGTGGCAGAGGCCATACAAGATGCCAGGAGTGATAAACATTCACACACACACACACACACACACACACACACACACACACACACACACACACACACACACACACACACACACACAGTCCCCAATATAATGTTAGTATCTTGCCGAAGGACACTTCGACGTGCAAACTACCAACCTTCTGATTACTGTACGGTCACTACCTTGTGAGCTACAGCCATCTACAGTATCTGCATCTCTTTCTAACTAAAGAAGACAGTCATAGAGGTCTACGCCCTGGTTTACTGAGGAAACACATGCTCTTAACCAGGCCTGCAGGAGATTGGCACACAAATGACTTAAGAGTGTTCTGTTAGGTGCTGTAAACAAAATAAATATAATCTGGTATACATCAGACCTTTAAAACTTTCAAATATTGGCAGCCATATGCCTCAAAAATCAGGTCAGGCTGTAATGTATACCAAATAAGGCTGTCAAAGTTAGTGTGAAAATGCAAATTCAAAAGCTACATATTGACAAGATACCGGCATCATATAAAACTAGAACACCTCAGGAATCCAACAGTACCAACCATGTCCTACCTTGTCGTGAAGGAGGTTCAATGACGCTCCAAACTTGCACTGGTTACACTAAGTTTAACATGTTAATATTTGAGCATATTTTTATGCACCTATGAGGGTTTCTGGACAATATTTGTCATTGTTTGGTGTTGTTAATTGATTTATAATTCTAAAAATATACAAATAAAGCAAAATATTTGCCCACTCCTATGTCGACAGGAGTACTAAATACTTGACAAATCTCCCTTTAAGGTACATTCTGAGCAGATAAAAAATGTGTTTCATTTGCGATTGACAGCCTTAATACCAAAATTACTGTTGGCCACAGTAATCGTACCATAATAACATTGAAAATTGGCAGTGGCAGGTCTAAAATACCATGCAGAGCTTGTATTAAATCAGAAAATTGAAATGGATTGGAAGTCCTGTTGAAAGTGTTTAACTTTCAACTTGTACATGGTATGGGTACCTGGGGGGAACAAAAAATAGACTGGAAACACCCACTTAGCAAAAATCAGTGGTATAGGTTACCAAGGTAGGCTAATCGGTCAGGTTAGAAATACTGTGAACACCAGCAATAGCTACGTCAACATAAGCTGTGCTAAGTTTGGAAATAACTGAAACATTAGCTCAGATTTTTAGAACTGGCGTTGTATGACATACTCACTCACAGAATCACTGTTTCTGTGAATGTAGTCTGGTGGCTTTGAGAGAGCGATAAAACAGCTTCAGTTCCTCTTCAGAAAGGGATGTCTGACGGCAAAGTGACTTCATGAAACTGCCCCCAAGAATTCTCTATAGATCCACCACAGCAACCGAGAACATTTACAAAAAGTCTTTCATATCAAATGCAGTAACTCTGCTAATTTACACTGGGATCATGGGTGTTATTGTTGTTTGTATTGTGCATGTCGGGCTATTTACTGTATGTATTGTGATGTACTATGATGTGTTTTAACCACAGACAGTTGAGATTATTATTATATTATACAATAATGATGTAACAGGTGTGCATCAACCACCATGTTCTGTGAAGTAGGCAGGAGGCCAAATTAACAAATGTGCTTTACTCCCCATGAATCCAGAGTATGGGGTCTAGACCTCCTCCACACTCCACTGGTGTTATTATTCCCTCTTGGCTGAGCACCAGTAGGACTTGGGCCTCTCCTTTCACTCAGCCCTTTGTTTCACTTCATTTGCCCTCAATTGGCTTAATCGTGTCCCAGTGAGGGCCAGCAGGCCTGATGTTGGAGGGTTAGAACACAGCGGGAACAGAGCAGAGGATTCATTACATCAGGTGTAAAAGGACATGGTTCACAATCTGGATGGAAACGGATGCCATGCATTTATTTAGGATCTGCTGTAGGATCTGGAAGGTTTTCAGTGGCACGACAGAAGGGCGGCTGTGGCTCAGAGGGTAGAGCAGGTCGTTCGCCAATCGGAAGGTTGGTGGTTTGATTCCTGGCTGCTCCGGACACGTCGATGTGTCCTTGGGCAAGACACTTAACCCCAAATTGCTCCCGAAGGCATAGCCATCGGTGTGTGATTGAGATAAATGATTATTTAGATAAGATCCTGATGGGCAAAGTTGCTACCTTAGCAGCCTCTGCCATCAGTGTATGAATAAATGTGATATGTAGTGTAAAGTGCTTGAGTGGTCAGAAGACTAGAAAAGTGCAATATAAATGCAAGTCCATTTAACAGAAACCACCCCCCATCTGCTCCATCTCACCACCACACACCAGACATTCCTTGTTGCCACCAGTCTACAAACAGAAGAATCTCCTCAATGAATTCCTTGAATTCCTCCTTGAATCCCAGCTGAGATCCTGAGCCAGCTGCAGACAACACACCTCTCTGAGGAAAACAATGATTCGACTAAATATATTGACCACTGCCAAAGCTTGTGCTGTGCCACATTACTGTATACCCTGCACACTGTTTTACCCCTAATGTGACATCCACAGTCAAAATGTCTGTCAGTGAGTATCCTACTCTGTGTTCACATTATAGTTTCTTGGGGGAGTAATGGTCAACACAGCTTAGTTCACTAATCTTCAGCACAGCACCAGTCCACTCCACACTCTGCTCACATCAGCACAGAACCTTAACAACATAACATTAGACCATATAAGCAAAACAGAAGTTATATTATTGTACTTTTCTAAACATTTCCAAAAATATGACCTAGGGGTGTGCCATATAGCTAAATGTCAAGTGCGCCAGTGCACCTAATGAAAATGTTTAGTTGCACTTGACAGATTTTTCATCACATTGTAGCCCTGTGATGACTATTTTTTTTTACCTATTCCTAACCTTTTATAGACCAAACATTAACCCATTAAACAAGAAAATAATCAGCAGATTAATAGAAATAATCAGCAGAGTAAATTTAGTGTTCATGATTGTTTCTTTGTCCAGTAACGGGGAGTGTAATGGTTGGGTCTGGAACCTGTTATCACTACAGTATTTGCTTCAAGCAGGGTGACTGACTAGCACAACATGGCCATGATTAGCAGTCTGAGAAGCATGTTTTCAATAATACATCAATAAAAAAAATCTGATATTCTCTTTTGTTATAAAGTATACACATCCTCAGCTGCTTCAGTTCAACTCCTGCTGAGCTGTGCATTGAAGTACACACAGAAACTGTGAGATGAATAATACAAGCACACGAGTGTGCACATACCAAACCCACATTTGTATTGGGGCCTGCCAGTGCTCCCTCCACCCCTCCCAAGGGCTTTAAAGGTGTTATTCCCTTCCTTTAACACCACCTGCTCCCTGACTCAACCAGCTGGTCAGCTGCAGCTGCACACTGAATACTTTTTCTGAAGACGTTTTATGTTCTAAGGTTTGTCCTTTGTGTCTTACTAGACATTGCTGGTTAGAAGGGTTTTCGGCTGTCTCAATGCATTACAGTTCTCCCAAGCTTAAGGCTGCAGTGGGGAGAAATTGAGCAAATATCATTTAAAAAAAGTCATTTTTATAAAATGGTCACTATATCCTGACAGTAGTGCATGAGACAAGTAATCTGAAAAAAAAAACCCTGTGCCTCTGTGTCCACCGGTGTCCTCCAGTACTCCTAATGGCATCTGCAAGATTTCACAAACCGCAGGAAAACAACCAATCAGAGCCGAGCTGGAGTCTCACAGAACCATAAGGAGGTGTAGAAGTCTAGTTTCTCTCAGAACAAATGAATTACAATATCCTGAAAGGCTATTATGGCATTTTTTCCCAGTGATTCCAAAAATAATCTCCCTACTGCCACTTTGGATTGTATTTCATCATCTTATGGGTACCTCAAACAGCACTCTCAGCAGTGCAGCCCCCTGCAATCTCTTTAATGCAGGGCTGTTTTCAGTCTGAACACCTAGAGCCTGAGAAGATTGCTAGCACTAGTGCTGGTTTGTCTTCCACATCATAATGATTCCTTGATAGTCAAAAAAGACCACTTTCCCAAAAACACTGACTATGTTTACATGCACGTTATGTTCCACTATTATTCCGAATATGACAATATTGTGAATTTAATATGGGTAATTTAAACGGCATAATCAGTTGGGTATATTCAGAATTATGTCTTACTCTGAATGGAGCATTTTCATCTAAGAGATGATATTGTTCAAGTTTTAAGAGTGTATGTATGCAGCACATTCACAATATGAGCCTCAGTTGGGGTTTTTACGTCAGTTTGTGACACACGGCCTCTTGCCTGTTTATGGCCAGCTGTGTGTTGAGCACAAACCAACTAGCCGACAGTTTGCAGAGATGCATGAAGGAAAAGCCCACATTTCTGGTCAGAAGGAGAAACACACCTACTGTTAAACATTATTGAAAGATTTGGATATCAACAAATTTTTGGATATGCGCAAATCCAAACCAATCCAAATTTATTTAAAGCACATTTAAAAACAATAAAAGTTGACCAAAGTGCTGTACAGTTAAAAATAAGAAACCAATTTAAAACCAACAGGTCATTAAAATTTTGAAAGAATTAAGATCAATAGGAAAGGAAAAAGGATTAAAAAAGCAACTCTCATGCTGAGCCAAAAGCCAAGGAATACAAGTGTGTGGGACAGCCGACCATGAGGAGGCAGAGTGTTCCATAGCTTTGGAGCTGCAACTGAAAAGGTTCAGTCGCCTCTGAGCTTTAGAAGAAGAAGAAGAAGAAGAAGAAGAGGATATTCCTTTATTAGTCCCACGAGGGGAAATTCAATTTTTTCACTCTGTTGTTAACTTATACACGGTACATGCAGACCCGAACACACACATGCACAAACATGCAACAATGGAGAGATGTCAGAGTGAGGGGGCTGCTCCTGACAAGCGCCCCGAGCAGTTGGGGGTTTGGTGCCTTACTCAGGGGCACCTCGGCAGTGCCCAAGAGGTAAACTGGCACCTCTCCAGCTACCAGTTCACACTCAGCTCTTGGTCCATGTCGGGACTTGAACCGGTGACCCTCCGGTTCCCAAGCCAACTCCCTACAGACTAAGCTACTGCCACCCCCTTTAGCTCAGTTACTAACATTACTGAGTCTGTCCTCTCAGTCTGAACCAGGACTACTAACTACCGTTACTGAGTCTGTCTTCTCAGTCTGAACCAGGACTACTAACTAACATTACTGAGTCTGTCCTCTCAGTCTGAACCAGGACCCCAAACTACCATTACTGAGTCTGTCCTCTCAGTCTGAACCAGGACCCCAAACTAAACGTTACTGAGTCTGTCCTCTCAGTCTGAACCAGGACTACTAACAAACGTTACTGAGTCTGTCCTCTCAGTCTGAAGCAGGAATACTAACTACCGTTACGTGTGAACAACAGAGTGTAAAACTGAATTTCCCCACTGTGGGACTAATAAAGGAATATCTTCTTCTTCTTCTTCTTCTTCTTACTGAGTCTGTCCTCTCAGTCTGAAACAGGACTACTAACTACCGTTACCGAGTCTGTCCTCTCAGTCTGAAACAGGACTACTAACTACCGTTACCGAGTCTGTCCTCTCAGTCTGAACCAGGACTACTAACTAACGTTACTGAGTCTGTCCTCTCAGTCTGAAACAGGACTACTAACTACCATTACCGAGTCTGTCCTCTCAGTCTGAACCAGGACTACTAACTAACGTTACTGAGTCTGTCCTCTCAGTCTGAAACAGGACTACTAACTACCATTACCGATCTTCCTCTCAGTCTGAACCAGGACTACTAACTAATGTTACTGAGTCTGTCCTCTCAGCCAGTGAAGCGAAGCCAGAATAGGGGAAATGTTTCTAACGAGTTTCTGCGTTCTGAACAAGCTGCAGGAGAAACAAAGAGACTTGGCTAACACCAATGTAAAATGCATTACAATAACCAAAACGTGTGGTGATAAGAGAATGCACAACATTTTTAACCCTGGATAAAAGTCGCAGTTGGAAAAAGCTTGATTTCACAACTGAGTTTATCTGTTTGTCCATTCTAGAATCCTTCGCCATTGTAGGAACGATTCTAGAATGGATTCTAGACTCTTTACAGAAGGGTTAAGAAAATGTTCCAGGTGTCAATAGTCCATGTTGGGGTCGTTGCTTGTAATAGGAATATTAGTGGAATATCCATTTTCTTTAGCCATGTAAACAGCTTAGTAAGAATATTGTCTTTTTCTGAATGAGGGTAAAATCTAGAATATTTTGTGCATGTAAACAGTCAGTGTGTCTGGTAGCAGTGTACTAGCAGTAGCAGCACTGCAGATTGCCGTCTATAAAGAGAAGTGTGACAAGACGCAGCATCTGTGTTACAGTCACACACATACACACAGATGCACACAGGCCACAGTGTGACATCTGCTATTAGGCTGCAGATTGCACCACTACAGAGACAGGGAGGCATGATGGCCACAGGAAGAGAATGCCAAAATGCGGAGGACAGCACAGTATGCTGCAACGTCACAGTTCCTTTACTTTATCATCAGTGAAGCTGTACACACACACACACACACACACACACACAAGGTAATAAAACTCTGTGGATGTAATGAAACATTCATGGCTGCTCTGTTCTGTCCAGTTTCAAGCTGCCTCATGTTAAATGCATGCCTGCTCTTTCACTTTCCACGCACACTCACTCATCTTAATATTAGCAATCATGGCTGATGTCTTATGTAAGGCGGTACTGACCTAACAATGACTATGTTTACATAGGGCTGTGCAATTAATCAAATTTCAATTACGATTTTGGCTTCCAATGATTATGAAATCAATTATTATATCTCATTTCATTTTGCAATGACACTCTTGTTTTGTGTTGTGATATAAACCCATGGACCCCTTTACAGCGGTGCTCTTTCTCTGCTCAGCAGCTCAGTTGTACAGTAGTAGATCCTCCATAGTGGTACATCGTGACTGGCTCTCGGTCGGGGTGAAGGTGGTGCTTTACAGCACTCCTCACCACTTA
Organism: Pterois miles; assembly: GCA_947000775.1. Lineage (NCBI taxonomy): Eukaryota > Metazoa > Chordata > Actinopteri > Perciformes > Scorpaenidae > Pterois > Pterois miles. The sequence goes on along the minus strand of CAMQGK010000005.1, from coordinate 2,206,165 downwards.
GTGCTGTCTGCGGCCTCTCTCCCTGAGGGGGAGGACGGAGCTCCCTGTTCCCGGTGCTGCGGCGTACTGTCCTGTGTGGCCTTGCCAACAACCTACCCAACCCATCTTGAAACAGGACCCCGTTTTGTTCACCAAGCATTGTGGGGGTGACATTCTTAGTGTCATCACCATTTATATCTATACATCTAATGTGTTAATGGTTAAATTGTTTAGAAGAGGGGCTGCATGGTGGTGCAGTGGTTAGCACTGTCACCTCACAGCAAGGTTTGAAACCGGCTTGGGAACCTTGTGTGGAGTTTGCAGGTTCTCCCCATGTTGGCGTGGGTTTTCTCCAGGTTCTTTGGTTTCCTCCCACAGCCACAGTCAAGGCATACAGATTATGTTAACTGTTGACTCTACATGTCCTGTAGGTGTGAATGTGAGTGTGAATCATTGTCTGTCTCTATGAGCACTATCAGACTATCAGCACTGTGATAGTCTGGCAACATGTGGAGACGGAGAAGTGAACCAGGTGAAGTGAAGATAACAATGAAACCACACTCATCACTGTAAGTGAAATTAAACCTTCACAAGTACAAAGCCAATACTTTACCAATACACCTGCTCAACAAGCATAAACATGATGTAAACATGTAGAAAAACAATATTTCAATCTGCTCTGTCCACAGTGTCTCATCCACCGCTGCTATGTTTACAAAAACACAATTCGACTAACAGCAAATACTGTAGTTACAAACAAGCTAAAACAAAAGCAGTCTCTATATAATCTCTATATGATCTACTAAACTGTTTAGCTTAGTTTACTACATATCTTTAAATTCTTAGAATAGCTACATTATCAGAGGGAGGAGGACAGAGTACAGGAGGAAGGACTGATGCTGACTGTCTGTGTTCTTCATTCTATATAAACTTCACTCAGGAACATTGTTTATTCTATTGACGTTCTAGATTAGATTCCAGTAAGATATGTGTAAGAAGGTGTAAGAAAATATATAGGAAAAAAAACACGATATTATGTTTTGTGATACGGTATCAATTGTCAAAAACACAAAATTTTTAATTAATAGCTTAGGTACAAATAGTTATATTTAGATACAAATAGTTATAATAATAATAATTAATAGTTAATACTCAATTGACACTTAACAAGTGTTAACTGAGTATTAACTATTAACACACATTTTACTTGTAAAGCGATGCACCCTATACATGTAAATGCATATCCTACTGTTCTGATAAAATGTCAACTTTTTTACTCAGATTTTATGCATATGGTGGTGTCTTCTTTATCCTACGCCAATTATCCTAAAATTACATTAAAACAACACAATATATCAATATATCCATAGTTTATCCTGTGATTTAAATCAATTATAATCCTGTTCTGAATGTATCCATTTTTTTGGAATAATGTATTAAAAAGCAATTACTTTGTAATGAAAAAGAACCAATAAGATTATCGATAAAGAACAGAACTGAATTGAAAAGAGTAGTCGTATCAATAAAATCCTAAAGTTACCCATCCTTATTACACTACTTTTTGCTTATGTTAAATGTCATTTTAAAAGTTCCATTTCTCAGTAGTTGTCTTGTAAACAAACAAAGAATCATGACATTATGTTGTTTTGCCAGTGTTCTGATCTGAAAAATATGTATTGCTCAGCTCTCATTGCCACTTTGTGTGACACTAAGACCAGCAGCTGACCTCTGACCTGCAGTCAGACTGGAGACCGACACTGGCAGCTTGGAGACATCTTGTATCTGTCTATGTGTTGCATGCTAGCACATGCTTCCCTGTCTCTCTGTTCACAAGTCAAGTGAACTCTTAATCATATCATCATCATCTTTTCATCCTTCTTAGTATTCCTTGTGGCTGCCAGCTGTGAAAATCCAGTGAATTAAAATAAGCGCAGTAGGTTTAGACCCAGGAGGGCCGACACAGTGAAGAGTGTGAATGTCTCTGGGGTTTCTTGTTACTGTGAGACTGTAATTAATTACTTTAGGTCGTACAAGACAGCATCATTATGTGGCCTGCCACTGACAACCTCTTTTTTCACAGAAAGAGATACAGTAAAAGCTAATTGAAATCATATGTCCCCAACGCCACACATAAGAAACTATAACCCACAAACATGCAACACAACTAGCTATGTCAAGAACAATGCAGGCTCTAAAACAAGTATTACAAGTAGTTCAGTTACATGTAACTGAAAATGAATCTTCAGTACAACACATACAAAGCTGCCTCATGAAACACTGGTTACATAATTAGACAAAAATGACCCTTAATGCACTGCTACTTCCAAGTACTACCTACCAGATGTGCAAAATGCCTAACAATGCAGTATTCTTATGTTACCTTAATGACAGGTTTCATTAACACAACTACTCGAGCAGTCGATTACCAAAACCACTAGTCAGTGCTGTAGCCAGTGATCAACTATTCATGGATAACCAGATTTATAGTGCTTGAAGAGCTTTTGGCTGGACTGCCAGCACTATAAACGCAAAAGTCTGTCACCACGTAACTGATTGAGTGATGGAGTTACACGACTGGTCAGTCAAGTGTTCGAGTTCCCTCATTGGCCGTTGCACTTTCAAAATGATAAGGCAGGGAATAGTCCTTTAAGCAAATGAGCCAGTCCAGCATGACATGTCTCACATAACTTGGATCAAGCTGTCACACTAGACAATCTAATTCTAAAATGAAACCAGATTCAGCAGTGGCATCGCATATTTCTTGCTTAAAATGTTTTCAGAAGTAGATTTTGGTGGATTGCTTTCACAAAATAACAGAAAGCTTGTGAGCAGGCTGCCATGTTGCTTCCTGTTTGAAACAGCGAGCAGAAAACCAGAACCAATCAGGTCATTCCACAAGAGGGTACGTCATCGCTTGAACAACCAATTGAGCAGATTTGTATGAAAATTTACCATTAACCGTACTCACCAAACATGGTCCAACCATATACCTGCTTTCTAGTCTAAATTTATCCCCAGTCTTTCCTGAAAATATGAATTTTCCTTGATTAACAAGAAATAAAGGAAAAATGCAGAGGAAAAAGTAGTCATTTGGGGCAACGATCTATAACATGTATAAGGAAACACAGTCTTGTGCAGCACTCATTTTTGACAGGAGGTTTATGTTTCCGGTGATATGATGGAGTTGAGGATGGGATGTTGAAGCCAGGACCATGTGAGGCTGCTAGCTGGCGGACAGCTGGCTGGTTAGCTCTTGTGCTGATTCTGCCATGCTTTGGTGCTGCACTTATAATGAAAATGAAAATGAACAGGGGGCTGGAGGCCAGCGGCAGTGCCGGGTCTAAAGAGTTAGCAAGCTACCTTGCTAACTAACCAGCCAACTGTCTCAGGGAGCTGCCTTCATTCTCTTCCCCGCGAGGTGCAACCACACACATATACCCCACGACGCCCAAGACAAATTTCCCTAACGGGACAATAAAGTTTACCCTGACCCTGACCCTGATTGACGTGGACTCTATTGTCACCATCAGTCCAATGACCCCTCTATTCCTTAGTAAAGACTTATAAGAGTTATAATGGGCTTAAAAAGTTTTCATATCACGTCTACACTTCGGTCCACACTGCCCCTCTCTCTGGAACTACAGAATCTGATTTTCAGCAGCAGTTCCCCACCTCTCTTCTAACCCATGGAGGGACCAGAAAGGTTTCTGTATGCACTTGCAGCACTGCTATTTTGTCTCATTTAATCAGATTTCATTCTACATCACCACCCCCACCCATACTGTTATGTAGAGCTCTGTGTGTGTTCCTGTACCAGTGGTGGTGGTGGAGGAATCTCTGCAGAGCTTCCATGATCTGGTAGGCTGATCTGGACCTCTCAACACCCACACACTAAAAATAGCTGCAGCAGCAGCAGGGAGCAGGAACAGCAGTGTGTTCACATGGAGGCAGACAGCCTCCCAACAACAGCTCTGGGAAACACATTTCACCCTTTAGTATTACAAGGTGTGCGTGTTATGCTGACATTCTGCTGTCTCTTGATCATGCCTCACAACAAAAGATCCCTCCATCAGATAAGATTAGATCACATCAAAAACATCCCTTTGTTAGGTTAATATATTTAAAAAATGCTGCATATTTCTATTAAAATGTCCTTTGATACTATTTAGTTTTGGGAAAAATGTAATGTTTAACATCTATACAACCGTTAACTAGGTAGTCATGCACCCTGACCCCAAGATAACACATGTTGACTGACAGCCCCCTCATTTGCATAACGAGGCAAAAATGCATAATGACATTCAAAAAGAAAGGAATACAGAAATATATAAGTTTGGGGAAGCAAAATAGGGGATGAAATGCAAACGGAATACTGTGGAGAAATAAATAAATGCATAAATACATAAATAATGACATACATTTATAAATAAATGTTACATAAATTTAAAAAATAAGTGCAAAAAATAAATAAATAAGTTTTAAAAAATGTAAACATAAATGACTAAATAAAAATGCAAAAATAAATTAATAAATAAGAACAAATGCAAAACGAGACAGAATAAATGAAAATTAATAAAAATAAATAACATAAAGGGGAAAACTAAAAAGAAGAGTAAATAAATATGGAAATTAATACAAATACAGAAGCAAATAAAAAAAAAAAGCAATCTATGTCACATTTTATCAGTTAATTAATGGCTAATATAAATATATAATATATATATATATTTAATGACTCATTCATTTATTTATTTATTTAGTCATTCATCCATTTATTTTTGATTTTGGCATTTTTCCATAATTTCAGTCTGTACAAGGAAGCACAACCCATGTGGATTGTGCTTTTAAATTTTATATATGTGTGTGTGTGTGTGTGTGTGTGTGTGTGTGTGTGTTAATTAATCAAATATTTTTCTGTCTGTTCCAGCTGCTCAGTTATGAGGATTTACTGCTTGACTGTCTTTGATATTTTCACTAATTTCTGACATTTTATAAATAAAAACATTAATGAAATTCATCAAGAAAATGATCAATCCATGATTAATCAACAGTGAACGTTGTTAGTTGCAGCCTTTATGGACCTAATAACCTGAGTTCTATTTACAAAAATTAATGTGATTTATAATATTAGCCTGATGCTCTTGTCTAATGTCATCGCTGCACCACAGAAATTTCTCATATTGTGTCTGCAACAGGGAATCCAAAACCATCCCCAGTTCATAACTCATCCCAACCATTCTTCAGTCACCTGTCTGTGTTGTTTGTTCACACACACTCTCCTGTGAGTCTGTGTGTACTGTGTGTTTGATGCTCTGTGTGTGTGTGTGTGTGTGTGTGTGTGTGTGTGTGTGTGTGTGTGTGTGTGTGTGTGGCGTGTGTGTGTGTGATGCAGTAGTTTATGCTGGAAGCTCTTGAGCACAAAAGCGTGGGGAGATGGTCTCTTAGCAACCGTGGCCTTCACAATTCCATGACCCTTCGGTGCTGCACATGGATAGAGTGTCTGGAAACTGAATACTTGCCACAGACTGTACATAAAGAGGCCTACCTAACTTTTACTACCTGCGTGCATCTGAAGAAAAATACAGCTGGACTCAAGACACAGCTTACTCATGGTTACAAACAATAAACCAGCACAACAATCATAATTACCAGCATAGGTCACCATGATCTGAACTAGATGTCAACCGATATCGTTTCTTTATGGCCAATGCCGATGCCAATTTTTTTTTACGGAGTCAGGATAGGCGATGGCCGATAAATGATGCAGATATTTTTGGGGGCAGATATGTTTGGGTGGTTTTCTGTTTTGTTCCTCCATCTGACGAAGTAACAGTTTAATAATAACAAATGATGCACACATTTTTTCAACTTCAGTAAACATTTATTGAACAACACCTATGGTCTGTCTCTCCAATCTACATTTTGTGTCTGCACTGCAGACCCCTGAAGAAACATCACCAAATAGCGTATGAATGACACAATAATTTGTAAGTCATTTTGTGTGCATTAACAATGCTTTTGTTGCTTTTGGTGTGCCATGTGTACATCATGTAGTCTGTACTCACTGCAGTTCAAATGCATCCGTGTCAATATGCTCCACTCAGTGACGCAAAATAAAAAGTGAGAGAGACTGCTTATTACTTATGGTGGGAGGGGAGATGGATGGGTCCAACAAACACAGGACCAAGAGACTGGTCTGAACCGGTGTTTGTGCTCCAGTTTTGTTGAGTTCATTTGTTTACATTAGTGACGTATTATTTATGTATGGATTTTACTTAGTTTATGTAGTTATTTTAAGTCCAACATAATGTTTTTAATAAAATTTCCTTAACATTCTAAGACCAAACAATCAATTAATCAAATAATTAAAGAATATCAATTAAACTAAAATCAAAGTTATTGACCTGAGTCAAAGAAGGGATGATTGGGGTTGAGACTCAGCATCATGGGAGAGCCATAAGTTCAGATGTTGGTCATTACGTAAATGATAATCATGAATGATGCAACCAATCACAAATATGATGTAATTATTACAGCTGGTTGTTCCTCAGGCCATCCACCCCCCCACCATGAAGGACGGGGGGGACAACAATGCTGAGAGGTTAGGGGCTAAAGAAAAACTAGGGGAATGTATCCGACTCCAGCTTCCTGCCTCCCTGCCCCCCCCCACACACAACAACAATGCCTAACGGGGGATGTTTCATTTGTTCTTCAACAGCAGCATGGCTAATTAAAATTGCCTCCTGCTTGTTAACTACCCCACCCCCCCCCACCATTCCACTCCACAGTACAGCTCTGAGGCTCCGGCTTCACCAGAGCTCCTGCCAGATTATAGGCTTTGGTGAGTCATGATTAATTCATCCTGCATAAAACACAGACACACATAAACATTTAAACACACAACCTAAATCTTATATTCTTGTGTCTATACACTCTATGTAGTATATATTTATATTATGGCTGTCAATCCATTAAAACAGTAAATTATGATTAATCGCAAATGAATCACACTTTTTTATCTGCTCAAAATGTACCATAAAGGGAGATTTGTCAAATATTTAATACTCTTATCAACATGGGAGTGGGCAAATATGCTGCTTTTTGTAAATGTAGATACTGCATTTAGCATAACAAATATGCTCATAACATAACTGCAGCCCAACGAGGAACTGTCAGTGTGTTGACTTGACTTGACTATGACTCCAAACTGCATGTGATCATCACAAAGTGGGCATGTCTGTAAAGGGGAGACGTGAGGGTAGCCATAGAACCCATTTGATCTAAAGTATTTAACAATTTAAGTATGTGTATGTGCACATGTATGGAATGCATGTGGCAAACTTAATGGAGTTGTTAGGTGCAGCTGAGGACGTCACATTCAACCACCCTTCCGGTCACACATCACCACCCCACCAACAGAACTAATCAATATCCATCCAATAATAACACGATGACCCTAAGTAAGCCGGATCAATGGATCATTTCTGCCTCTAATACCTCTAACTGATGATCAGTCCACAGCACCCCATGCCTGCCTAATGTAAATTTTACACCACGTTTTCTTTACGCTGACTGACCAGAAAAATAAACACCCCAGGCACTGTAATGCAGTCCAGAACAGCAGTCCTGTTGCATCCATAGTGTGGCTGTGGAGCTACATGAGCAGCCTCTATCACTGTGTATGTTTGACAAGAAAGCCTCAGTCCATTCAACTCCAAAAGTAGATAACACAGTAGGTATGTGCCATATCATGCTGTCATAAGGCTTGCCCGAACATCCAAATCACGTTTAAAATGCATCACAGTTTATATACAGTATATATAGATATTAAGGGTGGGCATGGTTTGCTAGCCACGGTTCAGTTCGTGTATGTACCGTTCGGTTCTGGTTCTGAATTTAAAAACAACCAGCCTCACATAAGTATAGCTAAAATGAACATTTCAATATTTGTTTATTTATCACAAGTCTATCATCATTGCAATATTGAGTAGTGTTATTGCGATTTTCCTTATAAGGTGCTGGCCTAGTATATGTTACTGTTTAAAAAAGCTCTAGCGCTGGCTGACCTGATGCTGACCTTTTTGTTGATGATTTGTTTTAATTTATTAATTCTTCTTAAATAACACAGGGGTACTTTTCTTGTAGAAAAGAAGTCCAGATATAAGATGTGATAATGAAGTGTTTTGTTCCTGATGTTAGTCTACTGTTGTGAGGACAAACAGTTGTTGATTTATTTTGCCAAATATATGAAATGCATGTTTAAATTGAAGTTGGAAATTGACCTCCTTACCATACCATAAATGCACCGAGCCCAACCGAAAACTGTGACGCAAAACTGTGAATCGAACCAAACCATAAATTCTATGAACCGTCCCATCCCTGGTATTTAGTCTACTGTTGTTTATTATTTCAAAGTTGTTTTACCTCCACCCAAACTGGGTATTACATTACATTTAAAAGAATGGTGACAGTGATGACACCGCTATACCACCAACCCCTACATTACCCCCAAAATAGCACATGAAATAACAAATAGGAATCCTACATTATTCATTATAAGGGCCCTATAGTGTGACCATTTTAGCCATATATGCGACCAAATATCTGTGGAGTGCGACTAGACTAAATATTTTCATTGGGTGTGCAGCTGCTCCTGACAGATCTATCTGTTTATGTATGTGTGAAACTGCACCCTGTAGCCTACTCCTCCTCCAGCAACATCACAACCATAAAACCTGACGGTAGTTCAAAATGCAGAGAACTAGTGATTGTGTTTCATCAAAAAAGTCTCTAGTCCAGAGTGGCATCACCGGCAGAGCACCGCTCCTCCACCTGTCTACCTGGTCCCTGTGAGAAGCCTAAACCTGAACACAGCGCCAGATTCATTTCACAAGAGGGGAGGGCAGAAAGTGTCATCTGTGTGAGATACTATCCACCCATCCATCATAACCACTGTATCACTGAATTAATATCACAAGGCAAATTTAAAGCTAATTTATTCTCTGCTCCGATGATTGCCAAACAACTGATCTGCTCTCAACCACTCACTCGCTGTGTGCACACATAACATCACGCTGCTTTGATACCACGTATGTTACCATAGGTACCTGACGGTACTGTAGGTAGACTATTAAACTCACTATTGACGTGTCCAGGTGACCTAGCCTATCGTTCCCTGATAATGCTACATTGTCAGTAACAAATCATTATGACACATTCAGGCTCAAATGTAATCTAGCCAAAAGAAACTTCAATCCAGTTTGAAGGAGATGTTTGCACAGTAATATAGAATAGATCATACAGAGGGAATTATGACATGTTTAACTTCCTAACAATAACCAGTTTGCAAACTGTAATAAAGGAGTGGATGTTGAAGTGCAAGGGGTTTATTATTTCACTTTTGTTTTTTAACATGGTATTGAGAATCATGTAATTTCACTGGTATTGGTATTGACTACTAAATTTCTGGTATTGTGACATCCCTAGGGTAGGACTGTGGAAACTAACAAAATGCTTAAAATGTGTTATTGTGGTGCCAAAACCCGCTGTGAAAAAATGTAGGTGCACCTAAATTATGTGCTGGTGCACCTAAATGAAAAAGTTAGGAGCACCAGAGCAACTAATTTAAAAAGGAGCTCTAATTATGCATCAACATTAATGACTAGGAGTTATTCCCAGACTGATAGCACTGTTTGTTGTGTATAGTGTGTCGTGTGGCGCTGTCCTGGGTGCTGAAATGGAGCACAGGAGATTGATGTACTGTACCTGTAACTGGGGTGGACAACATATTACAATTACTGCCTATACAAAAACATACTTGCAGCTGTACCCATTAGAGGTCGACCGATATGGGTTTTTATGGGACAGGATAGCCAATGGCCAATATATGATGCAGATTTTTTGGGGCCGATATGTTTGGGTGATTTTCTTTTTTTCCCTCCATCTGATAAAATATAACAGCTTAATAATAACAAATGATATACACAATTTTTCAACTTCAGTAAACATTTATTGAACAACACCGATGGTCTGTCTCTCTAGTCTACATTTTATGTCTGCACTGCAGTGCACTTACATATTTTAAATAATATTTTAAAAAATAATGTATAAACTAAATATTCAATACATGAAACAGGTAATCAAAAAAACTAAACTTTGTCAAATAAACTTTTGGATGAAAAAATAAAGTTTTAGTGCACTTAGCATGATGAGATGACTGAGACATGATGAGCTAACCAGCTAGATGTTGCTTACCTACACTGCTTGAAGGTATCCACAGTTTATTTGTGCTTATGTCACAGAGAGGCTCACACATAGTGGACGAGGTGAGTAAGTGACTGAAGCTGTGTGAGTGAAATGCAGTGCAGATTTTAGTGCAGTGATTTATTTAAGACAAAGGAAATTTTACATTTACATCCAGCCAGTGGCGACTTCCTGCATTCGCAATTCATTTGTGTGTGCGGAGGGATGAACATCTCCTGTAGTTACTGCAGCTAGGAGGGACTGCTGTGCGACAAGGACTGGGGCGCCCATGAGTGCTCTGGGGTGGGGGAGGGGTCCACGGCAGCACCCGCTGCTCACTGAGAAGAGTAAGAACGATTCGTGCTTTCATGTCAGTCTCCAAAAGTCTCCAATTACACCAGAAAAAGTCGCTAGATTTGTCGCTAGTCGCTTTTTTGAAAAAGAGTCACCAGAGGGGTCTGAAAACCCACTAAATATAGCGACAAAGTCGCTAAGCTGGCAACACTGCTGGGGTTTGCCGGTAGAACGGCAGTTTGATTGACACAAGGGGCAGGGTCACACATGTTCTACAGCAACAACACTGGGCTGCCCACAGATGTGCCTGCTACATTATCGGCTTAATATGCTCAGACATTGGCCGATGCCAATTATGAAAAAATGTCAAATAATCGGCGCGATTCATCGGCTGGCCTAGTACTCTAGTACCCATTAAGTCCTACAGCTGTATTTTAACCATGTAAACAAGCTCCAAATACATTTAACCTGACACTGACTGGCATTCAGTATTTATCAGAAAGAGTAGTGATTGCATTTGAAATATGATGGATGGTGTATTTGCAGTGCTTTTGTTTTTCCATCTGTGTGAGTGGATGGTAGTGAATGGGAGCAAACAAGAAGAGCTCACTGTGAGCAGTGACACTGACACAGCACTGATGAAAGAGCATTAACATCTGCCCTGTCAAGAGCTGATTTTACTGATGTAAGAAAAAATGTCCACAACACTAACATCACTGTTACATGGTCTGCCATAACCACAGTAACATGGGCCTGTTCAACATAACCAGGTCTCATGAGGATTAAAGCATTGACAAATGTTTATCAGGTGTATCAGTAGTTTAAATTAGTGGTTCATGGCTGCATGCCTCTGCCAACCGGTCAAGCTGCAGTTTACATCCACAGTGCCTGCACGTAGGTGGGAGATGTGACTCATAACCACATTATGATAGTTTAAAAATGCAGCGCAGTGAGGATACAGACATTTCATACACCAGACATATATAACTGTGTATATACTGTGTGTGTTGTGGTTTTACTGCAAGCCACCCTGCTGTAACGATAACCCAATACACAAACAAGTTAAATCCATCATTTATCACCAGCTGCAGTGTATGAGCACAACAAACAACTTAGTCCCCCGTTCATCCGTCCAGAGTTACTGTAGCAACCATGATGCTGCATGTATTGTCATGGACACATGCAGCCACTTTCCCAGTAAAAGTCTCCATCATATTATTTATCTTAGCTGTGAGGTTGTCACCTGTTTGTCTGCCTGGCGTACTCTGTGAGCATGGCGTAACTTCAGGGAGTGTCCGATTGAGAGACAGGGCGTGTGTGTGTGTGTGTGTGTGTGTGTGAGATGCTCTTGTCAACCTGGCATAACGATAGCAAGTGTCCGACAGACCGTGTGTGTGTGGCGGCAGTGAATGTGCGGTTGTCGGAGATGTCATAGCTGTGAATATAGCAGCAGCAGTGTGTATACAGTAGGGTTAGGAATAAATGCTACAACTTCTCAAGACCCAAGCCAAGCTGTTGTGTCTTACCAGCCACCTGCTGACTAAAGTGAAGGCAGGTAGCCCTGGCGTTAGCAAGAACACTGGTTCAGACTCTCAGGTGGGCTGTCAAGGTGGACCACATAGTCTCCTTTAAGTGATAAGCTGCTCTTCTGAGTTTTACCCTGCTTTTAAATTCATTTTAAATATTTCTTTTAACAGTTTACCCAATAGCATTATTCTGTTAAATTTTTTTAATGTCGGTTAATGGTTAAATGGTTAATTATTAACAGCCCTAGTATAAAGAACACACCACCATGTGTGCAAAAGTTTACATTTTTATGCAATCAGAACAGTGGGATCTGGATTTTCATGTATCACTGTCCCTGTAACATTAGCACTACTTTGAGAGAGCACATACACTGAGAGGGGTGCATCTCTTTGCAAATGAAGTAAAGTATTGACTGAGTTAATATTTGCATGTAAACTATTAATTAAATATCAAAACAGTGTTTTTGAAAATCGATACAGTGTATTTGATTCTTTCGATATTTTCTTATACCCCTCGTTGTTCTCTCCATTTTATACACCCAGTCAGTACTGCTGGTGTTCTGCACAGATGTGGGAGCCTCGAGGGGCAGCCCCTCAGACAAACACATTTACACAATAATCCTATTAGAGAGAGAGTGTGCTCTCTCTCTTGCTCTCTTCATCTGTCAATACTTCCCCCCATCCACTGTCAATGCCAGTCAATATGCTGCTATCTCTGCTCACTTCCCTATTCAAATTCAAGCAGGCTCTGCTCTAGTCATGAGCAATCAGTGTCCAACAATAGCAGCAGAGAGCTTGATATCTCAACACTGTGTCTGATTCATTCAAAGTGATGCAGGCGACATGCTGTTCTCACCGCGCTGCTGTTCGCGCAGCACTGCTGCTACTTTTCCAGTGTACAGCCTGTCAATATTCCCTCATAGCTCTGTCTCTTGTCTCCTCCCTCCATCGTCCTCTCCATCCTCTGTCCACCCCACCCCCTCCTCTGGGCCCTCTGCCAACCCACAGACAAGCTAACAGCTAAAGATTAGAGCTGCACCATTTCACAAATCATATGACAGATGAAATATGACATGCAACTGTCATGTGTGAAGGATCTGCAATCAATATCTGAAATCAACATTTATCAACATTTATAGAAATAGAAATTTTTCAATGAGAAAAGGGTATTGGACAGTAAAGGTCATTCATCTTCCATATGATTAATTGGCAATTCAATGGGCGGGAGTTACTTCAGAAGTAGAGTAGGGCTTTGTGGCACAACTTCACCTAGTTTCATGGAGAAGGGAAAACGTGTGTTTTCAAACATATAGCATTGCATAGTCTACAAAAAATATAAAGATAGAGGCCTAAAGCAGAGTATTTTGTTATATAAAAACATGTTGGGAATGTGGGAGAGGATTTTTCAATAAATTTTTACTTTTGAACTAAGGATTGAGACAATTACAGAAAATGAGCGCTGCGTCACTCTTCTGTGCCAAGAGAGCGAGAAAGAGAGGGAAGATGGCCTGCACACAGTGTTTCTGTTAGTTATGAATGTTAATAATGATTTGAACGCCAATGCTATGAATGAAGCTTTGAACTGTGCAGCCCAAGAAAACATCCGCTTGGATGGTAGGCTATAAGATGTTGCGGGTGTACCAGCGTGCCAACTTTGCCGTTCCAGGGAATCTGCATATGCTAACTTTCCACCAGTCTGTTAGTGTAGTATCCCGCAAAAAGTTTCAACCTCTGTGTGCATGTTGCCAGCTAGAGCCATGACAGAGACCTAATGCTCGGCTGCAGCTCCCGACGCTGCTGACTGAGTATTTCTGTCGGGTCCATCACCTTCAACCTGTGGGTTTGGCATGGCCATCTCCACCACCTCTCCCAGGCCCTCTGGTTGTGAATGCGACCCCACATGCAGCCGCTTTCCCAGTAAGTCTAGTAGTTCAGCTGCAAGGTTGTCAGCAAAATGTCTGCACAACATAATATTACTCTGCCTGCCCGTCATAACATGAGTGAGTGTCCGACAGACCATGTATGTGTGGTGACGGTGAGTGCGGGGTTGTCAGTGGCGTTATAGCTGTGAAGTACCTGTAGCAGTGCCTGTACAGTTTATTTGTGGGTGAATAAATGCTACAACTCCTCAACTCAAGACCCAAGCCAGTTTCTTGCATTTTGCAATAGCAGCTCAGACTCACTTAAAGTGAGCTTTTAAGGTGGGCTGTTAAGGTGGCTCAGCTAATGCAGCCTCAAGGGGGGTACAAGCCAGTGGCTTCCTTGTGTCGGTCCCAAGCCCACGTAAATGCAGAGGGTTGCGTCAGGGAGGGCAACCGGCGTAAAACACATGCCAAAACATGCGAATCAACTCTATGTTAAGGTGGATCAGCTAGTCTTCTTAAAGTGACGAGCCGCCACTCTGAGTTTTGCTCAGCTTTTTAATTATTTTAAAAAATATTTCTTTAACCCTTTAACCGATAGCATTAATCAATTAAGATTCTTAATGTCGGTTAATGATTAAACAATTAATTATCACATCCCTAAACTACACGTTTATATATCAGATCTTTATTTCATAGATCTATTTAATTTCACATACCCAATCAAATTCTTCACAACCAATTAATCAATCATTGATTAATTGTTAACAAACCTATGAGGCAGGCTTCACCCTGATGATGTCATCAGGATTAGCCTGATGACATCATCAGGGTGAGGCCTGCCATCAGGGGTATTCAGGGGTATTTTCTCAGACTTGACGAAGCTCTTCCACATCCACAGATGACATTATACAACTGGTTTCAACGACTCACTTGGACTCCTCATCATCAGAAAACTGGTGTAAAACTGGCAGACTGCCCCTTTAATGATGGAAATTTATGCAAAAGTCAGTGATCAGATGTCACTATCCAGATTATCCAGATACAGATCACATGTTAATATCTTATGAATACAGGGTTGAGTGTGTTTTGTAACACTGTTCAGTAATAATGATTATATTGTAAAAACCCAGTACGACATAATGCATTGTAACCATTGTTCAGTGAGCCCCACACTCAGCACCCAGCTCAGAGTCATGTTGAAAATCTGGCTTCTTTGTGTCCCAGAGCAGGAGATGCTACAGACAACACAAGTACATGTGACAGATATGGCAGCGGCTTAGTGGCCTGAGCACAGCGATATGAATATTTCAACCATGTGCTGCTGGCACAAGACATGATCTCAGTGCTCCACCCTACTGCTGGGATCAAATGTCAAGTTGGCAGCCGGACATGTAGACGCGTGCAGCATGGGTTGATAGATGTTGTCGTATGTCGACAACATTTTTCAGGGGGGTTTCAAGTTCAGCACTTACCATTAAATGAGTTGGAAACAGTAAGATTGTGAACAAATAAAACAGCATAAGCAGCTGATGTACCTTGCTTTTTGAACGTCTTCGCTGATTTATTTCTTGTGAATAAATAGCTAAAATATTTCCACTGCAATCACAAAGAGTTTAAGGAGAATTCTTATTAACAGCTTCTTTAAGAGCTATTAATCAGCGGCCTTGTTCAGCAATCACGCTGGGAGAAAATCACAGATGAAGTGCACAGAATTTCTCCACTCATGGTAGCTCAACAGACTGGAATGCAAAGCAACCACAACACATGGTGAGATTGGACTTTGGGCAGCAGCTGCAATCATACATACCACACATTAACCTGCTAAGGATCAACTCAATTTCAGCCCTGCCTTTATCGGCTGTGATATTCAGCATTTTTACTATTATTATAATTATTTGGGGTGTGTTGTTTGATTGGATATTAGACTCCACAACCAGCACTGCTCCCAGTAAACCACAATCACAGTCACATTCACAACAAACTTATTTATTGATTATCTTAAATATAATAATTTAAAAATGTGCTACTTTGGCTCTGATCTGTAGTCACCACTCTGTAGCCTCACTCAGTGTCCCAGCCACTGCACATCTGATTGGTTCCATGTCACTTCATTTACTTAAAAGCATTTAAACCAAGGTTTTTGGTGTTTTGGGGTTTGTGCTATTTTCATTTTTACTACAAAGCATATCAGTTGAAAATATCTGTTATCAGCCTCCTTGATTACTGATAATTTTGATCTGCCCTTAACAAAAAAATCATCCTTCTGATGATCCTTCTAACTTACATAATCTATTTCTATGCATATATTTCCAACTTGACTGCAAACAGCAAATTCACTGAAGGTTGTTAAAAGGCAACCTTGGAAGTTACATCAGTAACCAGAAGGCCCAGAAAAATAAAAGTGGAGCCACCGAAAGTTATGAAATTTAAAACACACTAAGTTCAAATGTATGTGTGAGATCTCCACACAGAACCAGGCAGCATTTCTGCACACAAGTCAGAGCTGATTTATCTCTCACGTACTTAAATTACCTCCATTTCCGGTGTTATTTAACTCAGACTGCAATCTTTTCCTGAAGCTATCGAAGTAGTTTTTGTCAGGTAACTTCTTATATTAAGTTACACCTTTTCCAGAGTTATTTTAACCCAACCGCGACCTTTTCCTGAAGCTAGCAGTGTAAGAAAATATCAGAAAAACTGAATATTGCAATATTATGTTTTGTGGTAGTGTACTGATTCTCAAAAAGATTATTGATTTTCAATGAATAGTTTACATGCAAAGATTGACTCAGTGTATGTGTCCTCTCAAAGTAGTGCTATGTACAACGTTACAGGAACTGTGATTAATGCAAATGCAAATCCCACTGTTCTGACTGCATAAATTAAAACCACTTTTACTCATTTTATTTGATTTGCAGTTGCAATATATTACCTTACTTACAGTATTGTAGTATTTTGAATCATAACCCCTGTGTCATGATATGTATTGTATCGCCAGATTCTTGCCAATACACAGCCCTACAATCTAAGCAGGTTTTGTTATGGACCTGCCGTACTTCAGTTATGCCGCTTTCCCTTGTTATTTCAACCCAAACCACAACCTTTTCCTAAAGGCAACTATGTAGCTTTATTTTGAAAAAAAAAAATGGAGCCAAAATTGACACGTGTCATGAGTTGATGGACATTCATAGGAAAAGACATTGTTGAAAGTTGCACGAAAGAAAAAAAAAGGCAAATTCGTGTCGATGTACATCTAATCAAACAGATGAAATTTAGTGACTATTTCATCAGTTGGTTCTCCAGTTGGTGAAACGTTCCTCTCGGCTGAACCCACAACTTTCTGTTTTGTTTTTTGTTAAGAGGCACAAAAAGCTCATCGCTGCTACAGCAGCTGGAGTTTGAAGACTCAGCTGCTGACAAACTGCATGAAAAGGACACAAAATAGAACCCAAAAGAGATTTGGATTACAGTAAAACAGAGAAAAGAAGAAGAAGAAGAAGAAGAAGATCTACCTTTATTAGTCCCACAATGGGGAAATTCAATTTACACTCTGTTTAACTCATACATGGTACATGCAGACCTGAAACACACATACATGCAGTAATGGAGAGATGTCAGAGTGATGGGGCTGCTCCAGACAAGCGCCCCAAGCAGTTGGGGGTTTGGTGCCTTGCTCAGGGGCACCTCGACAGTGCCCAAGAGGTAAACTGGCACCTCTCCAGCTACCAGTTCACACTCAGTTTTTGGTCCATGTCGGGACTTGAACCGGTGACCCTCCGGTTCCCAAGCCAACTCCCTACAGACTGAGCTACTGCCGCCCATCATCACAATGGTGAAGCTGGAACGTGAGGATGTTTGACATTGTTGATTGATAAATTACTTTAACCAATAATCTATTCATTTCTCAACCTTGGCCTTTAAACCACCTAGCCATCGCTGGTCAGCACAGCAATGTAAGCACACTATCACCCAATCAAGACACCAGCATGGTCGTGGTTACGGTGACTCTGACCTCAAAATGCTTTTCTCCTGAGTCTAAGTGCAACCAGTATAACCTCACAGTGAGAAGCAGCTGGTCAGATGGTGGTGTCTGCTGTGATGCTCACCTCCTTGGTTATGCAAAACACCTTCTTCAATTTGTCATCAAAATCACAAACAGACCACTGCTTGCCTACATCCTGAGATGCATTCTAGCTGATAATAACTTGACCCACATGTACAACACGACCAAGAGCTATCTCATCAGTCATTTATCATTACTGCACTTGTGAATGATGACGGTGCATTTTGACCAGCTCAGTGGGTTGAGTGAACTAAGCGTCTGATCTATGTGACGGGACTCTGACAGCATGCCTGGATTTGTATAACGCTCCAAACCCCGCAGGGCAGACCTGCAGTAGTGATTTACATGAGGCTGAATGACCCCTGCAACACAAATTTAACGGCCATCAATTATTAACTGGGGCTCATGAGTTTGCTTGCTGCTGGAGAGAAACTGCCATTGTCTATATTCAAGATGCAGCCCACACCCTCACTTTAAAGGAAATAAAGGTAATAATAAAATCTGGACATGCTATGCTTTGTGCAGCCAGAGATCAGAAGTGTTGGAGATTTAGTTTTGTTTGCCTCTGCTGTAACACCAAACTCTATTCAAACTCTGGGTGTTTTAATTGTTTATTTGAGCAGTGGTGAATTTACACTCCGGGCAACATCATACCTATAACATGGGGAATTGTTCTATATCATTAATATAAGCTCTCAGGTACAAAGATGATCAAATACACAGAGCAACTTTTAATCCAGTTACAAGTTGGATGTTTGTCACTCGTTCAACAGATTCTTGGGGACGCACCAACACAGATACCGGCTCAGATATTGGGCTGATACTGAGTCAGATATTGGTGATAATGGAACTATGTTTATATGTTAAATACATTATAGACTGGAATTTTAATTTATGTTTAAGTTTTGACCAATTTGTTACTGCATTAAATAGCAGTTGTTAAAGTTTTAACTGGTTTTAAAGTTTTTTTTACCAAGTCAACAACCAAGTTGTTGTAGGATTTTTTTATTTTAATAATTAAAAATAATTCAGTAAATATATATATATATATATATATATATATATATATATATATATATATATATATATATTATATTATATTATATTTATTTATTTGTTACATTCTGTTTTGTGAAATTATTTCACATCAGTGGCGAAATTACATGCCAGGTAACGTTATACATATAACATGGGGAATTGTTCTATATCATTAATATATACTTCCAGGTATGAAGATGAAGAAAGAAAGAAGTAGGCTTTTCACCCCTGTAACTCTTGTTGTAGTGACAGCTGAGGAGGGGTTGAAATCTGAATTTTGCCCAGGACTTGGACAGGACTGAGGAGCAGTTCTGAAAATTGATTTTATACTAATAATGTCTCATTTCCTTCAATGATAGATTATATGGACAAAAAGACACCACTGATTCAAAAATGGCTGTCAAGATATGTGTTATAAAACACAGTGAATTTACCAGTAAGCACCTTCATATGGAACTGCCAGCCACCCGCGCACAGAGGGGTAACCTGGGGTATTTCTCCAGGGCTAACCATGGTGATAGAGCGGTAACAGGACGGTGCCACTACGTTTCCAGCGCCTCCTCTCATGGGAGGCGCCTCCATCCATCAGGAAGATGAGGGATGCTGCGAGGGAGGCTCGGGGTGACCTGGCTAGCCGAGCCTCGGCTGCCACACTGATGGTGGGCGCGCAGCCTAGGTGGGTTTGCTGCTAGCATCCGGCTAGAGGAGCAGGTTAGCTGCATTCCAGCAAGGAGACGGCAATTTAGACCGACAGGTGCAACAGCATCAGCAGCCAGCCGTACTGTGCCGCTTCTTCCACCTTGACAAATATCCACAGAATAATGCCCAAACCAACAACCGGCAATCCGGTGACTGGACCGAAAACAAGCCTGAATCCATAGATATGTGTTCCGTTATAAAAAATAATGTTGAGTCGTGTGAGCGACTAAGTGTCGAGCTAGCTAACAGCCGCTTCAGCACGGCGACTGAACGCATCGCTGTTAGCCTCGTCGCTGGGTCGCCTGCCTCCCTCTGCTCTCAGATGAAGCTTCGAATTAAACAGCGAAAAACACAGCATGTGTGTTGTTGGACTCACCTCTCTGCCATTTTCCCGACGGTTCTTAAAATCCGTTTAGAATAAATCCCACAGCGGCTCCCATGTTGCCCAAATTGCGGTCGCCGCAGTCAACGAGTCACTCCTTCCAGACCAGGATCAAGTTGTCAACAATGCCTAACATCACGTCCGGTCTGTACCTTCACAATAAAAGCTTCCCATCACATGTGTCAATATGGAACCTGATTTGGAAATATAGAAATAGGCCTATCCTAAATAAGATACTTGCGGTAATTACACATAAAAATATAGTTTAATGTCAAGCATATATATATATATATATATATATATATATATATATATATATATATATATATATATATATATATATAAGACCAGACCTGTTTGTAAAACGTATAGGCTATCACTAAATGAATCAGTATTTTGGAAAACCAATTTATCATTGTTATGTCATTTAATCACCCTCACCAGAGAGAGAGAGAGAGAGCATTATATTCTTACTCGTGTTTATGTACAAAAAATAATTTGTTCTTACTTCACCTTCTTATTTTGATAAAATTTCTCTGAAATCATTTGCAAAACATTGTCAGTCTCAAAAGCTTCTATAAGATGGCCATACTGAGTTTGTTTTATTAAAATCACATATCTGTATACTTTTAAAATTGTGTAAAACAATCCTAACAGACATGGCAACTTGTAAGCTGCAAGATGCTCTCTATCTTGATATTTTTTTCCTCATAACAACACCATGGATGTATACTGTCGTATACTGTCACATTAGAGGGTAACGGGTAAATAAGCAGTAATTTCCACTGAAATGTTCTGCACTCTCATAGAATCGCCAAACTATTTTATTTTGAGATTAACATTCAATAACTTCCGGTATTTGGCATGCTATTTTTTGCTACCTTTACACTAAAGACAAGGCGCACTGCTTGTTTCAAGTGGTGATGCGTTCATGTTAAATGAAAAGGACTGTATTATGAGGGTTCTTATTAGTGATATATTGCTCACCAGAGGTTTCAGGCGGAAGGCTACATTTATATTACTTTGTCAGGGTTTAGCTTATGGCAGCCAGTCCCAGCATGCTCTGGGGCACCCCGGACATGTCTTCAATGCATTACTGGGCTACCACAGACACTCCCATTCATACCCTCTCTGAGAACTATTTGGAGACATCCACCCATGTGACTGTGGGATGAAACTCATGAGAACACATAGTAAACATGTGAACTCACAACAGCAATCGATCGTCCTGATGGATGAGCTCAGACATCGGCAGCAAGGAAATTGAAAAAATAGAGCAAATCATATTTTCACTTCATATCAAAGAAAACCAACAAAGTTAAACCTTCATCCCAGTAGCAATTAGTTAATCAAATGCTCTACCAAAAAATAGAAAAAAATCTGTGGCTGTTGCAGTACTAGGATAGACCTGTCCAATCATTTCATTTAATCAAAACATAATAACCGGATGGGCCACTGGCCTGTTTTTCATTGGAAAAGAGTTGGCAACACTGGGCTGGGTTTTTGGTTGGATCATTTTTAAAATGATGCTCTCTGTACTCTAGTGAACTCTTGCTAGTTTCTCAAGATCACCAACCCTGCCTTTAATAGAGGAAATGTAGCTGATATTTATTACTGCAGTAAGATGAAAACTACCTAGAGTGCTCTTTTCTCCTCTGGCCTCAAGGCTGGATTACAAACCAGACAAAGCAAGTAACTCCTGGATCCCCAGAGCTGTAGGGGCTGCACATGTTCACTCCCAACTCATCAAATACTGCAATGAGGTCAGTGGCCCTCAGCAGTGGAGACTGACGCACGGGGTACCCCTATTACGTTAGTGGTTGCCAGTTGATACCAGTAAATTAATTATTGTGAAATTTCACTCACCAAAAAAACTGGAGCACAGACTTCTTCAAATCAGTTGATGTATCTTTATTTGTCACATTAACTCATACAGGTTAACATTACAACAATGCAATCCTATCAGCTCCTTTAATTTGTGCATTAACATTATTCACCATAAAGCACATATCTCCTCTTTTTTCTTAGAGTTGTCTGTTCTTTCAGATCTGTATTTACAGTCCCT
This sequence comes from Pterois miles, assembly GCA_947000775.1. Taxonomy (NCBI): domain Eukaryota; kingdom Metazoa; phylum Chordata; class Actinopteri; order Perciformes; family Scorpaenidae; genus Pterois; species Pterois miles. The sequence continues at coordinate 2,184,012 of CAMQGK010000005.1, read as the reverse complement.
GATATCCCACTGGAAACAGAGGTCCTCCAAGCCACATTATTTGTCTGCTATGCACATGACAAAAGCTCCAAAAGGCACAAACATCATTAACACGGCCAAGAGGTTAAGTTCACTGGCTGAGGTGACACCTGGCAGACAGCTAACGGCTGTGGCGGCACATACCTTTCACACAAAGTGACCACGGCCTTCATTGTGCATAACTTTATGCCTTAATAGAAATTAAACAGGTATTCATCCGCATACAGTTGTCATGAAAGGGGGAAAGTAGCTATAGAGACCAAAACCATGTTGAAAACAGCTTGTCAGGGGCAGCCCCCTCGACTTCCTTCCAATAATGCAATTATATAGGTCCTGTTGTTGCATGTATGTATCAGGAAGATGAAGTCTTAGATTATGTGTTTTGTGTTGCATGCTTTTATTTTGGTGCACATCCTTTTTATTTTGGCATGTTTAACCTCTCCTCTCGTTGCAGATCACTTCATGCATGCTTCCCGCCTTCACATTCAAGCACCTCCTCCTGACCTAGTTTCTACACCATTCACCTGCGTCTGATTGTCATCCCCCGCCCCGATTGTGTCCACCTGTGCATAGTCAGCCACTTCCCTCACTAGTATTTAATGTGTGCTCCCCTTCCCTCCTGTGCTAGTTCGTCTTTATCCCTCGTGAAAAGCGTACCGGCATTATCTCATGTTCTTTGATTCCTCGTGCTCGATACTCTGCCTGTTTTTTGACGTTGCCCTTAGCCTGCCCCTTTTGGATTGTTTGCCTGAGATTTTTGACTTACCGTGTACCGACTTACTGCTTGCATTAAAGGCGCCGATAATTGTGAACTGTCCTGAGTCTGAGTCTGCTTCTGAGTCCAAGCCTGTGTGAGTAACCTTGACAGTATGCTTTAATGATGTGGCCTGATCAGGTGACCCAACAGCAACTTTTTGCCTCAGGACCAACTGGAAAGTCAAGCACTTCAATACATTTATGATCACTTAACCTCGTACTGTTCAGACAGGACTAAACTGATCAGGTCTTACAGTAAAGACTGTCCCCCTGTCAAAACAAGGGTGGGCCTATAGGGGCCTCAGCAGCAAATATACGATTTGATGTGGACTATTGTCTGTTTTAAACAGCATCTGGAAGTTTTTGTGTGCAGACAGGTCTTCCATTGAGTTTTTTTTGTTGTTACTGTTGTTGTATAAGCTGGTTGTTTGTCTGTATGATGTGAGTGCCCCAAGTGGACAGGCAGCACAACTCAACATGTGATTGTGGAACAAACAAACAAACAGTCTGATCGCAGACTACATTAAATCATTTTGCTCCAAAATGTTGCTACAAAAAAAGAAAATATTGAGAAGTCATGTACTTGGATTTTGGATTTGAGCATAAAACCACATGTAGAAATGTTTCTTTAACAACATAATCATTTTTTAATGTAAATTCAGTATATATACTTTATTTATATAAACTTTATGTTTTTGGACATTTTTGGATGTGATGGCGTTTACACAACCTCTCTCACGACTGGAGGTTCTCAACATGCCATCAAATCATGTTAATTCTCACATCCACGCACTGGTCTTGTCTGTTTTTGTTTTTCTCACCTTCACACTGCATCACAAAATGATATCTAATCAGGATTCCTCTTCCCGTCTGCTACGTCCCTCAGTCTCAGCTGCCTCCTGCTGCTTAGTTTCACTACGAGAGCCGACTGCCGTCAGGGTTCTTATCATGAAAACAGTGACAGACAGACCTCAGCATCACACCCGGGCGCCAACACTTTCCTTGAACTTCATGAAGTCCTGCAGCAATACACCAAGATCAAGGGGATTGAAACCAGGTCTTCTGTGAAGCACAACTGCTGGAGTAGATATAGGCGAAAGAGAGTATGCGGCATGTATCCTGCACCTTGCTTAGTATGAGCCAGTGTGCGATCTTCCCAACCCTGCTTTAGATGGTTGCCTCTGCGTTCACAGCTAGAAACACTCAATGAGTCTCTATTGCTGACATACAGGCATATACAAATAGCCCAAAATCTCAGAGGGGCCTCTCCGAGTATATGCATGACCTGTAGAGATTATTCTGACATCATTCACAAATTCTGTAGCCAAGTGAAAACGGTAAGTGTGTTAGCTTGTACAATCAGATTAAGAAAAGCTACTTAACAAGAAGCAGAAATACAACTAGCAGTTGCTTTAAAAGGTACAGTGTGTAGGATTTGGCACCATCTAGTGGTGTGGTTGCAGATTACGACTAACTGTCTCTCTTTGCTTTTCAAGACTGTGGTAATGTGAATCCCGGAGTGCAAACTGTAGTAATTCCGTTCACCTTGTTCAGAGGCTATCCTTACCATAACAACACTACTTTCGGAGCTACAGATACAGCTGGTGATACCACGGTTTTGCACTCTGCAACTCACGTCGTCACAGTTTCACCAGCATGTCAGAGAACTACGGTGGCCTTCAGGTAATGTTAAAACATGGGAGTCTCTCTCTAGAGCCAGAGTTTGGTTTGTCTGTTCTGGGCTGCTGTAGAAACATGGTGCAGCAACATGGAGGACTCTGTGAAGAGGACCAGCTCCCTTTGTAGACATGAAGGGCTCATTCTGTAATGAAAACACAACAATTCTTAGGGTGAATATACACTAATGAAAATATACTTATTAATATTCTATTCTATCTTACACACTGCTTCTTTAAATGCTAAAACCTGTGCTTAGGATCATAGGTGTCCTACTTAGCTGATAGTTTGCATGGGTCCAGTTGGTAGAACTGTGCTTTTTGATCAGTGGTAAGGAAAAATGTGTATATCAACAAGTGTTTTTAATTCCCTAAACCTCCCCATCATCAACCTTTGCACTGGTCTGCTCTTACATCTGCCATTTAAGTTGGTGAGCTGAAGGTTGCTGTACTGATGATATGTACTGGCAATATACTGTATATTTGGATGTTAAATAAAGTTTTGCAAAAATCAGTTAGCTACTGCTACAAGAGAAGCTTCAAATCCTGACCAAGTATCCCTACTTTACATAGCTCTTGCTTAAAGCTAGGGTTGGTAATGTTGAGAAACTGGCAAGAGTATGCTAGATTTTAAAAATGATCCAACCAAAAATCTCAGCCCAGTGTTGCCAGCTCTTTCAATGAAAGTAGCTAGCAGCACCAGCTCCAAAAGTCCCTAAATCTAGAGAGAAAGTCGCCTAGCCTCTTTCCAAAGCCTCTCCCCCAAAATTATTATCATGAATGTAAACTATGAAAATGGCTATTGTCAGTACTCACAGCTGTCAAGGTAGCAGCTTGTGGAAAATGTGCGATAGGTGCATGGGCAGAGTGCACAGGTAGACAGGCAGGTAGCCCATCCAACCATTACATTGGGATTGAATGAAATGATTTGACTGTTTATTACAGTCCTACAACAGCCACAAATACCAGATTATTTCTCTTTTTTTGTCAGGGCATTTGATGGCTGACAGGATGTTATTTTTTTTTTTTAATTACTTTTGTTAAACTACAAGATGAAGTTTTTGAAGATGATAACCAACCCTAGCTTTAACAATTAACAAAGCATTATCTCTGTATTATTAGGTGATATTAACCAAATGGGCTGCATGGTGGTGCAGTGGTGAGCACTGTAGCCTCACAGCAAGAGGGTCTCAGGTTCAGACCTGGCTTGGGGCCCGTCTGTGTGGAGTTTGCATTTTCTTCCCATGTTAATGTGGGTTTTCTCCAGGTTCTCCTGTTTCCTCCCACAATCCAAAGACATGCAGGTTCATTGTTGACTCTAAATGCCCCATAGCTGTCAATGTATGTGAATGGTTCTATGTTCTATGGTCTGTGATAGTCTGGTGACCTGTCCAGGGTGTACCCCACCTTCACCCAATGTCACGGTAATTGTTCGGTGTACACTGTCATGTGAGTCATACAGTATATCTTAATATTATCTTAAACAAAGCCAAACTAACCTTGAATAATAACCATTAAATGATCTTTGTCATTTAATGAAACATCAAATGTTGATTATTAGTTATCCATGGAGAGTTTGGATTTCCAGAAATCATCAGCGATGTATTCTGTTATGAAGTCACTCTGACCTGTAACACAGCTTCTGGGGCCTCTCTGTGGCCGCTGTTGGTACTGCTACTACTAGAGTAGTAGTCTGTCTGGATCTTCAGTATGATTTCACCTTATTATTTCACTCTTACATTGTAAAATAATGTAAATGATTAAATCCAATATTTGCACTAAACTGCTGTTTTGTGAGCCATCCCCCCCACTCTAATCACAATTCATCAAATATTTCACTCTGGTCCACTGTGAACTTGGCTAGTACTTATACTACAGAGTAAATACATTCCAGTCGGTAAAATTGTCCCTGACAGTGAGGTCCTAATTGACGGCTGGCTCATATTAAATCTTCCTTTTATGATCAAGATACTTGAAAATGTTTACTTTAAAGATCCTGTGTTATTAGAATATTCTGACACTGGTAATTCCTAGTTGGCAGATAGACATACCTGCTGCTTCCAAATGCAATGCCTTACTCACAGCCAGGCTGCCATCTCATTATGGCAGCTTTGACTGGGTCCACTCTGAAAGTTTAAATCAACATGGTGACAAAAAGATTTTTTTATTTAAATCTCTGAGACATTCACTGCTGGTATGTAACATAGTCTACACTGACTCAAAAAACAAAAGTTTTGCTGTACCTGCATTTAACTTAATAATTTTAGTTTAATTCTCTTTTATTCATACACTGTCAGTGGTGTTGGTTCATTTTTATATTGTGATTGCAGGATTCAGATATTATTGCCAAAATCTGCTGTTAACCTACCATTAGCCTTTTGCTTATTGTTAGCTTATCAATTCAAATAATCTGACAAAATACACACAATTAATTGTACAGCCTAATGTTATGATAGCTGGGTATAATGTTATAGTTATTTTCAGAACTTTAATGAGAGAATGGACAATGGAAGACAATATAAATTGCTAATTTAGCTAGACATGGTTAATTAATCCCGAATTTCCCTCTGGGGATTAATAAAAGTTCATCTTATCTTATCTTATCTTAATTGTTAACTGATAAACAAATTAACAGTGCAGTAGGCAGAATGTTTTTTGGGATCGCTGGGCAAAAATTCCATAATAACCTTTCAGCATTTTGTAATTCAAGTGTTCTGAGAGAAAACGACACTTCTGCACCTCCTCAGTTGCCATTCACTTGTGAACTTGGATCAAATGGTCAAACTAGGCAGTGCTGATCAAAAACTGTATGAATAAATATTATGTCACTGTAATGCCCATTTTTCACCTCAGGTGTTTCCAGAAGCATCTTGTAGTTACTGTTTAGCTGTAAAATGAGAAGGTTTGCTCTGGCTGGTGGGCGGTGCTTGGTATTTCCTCAACTGTTTTTACAATTTTACTCATCTAGGCACTGTTGATGAGAATAGTACTTTTTTCTTCCTAGTAGTACTTCTCAATTTTTAGTTCTTAATTTTTAACTTTTTTCTCTATACACTTGTGTTGTGTTATTTTGTATTGTGTTTTGTACTTTTTGTAAATTTTGAGCATCTCTGGCACAAGAATTTCCTTTGGGATGAATAAAGTTCTATCTTATCTTATCTTATCTTAACTGATCTTAACCTGACTGCCAGGACTCAAACTCATTTTACAGCTAAACAGTAACTACAAGATGATTCTGAAATCATTTGAGGAGCGAAACAGGCCTTACAGACACAGAATATTGATTCATATTTGAGCAGCGCTGCCTAGTTTGACCTTTTGATCAGAGTTTGCGATTGACTGAGATGGCAAGCCTCCAGCTCAGCCCTGATTGGTTGTTTTCTTCTGATTTGTGAAATCTTGCAGATGCCATTAGGAGGAGAACAAACCAACAGAAAACACAGAGACTCCTTTTCAGACTACCAGTCTCATACATTCCTGTCAGGATATTGCACCATTTTATAAGAATAGCAGTTTTAATCATATTTGCTGCAGTTCTACCCACTGCAGCTTTAAGCAAAGTGATTTCATTTTATCAGTCATGCCAGCAAAACCTAGCCTACTGGTACTTTTCCCCTATTGCAGGTTCTTAAAGTTTCTCTATTCATTGTTTTTTCTATATCTACAGTGCATGTGTTTTCAAATTATTAACCTTTTTTTTTTCTTCATCTGCCGGTGTTTTGCCTATTTGCACGTGCTATCTTAATTTGCAGTGCATTGAGCTCTCAGAACCAGAGAAACTGGATTTCCATCCATACATCCATTTTCAACCGCTTATCCCATCAGGGGTCACGGGGGGGGGGGGGCTGGAGGCGATCCCAGCTGGCATTGGGCGAAGGCGGGGTTCACCCTGGACAGGTCGCCAGTCCATCACAGGGCACACAGAGACAGACAACCATTTACGCTCACATTCACACCTACGGGCAATTTAGAGTCATCAATTAACCTAAATGCATGTCTTTGGACTGTGGGAGGAAGTTGGAGTACCTGGAGACAACCCACGCTTACACAGGGAGAACATGCAAACTCCACACAGAAGAGTCCCAAGCCGGAATCAAACCTGCGACCTTCTTGCTGTGAGGCTAGAGTGCTAACCACTGCACCACCGTGCAGCCCAGAAACTGGAATTATTTTGATTTAATGCACAGTCAATTTTTTTTTTTTACTTTATTTACACACAAGGCTGATCTTTGCAGATAGGCTGTATTTTCTGCAGTCTTTCTTCTAACAATACCCACACCTCAAAAATGTACAAAAATCTCGTGATCGGGATTCAAACCTGGGTTACTGCAGCCACAAAGCAGAGTACTAACCAATATACGATCACAGCGAGCTGTCTCGCAGGAACCACTTGTTTAAGATAGTAAACAGCCGCAGAGATAATGAAAAAAGCAACCAAAATGTAATTGATTTATCAAAGCCAATCCTAACTAGTGCACCTAAATAACAAGAATAATAAAATAGGCAATGCATTTGAAATTTTTGAAATGATTCAGAATCATTTTGAGTGGTGCATTTCACAGAGGGTGGCCTTCAAACTGAAGTCTCTCCTTTACTAATAAATCATGAGTCAAACAATACCAGACTTTTCGATAAGAACCCTAATTATATCACTATCATGGCAGTATCACATCTATGGCAAACACTGGTAGTATTTGGTCCCCCATATAAAAATATTAATACTTTTACTAATATCATAGTGTTGTAGCAAACTGCAAACAGTCGGTGTGGTGTATTTTTCTCCCCATGGTCCTTGAATACAACGGGAGAACAAAGTTGCTTCTTGCCTCCGCCCCTCTCCGATTTTAGTCCGATGCAAGCCGAACGTTTCCGAAAAGTAACTCGTGGTCTCATTTCATTGGCCGGACGCTCGTCCAATGAGCCGCGGCCATCTGTGCAGGGCTTGTCGCTGTTGAAATACTCAGGTTACATTTCGTTGGCTTCATTAGCTGATTTCACCTCGCATCTTCCCTCTTTAGGTCCCTGGTACCGGTGAGAAGCTGCCGACATGAAGCTGCCTGTGGCGATTCTCGCAATTTTTGCATCGATAGCTGTCACTATTGATGCCACCGTCTACTTCAAGGAGCAGTTTCTGGATGGAGGTGCAGTAACTTCCAGCCTTCTTCGTGTCTTCTTGTCCCAACGTTATGTGTGAATGATTGTGTTATGGAAGTGTTTGCAGTTAACACTATCACTTGGTAGGTTATCTTCAGTATTTGTCATTTTAAAGAAAAGCATTTCTTTAATAACCTTACTGCATTAATTTTGCCCATTACAAGGGGGCAGGCCACGTTTTATCTGTTGGTCAGCTCAATAGATCATTTTAGGTAAAAGAAAACTAAGTAATGGTGATAACGTTAAATCAATGTTTTAATGTTTGATAAATGTACTGGAATACCAAAATACTGCATTAGCTGACATCCTGGAATGTGAGTTCAGATATTCTTTCACTTTTGATATGGCGCTGAACCGTATTGAGGGCTTTCATATGAAATCCAGTTCGCTGTTCCTGGTCAAACTAACAAATCTATGACTGACCTCAATGTGCCGAACCAGTTAGAAAAGCAGAACTTCGACGGGAAACGCAATAGATAAATAAAAATTAAAATAATTAAATTGTGGGCTATAAATGAGCCCCTCCTCCCCACCAAACCCTTCTCAAATTGTTAGCATTTATTGTGAAATTGTCTAAAAATTCGGTACAAGTTTGAAGTGTGTGTCTGTGTTGTGCGTAATGTAGTTTGGTAATGTGTGAACCAACAGGAAACAGCAGGCAGTCAGTAACTAGTTGAGTTGGACTGCTGTGTTTCAGATGGATGGAAGAGCCGGTGGGCTGAGTCCAAGCACAAGTCTGACTATGGCGAGTGGAAGCTGAATGCTGGAAAGTTCTATGGAGATGCTGAGGCTGATAAAGGTAATTATTATGCATTCTGTCACACAGACAATTGATGCAAACATCTCAAATACTTATGTTTCGTCATGCAAATGTATGTAAAAGAGAAGACCTGCTCTCCGAACAGCCACGACAAAGACGAGGAATTTCCCTGTAAAGTATGTGCTGAGATTAGATCCAGATCTGGAACAACTGGAATAACCTGTGCGGAGCGTAAATTGGGCCCCTATTAACACCCCCCGACTATCCTGTCTTCTGTGCTGGAATACTCCCTGGGTTTACTCTGTGGTAATCTGATTAAACACATTAATTTAGAAAATGTGAGTGTGCCCAGCTGATGCAGGCTTGGTTATATCTCTAAGCACTACACCAAGTCACAGAGAAAATTCATGATTCCTTAAAAGTAGAATCAAACGAGTTTTACAAGGGAAACCTGGTCAAGCGGAAACTGCAGCATGAACACAAACTAAAGCCATAAATAGCTTTGATTGTTTGTTGCCAACAGCTGTTAATTCACTTTTTTTCTCAACTTTACCTACACCAGGTATCCAGACCAGCCAGGACGCCCGCTTTTACGCCCTGTCGGCCCGCTTTGAGCCCTTTAGCAATGAGGGAAAGGCCGTGGTCGTCCAATTCACCGTCAAGCATGAGCAGAAGATCGACTGCGGTGGCGGCTATGTTAAGATCTTCCCCTCCGACCTCGACCAGAGCAACATGCATGGAGACTCTCAGTATTACATCATGTTTGGTGAGTCATGCTTGTCTTGCTGAGGCACTGAGGCCTGTGTGAGGAGTGAGCACTCAAAAGGATGCTTGATGCATTTTCCTGATAAGTTATTTTTACATTCAGCTGTTCAAATGACTGTGCTTCCTCTTAATTTTAATAAAAGAACTAAAATAAATAACATAAGACCACCTGTCTCCAGGGCCTGACATCTGTGGATACAGCACAAAGAAGGTTCACGTGATCTTCAACTACAAGGGTCAGAACCACCTCATCAAGAAAGACATCAAATGCAAGGTAGTTACAGCATTAAGCTGCTGAACATTTTAGTTTTTTGCGAACATGAATTTAAAGATTCTTGCCTACTCTAAATCCCCCTTCTCTCCAGGATGATGAGCTGACCCACCTTTACACATTGATCCTGAATCCAGACCAGACTTACGAGGTGAAGATCAACAATGAGAAGGTGGAGTCCGGCTCCCTGGAGGACGACTGGGACATGCTGCCCGCGAAGAAGATCAAGGACCCAGAGGCCAAGAAACCCAGCGACTGGGACGACAGGGCCAAGATCGACGACCCCAATGACACCAAGCCTGAGGTAGGAAAACAGTGCGCCGGTGTTTGTACTGCCTATTATTAAAGCAGCTTCAAAGCAACAAAAAATCCAGACTTGCCAACACTCTAATATGGATAACTCTGTTGTCCACAAACAAATTTGGGTATGGGGCCCATGGCGTTACTCAGTTATCCAGATAATTCAGTAAACCAGATTCTTGGAACAGGCCCCTAGGTTTCTTTTCAGGCGCAACCAACCTCTTTAGAGGCAGACAGAGAAAGTCCTGAAGCCTACCCTCCTTTATCATCTATTTCTGTTTGAATCTAGTGATTGAGACCATAAACTCATGTTTACTGAGGTAATAAATCACACAGGAAGTACAGTCTTTTCTCATAGACTTCTATACAATAGACTTCTTTTTGCAACTGCCTTTTTGCAGTCGCTCCCTGGTGGCTATTAGAAAGAATGGAAGTTTGAGGCACTTCTGCATTGGCTTCACTTTTCAGACCCGGAGGTTGCCCACTGTTTGCATCACATAAGAGACCATCTTACATCCCATTCACTGTTCAACTCGTTACTTCAGACTGCAGCTGACAGTACACATGAACATTGATTTGTTTGTGGTCTCTTGATATTGAATTGGGGAGAATGACATGACTGGATAGCTTGCTAGTCTTAAAAAACAATAAATGTATGTTTAATCATATGTAATTTTATTAACTTTGAATCTTGCTAGCATAACACTAGCTCTGTGATACCTTATGTTAATGAAGGTTTTGTGAAAGTCTTAATATTGAATTGGGGACAATGACATGGCTGAATAGCTAGCTAGTCTTGTTTTTAAACATATTGTCAAATTATATTTACTGTTTTTCAACTGTATGCATTGTTATTTAGTTTTGAGTCTTACTAGCATAGCATTAGCTTTCTGGCTCGTGGCATGTCCAGACCAGCCACATGAACAGCGCCTGATGGCTGCTTCGCTGAGCGACTGTGTGATTCACGCATCCGTTGTTCACACCAGCAGCGTTTCTGCAGCACACTGTCCTGCAGATATTTCAGAATAAAGCCCAGAGTTAACAAATGAACGAATTCTGTCCACAGAAAAAAACACTTGAGGAATTTTATTTTTTAAATAAATAAATAAATATTTACTTTTTTTCATGTCTGTGACATATTCTACAGATAAAGACATTGAAAGTGTTGTCATGTTGCTGGTATGATGTCAAAAAATGCAGCATAGTGCTAAAGTCTGAATATAGAACATTGCTCACAAATTCAGTATATCATGACCGGTGCAAGTTTCTGTGCTGAACACTCTGTTACTGAACAATGTCGTGCCAGAAATGTCACATTATAGATGCTAATAGACCTGGACATCTTAGGAACGGTGTCCATGATTTCATTGCAGAGCTACTTGGACAATAGAATCTGGTAATTTGAGGACAGTTTTGGCGGATAGAGTGGATCATCTAAAGGGAAACCAGCTTTGTATAATGGTCACACAAGAAATATCATGTTTAGAGAGAAACGCCAACTCCACATACTATGTGCAGCAGGTTCCCAGTTGTCCCAGATCTGTCAGGCTAGCATGTTCTTGCTAAAAGCACCCAGAGAACTTCAGGATCAGTTAGTGCAGATGTGATCATTTTTAACTTGGTTCTTTGAACATAGTTGAAGGTTCAGTTTGTTAATCTTGGATGAACTTATCTTGAATACCAGTGAGCTCTTATACTGAAGAAAAAAATGCAACTTGAGTAGAAAGTCAGTCAAATCAAGCTGGTGTAGTGATCAGTGTACAGACCCAGACCAAACCTCCGCTTTATGACGCGCACCATGTTATAACTTCAGTGGTAACTCTGTTTCTGCTGTCTCCCAGGAATGGGACAAGCCAGAGACCATCCCTGACCCCGATGCCAAGAAGCCTGATGACTGGGATGAGGACATGGATGGAGAGTGGGAGCCTGCCATGATCACCAACCCAGAGTATAAGGTATAGCTTTTCTAGCTGAGGAAATTTTATAGACAAAATGATGATGGATGATCAGTGTTTATGAGATGAAATGGATGTATTATTAAGGCTTGGATTAGGGTTAAAGCTTCAGTAGGAAATGATTTTTTTGACATAATTGTGCAAAGATTCCATAATAACCTTTCAGTATATGTTAATTCAAGTGTTATAAGAGGAAACTAGACTTATGCACCTCCTTATGGCTCATTTTTCAAGTATTAAAAAAATGTAACCGGTGTAATGTAACCAATCACAGGTCATTTCAGAGAGAGCGTTCCTATTGACTGTGCTCCATTCATGTGAGCGGTGCTTAGGATTTTCTCAAATCTCAACATGGCTAATCTTGTAGATGCTGTTAGGAGCACCGGAGGACACAGATGAACATGATTTTATTCAGGTTACCCGTTTAATGTACTACTGTCAGGATAGCGCCCGTTTTCTGAAAATAACTGTTTTAAATCATATTTTCTCCAATCTTGCTTACTGCAGCTTTAAGTTCTTCACCGTGGATTGTATAGAAAGATGGACAACATGATAGCTCCCCAAAAGTGAAGCCAAAATAATCATCACCTCCCATTTAGAGTCAAATAGACAATAAAGCAGGGAATGCTTGAGGACGTCTGGGAGTTGTCCGTGTTTTTGTCTTAGAACTTTAACCCTGTCATAGTGTGCTTTCATTTCATAAAAGTTAATTGTAACATTTTAGTTGTCTAAAAATGTCTTATGTTGCTCTCAGTCCACCTCTGTTTGCCAAACAACACACAGAATGCCGAACTTGAGACTTCAAAACGGCAGTCCGCAAACCAATGGCCATGACATCACAATGGCTACATCCACTTACGTACAGTCTTATGTATAGTTCGAACCAAGTAGCGTCAGTGTTGTAATATATTTTAGGGTATGAAAGCTAAGACCATGTACCGGAAAAGAGCTGTTTTTTTGCTGCGTCACATTTCCGTTCTGTGTGAAAGTATTTATGACAAAACAGCAGTTTGGAAAAATACATTGACTTGCGAATTAAGTGTGTAAAGACTTTTAGGGTAGCGGGGTAATATGCTGAAAGCATTACTTCTACTTAAACCCTCTTGTGTGGTTTTTGCAGGGTGAGTGGAAACCCAAACAGATTGACAACCCTGACTACAAAGGAGCCTGGGTCCACCCTGAGATTGACAACCCAGAGTACACTCATGACGACGCTATGTACAAGTTTGATAACATTGGAGTTCTGGGCCTGGATCTGTGGCAGGTAATGATTATTACTCACCCACTGAGAGCTGTAATAACTGAGTTACCGGGCCTAAGTGTACAGACTTGTGTCATGCTGCTAAAAATCAATGATAAAGTTGAGTTGAAACCAGATAAGAATAATTGTTTGTCTGGATTCCTTGAGTGAATAATGCTGATGCTTTGTCTTTATTCAGGTTAAATCTGGCACCATCTTTGACAACTTCCTGATCACTGATGATGTCAAAGAAGCAGAGGAGTTTGGGAAGGAAACCTGGGGAGCTACTAAGGTAAGCCTGTACTAAAAATGCTGTATATAGAGCCTTACATACACTACTGTGTGTTCTAGATGAAACGAAACATTATTTTTTTATTAACAATTTGTCCTTAGATTTTTTTTTGTTTAATTAGCTCATGTGCTTAGTTTTTTAATTGTCAAAAAATATGCCAATGCATATAAAAGGCATGAATTTTAGCTCACCTGGTAGAACGTGCAGCTCATGTAGGCTGAGTCCTTGGCAGCATCCTGGGTTTGATTCCAACCTGTGGCCCTTTACTGCTCATCATCCCCTCTCTCTCTCTCTGTAAATGAAATAAAAGCCCCCCACAAACAACAAAAGCATAAAAAACAAATCACAACTACCTCTTGATATCTGAAAGTGAAGAAAAGCAGCCCAAAGTTGTCGCCTTCCTCTTCAACTGGATTTGATTCTCAATAACACTACATCCTGCTTGGAAGTTGTTGGTTCTGCTCTGCCGACTTGTACCTGTTGTTTGGGGTTGTCTAGTGAACCGTTCCAAATTTTGTCAGAATGCAGTATTAAAAAAAAAAAAAAAAAAAAAAAAAAAAGGTAAAAATTGCTCTGCTTTCAGAGATATGACGGCCCACTAGCAGGTTAAATTAGGTTTAGCTAGCTCCTGGGATGACCCATTGGTGGGCCTGTCATCTCTGTGACAAATCAATAATCAGTTGCTAATATCGCTCACAGGTCAGTTCCAGTCAACGTCCCCAGGGAAACCAGATGTAGCTCTAGAGGTAGAGCAGGTCAGGCTTTAAACATAAGGGGGTGCTTCGGTCTCTGGCTCCTCCTGTCCACATGTCCTGAAGCAACACTAGAGCAGACAGTAGAAGATCAACTTGGGTTTCAGAGTCAAAGTTGTATATGTTTTCTGCCAAAATACAATCAGTTTGGACATCAGCTAACCACAGTTAAACTCTGTAGAACACATGCTGAAACCTGGTGTAAGAAAGAACTGAATTCATGTAATGACTAAGAACACTGCTGGCAGTGGACCAAATGGAAATACATTATGTTATACATGAATAATTTTTTTCAATCCACAATAAGTTGTCCAATGCATTTTACACTGACTTGATAGAAAAACTAGTGCCCTCGCATTATCATAATTTTGGCATTGACTTGGTTCTAAAGTGTCAGTTCTTGTGACATCTCTAACTTGAATCAAGAATGTCTTTTGAGAATCGTATTCAGCATTGTCAACTGATGCACCAACACCTGTTGAAAACATGAAAACAATGTGTGTTCTTTGCCCACCAGGGACCAGAGAAGAAGATGAAAGAGGAGCAGGAGGACATGGAGAGGAAACTGAGGGAAGAGGAGGAGAAGAGCAAGAAGAAGGACACTGAGGGTGAGGAGGAGGAAGAGGAGGAGGAAGATGGGGAGGAGGAGGAGGAGGAAGAGGGCGAGCACGAAGAGGACACAGAGGACGCTGGGACAGAAGAGGACATAAAAGCGAAGGATGAGTTGTAGAGGGATGCGGTTGTCAGACTGCTGTGTGCTTCTCTCTGCAGGTTCAAACTAATGACAGAAAATCATCAGAAAGCCCGATGGACTCTGGCCTTTCATACAGCAGCCTTTTATTCAGGTGTAGGGGTGGGGGAGGGGTGGAAGGTGGGGTCAGGTCAGATTTATTTTTTATTGATTCCCTTGTTGCTTTTTTAGCTTTGAAATTAGAGAAGGGAGAAGGGTTTACATGTTGTTTTTCCTTCTGTTTGTTTGTCTGCTTTGGTTGAGAATGTTCTAATTTAATGTGATTTACTGAAAAGTCCCATGGTGTGAGTGTGTGTGTGCATCCTGCACTCACTCACAGAGCCAGTCCCTCTTTAAAATTGCCTATGTTGGGATGTCCAGTAAATTGAGGGTCCGTCTGCGATGTCTGGTTCATGCACTTTCCTTTCTCATGTGTGATGTAGTACTGTTCGTTTTTAATTCATAATTTATTCAATCATTGCATTGATTCCCTGAAAACAACATGTCCGATCCCAAAGCTCTGATTGTGGGCATGCGTCCTTCCTCCAACTCTGTGAGTGTGTGTATGAGTGAGACTGCATTAGACAAACTGTGATTTTTACAATCGCCATTTTCCTCATTGTTCTGTCCTGTGGGTGCACACTGTTCAGTTTCAGTGAATAAATTGAAGCCTCTCTACATGCTGATGTCTGTTTCCAGTGATAGTGGTCAGTCTTGTTTCAGTGTGGTGTAAAGGAGGTCTTTGATAGGAGATGGAATAGAGCTACAGGAATGAGTCCTAAAACCCCAAAATGAGTTAGCATTTTAGCACTTCTGGTTCCTTCGTCTGGAAGTCAGTGGTTATTTAGTTAAGCCTGAAATAAGGCCCGTGGTTGTAGTTTTGTTCTACAATATAAAATGCTTGTGAATTGTGAAAGTCTTCATGTGTCTTAACAAGACAGTTGCTAAAAAGTAGCTAAATGAGACTACTAAATGTCATTATGCCGATTCAGCATTTTTTTAAAGCCTTGTGTATACTAGACTGTAGTATAGTTCTTTTATAGCTTTTAGCTTTTTACTTCTTCCAATTACCTTCACAATTAGAAAAGATCATGAAAGTGATCATTTATGGAGATTATGTTCCTGAACAAAACGTGTCTGTATCATAAAAGAGCTTATTTTTTCAATAATCCAAAACCAAATGGATAAATCCCATTGTTTTTTTGTCGAGGGAACCCAGGGCCATGCTAACTTCATGGTTGGCCATCCCTTGAGAGCGATGTGGTGGCCAAAGCAAACCTACAGTATCCACCCTTGTTTTGGGTGTTATAAAATTTGAATATACTGTAAACAATTTTTATACCCTTGAATAAGTTTATTTTTTTACACTTGGGACCTTCAACCACATTCCACAGCTTTCATCAGCAAATTCAACTCCGCTCAGTTGTCATCACTTGGAAATGTGAACACGTGATAACAGGTGGTTTTGTATGGGGGGAAAGATCCTGTCTGTACAAAGATGGTCTCTGACATTGAATGTGAACGTCCTCGATCTTTCTCCAGTTGCCTGCTAACTTAAAGCTGAAGTAGGCAGATTGGAGCAAATATCATTTTAAATGTTTTTGTAAAACAATCACTATATTCTGACAGTGGTGCATGAGACAGGTAATTTGAAAAACCTCGTGCCTCTGTGTCCTCCGGTGCTCCTAACGGCATCTGTAAGATTTCACAGACAGGGAGGAAAACAACCAATCAGAGCCAAGCTGGAGCCTTGCCATATCTGTGCAGCTGTCAGTCACTCATGAACTCCAGTGGTCCAAATGGTCAAACTAGGCAGTGCTGATCAAATATGAATCAATATTCTCTTACTGTAAAGCCTATTTCGTGCATTGAATGATTCCAGAAACATGTTAGTGCACTGAAAGTTTGTGACCTGGCTGCCATAAGATAAGCACCAAGCACTGTCCACCAGGTGGAGCAAACTTTCTCATTTTACAGCTAAACAGTAACTATAAGATATTCCTGGAAACATTTCAGGAGAGAAATATGCATTGCAGTAACAGAAAATTAATTCATATTTCATCAGTGCTGCCTAGTTTGGCTGTTTGATCAGAGTTTGCGAGTGACTGACAGCTGCCTCATGTTAAGGAACAGCCAATAGGAATGCTGCTGTCTCTCTGAAATGACCTATGATTGACCAAAGTTGCAGGCTAGATTTTTTAAATCCTGAAAACAGAGCCATGAGGAGGTCCAGAAGTCTAGTTTTCTCTCAGAACACTTGAATTACAATAGGCTGAATGGTTATTTGGGATTTTTTGCTCAATCATGCCAAAAACATTCTGCGTACCTTTTGTAATGACCGGAATACTGGACTGGTTTGGACTCAATAACACGACTCAGAGAGAAGGTATATTCAAAACAATCAACGTATTTAATGGTCAAAAACAAGCAAACAAATCCAAATCGTTAAGCAGAGCGAGGTCAAAAACAGGCAGAGGTTCAAAAGGCACTAGGAATCAAACAGAAAATTGCTGGAACACTTTCTCACCAAGGAACAAAGACGAACTGGCACAGAAGGAAGGGGAGACACACATTATATACTGGTGAAGGGGAGCGACTGACGAGAGACAGGTGGACACAATCAGGGACGGGGTCGACAATCAGACACAGGTGAAAGTTGATGAAAAGTAGGTCATTGAAGTGTCAATCAGGCAGGGAGCGGGAAACACGAGGGCAGGAAGGGAAGTGCTCTGAAACCAGTGGGAATGTTAGAATACCAAAGTAAAACAGGAAGTGCACATAAAAATGAAATGACAAAAAAAAAAAAAAAAACATGACCGAAGACCAGACAGTTATGACACCTCTGCGCTAACAAAATCAGTTTAAATAAAAACAAATGTTTCCCACTAAAGTTAGAAGTTTCTAATTGAAATGGGGAAATGTCTTATCAAATAAAAAGTACACAAGCATATGAATCTGCCCAAGCATTTGAAAATTTCTAATACTTGACACTTTTTGATACTTTTGATACTACAGACACATTTTGGTCAGTACTCAAAAAGTATTGAGGTTACATCTTCACCACAAGATGTAACGCATAAAGTCTGTGGACCGTGATCAAAGTTTAAAGCCAAGCCAACAAAAGTCACCCTTGTTCAAGTTAATGAAAATGGTGCCCTTTGTATTCATTCATTTATTCATGATGCAGACACACACTTCAGGCACATCACAGTCGGTGGCTTTCCTCCAGTGCCTCTTGATGCTTTGCTTCGTCATTTAGCAAGTTTATGATGGTCCCATAATCCAAGGCAGGTACAGTCATTTACAGGCCCACTGTAGGTTTTAACCAAAGTATCTGCTACAATGGAAACAGAAATGTAATAAAATGGACTTGCGTTTATATAGCGCTTTTTTAGTCTTCTGACCACTCAAAGAGCTTTACACTACATGTCACATTCACCCATTCACACACTGATGGCAGAGGCTGCTAACTGCCAACTCTGCCCATCAGGATCTAATCTAAATACTCACACACTGATGGCTATGCCTTCAAAAGCAATTTAAGGGTTAAGTGTCTTGCTCAAGGACACGTTAACATGTGACCGGAGCAGCCGGGGATCGAACCGCTGACCTTACAGTATGAGATGGTATGATGAATCAATTAAACTTGATTTTAAAAGAGAAAGTAAATTGATTTTACACATACAGGTTAGTTTACTCATCCTGGTCAGTATACTGTAAAATTAGGAATGCATTATGGGATATGTACTGTAGAATCCTTTGGTTTTTCTGTGTCTGCTTTAGATGTTTGTTTTTTATGTAGCATGTGTGTTGCTTATAAGATAATCATCAGATTTCTTCATACTGTAAAATCAATAGAATTCTGAATAATAATAAAAAAATATCCTGATTTTGGAACTCATACAAGGGACTAGCGATAACTCTTCTTGAAAGAAGTTGAAACTAAATGGTCAGGCTCAGATAAAGCAAAACATGAAGAGATGGACTAAACGAAGAGATGATGGCACCGTTTATGCGCTCTCTGAGTGAGGATATGTCCGATAGCACTTGAAGGCGGCAGCATGTAGTGGCTCGCCTCCAGCAGTAGATGGCGCCCGTACCCAGCCTGCTCCGCGGCACTGAGACAGCTGAGTCACACATACATTTAGCCAGACCCAGATAAATAGATACAGCACTGGGCTAAAAAGAGCGGCTTCAGTCGAGAAATTGCCGTGAGTACACTGAATTTGACCTCTCCTGCCTCTGACACTGCGTGGCAAGATGCTATCGATAACACTGAAGACCCTCCAACAGCAGACGTTCAAAATAGAAATAGACCCAGAATTGACGGTGAGTAATGTTAGAAGTTAACGGGGCTGAAGTAAACACGGTCAGGCCGGGAGGGCTGTCATGTAGACTGTAGCATACGGGTATGCTAGCTAATGTTAAGATTCCACACCAGCCGCGGTAATGGTTGCTCAACTTTTTAAAAGATATATTTTGCTTATTTTAAAATTGATCTTTACGTAAATGTGACAAATATGCAGTCACAGAAGTTCTCAATTCTGCAGGACCTTACAGTAATGAGTTCATGTGAGGTAAAGTAGCTAGAGTTAGCGCGTGTAAGACCGGAATGAGCAAGTTAGCCTTCAAAGTAAAAGCCTAACGTCTGTAATTGAATTCCAAGCATTTAAAAACACAGCATATACTCCCTAAACTGAACGCTGTAACCAAAGTTATGTTTTTTGATGATGTCTTTTGATTTTACAAATATTACAGTAAAATATATAGTCTGTGTAGCTCTGTTGACTTTGCTTCTTCGTGGTGTTCCTCAGGGGACATGGTATGAGCAACAGGGAGGTTTTATAGTAAAAACACCGACCGGAAATGGTCTTTGTACTATTTTTGAGCTTTGTAGTACTTGACTTGTTTCAGGTCTCGCCATGAATGACGATGCAATATTTAAAACCTATCTGTAGTAAAAGAATGTAGTATTAATTAGTAAATCTTTGTGAAAGGAAAGAGCTAATCTTTTTTATTTTATTTTTATTTTTTTTTCATATAATAAGTTACACGGAGTATTTTATATTAGACGCATTGATCTAATAATGTTCTCTGCCCCTATGCCCTCCCCGGTCATTTTTGTACATTTTTCTCAATTTATTTTTGATTCCGTGATTATTTTGGCTGTGTTACAACTTGTGACGTGATTTTTTTTTCGAGGAACTATTCTTTTTAGAAAAAATTTTGAGATCCGATGTGTTTTACTCTGACATGTCTTTTATCTTCTCCTTATGCATTTAGCACCCTCTGGACACCTTCGTGCCAACAAACAATAAAAAAAAAAAAAAAAAAAAAAAAAAAAAAAAATATATATATATATATATATATATATATATATATATATATATATATATATATATATATATATATATTCAACTTCAGACTTGCTCAAAACAACCATTCAATCATTATCAGGATTTTAACCCTTTAAATGCCGGTCTAATTATTTGAATTCTTGGTAATTTTTTAAAAACACACATATGGATATTGGATATGTCAAAGATCAGCAAAAAATGATTTGATTGCATCAGTATCTTTTATGTAGTGTCAGATTCTCACTCTGGACACCTTCATGGCAAAAATGTACATGCACAAAATCTGCAATAAAATCCACAGACATCAATTTTTTTTCCTGTTTCTTTTTGCCGTAATCCCTTAATCAACTTGACCAGTGATCAAAATAATCAAATATTCAATAAATTTCAGGGTTTTAACCCTTTAAATGCCAGTTTAATTATTTGAATCATAATTATTAATTACAAAAAATGAACAATTGAATTAATTTAATTATTTTCTATATTATAAAAAGTAGGGGGATGGGACATTGGTAGTGATTAGAGTTTTGGATATGTCAAAGATCAGCAACAAAACTGATTTGATTGTGTCAGTATTTTTTATGTAGTGTCAGATACTCCCTCTGGACACCTGGCCACCATGGCCAAAAATGCCCCATAGACTTCCATTAAAACCACATATTTTAATCTCACTGTCAGTACAGTATAAAACCATGCATTCTGTAGTGTCAGCATTTCATTTTGAAGAAAATTACTGATATTTGACATTTTTACTGTATTCCACCATATTCAACCATTTTACCATTGAAGGCCGATGTATGAAATTCTGTATTTTTGCCAGGTTTTTATACTATTTTGCCTATGGAGCCGTGTGACCACCAGGGGGCCCAAACAGTGACTTGTTTGTGTGTGTGTGTGTGTGTGTGAATTTTTTTTTTTTAAATCAACATATGTTTATCAATTTATCAATGTGAACATTTATTATGCAATTTGCAGCAACTTGATAATCACATGGCTCCATAATATAACTGGCAACAACACAGAAAATTATCAATATTTCAAATAATTAAATTGGAATTTAAAGGGTTAAAATCCTGAAACTTATTGAAGGTTTGGTAGTTTTGAGCAAATGAGTTTTTTTTAAGTGATTTATGGAAAAAAAGCAAAAAATATTGATGTATGATGATTTTATAGCTGTTTTTTGTTAGTGCAGTGACAATAAAGTATAATCTAATCTGTGTTAATCTGAAACACACATGATTACTTCACTTGAAAAGTTCTACATTTTCTGTTTTTCAACAAATTTGTTTTTTTTCCCAATGAGTTTTTTTAAATGTATTTCTGTACATTTGACTACTTACACAAACACAAAATAACAGTAAACGCAGTGATCCACATTCAAATACAAATAAACAAAGGAAACAATACTTACAAATAAACACTCCCCGGCTTAGTGCACTGACATTTAAAAAAAGACAAAAAAACCCTCTCTCCATTTACAGAATCTCGACTTGTTGCCAACAGCTATAATGAGCTTTTTATTATATTGTTGATTAGACAGAAACCCTGGTATACAAACTGCCAACTGGCTTAATACAAGTTATATTTTAATATAGAGCTCGCTAATTTGTCGTTAAGGAGCTGTTTCAGTTTCAGTAACTGTCCCACTAATATCAAGGTTTCTTCTGTTGATGTTCATCAGGTGGCAGCCCTGAAGGAGAAAATAGAGAGAGACAGAGGAAAAGATGCATTTCCTGCTGCAGGACAAAAACTAATCTATGCAGGTGAGCCAGAGAGCGACTTTGACAGAGATACAGACAAAAAAGCATTGGATGATTATATTCAGTTATACCAGGGTTCTATAAAAGGCTTGGTTTGTTTAACTGGTGAGTGTTTGTTAAAATGATATATGAGGATAACTCAACTCATATTGTTTCTTTTTACTCACATTTCAAAATCATTGCTCAAGGTCGATATTTAATTGTTATTAATTGGTACCATAGCAACAGTACTTAGAAATCATGCTAGGTAACTCAGTTGTGAAATTAACCTAACCATGTGACCCATGGCTAGCTTAGTTTCACAACTGAGTTACATTGCATGTATGACTACATGCACATTTAAAGGTGGATGCTGATGCTGATCGTGTAATGCTATGTTCACACTACAAGCTAGGTGTCGGTGATTCACCACTGAAATGTTACCCAAGCGGACGTTGATGTAGTTCTTAAATAGCACAAGGAACTGGCTAATGGCATTTTCTTAGATGGAACGGAACAGGGGGAAACAAGAACATATGATTGGTTGACGCTTCACCACGTCATAGGAGCGCTGAAAACTCTGATTTGTAGCACGTCATGTCCATCAAGTGTCGGGCGTCAGTTTATAGCTTCATATCATCGGCTTGAAAATGGAAATGGCTTGGAGCCTGTTGCTGTGTTGAACACAGCATGAGACAGCATGAGAGCCAAAATGCACTTCTAGGTGTCCACATGTAGAAAACAACACCCCACTTCATGGCTCCCACCTCTTAAAGGAACAGCGTGTAGCATTTAGGGGGACAGCAGCATTTAGGGGGATCAATTAGCAGGTTTCGGTTGCTTTGTTTGTTAGTTTAACCAGGATGTGGTGTCTTAATATAGAACAATGTAACTTGTACCATTTCAGAGTTAGTGTGAAAGGACCAGTGTGTAACATTTAGGGGGATCAATTGGCAGAAATGGAATATAATATCAAAAAATATGTTGCAATATAAAAAAATATATCTGCATTGACATTTACTTGGTCACATTTTTGCGTTTTCGCTTCGGCCACCGTAGTTCTCCTACACGCTTGGCTCACAGGAGAAGTTTCGGGTTGGTTGTAAATCTGCAACCTCACCACAAGATACTGCTAAATCCTACACACTACTTGTTTAAATTTCTTTCTTGTCATAGAAGATCCCTTGCTTTATTGCATACTTAAAGCACTAGAGCCATATAGAGAATATTCACTGAAGCAGCAGTGAGGCAATTGATGAGTATTCTCACTAATTAGGTGAGTGTTAGTAGTCCATGGTTTGATTTTCGGTGATGTCACATCTGTTGATTGTGCGTTACAAGTACCATTGAAAACACCGCTCACCCTGGTCATTATACCACTTAATGATACAGTGTGTAGCATTTAGGGGGATCTATTAGCATAAATGGAACATAATATTCAGAACTGTGTTTTCATTAGTGTGTAATCACCTGAAACTAAGCATCATTGTCATTACCTTAGATTGAGACCTTTATATCTACATAGGAAGTGGGTCCTCTTCACAGAGTCCACCATGTTGCTCCTCCATGTGTCTACAGTAGCCGAGAACGGACAAACTTAACGCCGGCTTTAGAGAGGGCCGTTTGAGTTTTTATGTCACCTGAAGGCCAACGTAGTTCTCTGACGCTTGGAAAGAGAGGGGTGAGCAGAGGGGTATTCTGTTGGTTGCAATCTACAACCTCACAACTAGATGTCACTAAATCCTACACATTGGTTCTTTAAAAATGGAAATCTGCAAATATGACATGTTTAGAGTTCAAACAAAAAAGTGCTTAAAGCATCACAATACCAGAAATTGTTATGTAGGATAATAGCTTATCCACTGCAAACCTCTGATATGTGCAAACAAATTGCTGTCTCATGTTTGATTCTGCGCGACCCTTAATGGGATCAGCGGTTGAAGGTGGATGGATATTTGATTTTGTTCCATATTTTCCCATATTGAGGACTATCTTAGCTTCTTATCCAAAACTTTTGTCATAAATCTTTGCTCATTTGTGATTTCTGCTTGAATGTCACAGGTAAAATTTTAAATGATGACACCCAGCTGAAAGAGTACAAAATCGATGAGAAAAACTTTGTGGTGGTCATGGTTACCAAGGTTAGTGTCTCTTTGGATTTTTTTTTTTGTACAGTCATACTGAAATTCTGTTTTATTTTTAATTTTATTCACTGATTATTGTTGATTATTGTTGCTATTAAGCCAATGTCACTAGTACTCATCACTTCCTCCATGGACATTTCAGATTTCTAGTAGCTCAAGGTACATCCCATTCCTGCTAGGCATTTAATTTGAAACACAGGAAGGACAGGAGTTTCTATGACAGTAGAACTGTCATAATAACTACTGATATCATCCATTCTCTGAATAGTGGCTGTAAAGATTCATGAGGCTGTGCTATCCTAGAGGTCACCACAGGCCATTTTATACAGTGATGATGAAGTTTCAAAAAATGGTCTCACTATATGAAATGGCTACTTTGGGGACTAACATCATCACAAATGAATACAGTCTCAGCTTTGCAGTCAGTATGCAGAAGTATTCAAATTTGCCAATTTGTAGAATAGGCAAAAATAACACATTTATACTGTATGCAAAACAACACAGGGTTTGCCCACTTGATTATTATAAAGTGGGCATGTCTGTAAAGGGGAGACTCATGGGTACCCATAGAACCCATTTTCATTCACATATCTTGAGGTCAGAGGTCAAGGGACCCTTTTGAAAATGGTCATGGCAATGGCCAGTTTTTCCTCACCAAAACTGGAGCATTATTTAGCCCTCTAACCATGACATAGTTGATACAATTCCACAAGTCATTTGTTATCTGACAGTGGCCACTATCATGCACACTCTCATATCTCCACTCGTCACCCTGGCAAAATGAAAACCTGTGACTGTGACAATATGACTCTATTGTTGTACAGATGGAAATGGTGGTGTGGAATTGTGCTTTACACAGAATTTACTATGTGAGACAACTTCTGCTAGTTTCATAAAAGCCTTTCTAGGGACAAGTGTTGCAAACAAGCATCTGCAACACTAAGATACATGCATCAGATTGTCTAAACAATATATAAATAATAAATACAGGAAACTCATTTTTTTTTTACCCAGCCTTTATAAGCAACCAGGCTATTGGTTCAGTCATTATTTGAATACCAGTTTTTATTTGAGTTATGATAATACTGATATGGAAATAGAACTGTGGAATGTACAAACTTAACAGCCAGGCCTAGTTGACTGAAATGAACAATGCAATGCTGCTACTTTTGGTCATCAATTCTCAAATGTGTTTTTAGCCTAAACCAGCCCCTCCTCCACAAGCAGCCCCTCAGCCAACTCCCCAACCAGCTGCAGCTCCAGCTCCATCCACAGCCTCAGACCCAGCACCAGCCTCTGGCCCAACGCAAGTGCCCTCCACACCAACACATACAGTGTCTGCACCCACACCCACCCCACAGTCAGTGCCTCCCTCTGAGTCCCCTCCCCCAGCCCGTGAAAACATCCCTTCTGTTGAAGCAGTAACAGCTCTGGACTCCAACACAGCCCCAGACTCAGCTCCGGCCTCAGCTGAAGCTATTACTCTAGCGTCTCCCCCGGCTCCAGCTGCTGAAGCTGTCCAGACAGCCTCGGCCCCAGAACCCGCAGACCGCCTCACCCCTACTACCCAGCCAGAAGAAACGCTGAGGGAAGACCCTGAGAATGAACCATCTGCCACTGTAGAAGTCCACACCACTGCTTCCAGGTTGGAAAACCCCATGTTTACTTACACTGGGAGTTTAATTTGTTTTCTGTCTGTCCAAGAAACCTGTTTAAAATGTTCTGTTAGAAAATTTCTGTTGGCTAGGAAAGCTTGTATTGTGATCACGGGAACATGGTTTAGATGGTTAATTTCTTTTGAACAAGTTCTAGCGGCATAAAAACTCGTAACTGTTGCTTTCTACAGATTATTGCGTCTTTTAATGGAGAGCATGTCATTGCGCAGTGAGAATATTTCTACAGTATTTCTTGTAGTTTAAGAATGCTGCTGTAGCTCTGTCATAAAACCGCATAAGGGCATAGTCATACCTGCACAAAATTCACTTCCCATTCACTTCTATTCTATGCGAGCGGTACCAGTTGTGACGCAAATTTGCATTCGTGAAGCGAGTGACCATCGCCTTCCCGAGGTGATATTCGCTTGACAATTCACCAAAGTTGAACTCCAAGCAAATGCAAAGATGCAAATTTACTGAACAACACAAGCAATTTTTTTGCCCCTTTGTTGCATAGAATGGAAATACACGAGAGGTGAATGTTAATTTTGCACGTGTGACCATGGCTGTAGGATTTTTAGCCTGTAGGATTTATTTTTTCAGTGACTGAAATGTCTCAACAAGTACTGGAAGAATTGCTATTACATTTTTTTTTTTTTTACAAACATTTATGTTCCCCTGAGGATGAATTGTAACAACTTTACTGATCCTTTAACCTTTCGTCTTGTTCCATCATCAATAGTTTTCTTAATGTCCAAATTACCTGCAAAACTAATGACATTCCTAGCAGCTTTACTCTGATTAGCTCTAAGCTCTGTGCTTTGTGTGTGATTATAATATTCTAATGTTAGCATTGCTCACATGCTAAATTAAGATGGTAGCATCAGCATCATAACAGAGGCTTAAAATTATCGTATTTTGAGGAAAATTATCATACGTGAGCCATAACCAAGAAAACAAGCATGTGTAAATGTGTAATTTTACAAAACATGAATTTAAACGACTTTCTGACATGCCTGCAAATCTACCCACATTTTTTTTTTCTTTCAAAGCAAACTGACATAGCTGATAGATAGATAGATGATGTGTGGAAGGATGTGTCCATAAGTCCGTCAGTCTAACAATTTTTGTAATTGCCTTTATTTCAAATTTGAATTACAAGACAGAAGAGAGAGAACAACAGCCGTGATCGCAAGTCACGTTCCTCAACATCATAGCCTACGCCAAGCATGTTACAAGACGTGTAAGCACAGACATATGATCCATATTTTGCTATCTGGAAATTAATTCAAACGAGATAGCATAAACTAAAACCATCTACTAAATGTAAGCATCACAAAATGTTTAAATTATTGTACAGTTTGGCACTTTTGGGCATTATTGATCATACATCATACAGAGGGCAAAGATCGTAAAAAATTGTTCGATAATTATTGTACATCTGGCAACACTGGTGAGCATTATACCTGCTAAACATCAGCATGTTAACATTGTCATTGTGAGCATGTTAGCATTTAGCAGCCTCACAGAGCTTACTCTAATTACTGTAATTGTATGAACTCTGGAATGTGGATTTACTCTGGCTCTTTTTCTTAATTTCTCTTAAAGCCTTGTTGATGAACTGGGTCTCCTTGAAGAAGCAGCATCTATACTGGGTAATACATCTGATTTTTCTGCCCTCTGTCATTAAAAAAAAGACAAAATATGTAGGGTGTGCAACCAATTGGCAACCACTTGTTGTGAAGTGAACGCAATGCAACAGGGGAGGGAGAATAAGATAAGATAAGATAAGATAAGATAAGATGAACCTTTATTAATCCCCGGAGGGAAATTCAGGAAATACAACATCTAGTGGCTGAATGTTGTTAATGTTATCAATTGCACCTTTAAACCTTAGTCCCTGGTTGACTGGTTAGTATGACGTATTGTCCAACCACATGGAAAGACAAAGTGTTTCTTCCAGCTGCATCTCGCTGCCTCCCTGATTTCTCCACAACAGGGCTGTGCCTTTGTCATTCTTTAGTCTCGATGCAATGACTTGTCTAAATGGGTTGATGGACAGTCTCTCCTTGTAGATATTAATAGTATTGCACTCAGTTGAACTTGGGTCCTAGGGCCCTAAGTGGTTTACAAACCATTTTACATCAATGATCCTGAAACTGATTTTATTCCAGGGTCATCCATTTTTTTGTGTGTTATTACAGAAAGTGTATGATACCCTTGACTAAAATAGTCATACTTTCTGTCATTGTATTACTTATGGATGGAATTATAGGAACAGTACAGTATTGTACATTATTCCCCTTTTTGCTGGGGACCCCTGGACCCCACGTTGGGAATCACTGGCCCAAGACACTGACCATGTAAATGTCAGATGCAGCAGAACCAATTCCACCCACATAAATCAGTAGGCCATGGCTCATGGCTGTTTGCAACACTCAAAGCTTGATGAGGAACATAGTGCCAAAAAGAATGGAGTGAATAGAATAAATGTATAACTTGACCTGTCTCCGGTTGTTTCCACAGTGACAGGTCCAGCCTATGAGAACCTTGTGTCAGAGATCATGTCTATGGGTTATGAGAGGGAGCAGGTAGTTGCTGCACTCAGAGCCAGCTACAATAACCCAGACCGAGCAGTGGAGTATCTGCTCACGGTGAGGATTTAACCATCCTGTGTGTGTTTTTTTTCCCAGCTGCCTGCCTCTGTATTCTATCGTGTGAAGTAAATGTTTATGAACTGCAGGGTATCCCAGCAGAGGCCAGTGATCTGCCACCTCAGGAGCCAGTTAGACACAGTGCTCCATCCAACCCCCCCAGTGCTCCATCCAACCAATCCAACCCCCCCACCCCTGCTACACAAGAACCACGGCAGCCCTCAGCAACCTCAAACAGTAAGAGTGCACATGTATCTCCCTCATTTTTGTAGACTTTTCTATATATTAGGGCTGTCAATCGATTAAAATATTTAATCGTGATTATGGCAAATTAATCACACATTTTTTATCTTTTCAAAATGTACCATAAAGGGAGATTCGTCAAGTATTTAATACTATTATCACCTATTATCAGCAAGGGGGTGGGCAAATATGCCTGCTTTATGCAAATGTATGTATATGTTTATTATTGGAAATCAACTAACAACATACAACAATGACACATATTGTCCAGAAACCCTCACAGGTACTGTATTCAGCATAAAACATATGCTGAAATCATAACATGGCAAACTGCAGCCCAACAGGCAAGAACAGCTGTCAGTGTGCTGACTTGACTATGAGTTGCCCCAAACTACATGTGATTATCATAAAGTGGGCATGTCTGTAAAGGGGAGACTGGTGTGTACCCATAGAACCCATTTTCATTCACATATCTGGAGGTCAGAGGTCAAGGGACCCCTTTGAAAATGGCCATGCCTGTTTTTCCTCACCAAAATTTAACGCAAGTTTGGAGCGCTCCTTCGCAACAAGCTAGTATGACATGGTTGGTGCCAATGGATTCTTTAGGTTTCTATTTTCATATGAATATCAGTACCTCTAAATCCGAGGCCATGGTTCTCAGCAGGAAGCTGATGGATTGCCTATTTGGGGTAAGGAACAAGTCCTTACCCAAAATAAAGCCGTTCAAGTGCCTCGGGGTCTTGTTTGTGTGAGAGTGGACGATGGAATGGGAGATTGGCTGGAGAATTGGAGCAGCGGGGGCGGTACAGCATTTGCTTTACCACACTGTTGTGACGAAAAGAGAGCTGAGCCAGAAGGCAAAGCTGTCGATCAACCAGTCTTTGTTCCTACTCTCACCTCGTCATGAGGGCTGGGTCATGACCGAAAAAACTAGATTGTGGTAGAAATGGCCGAAATAGGTTTTCTCAGGAGGGTGGCTGGCATCTCCGTTAGAGATAGGGTGAGAGGCTCAGCCATCTGTGAGGGACTCGGACAGTTGAGGTGGTTCGGGCATCTAGTAAGGATCCCGACCCTGGATAAGCGGTTGAAGATGAGTGAGTGACAGTGATGGATACCAGTATCTTCATTCTAACTTTAAAACTGAGCCTTCTATAACCTAAAAATCACAAGTTGTGTTAATGTATTAAAGGAATGAGTGGCGTTAAAACAGATTTGCCTTAGCATCATAATAATGCTAATTGTTAACTGATTTCCAATAATAAATATATACATACATTTGCATAAAGCAGCATATTTGCCCACTTTCATGTTCACAATAGTATTAAATACTTTTTGAACAGATGTCTTTCAGTGTGTATATTATAATCTGTGCTTGTCCTGGTCCAACTGTATTATTCAGCTAGACTTTGGGATTGGCCCTGGCTGCTAGGTTCATTTTCTTACATGAAGCTTTTTTTAATGGAAAAAAGGCCTCTAAAGGAAATAATGCTCATTCCTCCTGGGGACTGTGGGCCCATTGGCTCACAGAGCTCAGGTCCCCACGAGAGAGCTCTAAAGTTGAACCGTTACCATTGTGGGCAATGTTGCAAATCAGTGAGCAGGACTGCTTCATGGTGGATATTTATTTAATTTTAGCACCAATTTGATGAAGTACCTTGATTTGTCAGGTATTTAATATGCTGAACTATTGAGAAATATTTTCCCATCTGGTTAATTTGTCTCCCAGAGAATGTCCTCTGTGACACTAAATAATAGGGCTAACCCGAATGCAATTACCATTGCCATGGTAATCAACCTCTAAATTAGTATTCAAATGCTTCTGTTTTTTTAATTTAAGTATGTACCTGGGAATAAAGTATAAATTACAAATGAGTCCATGAAATAAGGAATAATCAACATCAATTGTAATTAATTAATTAATCACAGACAGATATCACTATTTATTGTGTGTAGAGGTGCATGAGTGTGGCAGCATCACTATCTTGGGTACCGAAATAGGGAGATGGAGACAGACCAATAGAAGAACATGTCAGCCTGCTCTATGAAGCTTTTGAATATCTCCAAATATTTCTCACCAAACATTCGAAGCCCAAAAACTGTTTTCGGGACAGCCCTACTAAACAACACCAGCAGTAACCAGCCTGTCCCTTCCCCTGCAGGGCCAGTGTCTGGCAGCCAGCCTCCTTCTGCTGGTGGAGGCTCTGTCTCTACAGGGAATCCTCTGGAGTTCCTGAGGAACCAGCCCCAGTTCCAGCAGATGAGACAGATCATCCAGCAGAACCCAGCCCTCCTACCCGCCCCTTCTGCAGCAGCTAGGCAGAGACAACCCGCAGCTGCTTCAGGTACCACACCAGCATACTCACCATGCTGTACTGGGTTTCTGACAGGGGTTAAAGTTTGTCTATTTTTCTGTACGTATCATGTTTCAAAAATGGTTAACAGACCAGTAAGAGAAGTAAGTCTGTGAGCCCAGGGAAAAGTATTATTTATTATGATTTTTTAAAAATGGCTCAACATTTAAAGATTGAGTGGGGAGATTTTCTTCCCATAGATCTATAACTTTTAATTATATTACCCCCTCCCCTGGATCTGTAATTTATTTTACTTTTTTACTTACTATCAACAGCCCTAATACACAGTCATACTAACTGAACTTAATCCCTCCCTCTAAAAGTGGCAGAAATTAGAAAATGTTGAAAGCATCAACACTTGATAAGAAGGTGATATTGTACATGAAATGTCTATTAAATTCAAATACATAGCAACCAAGTATATATATGGATAATATAATATAAGACCAATCTAGTTATGCTACAAAAATCCAGTGGTGATATGAACATTTACTCATGTACTAGTAGTACATGAGTTATATTATTAATTTCAAATAATTTGAGGTACTTGTACTTTACTTGAGCATTTCTATTCTCTGCAGCTTTATATTTATGCTCCACTACATATCACTAAAAACCACATATCTCCAGATGTGTTGATGTTGAATGTTTGCGATAAACTGAAGGATGAAATGTTCCTTTGAATTCAGAAAATTCTTAAGGTAATCAAACTATTTAAAAGCCTCTTGCATTAGCTGGAAAATGCATTGTCATATAGCTGAAAGCTGTTTTTAACTGAGTAATTTCACAGTTTGTTATTAGTAGTTTTACTTCATTAAAGGATCTGAATAATTCTACCACCACTGCAGAAGTCTGACCAAATACATGGATGGAGGTCACCATGCTTATCATGTCTACTGTATACTCTTTGAATGGGTAGCTGATCAATAAACATAACCAGCTGTTCTATATCATTTGTGCTGGGGACTGGGAACCTGTATATTAGCTAGATTGTAGTATTTATATTGTATGTATTACTTGCAGCAAATCACGCGGCACCAGGAGCGTTTTGTGCAAATGCTGAATGAGCCACGAGGTGGAGACACGGCAGGGGAGGGGGCTGAGGCCCAGGGGTCCCCACACACCAACTACATCCAGGTCACCCCACAGGAGAAGGAGGCCATTGAGAGGGTCAGTTACCACTATCTGTAACTTCAGTATTTTTAGTGTTTAAGTGTCTAAGTGACTGACAGCGACAACAATTTCTGAAATTGTTTCCAGTATTGAGGAAGAACTTTGTAACCAGCAGATGTGAAACGAGCTGTGATTTCAAGGGAGCAGCATCAGTGTAACATTACGTTCACTAAAATGCTTGTTTTTGCCACTGACAGGCTCAGATTCTTATTATACATGTCTGACAACTTTATTCAAAGGACCCTACAGAGAAATAAAATGTTTTTCTTACCTTTCTCTTGATCCGGTTTGTTTGTAGAGCCTGTCATGGCAACAACAAGCACTTTTGGGGGACATAAAAGATGGTGCCAGCTTGCCCCAATAGTATTACATTGCAGCCCGTTTAGCAGCTGCCATCAACAGCGTTATCCCTCAATATTGAACGTTTCAGAAATTGTTGTCCCTATTTGTCAGTTATACACAAATACTTTTAAATTGGGGTCCAGTTTGAAAAATACATAAACTACCCTTTAAGCTCCATTGAATTGAATCTGAAAAATCCACAAAATATGATCAAAATACAGTAAAACTGACTAATTCATGGTTGTTAAAGCAAGTAAACCTGTGATAAAATATTTATTTTTCTTTCAACAAGAAAAGGTTTTGTATACTGAAGTGAGTAATTCTCCTCTTGTATTTCTCCTATTTTGATCAGTATGTATATAGTCATGGTGCAATGTGACACATTATTGTGTAATGAGCAAACTGCCCCCTGGGTTCATTCGTTAAAAATGTGGTGTATTTCTGTATCCTGTAGTGATGTGTGTGAGTGGATGTGCCCTTACCAGGGGTACTGATGTGTGTTTGTGTGTAACATGAACATGTGTGTTGTGTTCCAGTTAAAAGCGCTGGGCTTTCCTGAAGGCTTAGTCATCCAGGCTTATTTCGCCTGCGAAAAGAATGAGAACCTAGCTGCTAACTTCCTGCTACAGCAGACATGGGACGATGAGTAACCAAACATCACCTGACACATCACCGTTCAACAGAGTAGATGACAGCCCCACACAAGATCCACCAGGGAGGAACGAGAACAGGAGAGGAAGAGGACAATTCTTTTATAACATCAAGTGACTGTGGTCTGGTGATGAGGATGACTGATGATGATGATGATATGTTGTTCAAAGTTAGCTGTGCTGCCCCCCGTCCATTCAGCTGAGATGGTCATCATAGAGATGTGAAGTCTCTCCCCTCTCCGATGGACCACCATGGGACCTTATTGTGGAAAAAAATTTATGGTAGTCAGCCGAGACAGACAAATATTTTTTGATCCTGTTTGAATTATGGCATCAATCACACGTGTGTCAATTTAAAAGATAATTTTACATGTCAAGACATTCACAGTTTGTCGTAGGTTTTTTCATGGTATCATTTAGTTTTGTGTGAAACGGCTCAATGAACTACATCTCTCGTCTCGTACTATGTATGTCATCAACACTAGCTACCTAGCTAACTTAGCCATGAACATGCACAGATGAAACATTATCTGACCTGATGTGTTTTATCCAGAGACTCCTGGTCGTTTTAGCAGTCGTAAAGAGAAAGAACGAAGACCCATTGCTGGTGTGAGTACATCCCAGTAGGAAAACACAGGCAAACGTAGCTTCAGAGAGAGAGAGATGTTACATGACTTTTGGGTGTGTAATCTTTCTAATTGCTTATTTTCACAGTCTGATTCTTTAACAGTTTTACTACAAACTGCAACTTTCTTGACTTGCAAAATTCTGTTTTAAATTGACGAATATCTTCTGTGTGATTCATGGCATAATTCAAATGGGATAAAAAAAATATTTATCTCTTGCCATTGACTGCTGCTCATATTTTTTACAAAATAAGGTCCCATGGTGGTCGATTGGAAGGGGCGCGACATTGCCTCCCTATAGCAGCTCAAACTGAGCTGTGCCTCACTGCTGCTATCATTACTGCTGCTGCTTGTGCCGAGTGATCACACTAAGAGAGGTCACGTCAGGAAACACCATCAACATTCTGCATCACCTTCACAGGCCAACAGGCTCACACACTGCCTGTGCAACACGTGTTAGACTGTACATACAGTATGCAGTGCATACACTACAGTCATGTATCTGTTCTGAATATATACCATGGATATATAATAAGACCTGGATACGGCTCCGTCGCTCAGCCTTGCTTCCAATTTTTCCATGTGGCCTGTTGTTGTAAAAAAGCTTCCTGCAGCCCAAAAATCATTTTCCCCATAGACCACCATTGTAAAAGAGACAGGACACATTGGACTGCACACATGGTTGATTATGACTCTTTCTAGCATGAATTTTTTATCCATGGAGGTTTATATTTGTGAAACTTTCCTTAAGACGAGAAAAGCGAGAGGCACGAGGGCAACCGTAAGCCTGACAACTTTTTTTTGGCGTATGGACCTGTTGAGCAGTTCTTATCAGACTAAACAGGCGCCACCTTGGGGTCCAGTATCCAGTTCTTATACTACATTCATGATGTATTATATACATGATTAAGACAACATGTTCGTTTGCAAACCTCCATGTTGGGTTTACCTGAAAATGTGATGCAAACTCTTGACTTTACTGTTTGAGAGTTAGCATTGCTTTATATTAAAGTTCAGGTTTGATCATTTAATTTATTCTGCTTCTTTTATCCATGGTTAAAAAAAATCCCAAACACTCAGACTCCAGATAGCACAAATTCCGGTGGATTGTGAACTTAAATTAATCATGCTGATGTGGTTGTATTCAAGGAAAATGTCAAAATGCTGCCACAGTATTTAAAACTTTGCCACCTATTCCTGCCAGAAAAAGAACATTTTGATGAAATGTTAGGAATGGAAAGTAAAATTCAGTCATTTTCTCATTTTTGTCCTTATTTTGACTTAAAAATAATAATTGTGTGTATTTAAATATTTTCAAGAAGTATTTAAAGGAACAGTGTGAGTATTTAAATATCCTTTATTAGTCCCACAGGGGAAATTCAATTTACACTCTGTTGTTAACTTATACACAGTACATGCAGACCCGAAACACACACATGCACAAACATGCAACAATGGAGAGGTGTCAGAGTGATGGGGCTGCTCCTGACAACCCCCCCAGCCATTGGGGGTTTGGTGCCTTGCTCAGGGGCACCTCGGCAGTGCCCAAGAGGATCCCACCCCCCCCCCCCCCCCTTCCCCCTCATTTCTTTGTCCATTTCGGGGCTTGAACCGGGGCCCCCCCCCTTCCCAAACCCACCCCCTACAGACTGAGCTACTGCCGCCCCCTATTGGGAGTCTATGGAATATATTATTAATAAGTATATTTTATTTAGTGTATAATCACCTGAAACTAAAAATCATTGTGTTTTTGTTAACTTGAATTTTGAAAACTTGAAAAATGAGCCATTTATATCTCCATACGGAGGGGTCCTTTTCACTGCTTTGCTGTTTCTACAGTAGCGCAGAATGGACAAACTAACCATAGTTCTCCTACATGCTTGGCACACAGCAGAAGTTTCAGTAGGTTGCAATCTGCAACCTCACTGCTAGATGCCAACATATTCTACACACTGCTCCTTTAATAATGTTTAATTAGTATCAGAAGTTTCACTTTGATTATTTTGACTCACCACAAGTTATGTATAAGTTATATTTATTTAAATTATGGTCAGTCTTTTTCTTTTTGGCAGAAATGGGTTTCCATAAGCAAAGACATTTAGTGTTTGGTAAAAGTCAGTCACAACAGCTTGCGCTCTATTTTGAACATACAGTGAATCAGTTGTGCAGTCACAGTAATGATTACTTGGGAGAAGAGGGCAGATCCAGATGCAGCACTTGAATTGTCGTCATGTTCTTTCACTGTGGAGGGTTTTTTGTTTGTTTGTTTGTTTTGGTTGGTTATTTTGCAGATGAAGGAATTTGAAGGTTGATTATGAAGTGCCACTTAGCATGCATTGTGAGCAAAATATTTGACTTTAAAAAAGAAAAGTTGTGTTCTTCTTAGCATTTCATTAGCTGGAATGATCAAACATAGTCCACTCTCTACTTTCAGACTATCTGCCTCTGTTCCATTTGTCTCATATCACATCATCTATGCATCTTAAAGTTGTAAGAGTTTGAGTATTGCTCCTTCATGCCTTATGGTTGTTCAAGACTTCAATGTGTTTCATTTTACAAATGGGGTTATAGTTTACAGGGAAGTATTTCAGATGATTCACAGATGAGTGTCTGTGTGACTGGTGATCATCATTACAGATTTAATTATTTTAATCCATTATTGTTTCTAAAGTGGACTAAAGGGAATCTGTATAAGTGCTAGAAGCCAAAACAAAATCTATATTTTTTTCAGCTTTCAGCATGTCTCTCCTTTTACTTTTCTTTATTGTGTTTGAACTGGAAATGACTGGAAGAATTGTATTATAATGTAAATGGGGTCTACAAACTTTGGGGGAAAAGGCACTTTACTGTGACTAATGCTATTCTTTAGCTGTGAAGGGTCGTTGGTTGCATGTGATTGTTATTTATAGCATGGCAGTGGGTTGAAATGATGAAACCACCAGTGTGGTGTTGCTCTGATCTCGGATTATCTGTTGTTTTACCCATTTTGTTTTTTCTTTTTGGATTTATAAAAACATACTTGCAACTTTAAATACACCAGTTGAAGAATGGCTCAATAGTTGTGAAAAACTTTTGTTAAGGCATTGTGTAAAATAAATGGCTTTTACAAAGTTGGTGAGACAAGGTGATGTTTTATCATGATCTCAGTGTAAGCATGAATACAAACCACACATATTATATATAAAAAAAATCCCAGCAGTATTGGCCTGGAGGTAACCACTCTGAACGAGCTAAACCTCAGGGACAGGTGTGTGATAATAATAATGTATAATGAAAAGAATTTGGAAATAAATTTAGGTGAATAAATATGAGGTGAAAGTCAAAGGAAAAATCCTGCAGACATAAGTAAAAAATAAATGCAAAAATAAATACATTAATACATTAAAATTAAATAAAAAATAGAAAACAAATAAAAGGGGAAGTTAAACAGTAAGTAAATATATAAGGGATTTAATACAATGACAAATTAAGCAAATTAAAACGGAAATATCAATTTATGCCACATTTTATCAATTCATTCATTAATGGCTACATTCATTTTTAATATTGGTTTTGCAGTATTTAATGACTTTTATTAATTTATTGGCAAGTTTCGTCCTCCATAATTTTAACTGCTGATGTACTGAAGCAGTGAAAGGCTCTTATTTACTGAAGTGCATCAGTGTGTATGAAGCATGCTTCCAAACATCAGAATACTTCACAGCAGTCGTGCAACCGAATATACAACCAAATAAACTCTTACACTCTCTTTATTGTCAACTCCTGCACCTTTTTAACGACGATTTATATGGGGGATTAGATTTGCAGCTCTCACATACCAGCGCCAAATATCAGAATTGCTAATTCTACAGGCTGCGATAAACCGCAATCTGGTTCCGGCACATGAAAGAAATGTAAAACAATGTAAGCTGCGATCGTTTGCTTGTTAAGTATTTGCACCGAATTATTTAACTTAGCTTTACGATAAATCTAAAGTAACAAATCTTTTTGAAGAAATTCGTCAGTTTGCAGACAATTTAGGCAACCTAAAATTAGCAAAACTTTAATGGAGTTTCGACAGCTTTGTGGAATGTGAGGCATCGGTTTGTCCGCTAGGGGGCGTGTTGCCTTGGAGAGGGAGGGTGGGTGCGTTCCCGCAGCAACAGGGAAGATGGCAGCTCTCACATCTCTTACCCAGGTAAAGATGCAGCAATTTACGACTCTATACCTCATCTTAAGACTAACCTGATTCACAGCATGCCACAGTATGTCTCATTCATGACATTATAGTTCATTTTTACTTTGAACAAAACACGAGCTTGCGTTGAAATGCAGCTAGAATGAAGGCAGTCAGCTGGTCGTTGAAGGCCTATTGCAATACCGTTAGGTAGCGGGCTTGCTAGCCTCAGCTGGTGATAGCTAGCCGTCTAGCTATTTACCTACGACAGAGCGTGCTGTTAACTCACTAATATTACATTTAAACATAACAAGCACCGTGTACACTGCATACAAAGTTATAGGCATACTGGCATGCGCACGTATATTTAACAACTTTAGAAACTACTGTAACGCCCAGTCAGTTAGCAAACCCTAGCTAGCCTAGCCTTGATACCAAGCAGTGTGAGGATGGAGATAAACATGCTCGTGAGGCTACAGTGCAGGCTGTACAGTAGGCTAACCTCAGCTAACCCGGGTTAATCTCTGATGATGAATGATGCTGATGTGAGCTGGCTCTCAAGTCTTAATGTTCAGTGGTGACCAAGTTAATGTTTAGACTGATAAGCACACACGGTAGCGATTCTTATCTTTTGATTGCGTAACAGTCATATAATCCAGCTGGTTCGTGATGTCTTGTTATTAATTGTGAGCAGCAGAGCGCTCCTTCAGCAGAACCGAAATTAGCGTTAAATATTGAGTATTTGAATGGGCACTATAATGTTAGTTGGAGATGTGAGTCAGTGCGGTTCACACAGGGCTTATTTTGGTGAACCAGGCAGGTCAATTTAAGTGATGTAAAATTAGAATACACTGCAAACATGCTCTTAGTACTTGTAGCTGAAGAAACTGGTTTATTTATAGTGTATTAACATCCTCTTTCTCTGCCACAGCTGTCAAGTGGGAACCCTGTATATGAGAACTTTTATAGACAGGTAAGTGGATGAGTCAGTTACTAAACTGTAACCCTAATTTGTGTAAAACATGCATAAATGGCAGCTCACATGTTCGAGTGAGACTTAAAGCTGCAGTGAGTAGAAATGGAGCAAATATGATTTAAAAAAGTATCCTGACAGGTAATCTAAAAAAAATATCATGTTCACCAGTATCCTCCAATGCTCCTGATGGTATTTGTAAGATTTCACAAACCAGAGGAAAACAACCAATCAGAACTTACATGGAGCCATGTCGTCTCTGAACAGCTGTCAATCACCCACAAGCTCTGAACAGTCAAACTAGGCAGCGCTGATCAAATATATAATCAATATGCTGTTACTGTAATGCCTATTTCTCAAGTGATCTCAACATGGCTGCTGGGCCACAAAATTTGTCATTTTACAGCCAAACAGGAACTACAAGATGTTTCTGAAAACATTTGAGAAATACTCATTACAGTAACAGAATATTGATTCATATTTGATCAACGCTGCCTAGTCTGACTGCTTGATCGAAGTTTGTGAGTGATTGCCAATAGAAGCGCTCTCTCTGAAATGACCTGTGATTGGCCAAAGTCTTTTGTCATGGCCTAGCTTTTCTAAAGCCTGAAAACAGAGCCATGAGGAGGTGCAGAAGTCTAGTAATTTTTGCTCAGTAATGCCAAAAACATTCTGCCTTCTGCAGGTTTAATTATGAATTGGAAAAATGAAACATGCAAATACAATATAGTAATACAGTGCACTCCGACTGTATGTTTGCTCCAAGGTGGACCCTGGGAACACAGGGAGAGTGGGACCAACAGAAGCTGCCTTGTTCTTAAAAAAGTCTGGACTCCCTGACGTTACATTGGGAAAGGTAGGTAGTGGCAAAAGTTACATGGTTTTCTTTGTACTGGCTGATGGTGTCAGTGTTATGTCACATAGAGCTGGAGAGGTAAGTTTGTTTCATGCAGCAGTTGGTTGCAGATTCTGGATCTTAGTTGTTCTAAATTTGCAAACTTTCAGCCCTGATGTCTTTGCAGACCTTATATTTATAGGACTAATAATATTTGGGACATTGAGCTGTTTGTAATCATAAGTGATATTTTGAATTTGCATCATTATGTTTACATGAACAATAGATCAACTGAGATTGTCATCTGAAAGGTGACAGACCCATGGAGAATTAATATCTACTCTGAAGTTCCCCTCTGCTCTGCAGAGAGTTTTAGTGTCTTTTAGCTCATTATTTTGGTTTCACGGGCTGATAAAAAGCCCTAAAAACCCACCGTATACTACCTGCCTGGCACCAAACAGCAGACAGACCCAGCATCAAGCAGCTAAAGAGCCAGATAACTTTCTCTGGAGTTAATGGAGAGCAAACCAGAGTAAATATTGGACATTCATCAGGTGGTCTCAAACATGACTCTGATTGAATTATACATGTTGTTGTTTATCTGTTGAATGTGCTAATAGGGAACTGTCTGCTTTGCTAACATGTTTTTCCGTATTAATTTTATATCTCACATTATGTCAGTGTTGTGTTTACAGCTTGTTTTGCTGCCCCAAGTGACAACAAATAGTCATAACAGCTTTGAAATTGTATAAAACTGCCATGCTTATAATTCATGAAACTAAATGTCCAGGATTTCCCTAAACTATCAATCTGGGATAGTTTCTCGGAGGATGTGGAGATGCATCGTCCGTTTATCTAGTATACAGTCTATGGTGTGATAAGGTGTGTTGGAGTGTAACATTATGCTGTGTATACACATAAAGTATGGGTCATAGAATTGACCAGTAAATCCAATCAAAAGTCATTTAGTGTACACATCTTTGCTCAAACCATTGCTTCACTTTTGTAGTGAAAAGTTTTAGTTTGATTGTGTTTTTAATTCTAAATAATAGCTCACACTTTCATACAGTCTCTCCTTGAAGGTAAAACAGGAGTTAAAGTTTATACTCCTCACTTCTATACCTGGTCAGTTACTGTAGAGTGACCATGGTTGTTGAATCATTTGTTTCACATAGTAATTGTTGGAAGCAGTCGCTGCCCACCCCTTTTTCACCTTCAGTTTGAGAAGCTCTTAGTTTGAAGTATACTGATGGTTTAATTCTTCAGGTGCTAATTTGATTTTGTTTTTTCTCCTTTCTTGAAAGACTGCTATGCTGTAATTCCATAATGACTGTGTTTGTGATTTCTTTATGTTACTTTGTGCTTGGTTGATATTCTTGAGAGGTGTTGTGTGTGATTGGTCAGA
Organism: Pterois miles; assembly: GCA_947000775.1. Lineage (NCBI taxonomy): Eukaryota > Metazoa > Chordata > Actinopteri > Perciformes > Scorpaenidae > Pterois > Pterois miles. The sequence goes on along the minus strand of CAMQGK010000005.1, from coordinate 2,143,040 downwards.
TTTTTAAAGGAGGGTTTCTGTTCAGTGTTGTGTGTGTGGGTAATCAAAGCAGACCTTCCAGGCATTATTCCAGAGTGTGTTGGCAAGTAGAAGCAGCAGCTCGCCTCTCTTCTTCCTCACTGTTTACCTTTGGGTGGTATTGAGTTTGGTGTGTTACTGCCGTACTTGACTTTGAATGTAAGCGTTGATATGCAGCTTTAGTCACTGAGATTCACTCAGAGCTAAAACAATACACACCTTGGTTTTAACATGAGTAGGTGTTGTTTGAATATTAATGTATGTGTAATCCTCAATATGTGTTTTTTTATTTTCAGTATTGTATGCACATGTGTGTAAACTGAGGTTCCAGCTGTGCATTTTCATCATTATTTTACTCACTGTGGACAGACCAATGTTGCATCCAGTGGGTTAAACTTACATTCTTTCTAATAGCCAGCAGGGGGCGGCTCCTCTGGTTGCACAAAGAAGTCTGATTGATCTCAGTCAATAGTTTCAAGTCTTCTTCAATACAGCATGATTCCTTTAGTAAATTATCATCCCATTTAGAGTTGAATAGACTATAAAGCAAGGGATGCTAGAGTGTGGCTACCTAATGATTGACAGGTTGCTACCATGGCGTTGTCTGGTTTGTGAGTTGTCTGTGTTTTCATCTTAGAACTTTTTAACCCTTTCATAGTCATGAAAGTTAATTGTAACATTTTGGTCACCTAAAAATGGCTTTTCAGTGTTTGGTTGTATGTAGCTCCACCCTCTCGTGTCACCTGTGGTTGCAAAAAAACCAAGATGGCGACGGCAAAAATGCCATACTCAAGGCTTCAAAAGAGCAATACACAAACCAATGGATGACGTCATGTGCCTACATGCACTTTTTTGGACAGATTTCATAACTAGCCTATCACATGCCTTGATGTGTAACAGTTATAAGCACAAGCTGCTGTTGTTGTGATTGCTCTGGGGAGCAGATGAACAGATTATTGTTGATGCAGGTACAATTATAATACAATTACAATACAATTTATGGAGTTGGAGTTGAATGTGGTCAATCAGTCATTGTCACCTGAGTTGAATCAGATGCATCCTGTGGTCAGTTTAGTAGATATGTGCTTTAGTGCTCTTTGAAGGTCAGTGTTCTCCAACTTCCACTACACTAGTGAAGTAATTCCTTCTGGAATCAACTTCTCATTGTTTACATTGGGTTTCAGTCTTCCTCTCTTCCAATAGCTGTTTTTTCCTCTTAGTGAGCATTAGTGCCTCCATAAACATCCATTCCTGCCGCTGCAGTCAGCAACAGTGTGTATTGCGCCCCAATGCTCATGTTGTGCCATGGATTACGAGATATACACAATGCTTGGTACCCGTTAGGATTTACATTGCATTTAGACTGTCTTCCGGTCTCCGAGCAGCTGTCAGTCACTCCCAAACTCTGATCAAACGGTCAAACTAGGCAGCACTGGTCCTATGAATCAATATTCTGTTACTGTAATGCCCATTTCTGTCCTCAAATGTTCCCAGAAACATCTTGTAATTACTGTTTAGCTGTAAAATGAAAATGTTTCCTCTAGCTGGTGGGAGGTGCTTGGTATTTCCTCAGTTGATCTCATCATGGCTGCCGGGTCACAAACTTTCTCCATTTGATTATTTGATCAGAGTTCGCGAGTGATTGACAGCTGCTTCCGTTGAATGAACAACCAATCGGAACGCTCACTCTGAAATAACCTGTGACTGGCCAAAGTCTCCCATCACAGACTACATTTTTTAAAACCTGAAACAGAGCCATGAGGAGGTGCAGAAGTCTAGTTTTGGCACTGTGGACCCCTGACTTCGGTGCCCTTCTGACTCAACATCTTCAGCCTCATTTCACTCAAAAACATTGAACTGCACCTTTATTTCTGTTAACAGTAATTTACATAATTTGTTGACATATTTAATATGTAAAAATAGATAAATGAACACAGGGACACAATATTAGATCTCACTGTCTTCACTGCTGTGTGTTTGTGTTTCAGATCTGGGATTTGGCCGATCCTGATGGTAAAGGCTATCTGGACAAACAGGTAGGGATTGGAACAGAAGACTTCTCATCCAGTGCTCTGTCTCTGATGATGTTTTATATGTATTTCACAGAGAAAAGTGAAAATCACAGTGGATGCAATTATACAGAAATACTTAAGGACAAGTTAAGTGACAAAGTAAAACCAAACATCCACCAGCTGATCCACTAAGATGACCCCATTGGCTAATGCTAGCATGTCCAGTTCAAATAAAAACAGCAAACATTAATTGGTGCAAGCAAAGATAGAGATTTTTTAAAGGTAAATATTGTTCTGTATCTTCTTTTTCTAACGTCTCAGTAATTGTAATAATTTATGAAAGGAGTTGTATGTCTTTGGAGTGCAGCATTAGTGTTAGTTATCTGAGGCAGAGAATGAGAAAGGTTTGATGGGTAATATTGTGTGCTTTCTCTCTCAGGGGTTTTACGTAGCTCTGCGGCTGGTGGCCTGTGCTCAGAGCAGTCAGGAAGTCAGTCTGTCCAGCCTCAACCTCACAGTCCCACCCCCCAAGTTTGTGAGTATGACTTCATCATTAACCTTTTCCACTCCACCCTGCTTTTTCATAGACCCATCTTTGTCTTTTTTAGGGGGGTACATGGGGTCTTTAGGGAGAAATAGCAGGTCAACAATATATGTTACAGAGACGTGGTGTACATCATCTGAAAGCTGGGAATTTGAGATGCAGCTCAACAATGTGTGTCAAGTTGTTCTAGTCATAAATCAGAACAAAAAAAATAATTACATTTTGAAAGTGTACAAGGGCTTAGAACATTATGATAGAAGTATTTGATGGCTATTATCATGCTCTAGTAAGCCTCCACCATTAAGACACCACGATCTTGAGGAACACCATAGAAAAAGTCATGCTGTGATTTGGTATCAGAAACTGTTGACATTTAAAGATTTCTGCAAGAATGGCGATTGGATGTAGAGCACTTATGTTGTGTAAACTGCTCAGAAACCTCCTTATCGTCAATCTAGCTGAAGCCATTCTTCCTTTGAATGCTCTAGGTCTCTAGTTTGTGGCTATAAAGTTTCATGAGGCTGTGATTGCCCTAGAGGTCACCACATTTTACAAAGTGAGGTCAAATTAAAAAAACGGTCTCACTACAATGAGAGAGAGTCTCAGTTTTACAGTGATACCCAATTTATGTAATTCAAGACTGTTTAGGGGCCCCAATATGCAGAAACCATTTCTACCATCTAACCATTCTATTTTAGAATAGGAGAAAATAATACATGTATAACACACTTATATATTTATTTACTGCATGCAAGTAATTATCATAAAGTGAGCATGTCTCTAAAGGGGAGACCCTTGGATATCCGTAGAACCCATTTTTATTCAAATATCTTGAGATCAGAGGTCAAGGGACCCCTTTGAAAACCACCATGCCAGCGTTTCCTCTCTGAAATTTAGCTGAACTTCAGAGCATCATTTAGCCTCTTCCTGACATACTAGTATGACATGGTTGGTACCAATGGATTCTTTAGGTTTTTTAGGTTCATATGATACCAGAACCTTCACTCTAAAGCTTTAAATCCACACATTCTTTGTATAAAAACAGCTACACCAGTTTTTTTGTCTTTGTTTGGAACATTGACATTTATATGGAATTAATATCAAACCAGCAGACATTTTTACAAGACTTAATGTTCGTGTTATGTTATCATGTCACTAAACCTTGTAAATATGAGAGACGTGTGTTTTCATTCAGTAAATGGACCATGTGACATTTCTATGACAGCCATCTTTGTTTGTCTGATTTCAGAAGGACACCAGCAGTCCGTCACTAAGCAGCACAGCTTCTGCCCCTGGCGGCGAATTACACTGGGCTGTCAGGGTGTGTTGAAACACACGCACACGCACACGCACACGCACACACACACACAGACACACACACATACAGACAGACAGTAGAATAAATCATTATATATTATTATTGTACAAAGTCATTCTAGATGTGTTTCGCAGTGATTCAGAGAGAAAAAGGGAAGGAAATTTAATTTCCAAAGTTCTATTTATTTTTGATAGTCCTATAGACCATTTCAATAATGACAGACTACTTACTGAATACATCATTATTGAGTATTGACTGGATATTCCCAGATGACATCAGTTGTTATCCATTATTTATTAAAATATGAACATATGTATGCTCCTTTTTCCAATGGCAACATATATACAGAGATATTGCATAGAACTTGACTAATATATCATTTTAGTTTCTCACAGATTGGTTTTAGTCCAGCAGAGAGCACTGACGTTGTATTTTTTTTTATACTGTACAATGTCCAATGAAAGGTTTTTAACTTTCAAATATCAATATTGGCATCTGTCTCAAAAATGCGGTATTGTTTGTGCTCCACTATTGCAGTTTAGTAAACCATACAGTTTGTGAAAAAGCTTGAGCTCTACCATTGAGTCCAAAGACAGAGAGAGTCAAGCTCAGTCAGTCTAACATTTACAGAGCAGCTGTTTTAGATGACCAGTGTGTGTTTTCCTTTGTAGCCTGAGGAGAAGAGTAAATTTGACGGGATTTTTGAGAGTTTGGCTCCAGTCAATGGCCTGCTGTCAGGAGAAAAGGTCAAACCAGTCCTAATCAACTCTAAACTACCTCTGGATGTCCTTGGGAAGGTACTGACTTCAATTTTGGGTATTTATGATAGTCTTAAATGAGGCTTGTTGATTTCATGATTGAAGGTTAAACTACATAAGACAGAACTTCAGTGTTCTTCTTAATTATGCTGAATGGCCTCATGTTTATTTCTTGCTGTTAGGTTTGGGACCTGAGTGACATAGACAAAGATGGCCATCTTGACAAAGATGAGTTTGCAGTGGTGAGTATTATCTTCTTCATTGTTACCATATGTAGTTTTCATTCTCTATAGCATATCATATCTGTGGACATACAATGTCTTAATACTGGGTAGGACTTCCCTTTGCCCTCAGAACAGCCTGAATTGTTCATGGTATGGATTCAACAAGGTGCTGGAGGCATTCCTTAAAAATGTTGTTCTATGTTCAGTTTATAATTATATAGTGTCTTGTCATAATTGAAGTTATCTCAAGACCAGGACTTGAGCTTAAAGATGTCCCGTCATCCCAGGGTCGAAAAAATGTGATCGGGGAGGATGAAAATTTTTACATTAACAGCTGGATGCGCTCCCCTAGGCCATGCACCTGGTTTACCGGGCCCTGGAGAAGGAGCCTGTTCCTGCACTCCTCCCGTCTTCCCTTGTCCCTCCATCTAAGAGGAAGAAGAGTTTGGCCTCAGTGGCCGGCTCTGTGCCTGGACTACCTGCAAGCCCTCCACCTCCAAAAGACTCTCTGCGCTCCACACCCTCCCATGGCAGCATGAACTCACTCAACAGCACCGGCAGCCTGTCACCCAAACACACACTTAAGTCTGGACAGGTAAATACACACTACATACACTACACTAATATCCACACCTACTACAGACACTTTAATCAGTAAACACAGTAATCCAGAACTAGAAATCACAGTGGAGCAAAAACATTGTGAAATATTTTAATGACTTGTTATGAGAATTTTTTATCCTTTATTTATTTGTTTCTTTTTTTGTATGCCAGCTATCTAAATCTGTGTACCACAGAGCCACTAAATAAATGAATAAATGATGAGCAGACACAATGAAAAAAAATATTATAGGAAACAATAAAAGAGAAACTGTGATGTGGGATTCATCTTACCAAACATATTTAAGTTGCATTATTTTGATTTAGGCTTTCTGTGGACTGAATTATATTAACATTATATATTGTGCAGGACACTATAAACAAAATTGTTCACAAATCAAATGAATATTAGATTGCTTGTACAGACATAATCAATATTTCAGGTTTGGGTTTTATAAAAGTTAGGGCTGCTGTGTGCCAAATCTGAGTCCAGTCTGATACTTTTATGTACTTAAATATATATAGAATATGTATTTGACACATTGAAATAACAGCTGTAGCAGAAAGTAAATAATTTCGTACGAGCTATTTTATTCTGGTTCAAAAATGATTACTTTTATAAACTTAAATGATTGATATGTGTTATGAATCAAAAATTAAATGGGAGAATGCGACTCGTGAATTGATGAAATCTCTTAGTGAGAAGAGTAGTTGGAAGGACAGAAACAGTCTTCTTCTTCTCCGATTGTACAGTAGTGCTGCAGAATGGAGGTTTTTCCCCCACAACCTATCACTGATGAGAACAGACGCATGCAGAGAGCGCACAAACCCAACCACAGCTGATGTCTCTGTAGTAATGTTAATTAGGCCTGCACAATATGAGGAAAATCTGTGATGTGCGAACATTTTTTAATATTCCACTGACGATACAACTTGTGATAAATAAACAAATATTTAAATGTGCATATTAGCTATACATTTTATATGTCAGCCTGTTTGTCTTTAAATTCAGATTAGAATTGAATCATTTAAATATAATTAGCCTACATTAATGTTAACAAGATAAGATAAGATAAGATAAGATATTCCTTTATTAGTCCCACAGTGGGGAAATTCACAACAACAAAAACGCAACAAATGAACTCATAATATCTCACTGGAAACAAATCTAAAATGTCAAAAATAAATAAATAAATAAATAATATTCCTCAGTGAAGTCCAGAAAGAATGAAGAACACAGACATCAGTCAGTATCAGTCCTTCTTCCTGTCTACTGTCCTCTGTCCTCTGCTTTGTTTCAGCCAGGAGATAAGTTTATTAAGATACGTGGTAAACTAAGCGAAACAGACCCTTGTGCAGCCAGGGGTTACATTGCACCTATACTTTATGGAGGTAATAAAATAAAAACACAGAGGCTTCATTATCTGCACCAAGAAAGCAACAACTTTTATTATGCTAACATTGTCAACAGCAGTGCATCACTGCTTCACTCTTTCCATTCCACCCTTCACAATAAAATCCCAGGACAGATACACTGTTTACTAGAGGGAACTTGAAGTTATTCAGAGTTTTCACTAAGATGTAACACAACAAAAACTCATTTGTAAAAGTCTAATCTACTCTTTTTTTAGAACGCTAGCATCAAACGGCTTTATTAAGACTAGGTTTGTGTCAAAAAAGTAACAACATATGCATCTCTTCTTTCTCTGTCTTAGCATTCAGTGAACTGGGTGGTCCCAGTGTCAGACCGTGGTCGCTATGACGACATCTTCCTGAAGACTGATGCTGATCTGGACGGCTTTGTCAGCGGACATGAAGTAAAGGAGATCTTCATGCAGTCTGGACTTTCTCAGAACGTCCTAGCCCATATATGGTAGGGACTCAGACAGCCTCCTACTCATCTTTCATCGTTGATAGTTAATGATGTGCTTTATTTTTTTGGGTAGGCTTATTATTAGTTAAGTCAGTCTTTATTTAGGGTCTATAAATTGTAACTAGTGGCTTTATTAAGGTAATAATTAGGTAATTAGGTAATAAATCATAAATAAGTTATGAATTATATTTATTATTATTATGAGTTACGAATTTCCCTCCGGGGATTAATAAAGGTTCATCTTATCTTATCTTATCTTAACTAATAATGAGAACAATTTTTTTCCAGATCCTCTGCAGCCCTTCCTAGAAAGTAAGCGTCCATTTGATCAGTTAAGGTGACTTTAACCTAAAAGCTGTTCTTATTAATGGCTTAAAACTAGGGATGGTATTAATTAACCGTTTAACCATTAACCGATGTTGAGCATTTTAACTGATTAATGCTATTGGTTAAACGGTTAAAAGAAATATTAATGATTAAATAAAAAGCTGAGAAAAGCACAGAAGAATGGCTTGTCTCTTTTAATAAGGAGAATCAGGCCATGTTATGATTTGAGCATATTTTTATGCTACATGCAATACCTGTGAGGGTTTCTGGACAATATTGACATTGTTTTGTGTTGTTAATTGATTTCCAATAATAAATATCTACTGACATTTGCATAAAGAAAGCATATTTACCCACTTCCTTATTGATAAGAACATTAAATACATCACAAATTTCCTTTAAGGTACATTTTGAACAGATACAAAATGTGCAATTGATTTGCAATTAACCATGATTATGAACAATCAAGGGTTTAATCGCAGTTAAATACAGTATTTTAGTCGATTGACAGCCATAATTCAACATACATATTCCAGCCACAAATGTCTGTATGTATATTTAATATCAGGCAAATGTTATGGATTGATTTGCCTAAAATGATTTTGAGGACAGCTGGAACTCTTCCTGCCTAGCTACCTGCCTGACTGAGCAGTTTCATTGTCCTTTCTTTTGATTTTTGTTGGTTGTTTTCTGCTCAACAGTCTGGTCATTCTGCTCAGTATAAAAATGATAATACAATAATAATAACTGAGTTATAACTGAATGTATCTGTGTTGAATGTCTGCTCTTCCCTGCAGGGCTCTGGCAGACACAAGGCAGATAGGCAAGCTGACCAGAGAGCAGTTTGCCCTCGCCATGTATTTCATCCAGCAGAAAGTGAGCAAGGGCCTCGACCCTCCACAGGCCCTGACTGCTGACATGATCCCCCCTCTGAGAGAGGCACTCCTGTACCAGTACGTCCCACACACACAAGAAGGCTGTGCTTACTCAAGCTCAGTGACATATCTATATATCTGTGTACATATTTCGTGGGACTCAGGAGGTAGAATAGGTCCCCAACTAATCTTAGGGTAGGTTGTTTGATCCTCAGGTGATCAGGTGGTAACTCGCTGCCATCGGTGTGTGAGTGTGTGTAAATTGTAAGATAAGATATTCCTTTATTAGTCCCACAGTGGGGAAATTTGCGGTGTACAGCAGCAAAGGGGATAGTGAAAGGAAGTGTCAATAAAAAAACAAGCACAAGCAACATATAACACAGTAAAAAAAAGAGGGGGTGATAAAAAAATATGAATATATACATTAGATACAAATATATACAAACAGAAACAATGTATACTGTACATCGTTAACAATAAACAAACTATTAACACAATTGCACATGTGGAAAAATAACTATTGCACAGTGATTTGAATGAAATTCCACCGAATATTGCACAGTGTGAACTGAAGTTTACACCTGAGTAGTAGTGATATTGCACAGTCGGTGTACAGTATAGTGCAGTTATTGTCAGTTTTGGTGTGTATGTGTTCTACTGGAAGCAGTACTGGTTGTGGAGTCTGCAGTAGCGCTCTCCCGTGCTGAGATAGTGTCCTGCACGGGGTGGTCGTCGTTCTCCAGCATGGATGACAGCTTAGCCTCAATCCTCCTCTCTCCCACCACCTCCACTGGGTCCAGGGGACATCCCAGGACAGAACTAGACTTCCAGACAGCTTCCACACAGCTGTTCTGCGCAGGACTTAAGGAGCCTGGAGCTAATGCTGTCAAGACCTGCAGCCTTCCTAGCCTTCATCTTCCTGAGGTGATTCCTCACCTGGAGTGTTGTGAGGGACAGGCTGGAGCAGGGGGGTGTGGGATTAGTGTTGTTGAAATGGAGGTCAAATCCTTGTGGCCAGAGATGGTTTTCAGGCCTCTCCAGATTGATGTTATTCTGCTGTAGCTGCCCCTCCATCTTTCTCCTGTAGCTGTTTTTCCCCTCCCTGATCTACCTCCTTAGCTCCGTCTGCACAGCCTTCAGCTCTTCCTTATTTCTTGACTTAAAGGCCATCTTCTTGTCCTTGAAGGGAGCCTTTATATCAGAATTAATTCAGGGTTTATTGTTGGAAAACACCTTACAGTCCTGGTGGGTACAGTATTTTCCACACAAAAGTTTATGTTGTTTGTGATATAGTCAATGAGTGTCCTCCCAGTGAGAGTCAGAGTTCCCCCCACACAGTTCTGTCATCTGTTCACTGTGTGGGAGACAGCTGGTTGTCTGTGTTCAAGACGTTTGTACACAGGCAGGAGATGAACCAGGTTGTGGTCAGATTTCCCCAGGGGGGAGGGGTAATGGGTTGTATGCCTCCTTGGGGTTGGCATGAAATAAGTTCAGTGTTTTATTGGCTCTGGAGCAGCATGTGACATACTGAGTGAATGCAGGCAGAGTGGAGGATGGAGAGGCATGACTTAAGTCCCCAGAGATAAGAGGGAGGGCCTGTGGATGCTGTGTCTGCAGCCTGCTTGTGACAGAGAGTGTGTGTAAATTAAATTGTAAATTGCTTTGAATGAAAATGCTATATAAATGCAGCGCAATATGACTATGGATTGTACACATTATACTGTATATTAAAGGCTAACTTCTCTATTCAGCCTATTGTTCCATGATTTTGTGTCTAAGTGACTAACTGGGACAACAATTTTAGAACCAAATACAGTATTGAGGGAGGACTCTGTAACCAGCAGCTGCTTAATGAGCTGCGAGGGCAAATGAGCAGCGTCAGTGGAACATTACGTTCACTATCAATGCTTGCTTTTGCCACTGACAGGCTCAGATTGTTATTATAAGTGTCTGACAACTTTAAGGAAAGGACCCTTAAGAGAAATAAAACCTTCTTCTTACCTTTGTCTTGAACCGGTCTGTTTGTTATTGTGCCCATGTCCCACTCAAGGAGAAGTCTCGTTGTGAAATCTGAATGTCCGTATACTCTTGTTTCCACCATGGATGTATTCCACTATTCTACCTTGTCTTCCAGCAACACTTCACCTCACCAGATTAAAATAACAATCAGAGCCTGTCATGGCAAAAAAAAGTACTTTTAGTGGACGTAAATGATGGTGCCAGTTTGCCCAAATAGCACCATATTGCAGCCGTCTGCAGCGCTCTCCCTTGATACTGGACCAGTTTCAGAAATTGTCCTTATTTGTCAGTTATACACAAAAACATAGGAAAATAGGTTCTAGTTTGAATATACAGAAGTTGTGCTTTATTACTATAATAAAGTATATTTAAAGGCAGAATCACATAAAACATCAGTCTAATTATGTGGCAACAATAAATGCAGCTACCTGTTTGATCATCGTATCTACATAACTAATGATCAGTTCTCAGATTGTGAAAGTATCATCAGTATCAATGTATCAAGTCTGAAATGTCCCTTTGTGATTACTTGTGACGATGGCTTCAACAAAGCTGCTTTAAATATCTGTCCTTTGCTGTATTAAGTAACTCTGCTCTTCTTCCTCTCCGGAGGATTAATGTGTTATTTCATAAACGTGCTGTAATTTTTTTTTAGGATTTGGGTAGTCTGGAGGGGGTCTTAGTCAGACAATGTGATCAACCTCTATAGTTCACAGCTAGGTAGATGTGTTAAATAAAAAAAAATGCTCAAAATGTTGATTCATCTTTGTTCATGTTGTCAGTAGGATCGTATGACCATTAGCTGGTAATTTAGAGTATTGTTAACTTTTTATACTCCCGCGACAGCATAGTCAGGGATATATAGCACTCTGCGTGTCCTTCCATCCGTCCTTCCGTCTTTCTGTCTGCTGTTGTTTCCGGAGCAGGACTCGGAAACTACTTGACTTAGGAACTTCAAATTTGGTATGATGGTTGACAGTGTGGTCTAGTTCTGCCTTTTGGGGGTTAGAAATCCAGGGTGCCCAAAAACTTTGAAATTTTGGCCAAAAACAATGAATGCTTCACCCTTGATGAGGGAGTCGGCAGAAGAATTGGCAGCAAGCCAGTAAATAGCAAAGCAGTCCGTTTCATTACTTTGTATTCATGTAATAAATATACAAATGTCAATTAGATGATAATCTACATAAGAAACGTTCCCCACCACAAAAATGCAGTTATAATAACTGTCCGCTTACAGTGATCACTTTGACCCGTCAGATGTGATCACTAACAGGTTTCCACTGTATAGCCCAAAGAACTCTCTCGGCACAGATGACTTTTTCAAAAATGTCTGTGTCTCTGTTAGTCTTTTTTGACATGAAATGAGTTATAACTGTTGCTGTTTTTCATTGTCACAAACTAAGTTGTTTCTCTATGGCTGCAGAGTATGTCAGGATACATGACCCCCGTGGGATCAGAGATGGCTGCTCTGTCTGAGATGAGACGGGTGAGTCAACAGTCTCTTCTGTCTTCCTCTCATATTGCTCCTGCTCTTTGCTTAGTTTGGTGGGAAGGTGTATAGGTTTGTCTGCTAGACATCCTGTCTCTTGAGTTGTACCAAAAATCAGCTCATTTGGTGGAAGATGACTTGAAAATATAACCCACATTAATGTGTAAATGGTAAAGTTGAGAAGAGGTAAATCAGTTATACAGTACCTTTGAAAAGTATTCACTCAATAGTAATAACACAGAAGGGGGTGAATATTTTTTCAAGGCACTGTATCAAAGATATTTACTTCCCACTGTTCTTCTGTGTTACTGCTGATTTGTCTAACTTTGCCCTCTTCCTCCTCTCTCAGGCCATAATGTTGAAGTTGTGGGTAGGTAACCTGGACCCACAGTGTATTAACCTATCAATGCTTTCAGTGGCTGGCCGTACAGGTTCATTACTGGAAAGCATTTGCAAGACTTTTCTCTCATTCCAGTACAGTGCAGTGACATTGTCTCACCCTGTGAACTGTCTGCTGATCAAGGGAAGATTCAAAACCGCTTTTAGTTGGCAATCAAGAATCTTTAAAAATTCTGATAGCAGCTGTTTTTGCCCAGGTATTAATAAGTTCACACAGATAGATAGATACATCCCCAAGGGGAAATTCACAATCAGTCAAGATCATCCTGTGACCTTCAGTTATGTGCAACAGTACTCAGTAAAAAACAGTAACTTTTTGAGGTTTTAGTATCATTCCGTGGCTTCCCAGTGGTGTTCTTTATGTAATCAAATCCAAACATTCAAATTTTAGTTCAGATCCAAAAGTCACACAGTAACACAAACTAACTAATGGCCGGGTCAGACTGGGCATGTCAGCAGCACGTGACAGCTGCCTTGCTGAAGTGCTGCATCTCTCATGTGTGTGGTGTCCACTACCTTTCTACAAAGATATTGCCTTTGATATTGGCCATTTCATTTCATTAAAAATGTCACTTATATGAATTTAAGACAGAAAAAGGTTAAGAATCGTGGTAATTTGTAAACAATAGTAGTAATCCACAATTAAAAACCTGCATCTTATTCATTCATGGAGCCCTGCAAGTAATTTTCTACAACACTCTCCTGTTTCAGAATAAAAGCCTTGTGTTAACAATTGAAGGAGTTCTGTCCTCAGAAAAAAACACAAGAAGGCTTGCATTTTGAAATGGAAGCAGGAAGTGTTCAGATAAAAATAAATCTTTATTTTTTTTTTTAATGTCTGTGACATTCCGCATACAGTATCTAGACATTGAAAATGTAGTAATGTAGCTGGTATGATGTTGGTATATGGTATAGTCTGGCTGCTCTAACCTGCTATTCCTAAAATTGCAGTATCTTGAATCTTTCCTGTCTTTGTCAGTTTGTCAGTGGTGGTGGCACCCCCCCACATGTTGATGACTGACCTAGCCCCCACCTACTGATTCAACCCTTGTGCTGCTCCTCTTATTGAGCACTGGTTTCTCTCCTATACTCTCTTCTCCTCCACCTCCTTCCTTTGGCCTGGCTTGACATGGCCCAGTTGGTACCATTTCATTATCCCACTTCACTTTTTCAACAAATACGGTTTACTTTGCCAACCTTGTCTTTTTGTTCTTTCCTCCATTCCTCTCTCTGTCTGCCTGTCTCTCTCTACAGGACAGCTCTAGTTCAGTGGGTTCAGGGGAGTTCACTGGCATCAAGGAGTTGGATGACATCAGCCAGGAGATAGCCCAGTTACAGAGGTAACAGACAATATCACTGGCACCACCTAAATAACATGACAGCACTGACGATGTGAACAGTTGCATACAAAATGAATGGATGATAAATATTAAAACTATTTTATTAGTAACATTTGTACCAGTATCTCTATCTGTATACAGCTGACCGGCAATACATCATCCAAAGTAGGCTGTCATGACCACACTGCCTTTTGTCCTGTGTTTCTCATAGACTGTAACAGTAAACAAGAAGTTGTAACATGTCTCCGAACTTCTACCTTAAACAAACCGGTAATAGTGGTAATGCTATTTTGAAGATTTGCTGTGTAGTTGGTTGTACCAACAATAAGTTCAAATAAGCTGATAATTTGTTCCTCTGCCATATCCTAAAAAAGATATAATAGAGGAGCTTTATGGCGCCAAGCAATAGACCAGACCAGCATGGCGTTATTACAGACCGAGCTTCCTTAGGGGAAATGAAACTTGTTGTCACAGGAAAGAAAATGATGAAAAGCTGTTGTGTAGCAGGTTAACTGAAGCTCATACAATATGTGAATATTCACTGTCAGTGTGCTAAATTGCTAAATGATGCTGGTGAGCATGGCTAGCTAACATTGGCTTGAGTGGGAGGATGCTGCAATAATACAGTCATACTTTATCGTTATAGCAGCATCAGACTGTCATCTCAAACTAAATCTCAGCCTACAGATCAAACAGTTGGCTTGGTTGATTATTTACAGAAAACTTTTAGCCTAACAAGTTTCAATCAAATATGTAGAGATGTCTGGATCAGCCATATCCATCCACTGTGTTGCACAGCGAGGACTGAAGGGACATGGTGGCAGTCATCCTTAATATACTAAAATATCGTGAATGCTCGGGTTCAGTCAAGATCACAAAATAATTATTAGATTTGTATAAACCAAATGCTTGTAGAACAAGAAGAAAATGCATACAAATTTATCAAAATTACAATCCAGACATATGTGAAATTGCATTGAAGTCTATGGGATCTTCAGTTTTCTATCCTACCAAAAGGGCCTTGTATGTGTTGGTCTGATGCATGACTTCTTTTGTATAGCACATCTTATGCAGCCAAAACGAAAGAGTAACAACAATTGCAGCAGTGTAGCCGTTTGCAAGTGTTTTTCATAAGTAGCGATTGCCTCAACATTTACAAGATGCAGCTTTGAGTTTGATTTTAGTTTCAATGTTAGTTACTATTCACTGCAATGAATGCATTTTTTGATGGTCTGTGTCAAAGCTCTTTCACACTTTCTCAGTTGACCTCTAACATTAGCTTCCTCTCCAGTCCATTGTCATCAGTCACGTCCAGGCTTTTATCACTTTCTGTAGTAATAATAAGACAATAAGTCATAGACCACATCATGTTCTGGCTAGTGTTATCCTGGTTCAATGCACCCTGCAACTTCTTTGCAATGTCTTTTCAAATAAAATGCATCTGAGCAAAGTGTAATATTTAAAGGTGCTAAATTCCAAATTCAGTGCATATCTTTTGCCTCTCCACAGCTTTAACATGACGATGGCTGAGGGGACAGCTCACAGCTAACAGTGCTAACAGTGAAAACAACAGCAATTAACAGTGCTGTCACTAACAGAGCTAACTGTTAATCTGAGAGTGGGCATTAAGCTGTCTACACATGATCAGCAATAAAATCATTCTGTGCTGACTGTGCCATTGTTTTCCAATGGAGAGCGCAGTGCGAGCGCTAGCCTTGGCGTGGCATGGCGCACCGCTCAAAATTGCCACTGAGCGCTGTGCTCAAAGTTCAAATTATTTCAATTATGACCTTGGTTGCCGCTGACCTTTCAAAGCTCAACTAATGCATTGCGTAGAAACAGTGAATGAGCATTGCTTGCACACATTTTGCGTGTGAAGGCAGTGTTACGCTTCCGCAACAATGCCATAGGTTGGGATGGCAGTATCAGAGGCATTCCGCCGTATGAGAAAAGTGCAGAGGGGTGTGTCAGTGGGGCACGTTCACAGGACTCACATGCACTAACTTACATGCACAGCTGGTCCGGCTACATAAACAAAGCACAGAGAAGCTCAGATTAGAACACACAGGTAGGCATTACTCCTCTATGTCTTCACATAGCAGATAGTTGTTTGCTGCTATATTAATGCTCTGAATATCATATAAAGCAGTGTTTCACTGACCTTTTTTCTGGGAACCCACATTTTAATAATGACAAGCCATCATCACCTTATTCACAAGAGGCCTTATATATAAATTGTGAGAAGAGTGAATTTGTGTGTAAATGAATGTTTCTGACCATCTTTACTGACATTTCTTCATCACCTTATATTATCTTGAATAGGTAAACCAGCTATTTCAAAGAGATATACATTTGGTAAATCACATCTTTGTTTTATGCATATGTTATTGAAAACATATATACATGTTTAGTACTTTATCAATGAGACCAAATCCATTCATTAGGTGGAGTTAACGGGCTCTTTTTTTTCCCTCTCATCAATAAAACAAACAGTGTATGCTAGCCTTTCATTTTAGATTCAGTGTTAAGTAGGCTACAATTATGATAATAATACGAATATTAAGGCTTCTTCATGTGGCTAAAGGTGCACTGCAGATAGAAATGTTATATAAAAATGATGGAAGAAATTTTGCAAATATATTTGGCAACCTTAATAAAATCTCCTGCAACACACCTGTGGGTCCTGACCCTGTACTTGGGAATATCAATAATTAGTTTATGAATTTAAAGGAACAGTATGTAATAATTAGAGGGCTCTATTAGCAGAAATGGAATTAAATGTTAATAGGTATGATTTTTTTAGTGTTTAATCATCTGAAACTAAGAATTGTGTTTTCTTCACCTTAGAATGAGCCATTTATATCTAAATAGGGACAACTCATCTTCATGGAGTTGACAATGTTGCACCGCAATGTTTCTACAGTAGCTCAGAACAGACAAACCAGACAACTTTTCCTGCTTCGGCCGGACTCGATAACTTTACTTGCTCCTGTTGCCGCTGCTTGCTTCACCACTCATTTCCCACATACACACTCTAAGCACTCTACTCTTACAACAAATGCTTCTAGAGAGTTGGCCAGCATAGCTCTCAAACATGTTTGGCACGCGGGAAAAGTTGTAATCCGCAACCTCACTGCTAGATACTGCCAGATCCTACACACTGTTCCTTTATGTGGAATTTCCCTTGCAAAAGAGCAACTCTGTAAATATTCTGAGATAAAATGCACACTTGAAAAGGAAACATACTCTGTCAAACATGGATGAGCTTCACTACACATCTTAGCTTGTCTCATCCTACTGCATTCTTCTGCCATCCTTTCATCCATCCATCAATCCATCCAGCCACTCTTCTTTTGATGTGTGTATTTTATCAAATTTTTGTTTGTTCACCACTTATTCTCCATGCTGCGTCAGCACTCTTGCCTTTACCCAGTGGAATACTCTCAGGTAAACACAGCAGCCACTGTACATCTATGGGCTGGCATTCTGTTTGATCTACTGTGACACACACAGAATGAGCAGTTCTGCCATCTACTTTTCTTGCATAGCAGTTGTAAGTATGCTTCACATATGTTCAGATTTGCATATTAGTATCACCTTGATGCTTGAGGTCAAGATGCAGAGTCTGGTAAAGATAGTTTCACAGTTTTTTTTTAAAGTTTGAAGTCACCCTCGGTCTGAAATGCTCAATTTTAGCACCTTTCCCTTTAAGATATTTTCTGATCTAGACAGCCCCAATAAAACACTGACTGGGTTGTGTTATTTCATAGTTTGTTGGTTGGTAGGGATTCCTGACACCCAAATGGTTGTGCACAAGCACTGAAAAAAAAACAGAAAATTCCTGCTTTTCATACTGACACTGAGATTAGTACTCAAATCTGACAAAGTTACAGTCTTCTAGGTCCAAAATTCCCTACTTGGGCCCTATTTAAATGATTTAGAGTAGAGCGCATGGTCTAAAGTGCATGGCGCAAGTGCATTTAGAGCATGTCCAACTCCACTTTGCTCGTTAAACAGCACATAATCTGTCTGATTTAGACTCTTAGTCAATCATAGGTGTGTTTTGGGCCTAACTGTGTCATCCTCCATTCGCTTTAAAGGCCAGGTGCACCTGCACCAGGCACATTGCTATTTAAAAGGCAGATTCAGCAAATTGGAGAAGTGAGTCGGTTTGTACTGAGGAAATCGATTAGCTCATGCATGAAGTGAAAGTGTACAAGCAGATGAATGTGGTGCTTGGCCGATGGACCCTCTGCCTCTGCTGTTTCCAAATCATCTGTTCCATCAACAACTCACTTTGACTGCATATGAGCAGATGCAACGAGAACCTCATTAACGCCTGATCACACCTCATTTTAAGACCAACACCCTAATGCATGCATGCATGCATGCATGCTATTTACACAATGTTGGCAAAGGACATGCAAATGACAGCTGTGTTGGTCTGTATCTAGCAATTAATGCTGCGCAATGCACCGCTTTGTGCTGACTGTAAGATAGGGCCCTTTGTGTTAACTATCCTTATCCTGTAGCTCAACAAGGAAAACAAAGGGGATATTTGCACTATAAAGACTGTACCTTTGGAAGATATCCACTTAATTTATCTTCCACAAACTGCTGGAGCCTCATGAACCTTGCCAATATGAAAAGGAACAGCACTGATTAGAGCTAGCAAAACCTATTTCAATATTCCTTTGAGCATCTGACTATTGTTTTAAGACAAACTTCAAAACTTATGAACATACAGTATCACTAAACTTGGTAACTGAGCAAATATGATAAAGCAGTAGTTGTATAAAACTATAGAAGGTCCTGCAGGCAGGAAGGTCCTTCCTGCCTGCAGCTGTTAGACTCCACAACCTGCACTGCTCCCAGTAAACCACAATCACAGTCACATTCACAACAAACTCACCGGACATACGTGCAATAAGGACTCATGTGCGACTATGTCATCTGCTTGAATTATAGGAACCGGACAATTATTTATTGATATAAATGGACATACTTCTGGCTTTATTTTTATTTTTCTTTATTTTTCTTTTCTTTTTCTATTATGTATATACTAAATTATTATTTTTTATTTGTATGACTATTGTTTTTAAATCAATGCTTGTCTTCTATTGCACTATCCACTTGCTGCTGTAATGGGTAAATTTCCCCACTGTGGGACTAATAAAGGAATATCTTATCTTATCTTATCTTATCTTATAGCTATATCATGACAGTGATACATGAGACAAATCTGCGGGAAAAAAAATCATTTTCCTCCTAATGGCATTTGCAAAATGTCAGTGTGCCTTCAGGAAAACAACCAATTAGAGCCGAGCTGGAGCTGAGCAGTCTCTGAGCAGCTGTCAACTACTGCATGTAAAATCCCTGAACTCTGATCAAACGGTCAAACTAGACAGCACTGATCAAATTTGAATCAATATTCTGTTACTGTCATGCCTATTTCTAACCTCTGTTTAGCTGTAAAATGAGAAGGTTTGTGACAGCTCAACTCTGATTGGTTGTTTTCCTTGTGAAATCTTGGAAATGCCGTTGAGCAGCAGAGGACACCGAGAAACATGAGTTTTTTTTTTTTTTTTTTTTTTTTTTTTTTTTTACAGATTATCTGTCTCATGCACTACTTTCAGGATATACTGACAATTTTATAAAATAACTCTGTATCATATTTGCTAAAAGTTACCAATGCAGCTTTAAAGGAGTGTGTCTGACACCCCAAAAATGCTTCATTCAGTTTTACTGTGTGTGCAGGAGAGAGTTCCCACCTGAGAATAGAAGAATCTTAGCTCACCTCATTGACTGTGGTTATACAGCATAATAGGATTGTCCTAAGATGCAATCATATGCTGTGAATAGAATGATAAATGTGTGGATTCAAATCAGTATTTTTTAACTTTGTGGGACACGGTGTCTGGGCCTATCATTGCATAAAAATGAAAGTATAAACATACAGTATATGCTCTTATCATGATTTAGACTGAACCATTTTTTTCCTCCACTAACCTATGCACGTTATTTTGATCTTACCCATTTTATTTTTTTATATATCTGTGCAGTTACACCCTAATTTAAACAATTAATTTAAAATAACTGTGAAAGACACACATTTCTTTATGAGGTCACACACACACATTCACCTGCAGCTCCTCTTTTCCTTTATTTTTATGTGACATTGTGGATTCAATAGAATCCCAGTCTGATGTCTTGTTACTCTGACATGTTGATGTGTGTTCACAGCAGGGGGAGCTGGTTGATGTTTGATTCTTTATCTGTCATAATTGTGTGTGTGTGTGTGCGTGCGCTTGTGTTTTTTGTGCGTATGTGTCAGGGAGAAGTACACTCTGGAGCAGGACATCAGGGAGACAGAGGAGGCCATCAGACACAAGAGTGCAGAGGTGCAGGTGAGGGTGACTTGTTCACTGACCAATCATAGCTCTGTTTTTAGTTTAGTTTTAGTTTAGTTTAATCATTACACTCTGGTTGATCACCTTTCTATCTTTCTGTGTCTGCTTCCAAAGGAATATTGATGGTTTCTCTTTGCCCTGCATATACAAACATATATAGTGTGTATACAGGGGCCAGTGGGTACAGTGTGTATGTAGTGCACTTAACAGCTTGGCCTTATCTGACCACTTGTTTTTTATGTGATGGACACCTAACTCATAATTTGTGTTGATTCGTGTTCCATCAGGAGATGCAGAATGACCTGGACAGAGAGACAGCCAGCTTGCAAGAGCTGGAGGCTCAGAAACAAGATGCCCAGGACAGGCTGGAGGAGATGGACCAGCAGAAACACAAATTAGAGGACATGCTGAATGAAGTCAGGATGAAGTGCCAGGAAGAGTCTCAGATGGTGAGGAAGAGGTGGGGGATGTGGGAAAACTGTAAACTAGGCAGAAATTTCCACCCCTGCAATGCAAGGCAATACCTTTACTTCAGCCGCCACAGAATCATAAGTAATGAAAAGTAATTTATTGCATTTATAGTGTGTTATTTTTTAAAGGAACAGTGTTTAGCATTTAGGAGGATCTATTGGCAGAAATGCAATACAATATAAATAAGTATGTTGTCATTAGTGTATAATCACCTGATAATAAGAATCGTTGTGTTTTCGTTACCTTAGAATGAAAGATTTGTATCTACATACGGAGCGCAAACCCACAACTGATAAACCATTTTTACACTGTGGTACTGCTAGTTTTACTTAAGTAAAAACTTGGAGTACTTCATCCACCACTATCACTAAGCAACCAAGACAATACATTAGTCTGTTTTATTCTCAGAGGTGGATTGATACTGAAAGTCATAGCAGTGGTCTGTAGATATTATATCACGGCTATGAACCAATCAGAGTGGTGATTTGAGCTACCATCTGTCACCAGATGCAGAATGGATTTCAAGGGGCCCATTGTCACATTTCATTGGTTTTTGCCTCCAGATCTCGACCCTCCAGAGTCAGATCCACTCCCAAGAGTCTGATTTGCAGAGCCAGGAGGAAGAGCTGAGTCGGGCAAAGGCCGACCTGGGCCGGCTGCAGCAGGAGGAAAACCAGCTGGAGCAGAGCCTGGCTGCTGGCAAGATCCAACTTGAGACCATCATCAAGTCTCTGAAGGCCACACAGGACGAGATCAACCAGGTAGGAAACAGGGCCTATGTGTGTGTCTGAAAAAATTCAACAGGGGGCAGCGTTGCACTATATAATCTACTTCTTTATTACCACTAAGTCAGTATTTGGTCCCCGAGCTGGTTTGTATGTTTCATTTAACCTCAGTTGCTGTGGCGTGTCATCTGTTTCCTACCAGCCACTCATCTCTCACACACACAACTCAACCACCTGCTTGATTTCAGACACACGACATATGATTGATGCATGATGTAGTCTCCATAACATTCATTATGCTGAGCCCTGATAACATTCTGCTCTCCTACATGTAACAACCACATGACTGAAGTCTGCACTCACTGCTCCCTCTTCTGGTCAGGAAGTCACATGAAGAGTTCAGGAGTCTCAGCGGTTGATCATTCCCTCATGCTCACCTGTAATAATATCCAGTCTTATTGCTTCTAAGAACAGTCCTGTTGATTTTAATGACATAGTCCCCGTAGACCTTTTTATTATTCATAAAATTTTACATACAGCCTGCCGCCCAGGGGTGTTCAACAGCCGTTTTGTTTGAGACATCTGTGTCAGAGATTTCTGCCTCCTCCCCAATAAAATGGAGCAGGATGGAAATCTGTTTGTGGTGCACCCAGAGTTCAAAAGTTGTTTCTCTTACCAGAAACAGTTTCCTCTTGGGCTGTCAAAGTTAACATGATAATAACAAGTTAACGCAAATCAATTTTAACGCCACTACGCTCCAAACGTTTGCTGAATATTGGTGAGTAAAGACTGGCATGGCCTTTTTCAAAGGGGTCCCTTGACCTCTGACCTCAAGATATGTGAATGAAAATGGGTTCTATGGGTACCCACCAGTCTCCCCTTTACAGACATGCCCACTTTATGATAATCACATGCAGTTTGGGGCAAGTCAGCACACTGCAGTGACACACTGACAGCTGTTGGGCTGGAGTTGCTATGTTATGATTGGAGCATATTTTTATGCTAAAAGCAGTACCTGTGAGGGTTTCTGGACAATAATAAATAAATAATTATATACATACATACACATATACACACACACACTGTATATATACTGTGTGTGTGTATATATATATATATATCTCAGCTTCTATTTCCAGGTATTTACATCTAGTTCTGTCACACAACTTGGAAGATAGCATCGTTTGTAACAGAACACCAAATTTTTAGGTGATCAAAAGTACTAGAACAGATACTGTGACATCACCAAACTTTTGCATTCTTCTTTTGTGGTGCTTTTCCAGGCTTTCACAACAGCCTCTTTCAGTTGTTGTTTGTTTTGGGGGATTTCTCCCTTCAGTCTCCTCTTAAGCAAGTTGCAGTGGATTGTGATTGCTTCACTCCTGCCCTCTGGAGGTTGTTGGTGATGCCAGTATCAGTTGTTTTAGGGTTTTTCTTTACAGCGCTCACATTGTTTCTGTCATCAACTGTTGATGTTTTCCTTGGTCTACCGGTTCACTGTCTGTTGCTCAGTACACCAGTGGTTTTATCTCTTCTTCAGGACGTTCCAAATGGTTGTACTGGCTATGGCCAATGTTTCCATATTGATGAGTATTAAATACTTGACAAATGTCCCTTTAAGGTACATTTTCAACAGATAAAAAAATGTGCAATTCATTTGTGCTTAATCACGATTGAATATTTCGACCAATTGACAACCCAAGTTTGTTTTTATAAAGTTAATTGAAAAATGTGTTTGTTAGCACCACTAAGAGAGTAAGAAATCTGACAGACATACTGTATATCTCAAAGCCTGGACATCCTTTTCAGCTGATGTGTGGTTCACAGTATAATTGTTGCAACTCCTTGTTTTCATGCTTTAAATACTGCTGCTTGACACAGAGCTACACCTGCTATTATCAGATGGTATGCCAGTTTCGTGACTGTGTATTTATGTGTATTCAACTCCAGCAGGTGTTTAAATCTAAGCTGCCCAAATCATAGACATCCGCAGCATAGTATCCATAAGACGTGTCCATGAATTATTGTGTGTGTGTTTCCTGCAGGCTCGTAGTAAGTTATCCCAGATTCAGGACAGCCAACAGGAAGTGTCTAAAAGCATCGAGCAGTACAACAGCACCTTGAATGGAACCCATGGAGGCAGTATGACCAACCTGGCCGATATGAGTGAGGGCTTCAGTGACAGAGAGAATGGAGGATTCCCAGCCATGGTGAGATCAGTACAGGTGAGCATCTCCATGACAAATCTGCTTTTACCTTCCAATGTGGCTGGTAACACGTGAATTTGAGACAAAAGAGCTCTAACTGACAACTTCCTGTCCTTTTTATCTCTTTCTCTCTTTTGTCTCTGTTAGCTTGATTATGCCTCCGCGACAGCTGTTGTCCAAGACATTACAGTATGTGTTCAGGTTGTCTGTGCATCCCATTCTTGTGAATGCTGTATTTCTATTATCTGGCACAAACGTCAGCCTGGACTCAAGGATAAACTGATTAGAGGTCACTGTGACCCACAAAACATGTTTTTTGAGTAGAATTAATATGCTAATAATGAGAATTTCACACAATTGTCTAATAGGATAAAATGATGAAGTGAAAACATTTTGGACAGACATGGATATAAACTGCAATGTGACCGGTTGGCATAGGCATACAACCACAAGATGGTATTTCTACTTTTTCAAAAGACATAATTGCTTCAAAGTTCAAAGGCGTCAGCATCAGCACTGGTTTTGTCCACACTGCTGCAGGAGTGGCCTAAACCGCGTGCACCTTTCAGATGGGGGGAAGGCCCCTGAAAGGCTCTAATGCTTGATTTATACTTGACGCATTCACGAGCTTCATGAGTGTCCTCACAGCCAAAGTTCCATCACTCCACCAGACACGTCACTCTGTGGGCGTTGCGTGCAGCAGGTTTTTGCCTGTCCGTGCACATCCAAATATTTCTAACTATGCAGATGTGGGTTGGCAGCAAAAATGGGGAACTTTGAGAAGCTTTTAGAATGTCTGTTTGCGAAAAGAAATCTGCACAAAGTATAAAAGATTTAAACAGGAGGAGCTGCTGGGGGGAGCTCTTGTGGGTTCTCTAAATAGTACGGTCTAGACTTGCTCAATATGAAAAGATAACAATTTCACATCACCTTATGTCCCAAAGGTTTGGGTTATACTGGAAAAGAAGGTGCTCGTAAAACGTGTTCTCCAACCACATTGAAAATCAAAAGTATTTGTCTTTTTCTGAACAGCCCAACTTGAAGGCGGGGTGTAAAGCCTAAGGGAGGGGAAGTGATATCTGTGATATTGTTTAAATGTGGGAATAACGCCCATGTTCAGTCTCTCCTAAAGGTGTTCATACTGTTCACTCAGTTGTGCACGTGAAAAGTGACTAAAATAGTTGTATCAAGAGTAAGAACCCAAGCTCTCACTTCACCAATCATTATGTGAAGTATGAATGTGGGATTGTCAGTTTTTTCCTTAATCAAAGCCTTATTTTCACAGTATAATATGTATTCTCTGACAGCATTGCATAGCCTATGAATCACATAAATATAGAGGCCTAGATACAGTATATTAAACACATTGAAGATAATTGAATATCAGATTACATGCAGAGTGTGATCATAGAAATAATCTCTGCTATACATTTCTAACTACTTTTATAAGAAAGACGCTCAAAAATATCTAAATGTAAAGCTGTAACAAGCGAACAGAACCTAACATTTGAGAGTTACGGAGAGTGAGCACCACGTCGCAGAGAGAAAGCATGCAGTGTTTCTGTAAATTCTGTAATCTGTAAATGTAAATCTGGATCAAATTCTAAACAACCAAGTAATCAATCGTTAATCTTTAACATCCCTAATATTGACAGTTTAGTATTTTTTAGATCAAAGAAGTAGTCTGTCATACTCTTTATCTAAGCTGACAGTATCAGTTTACTTATAATGCTAATGATGTAAAATTGCAGATAAATACAAACTTTTACAAACTTCCAGGCTTCTTGAGGTTTCCAGTATTCCACTCATAGTTTCCTCCTTCTCGTCCTCCTCGTCCTCCTCCTCCTCCTCTCCTCCCAGGTCTATTACAATCTAGACAAGAGATTAGCGGCAGTCTGCAAACTGAAGCATGCTGAATTCTTAGCTGTCATTTGAACTGTCTTCTGCTAAAACCTTGGTTATTATATTTCTCCCCAACTTTCCATTGTGTTCCCTGGAGACTGTACTTACCTAATCCCATGATTTAGCGTTGCTTCCATTCACTTTACTCATAATAACATAATTAGCTTGACTCAGTCCCTCTCACACCCGGCTAACAGCTCTGGGGATCAACAGCGAGATCGGATTCAGGGTTTCCTATGAAACACGCTGCAGATTTTCTAATGAACCATAACCAGGAAGAGCACAGCAGAGTCAGGATGGAAGGTGTGTGTGTGCATGCCGTCCTCTGTGTAATGAAGACCGGCTTTGCTCTCCCTAGACGTTCTTATAAAAGTGCTCTTGAAGTTGAATGTTGCACGTCTAAGTATAAATTGTTAACGGATAGTTGTTGTGTCAGCTTTTAGTTGTGTCCATCTTTTCTTCCAGTTCTGATAACATTGTATTTTCCAAATGTAGAAGAAGAAGAAGAAGAAGATCAACCTTTATTAGTCCCACAATGGGGAAATTCAATTTACACTCTGTTAAACTTATACATGGTACATGCAGACCTGAAACACACATACATGCATCAATGGAGAGATGTCAGAGTGAGGGGGCTGCTCCTGACAAGCGCCCCGAGCAGTTGGGGGTTTGGTGCCTTGCTCAGGGGCACCTCGGCAGTGCCCAAGAGGTAAACTGGCACCTCTCCAGCTACCAGTTCACACTCAGTTTTTGGTCCATGTCGGGACTTGAACCGGTGACCCTCCGGTTCCCAAGCCAACTCCCTACAGACTGAGCTACTGCCGCCCCCATGTACTGCTAAGATCTGTGAATGGGGACATCACTACAGTAAAGTCAGGTTGTGCAAGAAACAAGACAAACCACAACACCCCCATTGTTCATTTTATATTGCGTTGTCATGCATATTGTGTACGTCAATAAGTTCAGTTTTTCTACCTAAGAATCACCCAGTTGACTGTTAATTAGGTCTTTACACTTCTCTAAAACTAAGGCTGTCTAATGCAAGTCTGACGCAATAACTCCTACCAAACCTTTATGACGGTCATAATTAGGGCTGTTAAAATTAACAGCATAATGACACATTAATGTAAATTCCTTTTAATGCATTAACACAATTAATCTTTCTTAGGTTTTACTGGGTGTAGTTTTAAAACTAGAATGAAGATACTGGCGACATACTGTTTGAAACTAGAAAACCTAAGGAACCCATTGGTAAACAACCGTGTCATACTAGTTAAACTTGCGCTAAATTTTGGCGGGGAAAAACAGTCATGGCGATTTTCACAATGGTGAAAATAGGTTCTAAGGGTACCCATGAGTCCCCCCTTTATAGACATGCCCACTTTATGATAATCACATGCATTTTAGATCAAGTCATAGTCAAGTCAGCACTCTGACACACTGACAGCTGTTGTTGCCTGTTGGGCTGCAGTTTGCCGTGTTATGATTTGAGCATATTTTTTATGCTAAATACCTGTGAGGGTTTCTGGACAATATTTGTCATTGTTTTGTGTTGTTAATCGATTTCCAATAATAAATATACACTATACATACATTTGTATATAGCAGCACATTTGTCCACTCCCATGATGATTAGAGTATTAAATACTTGACAAATCACCCTTTAAGGTAAACTGATAAAAAAAAAAAAAAACTTTGTTAAATTTGTGATTTATCGTGATTAACTATTTTAATCTAGCCCTAGTCCTAATTTTCATTTTTTGTCTCAACTGTTTTAATGAGGTGTTGATTCAGCTGTATGTTGCCATTTTGCATGCACATGCACAAGGAGTAATAATCACTAAATCTTTCTGGTGCATTTGATAAAGCACATGTGTTTGAGGCATAGTCCCTGAAAACTGGCCCAGAATCCTGAGGGAATCAGGCCCTGTGTGTATGCAGTGTTGTCATTGCTGACATGTTTTGTGTGTATGTGTGTGTTAAAGGTCTGTTTGGTTCCCTGTCTTTCTCCTCACCACAGGAGGATCCATTCAAAGTGAAGCCCTCTGTGTTCAACAGCCAGCCTCAGGAGCTTCACTCGGACCCCTTCCACTCTGAAGACCCCTTCAAAACAGACCCATTCAAAGGTTCATCGTAACCCCATCACCTTCACTGTCCCCCTCAGAATAGTTATTCTTCTCTTTCTTTACTCTCTGTCATTCATTTGTTCTGTTCTCCTTCTTCCTCTCTTCTGCTCTCCCCTCTTCTCTTCTCCTCTCCTCTCCTCTCCTCTCCTCTCCTCTCCTCCCCTCTCCTCTCCTCTCCTCTCTCCCCCCCTCTCCTCTCCTCTCCTCTCCTCTCCTCTCCTCTCCTCTCCTCTCCTCTGCTCTCCTCTCCTCTCCTCTCCTCTCCTCTCCTAGACTATGTTTACTGCTGTTTGTTTTTAGTTTTCCTTCCTCTAGACAGCTTCTATTGTTTTTAGCTTGAGTTGCTCTCTGACCGTCCTCTGTGTCTTCCTCTTTGTTTTCCTCCTCCTCTTTCCTCTCTGCTACATTCCTCTGCTGTAGGTGACCCTTTCCAAAATGACCCTTTTTCAAAGCAGCCATCGACAGCCACAGGTATTTAAGGAGCTCAGTTTTATTGCCTTAAGATCCGGTCGCACCAGCATTTAAGAAAGATTTCAGTGAAATCATTGCAGTTAGTTTGTTCACCGACTGGGGAAAAAGCAAAGCTAGTAAGTGGCCCTTGAGTTGAGATTTTTTTTGTCACACAAAACAGAACAGTTACAGTGTGGACTGCTGTACTCGACAGCTATTTGATCAGGGTTCACTGCATAATATGTTTAGTTGCACTGGACAGATGTTTTTGTTGCGTATGCGAGTAAAAAAAAAGTGCTCCAGAGCCCTGAATTATCAGTATTGCTTCAAAAAGGCACCTGTGCAATATTCTCCCCTGAAACTAAATATAATCAGGAGGATTTTTCTTAGTCATAACTCGTATTTGTGAATGTTAAGGAAATAAGATTAACTCATACATATAACACAATATATGGTCTATTTTGTATGGGTTATGAAATGATCATGCTTTTTTGATATATATACAGTATTATGCCCTGGTAAATGGTGTCTCAACCCAACCGTTTGGCCAAATGGCCACCCACCCAGAGCCAGGTTCTCTCAAGGTTTCTTCCCAGTAAAAGGGGAGTTTTTTCTTGCCACTTGATAACTTCTGATGATTTGACGCTATGCAAAAATACACTGAAACTGAATTGAAATGAACCCTCCACTAACACTCATACACAACCAAGAGTGGCCTGTGCTTGTGGTGGCAGCCTTGTCTTTTGTTGATATGCCTCTATATATGTGAAACAGCAGTATGTGCAACTGCGACTTCTCTCACACTTCCCTCTTCAGCGATATTGTGGAGTTTCACTTCTCTGATTAGTAGATAGAGATCAGTGATATAAATCATCATTTTCACACAGCAGTGAAGCTATTCCAGCTCCTCCAATATAGACTACAACCCTTTATTGCTTGTTTGGTTCATGCTTCTGCTTGCTTTTCTCTGTTTGTTTGTTTTTTTAGTTGATCGTTTAGCGTAAACCCTCATTGTGCATCTGATATTTATGTATGTCTTTATTTGTATATTTATTGAGAGGGTTTTTCAACTTTATTGATAGAGATAGCGGTGAAATGGAGAGACAGAGGGGATGACATGCAGCAAAGGGCTCCGGGCAGGATTCAAACCCGGGGCTGCTGCAGCCAGGACTACAGCCTTTGGCACATGGGGCGCCTACTCTACTAACTGAGCTAAACGGCACCCCATATATACGATTTTTTTGGTGATCCAAAGCAAATATCCATTTTAACTGCGAACATTTAATCCACAACATTTCTGTCAGACCTCACTGATGCTGGCTGTGCAGGAGAAAACATTGACTCATATCTGTAGGGTTACATTGACACTAGCTCCGGCGTTGCGGCAGTGTGGGAGTGCCACTTAAATGGGTCATTTTAGTGACAATTGATTGACCCATTTCATCTGAGTGGCCCATTGATCACCGGTTACATGATTGGCAGCCGCAGCGTGACATTGGGTTACATTTCGCCAAAAGTTGATTATGTTTCAAATTTTCACCTCATGTTACGTCAGGGACAGCTGACAGCTGTTTGATTACACATTGAAATTTCATCGACAAATAAATTTAAAGTTGAAGCCTAAAATCTAAGTGGTGGAAAATGCTCAGTGTAGAGCTACTGCAAGATCTGTCATGGCTCACACTATCGCAAAGTGATTCTGCTGCTGATCATGTGTAAGACTATCGGGAACATATTTAGAAAACTGGCATCTGTCTTTTGAAATTCCTGGGCAGTGCCTGGTCATGTGGTCTGGTTAATATGAGAATTTCAATAGCTGAAGTTGTCCATCATTTCTGCTGCAGATCCTTTTGGAGGAGACCCATTCAAAGAGACAGATCCGTTCAAGGCATCGTCCGAAGATTTCTTCAAGAAGACCACAAAGATGGATCCCTTCTCTTCAGCAGACCCCTTCAATAAAAGTGCCACATTACCTTCAAAGGTATTAATGCCAGAACATAAAATTTTACTTTGTAGAATTAGCACAGACTAACAATGTTCTGTACACTTACCGCCCTTCAGTGCAGGCAAGGGAACACTCCTCCAGACACTCATGTTCATTCATGAGACAGTCTACATTTAGACAGGTTTCTTTTGGGCCAAAAGTTTTTGAGAAAAGTGGGGAAAAGTAACTGAAGATCATTAGTCTTAACGGTGTACCATACAGGAGACCAACGGTGTTCTTTACAGAGTGCATAACATGATTTCAACGGTGATAAATGAAAATTCTAAATGCCAGAATATTTGATTTATGTAATAAACATTAACTGTATTGACCTTTAGTAAATAACACTGCTCTAACTTCAAAAGTGTGTGCAGGATTATGTGCAAACAGTGTCTGTGTTGACAGTTGTTGCAGCACCAAGCAGTCAGTGCATACTTTTGATGTTAAAAGTGCCCATTTCAAAGCACTTATTCCACTTAAACTGAAGATGAAACATTTTATGCACATCCTGGAAGTATTTATTCAGCGATCAGTGAAAAATGTTATATGTTCGGCACATTGTTAGTGTACCGAATATGCAGTAGTTAGTGTACGTTACATAAAACCCCAAGAGTGGCACAGATTTAACATGACTGTTTATTGTTGGCTTATTTGAATCACTAATACAACTGCTGAGTTTGGAATTTCCAGTGGATGGATGGATGCTGTAAGAATCTCTTTAGATTTCTGGTAGCCTATTCGTTAGTTCACTAAGTATAAACAAATTTTATATATTTGGTAAAAAAACAACACTTAACACATAATTCATGAGGGACTCATGCCTTGAGTGAATTTACCATTAATGTATCAATGTATTATTATCCTTCCTACAGCAAACTGGACACTTCACAAGCAATGACCCGTTCTCTTCAAGCAACCCAAAGTCCAAAGGACCAGGTATGGCTTAGTTCTTTAGTCCCTCACAGCTACAGTGTCTGTGAACATCTTGTATTTTTTAAATTAAAAAAATGAAAGAAATCCCTCAGTCTGTGGTCTCCAATATCCAATACTGCCATAAAACATTCTTGCTCATTGATTTACAACACTGCCTGCAATGGCTTAAAGCTGCAGTTGGTAGAAATGGACCAAATATGATTGAAGTCGTTATAAAATGGTCACTATATCCTGACAGTATTGCAAGAGACCAGTAATCAGATAAAAAATTATATTCCTCTATGTCCTCCAGTGGCATTTGCAATATTTTACAGATCGGAGGAAAGCAACCAATCAACGTAGCTTACATCTGTGAGAAACATGAGTCAATCACTCGCGACCTCTGACCAAACAGTCAAAGCAGCGCTGATCAAATATGAATCAATATTCTGTTACGTTAATGACTGTTTCTCTCCTCAAGCGTTTTCAGATACATCTTGCAGTCACTGTTAAGCAGTAAAATAAGATAGTTTGTGACCTGGCAGTAGGGGTGGGACAGTTCATAAAATTCACGGTTTGGATCGGTTCACGGGTTGGGGTTACAGTTTTTGGTTCGGTTCGGTACAGCGGTAAATGGTATTTATGGTACAGCAAGGAGCCAATTTTAGTTCCAATTCAATTCAACAGCTTTTTATTTATTTGCCAAAATACGTCAACTATTTGCCTGAACAACAGTAGACAAGGCTAACATAAGGAACAAGTGTCACTGTGTTATTTAAAAATAATTAATAAATATAAAACAAATTATAGGCTCAGGCCATCAACAAAGAGTGCATCAGCACAGCCAGCACTAGACCTTTTAAACTACAGTCAAAGATGCAGTGTTTCCAGATGTTCAGTTAGTGTTTTGAATTATATTTTATTCTTTGTTTATTTTATTATTTTTCTTTTTAATTCTGTATTAGAAAATCCTGTCTTGTGGTATTTTATTTTATTTACTGATGTGTGATGTGTTGTTTTATTTGGAAAAGTATCGAAAAGTATTGAAATACATGTTGGCACCATTATCAATACCAAAATATTGGTATCGTGACAACACTAGTCTCTGCCAACTGAGAAGTTTGAGAAGGAAAGAAGCTGGGTCATCAGCGCATCGTATCTTTGGCAGTACAACACATGCGCAGTAAAATCTGGTCTGCCCTCACCGAAATTAAGCAAATCACAATGCTCAACCGCAGCTTCAGTTTTACTGCGTATGTGTGATACCTCATATTCCTGTCCGCCTGTGTCCCAGCCTCTTTTCATAGGCCTTGATTTCTTGTGTGACAATAAACGCAGAGAAAAAAGTACACAATCGGCGTCTTAACCTATTTCAAATGAACTGAACGATACATACACAAACTGAACCGTGCCAAGCGAACCAAATGGTTCGGTGTGTTCCCTGAACCTTTCCCATCCCTACCCGGCAGCCATGTTGAAATCAAGTTGAGGAAATACCAAGCACTGCCCACCAGCCAGACACAGCCAATAGGAATGTTCTCTCTCTGAAATGACCTGTGATTGGTCAAAATCTTCCGTCGTGGGTTAAATGTTTTAAAGCTTGAAAACAGAGCCATGAGGAGGTGCAGAAATCTAGCTTTCCCTCAGAACACTTCAATTATGATATGCTTAGAGGTTATTATGGATTTTTTTCCCAATGATGACAAAATCTTGTTACGTACTGAAGCTTTACTGCAGCCACAAATATTAGAAGGACAGTGACCTTGGTAGAACTTGGTACAATAGTTTAGTATACCAGACAAATTGTTAGACACTTATCCCAACCCTATTTTGAGTTTAGATTGGAGGTGGTTCTGTGATGTCTTCAAGTTAGTCTCTGGCAATGGTTACGTTGTTTTTGTGGCAGCATAACTCTTGAATGAATGAATATCTGCTGTCAGTCAGTGCATTGGAGCTCTTTGTTCACTTCAGCAGAGGAAAAGGTCTTTCATTTCCTCCAAGATATCAGTGTAGTCCATACAAACACATACACTGTGGGCGAGCTTGAATGCCTCAGTGATTGGAGGAACTCGAGCCTGTCCCCACACTGGGGCCACTGTTTGCTCGGCCTGAGGTTACCATACTGGTTTTCCTATTAAAACCATAGCTGGAGAGGAAAGGTGTCACATTTGCTGTTACTCGTTTCCCAACTCAGGCTGTCTATAACCACTTCAAATACAGCTACATACTATCCACTCAGGATCTGGTAGGACTACTGAAATCAAAATTGTAACATATCTTCTTTTGTATGATCTGTAAGCTGGCCTGTTTCTGCTTAGGGTGCTTGCACAATCCATAGTCCGTTTGGCTTGTCCAAATCAAAGTGAAATTGATGCTTTTGGTTCGTTTTCTATTTGGGGCGGCAGTAGCTCAGTCTGTAGGGAGTTGGCTTGGGAACCGGAGGGTCACCGGTTCAAGTCCCGACATGGACCAAGAACTGAGCGTGAACTGGTAGCTGGAGAGGTGCCAGTTTACCTCTTGGGCACTGCCGAGGTGCCCCTGAGCAAGGCACCAAACCCCCAACTGCTCAGGGCGCTTGTCAGGAGCAGCCTCCTCACTCTGACACCTCTCCAATTGTTGCATGTATATGGACCTGTTTGTGCATGTGTGTGTATAAGTTAACAGTGAAAAAATTGAATTTCCCCTAGCGGGACTAATAAAGGACTATCTTCTTCTTCTTATCTTCTTATTTAGCCTGGTTTGGTTTCACAGTACACAAATTAAAGGAAATAATATATCTTTTGTGTCTCTAGAGATGCCACGGATGGAATCACAGACTGATATATTGCTGTCAAAGTTTTTTAACTTTTCAGAAAGTCCAGGTCCATCCTCTCTCGCTCATGTTAACCTGTCCTTTACCTGTGTATATCTCAACATATGCTGACACGGGCAGTCTGCATTTTGGTTTGCTTGGAAACGGTCAGAGACCACCTCTTGAAAACGGCCTCAGACGGGTTGTTTTGGTCTGCACCAGAGTGTGATTACTGCTTTCACAACTACCAAAAGGAATCGCGCCAGGGGTTGAACTGCACCTAAATTTGATTGAATTGTACTAAATGTTGGCTTGTGAATGCACCCTAGAACTCCTCAGAACTGACAGAGGACCACATGACGTTTTCCTTCATTTTTATCCAAGAGAATAAGGAAAAAAAAAAAAATTTAATATGTCAAAAGTGCAAATTACAAATGAAATAGTTGCTGACACTCTGTGGTTAGTTGATTACACTCAATGGTCATCTCTGCTGTAGTTTGGTGTTGCAATTTATTGCATTGCATTTGTAAGTTGTATCCAATACTCTTGCTCTTCCTTGTACACGTATGTTAATCAGCTATAGCGTCAAACATGCCAGCATAGAAGTACATGTAGAGTGGTCTCAACAATACTGAACATTTTAAGTATGCTAGTAATTATGGTCACTAATTGCAAAGGTACATTGTGTTTTTCTTTTTAGACCTGTTTGGCACGTTGGACCCGTTTGGCAGCAGTTCGTTCAACAGCAGCAGTAACAGCTCTGCTGGGTTTGCAGACTTCAGCCTCATGTCGAAGCCTAGAGACCCTTTTGAAGGCAGGGCCAGCTGGCTGCCAGACTACCAGAAGGTACCGGAGGCCAAGACTCATCCTGAAAACACTTTTAGGCAGATAAATACTGACATGCCATACTGGCACACAACAGAAAATGGATGTCTTATATTTGGTCCAACATAATAATTTTGATTTATTTTTTCTGTGTTTTCCGGACCATAAGGCGCACTTAAAATCCTTTAATTTTCACAAAAATCGACAGTGCGCCTTATAATACGGTGCGGCTTATATATGAATTCTGGTTGTGCTTACTGACCTCCTCGGACCAATGTTATGTGGTACAGGGGCGCTCAAAAATCTGTCAAAATGTTTTATTATGAGTTTGGTAAGCTTCGAAGCTGCACTGCTGGATGGATTGTTGGAGCATTACGGTAACAGTAGTCAGGCGCCTCGCTGAGTAATACATACTGACAGTAATCAGGCGCCTCGCGGAGTAATACGCACTGACAGTAATCAGGCGCCTCGCGGAGTAATACGCACTGACAGTAATCAGGCGCCTCGCGGAGTAATACATACTGTGCTTCGACATATAGACACTGTAACATTATTGTGTGTGTATAAAGAGCCCAAAATGGCTCCTGTGAAGAGACATGCTTACGAAGCAGATTTCAAGCTGAAGGCTATCAGTCAGCAGCAGAGCATGGGAATAGAGCAGCGGCGAGAGAATTTAATATTAATGAATCAATTGTATGGAAGTGGAGGAAGCAAGAAGATGACCGGCACCAAGTAAAGAAGACCAAAAAGAGTTTCCGAGGGAACAAAGCGAGATGGCCACAGTTAGAGGACAAAATTGAACAGTGGGTTATTCAACAGAGAGCAGCAGGTAGAAGCGTCTCTACAGTTTCTATTCGACTCAAGGCAGCAGCGGTAGCGCTTGACACGAAAATCAGCGACTTTCGAGGAGGTCCGTCTTGGTGCTTTCGTTTTTTGAAAAGGTGTAATCTCTCCATACGCACAAAAACTACCATCTCGAAGCAGCTGCCTAAGGATTACGAAGAAAAGCTAGCCATTTTCCCCACCTACTGCAAGGACAAGATCATTGAGTGAGTGACTGAGAGAAATCAAGAAACCGAACAGCTTTTTCTGCAACTCTCCTTCCCTATTGATCTGCGACTCTATGCGTGCCCATCTCACCGACACTGTCAAAACGAAAGTGAAGAAAACTAATTCGGAGCTTGCTGTCATTCTGGGTGGATTAACTAAAGAACTCCAACCGCTAGATATTGGTGTCAACAGGTCGTTCAAAGTTAAACTGAAGCTCCGTGGGAGCGTTGGATGACAGAAGGCAAACACACATTCATCAAGACAGGGAGGCAACGCCGAGCGAGTTACTCCACTATCTGCCAATGGATCAGGAAGGCAGAAATCATCACTGAACAGCTAAGTAACAGCAACGAGACTGACTCGGAAAATGACGCAACGGATTTGGGCGTGCTTGATGCTGAAGTCGTCCAACTGTTAACTCAGACACTGATGAAGGATTTGATGGATTTGTGGACGAGGAATGAACTGAAAAAATGAAACTGAGTGTATTGTTTTGTATTTTGTGTGTTCCAACTGAAAAATGTTAAGAGTTATTGAAGTTTTTGAGTTGTTAATTTAATAGAATCAATTTTGACTTATCTGACCATTTTGTTTCGCTTATAATCCGGTGCGTTTTATAATCCGGTGCGCTTTATATATGGAAAAAGTGATATTGATATTTATTGATAGTGCGCCTTATAATCTGGTGCGCCTTATGGTCCGGTATTGTTATTCTTAGTATGTTTTAAATTGTTTCCTGGTGCTATCATGTCTTCCACAACTCTTGTGACCTATGTTGTGTCACTGCATTTAAGATTCTAGTATATTAAGATTACAGTTGACTACTGATAGAACCTCATGTTCTTCTTCTCACTCTTTCTTTCCAGTCGGTGTTTGTAGACGACCCATTCAGTAGGAAGAATGACACGCCAGCTCTGCCACCCAAGAAAAGTGTTCCCCCAAGGCCCAAACCTCCCAGTGGTGAGTGTCACACTATATAAGCCTCTGAATCTTTGTTAAATACTGAGGTGTTTGACTTTGATTGTATTGTACTGTCTAGTTATGGATACCCACTTACTGTAGCTTTGAAATTGCACAGAAAAGACTGTCTGTCTGAGGCTAGTGGACCATTTTAAAAGGAAGTAGGACTCGAGCTTCATCAAAAACCAACATGCATGATTTTTTTGTTTAGTTAGTGTGATTACCACATCACCATCATGCCCACAGTCATCATGCCCATAATAGAAAAGGAAGAAGGTGTGTGTATATGTTCATGGAATCTTAGCACAAAAAGACAAATAATGAATGAAGGAATTAACTGATCTTAATATTCCCCTATTTGGTTATTCATTCGTTGCGTTTCAATTTTGATGTTCGGATAGTCTTTTCAGTTCACAAAAAAGCTCAGTGTATTGTAATTCAAGACTTGTGAGAGACTTCTGCTCCTTCTCATGGCTCCGTTTCCTGATGTAAAAAAAATTAAGCCTAGGTGACTTTGACCAATCACAGGTCTTTTCAGAGAGTGTTTCCAATTGAGCGTTCCTATTGGCTGTGCTTCTGCTGGTGGGCGGTGCTTGGTATTTCCTCAGCTGATCTCAACATTGCTGCCGAGTCACCAACTTTCTCATTTTACAGTCAAACGGTAACTACAAGATGTTTCTGAAAACATTTGAGAAGAGAAATAGACATTACAGTAACGAGTATTGATTCATATTTGATCGACGCTGCCTATTTTGACTGTTTGGGTGGAGATCCACAGTAAATGACAGCTGGACGGCAGTCTCCAGATCAGCTCTGATTGGTTGTTTTCCTCCAGTGTATGAACTCTTGCAGATGCCATTAGGAGTACCGGAGGACACAGAGGCGCATGATTTGTTTTCAGATTACCTGTCACTTGCACTACTGTCAGGATATAGTGTCCGTTTTATAAAAATAACTTTTTTTTAATCATGTTTGCTCCATTTCTACCTACTGCAGCTTTAATTTAACTTAAAGACATGTGCAGTCATGTCATGGACACGTGTCAGGCCAGAGCCCTTGACATTGTTGCTTATGTCAGAGACCATGTGGCTCTCAGGCCAAAAGAGTGGAAGACTCTACAGCATTGCCGGAGAGAGGTGGTGACACAGCAGCCTCAAAATTCTGCCAAATAGGAAGATAGGGACCACAAATGTGACTTTGAGGCACATCTACACTCGAACACACACAGGGATGAAGAGAAGAGACACTCAGCTCAGGCAGAGGCACATGTGTCTACATCGGGCTTAAAAACAGCATTCGTGGACTCAAGCTTACGGTCTGGCACCTGGTCGTTACTTTTTTCAGAAACGCCCTAAACATAAAATAAAAGTATATACAGTGTATATACAGTTGCAAGAAAAAGTATATGAACCCTTTTGGATTACTTGGATTTCTGCATAAATTGATCATAAAATGTGTTCTGATCTTCATCTAAGTCATAACAATAGACAAACGCTGTCTGCTTAAACTAGTACCGCACAAAAATTATGTTTTCCTGTTTTTATTGAACAAAACATGTAAACATTCACAGTGCAGGGTGGAAAAAGTATGTGAACCTTTGGATTTAATAACTGGTTGACCCTCATTTGGCAGCAATAACCTCAACCATTCGTTTCCTGTAGTTGCAGATCAGACCTGCACAACGGTCAGGAGGAATTTTGGACCATTCCTCTTTCAAAACTGTGTCAGTTTAGTAATATTCTTGGGATGTCTGGTGTGAATCGCTTTCTTGAGGTCATGCCACAGCATCTCAATGGGGTTGAGGTCAGGACTCTGACTGGGCTGCTCCAGAAGGCCTGTTTTCTTCTGTTGAAACCGTTCGGTTGTTGATTTACTTCTATGCTTTTGGTCGTTGCCCTGTTGCATCACCCATCCTCTGTTGAGCTTCAGTTGGCGGACAGATGGTCTTAAGTTTTCCTGCATAATGTCTTGATAAAATTGGGAATTCCTTTTTTCCGTCGATGACATCAATCCATCCAGGCCCTGAGGCAGCAAAGCAGCCTCAAACCATGATGTCCCTCCACCATATTTCACAGTTTGGATGAGGTTTTGATGTTGGTGTGCTGAGCCTTATTTCTCCACATATAGTGTTGTGTGTTCCTTCCAAACAACTCAATTTTGGTTTCATCTTTCCACAGAATATTTAGCCAGTAGTACTGTGGAACATCCAGGTGCTCTTTTGCAAACTCAAATGTGCAGCAATGTTTTTTTTGGACAGCAGTGGCTTCCTCTGTAGTGTCCTTCCACTCCATTCTTCTTTAATGTTTTCCTTATTGTAGATTTGTCAAGAAAACTGTGCCAGAGATTTCTGCAAGTCGTTAGCTGACCCTCTAGGATTCTTCTTCTTCTTCGCATTCTGCGCTGTGCTCTTGTGGTCATCTTTACAGGACGACCACGCCTAGGGAGAGTAGCAACAGTGCTGAATTTTCTCCATTTGTAGACAGTCTGTCTTACGGTGGACGTAAACACAGTTGTGACAATAAATGGCTTCACCCAACCACTAACCATGAGTGGAAAAAAAGTTTTTGTGTTATCATTCATATTTTCTGAAAAATGGCCAAGAAATCATAAATTCTCCTTTTGAGCACACCTGTGTGTGTGTGTGTGTGTGTGTGTGTGTGTGTGTGTGTGTGTGTGTGTGTGTGTGTGTGTGTGTGTGTGTGTGTGTGTGTGTGTGTGTTTATACACGATGATATTTGTGTGCAACAAAAACACCTCTGCTCTGATCTGTCAACAGGAAAGAGTTATTGTGGGTACAGAGAAGATGTGTTTTCAAAGCCATTACTGTCACACACTGTCTACTGTGTGTTATTTCTTAATTCAAATATTAATGGAGCAGCACACTATAACGTGCTTTTATATCCTGTAATATTGTG
This sequence comes from Pterois miles, assembly GCA_947000775.1. Classification (NCBI taxonomy): domain Eukaryota; kingdom Metazoa; phylum Chordata; class Actinopteri; order Perciformes; family Scorpaenidae; genus Pterois; species Pterois miles. The sequence continues at coordinate 2,103,516 of CAMQGK010000005.1, read as the reverse complement.
AGTATTGGAGCATTTTTCACTACTGAGGTGGTGTCTGTAGATGGTGGTGTAGATTAACTATCACATAAATTCATTTTCATTAATACATTCCATAATACAATTACATTCCCTGTATTGTCCACATCAGTGGAAATCAAGGTACATACAATACACATAACACAACACACCATTAAAACGTACAAATATACACTATACTATAATATTTGTCAAGTATTCAATCTCTCATCAACATGGGATTGGGCAAAAATGCTGTTTGCAAATGTGTGGATATATTTCTCACTGGAAATCAATTAACAACACAAAACAGTGACACATGTACAGAAACCCTCACAGGTAATGCATTTAGCATAAAAATATGCTCAAATCATAACATGGGAAACAACAGCCTGCTACAACCTAGAAATCGCAAGTTGCGTTAATACTTTAAAGAAATTAGTGGTATTAAAACAAATTTGCATTAACGCATTATTATTGCTTTAATTTTGACAATACTAAAATTAGATTGGTAGTAGTAGAGAATGTAGACACAGTTAAAGAAACACTCTCATTTTCCACCATAGTGCCCATAACACATGAGCTTTATACATAAACATGAATGTTCATAGATCATTAGAAGATATGGGGAAAATATTAATGCTTCGAACTGTGGTGTTTCCAAAAGGTGCTTTTGAATGAATGTCATGATCACAAAGGACAACACTGTCCCTTGGGATTTGGTGGTCATAATGTGAACCACAATTACCCAAAATCCCCTTCTCTCTTAACTCTGGCACATTCTGCTACTTTATTACACTATCCCACATGCCTGCTAACTCAGTGGTCTAAATGGATTTAGAGACAAGTGTGTTACAGCTTTGATACTAGCAGGTTCATTTCCGCCGTTCACTCTGCAACGGCTAAAATTCACCTTTAATGCTTTATAGATTTTTATATTGATTTTAAATTATGATCGTTCACAAACTGCTGCACTGTTGTTTTTCTGTGTAGGCACATGTGCAGGTCATGTTGCGAGAGCGGCAGTGTGTGGTTTTCATGGCCTGTTGTTTGCAGACACACCCTAACTCGCTTCCTCTCGCTTCCCTTTGTATGTGTGTGTGCGAGTGTGTGTTTACAAGGCTGAGTGGTTCAGAGGAGGTCAGGCTGTGTGCAGTGGGTGAATACCAGCATTGTAACCAATATAACAATCTTCATCTTCATTTATTCAATTCTGTTCTTTACGTTTTCTATCTTGCTCTTCTTCACATACACACACGCATGCTCTCTCACTACCTCTCATCACCTAATATGGCTGCAGTGACAGTGCTATGAAAATAGTGGCATAATTGAGGGCATATTGCTGTAGAGTAGCTGTATTGTTTTCAGCAGATGAAATGCTGCACATACAACCCTGTGATAGGCATTAAATTTAGATGCCACTAATGTGGTGGATTATTTTAAAACAGGGTGGAGCTCATGATTGTGGTTTGTGCGAGCAGTTTACCGAAAGAGGAAAAAACTGATTGCCAGGCATGCAGTTTCGCTCAGTGTGGAGTGTGAAATGAACTGCTCACCCCGAACAGCAGAGTTATCTGGGTAATAGAATGAAATATATATGTGTGTGTGTGTGTGTGTGTGTGTGTGTGTCAGGCATATAACGGTTTGACTGGTTCTGTGGTTTAACACCTATACATGCAACATGGTGTACTTTTAAGTTTCCCACGATCCTCTGCCAGGACCAGCTTCAGCTCCCTGTTAATAAGAGAAACTGACATTACTATGATCAACATTGTCATATTTTTGCTCATGTGTTGATCCACTTAAGTGACAAGCAAGACTAAATTTTTATAATACATTATATCTTTTTGTTATTCTCAGGAAAATACTGAACTGTTCAATTATACTGACAACATTCAAGGCAAGTCTTAAATGCAGTATAAGAGATCTTAAATGAACAGTGTGTAGCATTTAGCACTGTCAGCACTGTCAGAAATGAAATATAATTAGGGCTGTCAATCAATTAAATATTTTAATTGCAATTAATGAAATAGTTGTCTGTAGTTAATCGCAGTTAATCGCTAATTAATTGCACTTTTTTATCTGTTCAAAATGTACCTTAAAGGGAGTCAGGTATTTCAGGTAAATATCTGTTAAAAATAAAATAGGACTTTGTAAAATGAGGTGAATTACTTTTCAAAAGAAGTGTCGTTTGTGGGTGGCTTCTGTGGTTAGCTTATGGTCTAAGTAATAGTCTCAAGTTCCACTGAAGATTTGTTTTATATAAGTGGTTTTAACTGTTGGTTAAACAAAACAAGATGCCACTGTGGGGTATAGGAACTTGTGATGATTATTTATCACAATTTTTTGATATTTCATAGACCAAACCATAAATCAAGTGACTACCAGCAGGTAGTGAAATGAGTCATTAATTGCAGCCCTAGTTTTATATGCATAAGTCATGACTCACTGTATAGGGGATAAATTGATTTTAAATTGATAAATTGATAGCTCTATGTGGACTGTTACCTTGAATGTGAATGTGTGTGGTCTGTACACATCAACAACATCAGTCGATTTGTCTAGTTGGTAAATTGGTGAACCAACAGCTGGTAATGTGGGTAGAAACCCAACCAAGCATTTAACCAGGAAACCGTTGATAATGGTTCCGTGGCTAATGGGGTATCACTTTTGGTTTTAGTCCTCTGTATTTTGCTGTGTATTTGTTCCTGCATCAGCAGAGGATGTAGCGCTGCATGTGATAACTTAGGGAAAGATTTGTGTTGGGACTCGTTATGAATTGCTTTGGTGTGGAGGTGAAACTTGTGTGGCTTTTGAGTGCCGGTAGCGATCTTAGAGGTGACAGCGGAGGGGAAGCAGGGCGTGGGTGTAACTATGAGAACTAGAAAATGTACTGTTTGTGTGTTTTAATCCAAAACAGATCAAATCAGATTCTGTGTTATCAACATAGTTCAGTAAGGTGGGAAAATTTGCTCAGTGATGAGTCACGGTATTTCTCAGCTATCAGTGAACACACACACTTTACAGACTTTACATCCTCCTTTTAAGCTACATGAGAAAGCCTGTGATTATGTCTGTTTTGGGTGTTTTCTTCTCTCAGCATATCTTCCTCACCACAAATCAGACTATTTCTGTCCTATTCCTGAAGCACCTTTTTAAAGAATGCCTTAGCATTTCACATTTTAGTCTTATTTTTAATTTCCAGTCATTGGCCACATCAGTCAGCACGCATTTGCTGTTGTGGTGGAAAAATATAGAAACATGCTTGGTAGAGTGTGCGATGATGCCTACATCTGTGTTTTATGTCTGCAGGTAAGAGTACACCAGTGAGCACATCTGGCACGGCTGACCATTCCAAAACATGTGACCCCTTCCAGCCATTTGGCGGCGATGCCGTTGACCCGTTTCAGAGTAAAAAAGGCATTGGAGACCCGTTCAGCGGCAAAGACCCTTTCGCCCCATCCTCAGCATCAAGTAAAGCCCCTAAAGACTCTACCTTGGGTTTCGCAGACTTCAGTTCTGTAAGTTGAGATGGGTGATACTGTTAAACTGTCAGTGTCTAGACCAGGCCACACAGCTCTGCACATATACTGCACAGATACTAGATTTAAGTTCTAGTGAAGATAGCATGCTAGAGAGTAATGGACATAATATGCTTGTTTTGGTCGCGCAAATGGTCCCCATCTCTAGATATGCACTTTTTAATGAATAAAGCACAATTATACATATAAAATTATTTTGCGGATCCCCTAACTGAGTGCCATGGACCCCACTGCTGTAAAGGACAGATGTTTCCCCCCTGAGGCTAATGTGTGATATTTGGCCATACAAATAATCATGCCATTTAGGATGATGACGATTGAACAGATGGTGTCTCTAAGTAGTCAAACAACCCTCTTTTTCCTTTTGACAAGCGAAAAAAAAACATAGAATCTGTGTGTAAATGTCATTGAAACAACGTGAGGTCATATTTATTTTAAATGTGCAGTAATTTCGGACCAAAAATATGGACTTAGTGTAGAAAGGCCTTAACAGTGTCCTGACTCCAGTTCTGATTCTGTTAGTAATCTTCTCATCTCACTCTCACAAAGAGAGCAAACAAGTGAATTTAGCAAAAAGCTGTAATATTCGTTTAAACATGTATTCAACACTGGACTGTGACTTCCAGATGAAATGTGTTCCCCATTCTTATGAGAAGTGGCCAGCCGAGAGAAGTGAAGGGTTGTTATAGGAAAATTAAACTGTAACCAAGTATCTCAGAGCTTGTTTTAACGGCAACAGACAATCAAAGAGATGCTATAATTAGAGGTCAACCGATATGGGTTTTATATGGCCGATGCCATTTTTTTTTTTTTTTTTTTACAGAATCAGGACAGCTGATGGCTGATATATGGGGTCGATAGGTTCGGGTGATTTTCTTTTTTTCCCTCCATCTGATAAAACAAAACAGCTTAATAATAACAAATGATGCACAAAAGTTCTCAACTTCAGTAGACATTTATTGAACAACACCTATGGTATTTTGTTTCTGTACTGCAGTGCAGATTTTAAACAGAAATAATGTATAAACTAAATATTCAATATATCAAAACAGGTAATCCAAAAAACTATACTTTGTCAAATAAACTTTCGGATGAGTTTTAGCTTACTTAGCAGCATTTATCACAGATGCAGAGGAATTACTTAAGTTTTTTTTTTTTTTTTTTAATTCAGGGTTTGGTTCCCACTCCTCTGTATTTGTATGTGTACAGTTTAGACTGAGACATGATGAGCAGCCAGCTAGAGGTTGCTTACCTACAATTATGCTGTCCTTATGTCACAGAGCGGCACACACACAGTGGACGAGGTGAGTAAGTGACTGCGGCTGTGTGAGTGAAATGTAGCGCAGATTTTAGCACCTCTAGCTATAATAAATAAAACTAGGCCTAAGTTTACCCCCATTCACCACTTTGACACATATGACCCCACTTTTGAAATAGCAGTTTGGTATTAAAGCTGTGTAGGACGTAACCCATAAGCAAATGACCAGAAATGCAGAGCTTTTCACATTTCAGACGGACAGTTGTACCTTTTTGCTACATAATTACAGATTTCTAACAAAGGAATAATACGTTTGTCTGACTGGTGCCACTCAGTTCAACTATTAGTTCGATTGATCCATCTGTCATAAGACGCAACAGTATCACTACTCAACTCCCAGCTCTCGAGTCTGTTTGCCCTGCATGACCTTGGTGTGCTATTGTGTTCACCATCTGTTGTTTGTAGTTGATTAGTGCTTGAACTCTGCTGTCTGTTGTGGTTTTGTATGTCTTTTATTTTATTGTTATGTACTACGTTTTTTCACCATTCTCAAGTAGGGATGCACTGATCACACTTTTTCAGTAGTAATACCGAAAACAATATCTTAAGCATTGTGGAAGTGACTGGGATCATTCCTTTTATGTGTAAGGCAACATCGGGCATGACTAAAACAATACTTTCTTAACTTTGTAAAACAAAATATTACAAATAAATACATAAATATAAATGTATTTGATATTTATTATTAGAATAATAAATCATACACCAACAGCTTGGTCAAAAAACTTTTTGAATTTAGCAACAAATTGCTCAAAACTTAAACAGGAATCAAAATACGATATATAGTGTATATAGCATATAAACATAGAACTGAATTTATCAGCCCCATTGTCACTGATACCTAATCCAGTTATTTGAGTCAGTTTTGGCTTGATATCCGACTCAGTATTGGTGCATCCTTACTCTCAAATATCCTTCCACATCTTTATTCTGCAACCTGTTTTTCATGGGATCTCAGATATAAAGTGACCACTTTACTGGGTATAGATGAAATTATTATTTCATTGTTAATGAAAATTAACAAGAAGAATTAGAATTTAATTTAGAATATGTGTCTCCTTCAGCACCACCATTCAAGGGCACTCTTTAAACTGTGAAATATTTAAACTTTTTGCATTACCAGTATATTGCTGTGTTCACACCAAACGTGAAGCAAACTTTTCATGCGGCGCAAATACATACAAAGTCAATACGACGAGGCACATAGCCAGAAGTTGGCACCGAGCAACACAAATGGCAAGAATGATGCTGAGGACACAAATATGTGAAATTCACCTACCTCATATTTGTACAGAGACTGAACAAAACTCTGTATACATGTATGTGTACAAGCCACAGACTATTTATGGTATAAACAACATGGCTGCTGTATTTATGCCTGGATGACGTTATGTTGAGTGTTGATAAAGCAGCTTCAATGTTAACATAACCTATAGCACTGAGCAATCCAAACGCCATTTAGAAAACAAGCATTTTAAAAGTTGTTTGTCGTCTTGCGAATAGACCTGACAAAGCATGAATTCATTCTTTTTACAAATCTGCATCATTATAGTTATTTCTGCATCTCTTTGATCCGTATATTGCAATGAAATCATAGAGAAATCTGTTTATTTTGGGTTCATACTGATGTAGTGAACCAGATTAATTCAGCCAGTGTGGCTTTCTAGATACAGTGAATACAGCTTGGTGAAATTCACAGAGCGCCTTCGGATTATGTTATTAACCCAGACACAGTAGTCCTTGGTTTTCCAACATATCTTGGACTTCCACAACATGTACAAAGCAGCAATAGTGGTTAATTCTGGCCAGAGTTGGTGAAGTTAAACCCCTCCTCCTCTCTGGTACGTCTAGCAACAATGACTTGAATAAACACAAATGATCCCACAGTCAAACTTGTGCAAGTAACGCAAGAAGAAAATTCACCTTGCATTTGGTGTGAATGCAGCATCAGGTTATAGGTTTTTTACTATTAATAGTAATAATAGTTTTATTGAATCACATTTATTTCTTTTCAAATGTTCCACCAAAGCTGCTAAATTGAAGTCTACTGCAACAAAACAATCTAATGCCAGCCTTTTCCACAAACATACATTAAATTATTTTAAACTCATGTCCTTTGACAGTCTGAATACAATTAGATGTGGTATTCTCAGAGATACTTGCTTCCTGTGGGATCGATGGGGGACACAATCCAAGCCAGACTTGAAAAAATGTGAACCTGTCCTTGTTGGAATGATAATGAAATTTACCTGTTATTGCATTGAAAATTGATTTAGGCTTTATTCTCAGTGTTTTGGCCTGTCCTACACTAGGAATGACAGAAAAGTAGACAAAGAACATTTTAACGAATTCTTTTACTTCTTGTACCCTGCTTTGCAGGGATAGCTCCAGTTATTTTTGTATATTGTTCTTCCAGTTCACTGCTAGCACTACCTAACAGTCCAACAACAATCCCTCTACAGTTCCATATATTTCAGTAGCTTTGGTGAAACAGTAATTTCATCTACAACAGTCATGTTGTACGAGCATAATCAGTCTTCCTAAAAAAATTCCCAAAGTAGGAAAACAAGACTGTGGTTGAAAACAAGACTTGTCCTTGAATAGGCAAATATCTGAGCATTCCTCATTATAGTGTGTAAACTCGTACTGCTGATTCATACTGCCGTTTGATGACATCTTTTTTCCTCTCACTCTCTGCATGTCACATCTCCTGTTGTTGAAGTCACTTTTATCTGCTCTTTCCTTTCGCTCCAAGTGTTGTTTGTCTCGACGTGAAGGGATTCACTGACAGTTCTGTTTCACCACAGTCAATTTGTCTCATCTGTAACATTTGGCAACAAGTGTCCTCTTCAACATTAGTAGCTTTGTAAGAAGTATGATTGTATGTGATTTACTTTTAACTAGCCTGTAGTTTGAAGCTAGCAGAAACACCTGCTCTCAATAAAAAAGTAGCGAAGCACAAATAATAGAGAGTAGTGGACTGAACAGAAACTGTGCAGGTATCCCTTCTTCACAGTGCGTGTGTGCTATGGTGTAATACCCTGTAAACTAGCCTAGTTCAGGACTGTCTGGTTTATAATATCTCTGTTCTGTAATCCACTTCTCTGACAGGACCTGACAAAGTCAAGGTAAGACATTGAACATACAGTGAAATTCATATACAACAAACTGATGTCAATGAATGACCATAAAGGCAGTGTATAGCGTTTCAGATGGTGACGGAAGCATTGTTTTGATAGACGATACATCATGTGTCTCTGAAAAATGAAATGACGTTTACTTGGTAGATTATGAAAATGTCATACATGACCAAATGAGTCATTACTTTACGATTATCTGTAACTGTAAGCAAAAAGCTCAATTTCTAACATGAGGGATACATGCTACATCTGTATTACAGGGTTATTTCAAACTTCCCTGCTTCAGGTTAACATTTCAGTTATTGCTTGTCTACCAATACAAATGACAGTTAGAACAGCTGTAATTTTTAGTCTTCGAAAAAACATTTTCCTAAATTTTTTCAAATCCCCTTTTCTATTGCTGTCCTGCTTACCACTGATCAATAAAGATAAGGCTCAATCAGTTAAGATATTTAATCGCAATTAATGACATATCAGTGGCAAGCTAGTATGACATGGTTAGTACCAATGGATTCCTTTGGTTTTGTAGTATCATATGATGCCAGTATCATAGTTATCATATATCGTAGCTTTAAAACTGAGCCTGCTACATCCTCGACAAGATTGATTGCATTAAAGAAAGTAGTGGTATTAAAATTTATCCGCATTACAATGTTATTGCCACGTTATTACCATGTAATAACATTACCATGGTAATGTTGACAGCCCTAATTAAGATAAAAACAAAAAAAAATGAAGCATTTAAATACTGATTTGGAGATTGATTACCATGGCTACAGTCAAAGCTTTGAAGCATTCAGCCCTAGTGATGAGATTTTGGACAGACATGGATGTAAACTGCAACTTGACTGGTTGTTGGAGGCATGCAACCATGAGACGGTAACTGTAGTTGTTGTGCAACTTCTGACCAAACTACGCTGTAGCCAAGTTTATTCTCTCTAAACCGAAGCACACCTAATTTGCATATCTATACATACCAATAGAGATATATCTTCCTATATATTCTGTCAGTAAATTAAGTTGTAAAATCCACTTGATATTATTTTCCAACTGCCATTCTCTATCAATTGTCATTGTGGAAAGGAAAAAGGGGGGCTCTTTTCTCCCTCTCACATAGCAGGTGACATTCTATTTGTCTCTCTCTCTCCCTGACTGTAGTTTGGGAACGAGGCTCAGCAGCTGGAGTGGGCGAAGCGAGAGAGTGAGCGAGCAGAGCGTGAGCGACTGAAGCGACTCAGACAGCAGGAACAGGAAGACCTGGAGCTGGCCATTGCCCTCAGCAAGGCTGAGATGTCCAACGCATGACCAGGAGCGCCCGACCACAAACACACACACACACACACACACACACACACACACACTCACACACATACATACAGCGCGTAGACTAACATGACTGACATCTAAATATTCAGATACAAAGCACATCACTGGACTAACTCATACAAAGTCGTTTTGTTCATACAAACTCTGGTCCACACACACACATACACACCGAACACACAGAACCCGCACCTCCACTATGTACATTACCCCACACGAAACTGACCCTGCATCTAAAAACAAAACTGGGTGAGAACTCATCACTGCAAATCTCCTGCTGACATGAAGAGACAGAGAACTAAAGGATGAAGAAGGAGAGGAGGAGGAAGAGGCAAGAGGGGCCTGATGGAAACAAAGAGATGCACTGTGGATATGCACTATAGTGGCTGGATGGTGATGTGATGAATCTATTCACTGGGCTGAGCTGCCTAACGCTGACAGAAGACCTCGACGGTTTGAATTTCAGCATGCTGTTTTTGTTCCCCAGCTTCACGCTCAAGGTGGGGAAACAGTTAATACTGGAATACTAACAAAGCTGTTGCTATCAGTAGCAACAAGCAGCTGTGGAGAAAAACAACGCAATTCAAACAGCCAAGGTAATTCTTAAAGGGATTTCTTCCTGACATATAGGGGTGACATGGATATATTTGAGCAGCTGATCTGTGTCTGTGAGTGTTTAGTATCAAGTTGTTTTGCTGGTAAGGAGATGCTACAGACTGAGGTGTTATATAACAGCCCAGTCACAAAGCAGTTTGTGAAATGCTCACAAAATTTTATGTATTGATGTGTTGTACATAGACACAAATTTCACATTTCTTTTGTGATGGTCAGTACAAAATCAATTTATATGTAATCCCCGTAATTGTGAACTGAGCAGCGAAAACTGTGTAGGGTCAAACAACACATAAATACAGGCCTTTTGCTTCGGTGTTCGTGTCCCGTGTGAAACCACAAGTCAAAGTTGATTTATTTGTCACACAACTTTGTCACAAGCTTAACTAACTGCAGTTCCAGAGTTACTTTAACCCAAACCACAAACTTTTCCTAATCCTAAGTAGTTTTATTTTGAAAAGATTGGAGTGGAAATGGACACGTGTCAAGTGTTGCTGGACATTTGTAGGAAAAGCACGAAATACGTTGTGGAAAGTCATGCTGAGCATCATGAAAAAAAAAAGAGAAATTCATGTCTTTGCACATGACTCAAATAAATAAAATTCTGTGACTATTTTACAAACTGCCATGAGACTTAGTTGTACACAAGTATTTGTTTATAGAGTGGCATGTAGAGAAGACTGGATTTGTTGCTCCTCAGGATTGAGAATATTCAATTCACGAGTTTCTCTCTCTTCCTAATTTTTTTTTTCTCAGGAAATTCTGTCACTAACCCAGACTCAGTTAAGATGTGAAAAGGTCCATATTAGTAGAGATTTTTCACTTCTGGCTAAATGTTTCCCTCTTTTCTGTGCTAAAATGACTGATATTCTCACCTGACTGGCTGAAATGAAGCATATTTCTTGAAATATGAGATTTCCATACCACGCCAGGTATTGTTTAAAGAATTACGATGCCAGTACCAATTCCATTATCCTTTAAGTGATACTGACACCAATAGAGTACCTCATATGAATGGACACTGTTTGTGTGTGTGGCCCACTGGCTAGAAATTGCACTGTACTGTACTCATGCATCAGTTACTGCTGATAATGTCATCCCCCGATTGACGGTGGTGGGACTGCATTGCAGCATAACCGTAACCTTAAGTCTCCAGTTCCCCCTCATTGTTAAGTGTTAGGTCTTTCAACGTAGTTGCCATTGTTAGCACCGTTAGCACCATTAGCTGGTAGTTGACATCTTTGTGTTCAGAACCAGGCAGGCAATTCCTGCTGTATGGGTTGCAGCTGCTACAATAGTGGGTCAATCACACGTCACAATTAATTGAGGAACAGTTGCAGTGATTGCCTGCGAGCAAAACAGTAATTTTCTTCTACATATGGGCTCAAAAAGGATCGATTGCAGGTATTGTTTGACTGGAGATGTTTCAATACCACTTGGTACTGGGTTGTCTCTGTAAATATCTATTGAGTATGGAATACCAATACCAAAAAGGTAGTGAGTATGATACCCAGCCCTATCAACCGTGCAAAGCAGGCAACTTCCAGGTTCACTGGTCCACATTTATTTAATCGCAGATTTGTTAAGGAATATGCCATATGTTATAAATGTATTGAGAGGCAAAGTTATCCCCCTTTTGGTGGACCACCATGGGATCTTATTTCGGAAAAAATGTGTAGTCAATGGTCCTGTTTGATTTGTGCCATGAATCACATATATGTTTGTCAATTTAAGTCAAGAAAGTCACAGTTTGTCGTAGTATCATTTAGTGAAACTGAATGTGTGAAAAGTGTGAAACTGATCAGTGAGCTACATCTCTATGTCACCAGCACTAGCTAGCTAACCTAGCTATGTTCCCCACATAATTGTAACATTATCTGACCTGATATGTTTTACCCAGCCACTCCTGGTCTTTTTATCAGTTGGGAATAGAAAGAATTATTGAGACCTGTTGCTGGCGTGAGTTCATCCCCGTAGGAAACACAGAGAGAGATGTCACTATGCCACTTTTGGGTGTGTAGTCTTTCTTATTATGTATTTTCACAGTGTTATGCTTCAGCAGTTTTATAAGAAACTGCGAGTTTCTGCAAAATCATCTTTTAAATTGACAAACGTGTGATTCGTGGTGCAGTTCAAACAGGATCAAAAAATATTTGTCTATTGCCGTTGACTACTGTACAGATTTTTTTCTGAAATAAGGTCCCATGGGATCCACTGGAATGGAAAGGACTTCACCTCTCTATAGTCTGAGTCCAAGCTGATAAAACTCCTCCAGAGCCACTAATCAAATAGGGCGGTAGGGACCCTCACGGGTTGAATGTGACCCTGGGTCAGTGTATGTGACACTCTGGCTCAGTGGCTCCTCCTGGGTGAAAAAGAAAACCATCATTAGTTGAATATGTTTCACTGTTGTCTCATTATGGGAGGAAAGAAAAAGTAACTGCGTAAAAAAAATGTCCCCGATAAAGCTCCAGTACACTGTTTCCCTCTAATGTGACAAATACCTGATGAAAGAAAATGACAGCTTCACATGTCAGCATATGCTTCGAGTGACAGCAACAAATTGTACAGATATATTTTCTTTGTCTGTGAGTGTAAGATAGTACTGTGGAGGGTTGCTGCAGTACCCTCTCTCCTCTGTCCAGTGTATATAGATAAACAGAGCCAACTATGCTGTACTCTGATCCCAATGCTGTGATGTCACGCCACATTCATCTAATGAAAGGCAAGATGAGGGAATTAAGTTTTCTATGTTTGACCTTGTTTTCTTTTTAGAGACTGAGGTTTTTAACACAGTTTTCAGGAGCTGGTTTTAATTTTGAAATGTTTTTGTTTTAAAAAAACATGCAAATTAATATTGTTTCATGCTATAATTTATAGTTGAGTTAAAGTCACTCCAGTGCTCGACAGACCAGCAAGCACAAAGCTGCAGAGTGTTTGGGAAGGTTCGGAACTGGCTGAAATCAGGTGTCATTAGGCAGGGAATGAGAGATATTTAGCTATTGCTGATGTGTCATAGTTTGAACATGGAATTAATCACTTAGTTTTTCTATAAGTTGTCCCTTTTACTTGAAGTGGTGACTGAGTGAGACAGACTCAGATTCTGCTGAACTTCGTTTCTGAAGACATTCTGTTTCACTCAGAACCTCTCTGTGGTAGTTTCAAATATTATGTTGTGTTTTATGTGTGCGAGTCTGTGTTCAGTGTGTATCCATGACCAATCATATGCTCCAGTCAGTGTTTCGCCATGTACATGCCCTGCAGTCGGATTCTGCTCCTACCACACGGTTTCCTAAGTGTTACTTTAAGGGATGACAGAAGGAATTTCTCATTTTTCATTACCATAACTTTGTAAACCTGCAGCCTAGTCACATAGCAGTTTGTGAAATTGTCATGAAATTTCATCTATTTGATTTGTAAACATAGACGTAAATTTCTTTTTTTCATGGTGGTCAACCTGAAAGCAGTTCACATGTAATCGATGTAACTGAGAACCAGAAAGTATAAAGAATGGCGAATGCCACATAGGGAGGAGGTCGGGGTAGATAAGTGGGTCAAAATACAGCAAAGTTGATTTATTTGTCATGTAACTTCCATACCGAAATCTTTTCCTAAGTTAAGTAGTTTTGTTGCCTAAGTGTAACCAAGTTGATCTATTCCTAAACCTAAGTAGTAAGAGACTAAGTTTTATTTTGAAATTGACATATGCGTCAAAAAAGGGATATTTGTATCTGTGTACACGAATGAAGAAGATGAAATTTTGTGACTATTTCACGAACTGCCGTGGAACTTGTTGAAACATGGGGAGAGAGAAGTCTTTCAATTGGCTTAGTTAAAGCATAGCCTGTTACATTGTTAGTGTTCATTATTGACACCAGTTGTAACCAGTAGTGGTGCTCAGGACCATCATAATACAGTGCTGGGTGGCTTCTGATGGAACTGGAACATTTCAGTCAGTTTGACGTTTATTACATTTGTTTAGAGGAAAGGAAGAATTTAGAAAATACAGACTCCCCTCAAGGCTGGGCGAAAATCAGATGGAAAGGAACAAAGGTGGCTCAGGATTTCTTTGTTCACCAACAGGTGCTCTGCTCAGTTGTGCTCATGAATGTAATTCTGTTTTACCCAGGAGTCTTTCTTACATTTAGAGAGGCGAAGTCCTGTCTCTGTTGGTGGGACCTTATTTTGAAAAAAAAAAAAAAAATATCCACAGTAATCAACGGCGAGAGACAAATATTTTTTTGATCCTGTTTGAATTGCGCCATGAATCACACATAATGTTTGTCAATTTCAAAGATAATTTTGCTAGTCATGAAAGTCTCAGTTTGTCATAGTATTTAGTTTTGTGTGAAACCACCGAGTTAACTACGTCTCTCATTGGCAAAACATACATCACCAACATTATTTAGCTAGCAAACTGTGTTCAATGCAAAAAACAAATGTTATCTGACCTGTTGTGTTTTATCCAGTGACTCCTGAGAGAGAGAGAGAGAGCGAGAGAGAGCACTATGACACTTTTGGGTGGGTAATCTTTCTGATTACAGTACATATTTTCACAGTCTCATACTTCAGCACTTTCACAACAAGGTGTGACTTTCTTGGCTTTGCAAAATTAGGTTTTAAATAGACAAACATCATGTTTGATGAATGCCACAATTCAAACAGGATCAAAAAAATTTCTCTCAAGCTGTTGACTATAGTTAATATTTTTTTTCCGAAATAAGGTCCCATGGTGGTAACCCATCTAATTCATTGTATTTCACCATAAATGTTGCTTAAATTGATTGCCCTATATTAGGGGCAGTTTATGTTTTCATAATTCTTCCCATAAAAAAAACTGAGATTTTACAGATGTATTGAAATTCTGTCAGATACCATCCAGGACTGTGACAGGTAATATGACGGTCCTCAGGGCGAGGTCTCTGCAAACTGCTAACAAGCTGTATTTTTGATGGAACTCCAGGACAAACAAAATCATTTTGAAACCAATAACTGGACAAGTACATTGTAATGAAAAAATAATGTGTAACTACTAAGATGATATGTAATCTTTGTCTTCATCATAGCAGCCTCTGCAAAAGGCTTAGCAATGACTGGTACGACAAGATGACCTCATGTTATTTAGTGTAACATTTGCTTCTCCAGTCTCCACATTGAACAAATTGATGGAAACAAGGAGGTCTATAGCGTAACTGAAATATCAAATGTTTCCCCCAGATATTATACATATGTGGAACTGCCTTTGTGGGGGTAAAATGCTATGTGAAACTCTGCTAATGTGAATTCACCCAAATTGGACCGAAAGGCTCAAGTTAAAGTTGATGTGCAGCCTCTGATTCTGCCAGATAGAAATGTGAACTGCCTCTCCCTGCCATTTTTTGTCTTGTTTACATATCATGAGTATTTACTTTGCTGTAGCTGTTACAAATGGTATGTAGTTAGCTTCTCTAAGCTGTACACGGCTAACTCCCCCTGAAGAGCTTCCATTTACTATGAGCCAAAGACTCGTGTTGGCATTTTTAGTTTTCTGCTGCTGTCACATTGTAGTGACAGTGTTACTGTGACGAATCTCATCACACCTGTCTTTGTTCCTTATTGAAACTAAAGGGTGCTGCTAGCTATCACCTAGCAAGCTAGCTCGTTGTCAGCTATTACCCATTGGTTTGATAAGAAATGCTTTGCTAACAGGGTATTTTAGTTTGTTATGTGCCATCATGACTGAGGTTCCAACTAATCCCATGACAATGTTATGAATGTTTGTCTCTCTTTCGAGCTCCCCTACCCTGTTTTTTGTTTGGTTTCTGATGAAGATGTACATCTTGGTAACATAGAAAATGTATTGATACATTACATACTGTGCTAATGTACTGGCTGCTAGCTAACACGCTAGCTTGTTGTCAGCTATTACCCATTAGTTTTGATAAGGAATGCTTCGCCAAGAGGTTATTTGAGTTAATGTTACGCACCACCAAAAGTTTAAGACTGGGGTTCCAGCTAATCCCATGAAAATGTCATGAATGTACGTCTCTCGCTTTCCAGCTCCGCTACTCTGTTTTTGTTGGTTTCTACTGAAGATATGCATCTTAAAAAAAAGGTCACAATATGTAGTTTTTTGTTTTTTTAAAACTTATATCCTAAAACACCTGTGCACTGTAATGTAGAAAATGTATTGGTACGTGCTACGTACTAGCTGCCAGCTAACAAGCTAGCTTGTTGCCAGCTGATAGCCAGCGGTTAAATATAGACTAGCCATTGCTAACATTTTCAGTTATCTAAGTTGTTCACAGCAATGGGTCATGCACCTTGCGAAGCAAGACTAATCTTCAAAATGTCCAATTGTCCCTTTAAAATTAGTCTGTCTGTGGTGTTTTAGTCACAGCCAGTGCGCTCCGCTGCATTTTGAAAGCAGACCCTCTATGAAACATGAACAGAAATCTGTAATGTAGAACAGATCTAAGTGTCACAGGATGCATTGGTACCTTCAGCTGTGGGAGGTGTATCTCAGCTGTAATACTCTGTGGTCATAGTCATTTCTATATACATTAATAGGTCAGGTTGTTATATTGTCACACAGTGGCATCCAGGGAGCACAGGGCTTCATAGAAAATGCCAAATGGCGCCTAGAGTACCTCCCAGAAGCAAAATGAATAATCAAGAAAGAATATCAGAAAACATTGACAATAAAAATGATTAACTCAAGGTGGACTTACTCCATAACTTTTCTGGAGCTTTCAACCACATCTCACATTTGTAAGCTCAGGAAAATTCCTTTGTCATCAAACTACTGTTTTCAAGGTCAAGAATGAGCTTCACGTTCAAATCGAAAACCTGTAAACTAGTGCTGGATGTCATTTTTTTGATTCTAGTTCTGTAATACCCAAGTCCTGGCACCAAAACACCAAAACAATACTTACAACAAAAGACAAAGGTCTGAAATGTTAAGTGTATGTATACGTGAGTGAATTGAAATGGGGTACCACTTGATCAAAGAGTAACCACATTTCAAATCTGACCAGATATTTGATGCCAGCTTATGGTATGTGACAGTTTTCCAAGCTCGCTGCTATAGACACATTTCAGTCAGTACCAGAAAGTACTGATACTTGATACCCAGCTGTGACCCTCCATCTGTTCTTCATGTGTTTCTTACCTCAGCCTGTCTGCCGTGTACTGCTTAGAGAGGTCAAAAGCATTACCGCCATTTATACTGTCATCTGATACCTCCATTGTGCAATAGATAATGTTTATTTTTATTTTTGTTTTGTGCATCCTGTGAAACCAGTCTGTTGTTTTTGATATGTATGTATGTTGTTAATATGATTATTTATGCGCCAGCCACCACCCACTCCTCTGTCCCGACTGTTGAGTAAGTTCATGCTTTGATTGCATTCCACTATCTGCAAAAATGAAAAGAAAGAAAACGATAACACAAGGTTATTACTCAATATGTTTCAATTCAGTAATTTTAAAAAGAGAAACTTTCTAAGATTATAGCTGAAAAATATAAAAATGTACAAGTTAATTATTGCTTAGTTTTAATATTCATTTTTTTCTCTAAATGGTGGATATTTTTTATGACACCGTTGAATCCTGTCTTACTGACATGCTGATGCTTAAAAGTAAGTAGCCAAAATTGATTCTGGGGCAACTTGTTTCATTCTCCATTCACTTTATTTCTTTCTCCTCTGAAGCTTGTTGGATTTTTTTTTCCCTTCAACAGCCCTTCCTCCCAGCAAAATACTCTGAGCTGTCTTTATTATGATGCATATGATGTGTATACAGTCTGTATAGTATCATGTCTGTTATATTTGTCCTATAAAAAATGAAGATGAAGAAGAAAAAGTAAACTTGATGAACCATTTGAAGGATTGCTTACAGTTACACTAATAGCTGAGGAGAGAGAACAGATTCTGGTTTATTTTGAACAGTGATCCTCTCTACATGATCTGTACTGTTTACTAGAATAAACATTTCAGTTAAATGAGAATGGACTGCTGCTTCATTTGTTACAGGTGACATGCTGAAGATTATTTCTTGACTATAAAGAGAGCTGAGTCCTGCTGTAATGTTAGAAAAGAATTGAACTGAAGCAGCAGAGGCTGAAATATCCTGACTTTTAGTACATAGTATGGGTCAAAAACCACTGAGTCCTACATTACCCATAATGCAACTCAGCATATTTTCTTTTGACACTGCCTGTCTTGTTAACTCCTGTGTCTTCACACCATCAGTTAGTGACCTCTTCTGCATTACCCACTAGGCAAAGCTGCCAACCACCAGGCCCCAGAACTCCCAGGGGCCCTGAAATCTGAGCTTGTGCTTATTTAAATTAAAATTTGTTTGGGAATATGTATCACTAAAAACAATATTAACTGACACTTTTAGGCATTCCTGTGGATCACATTTTATTAATGGATCTTATGCCTCGTCTTGAGGTTGCCCGTGCGTACACTATTTATTAATTTAACTGCTAAGTTCTTTTCTGTTTGTTTAAACTACACAAAGGTCTAAATCAGGGGTCGGGAACCTATGGCTCGCGAGCCAGATGTGGCTCTTTTGATGGCTGCGCCTGGCTCGCATCTAGGCGACGGTCACTGTTTACCGTTTCCATGGCGACTAGAAACCCGCTTCGCTATGAGGCAGCGATCAGAGGAAGTCCGGCTTATATACGGCTTATATACGCGTCTGCTTTGTTTACCGCTTCAGCATCACGTTGAAAAGAACACTGACCACCACAGGACTCGCTTCTGTCGCACTCTATTTGCGTGTTCTCGGCGCGATGCAGTCTGCAGACACGCAGCGGTGAAAAGGAGGCGACGCAGCTCGCCAGCGGGGGAGACCTACTGGTTCTGCTCACTGGGAAAGGGGACAAACGCCGATTGATAGCGGGTCCATCTGCGTTCAAAAACAGTGTCAAACCACTAATTTCAGTGGGAAAGGGGCAAACATACATGTCGTTGTGTCTATCTATCAATCAATCGCGTAGGCAACGCAGATGAGGCAGAGACACTTTAGCTCAGGTAGTGACAACGGCTCGTTTTAATCGAGGTGTCAACTAGCTAATTGCAGAAACTCTTTTGAGAAGATGGCTAAAAGAAAAAAAAGACGAGGAGTATCGTACTTTTCAGCAGCAATGGACAGAGGAATTTGCCTTTGTGGAGAGAGCAGATTCTGCAGTGCGTCTAATATGCAATGATATTTAGTTTTAAACATATTGTTTGGCTCTCACGGAATTACATTTAAAAATATGTGGTGTTCATGGCTCTCTCAGCCAAAAAGGTTCCCGACCCCTTGGTCTAAATGCTTTAAAAGAATTCTCCGTCTTGCCTGGAATATAGTTCTTTGTTTTCATTTAACTTAAGTTGTTTTTGCTAAAACGGCCCTATTTGAAGATACAGATATACAGTACAGTATATGGAGGGCGGCTCGGTGTTGTAGTTATTAGCATTGTCACCTCACAGCAAAAAGGTTGCAGGCTTGTGGGGAGTTTGCATGTTCTCCCTGTGTTAACGTGGGTTCCCACAGTCCAAAGATATGCAGGTTGATTACTGACTCTAAATTGCTGTGAATTGTGTTAATGCGAGTGTAACTGATTGTCTCTCTGTGTCAGCCCTGTGATAAGCTGGCAACCTGTTCAGGGTGTACCCCGCCTTTGCCCAGTGTCAGCTGGGATCAGCTCCAGCCCCCCCTTGAGACCCTGAATGGGATAAGCTGTTACAGATAATGGATGGATGTGGAAAGAAGACTATCATGATCAGTATGAAGAAACCCACTGTGAACTCCTTCTAGGCCATTAAAACCCAAATAACCAGGAACAATACTGAGGACATGGCCTAAGTCAGTTTTCAAAGTGGAGTCTGGGGACCCTGGAACAAAATCTTATGAAATGGGGGTCTGTGGTTTAATTTGTGCCAATTTAAGGGTCCCTGACATGAAAAAGTTTGGGAACCACTGACCACTAGTTGACCTGTCCAGTGACAGTGACCATGTGATTGTGTTCCCAGTTCACAGAAATTACTTTCACAAGTACAGTTTTATCATAGCCGGTAGAAATTATTGACAAAACAACAAAAATAACACCCACTTTGTAGTAAACCAGAAATACCCTTTAGATGTACTATTGTCATCTTACTTTTTGTAGTCTGACAGACTCTGCTTAAACACAACAAGACCTGCAGTAACAGCTCCATCCCTCCAGACAACCGCAATGTGCAGTGAATTACTCTCAGCTACATTTCAAGGATACAGCTGTGTAGTGTGAAATGAATGCTGTGCAAACACAGCAGCCATTTCTGACATATTAGCAGAAACCCAAGCAATCTGCTATGTTAGCGAATGCTAACTGTCTCCGTATGGAATAACAGGAAATTCCTCGCTAGGTTTGTGTTTACCCTATGGTAATGGAGAGGAGGAAATGAAAAGCCTATTGGCTTTTAACTGGGAATGTGGGTCAGAGAGAACTGGAGGATAAATGTTGGTTTTCCCTCATAATAGTTCCGTATCTCTCTGGTTCCATCCTCTGACCAGTGGTCTTTCAATTTCAGCTTCATCAGCACTGCTACAGTGTCTTGCTCCACTATTTTCAACCTGTAAATACACATGCTTTGTATAAAGGGGAATTCCTGGAATAGTGGGATATCCCTTACTGCCCAAGGACCATGAATGTTACACACAGCTGAAAGTAATGCCAGCTGCAGGGCAGTTATTGGTTTAGTCTGTGTTGTCAAGTCTGCCAGTATCAACCAGCATTTGGGTCAGCTCATCTGTTCAGTGAACTCATCCAGAAAAACCGCACAGCCGAACGCACAGGTTCTGCAGTGCTGGGGGTCAGAGAGAGGTCCCAAACCCCACCAGTGAATTGAATTTTTTTTAAGCAAAGCTATGTACTGCTGTGGATACCATGGTATTTGAAGATGAGTGTACATTCTGTAATTACACACCTGGTTTTGCCTGATTCTGAATTTGAGAAATTGAACATCATTTTCACATATCACCTTGAGTACAACCTATTGCTAATTAATTCTCATTTGTTGGGTAAGAGTGGGAAAATATAAAATAATGGATAACTTTGGTAGAAAATTAACTCCTTAGTACATTTTTTTTAGTTACTGTACTATTTTGTTTCTGCTGCTAAGAAAGCCATTTACAGCTGCCTCAATAATAGAATCCAGTGCAAAGTTCTGAACATTCTCTCAGATACAAACACACAGTTTTGTTTATACACAAGAAATATTTTTATTATTGTTATTCATACAATATATAATTTTAAAACTCTTTATGATGGATCTGAATCTAGTTATGAGGGCATTTACAGTGACATTCCAAATTTGCCCCATTGCAGCATTAGAGGTCAAAGGTCAAATTCTCTTGATCTCAGTGTCATGACAATGTGACTGATAGATTCTTAGATTATAGTTTGCAATAAAATATGACTTCATGAGTGTTTGTTTTTGTTATTGTCTTTTATATTGTATCTTTATGTAAAATGGCAAAAGAAATGGAAAAATGATAATGATGGAGGGATGAGTGATAGTACATAGAAAGCTACTGTTGCTGCAATGCTATCATGCATTTTCCAACATTAGGGACATAGACTTTTAAACAAACTCACTACAAGACATGGTCCCTCCAAATTGGCATAACCAACCATTTGGCTCATGGACTAAATCAGAATTTTTAAATTTGGACCAAAAGCATAAATGTCTCTGCAGTGGTCAGGTATATAAGTGATGGGAGAAAGGAGGAGTAAAGAGCACTGGTGGATAATTTTGTGGAGTGGACTGGGAGAAACCACCCACTTCTTAACATGGCCAAGACCAGGGAGATGGTGATTGATTTCAGAAGGAAGAGGACAGATTCACAACCCCTGCATATTCTGGGAGAAGATGTCAGTGTGGTGGAGGACTACAAGTACCTGGGCATCCACATCAACAACAGACTGAACTGGAAGACCAATACTGAAGCTGTATATTAGAAGGGGATGAGCAGACTCTATTTCCTGAGGAAGCTCAGAGCCTTCAACATGTACAGCAAGATGTTGGAAAACTTCTGCCAGTCTGTTGTGGCCAGTGTACTGTACTTTGCTGTTACTAGTGACACCAACAGACTTAATCAACTGATTAAGAAAGCCAACTTTGTCACTGGATGCAAACCAGACACTTGACTTTGTGGTGTCGAGGAGGACACTGTTATCCGTCATGACCACCTTCTCCACCACGTATTGGGCAGACAGCAGAGCTCTTTCTCTAACAGGCTCTTTCAGCTTTCCTGCCTAAAGCAGTGACTCTATAACACCTCACCTCTGTCTAACAGCGAACTCTCAGCTTTACAGTTTCTTCTCAACCACACTCCATCCTGTTTCAGCCCTGAAATATTCCCTCACATGTTGAATTTTGCACATCTACATTTGCACATTTACTACCTCATTTATTTTTTATCAAAGAGCAAAACATGGTAACTTTCACATTTTACACTTTACTAAGAAGAAGAAGAAGAAGAAGATCTACCTTTATTAGTCCCACAATGGGGAAATTCAATTTACACTCTGTTAAACTCATACATGGTACATGCAGACCTGAAACACACATACATGCATTAATGGAGAGATGTCAGAGTGAGGGGGCTGCTCCTGACAAGCGCCCCGAGCAGTTGGAGGTTTGGTGCCTTGCTCAGGGGCACCTCGGCAGTGCCCAAACCTTTCCAGCTACCAGTTCACACTCAGTTTTTGGTCCATGTCGGGGCTTGAACCGGTGACCCTCCGGTTCCCAAGCCAACTCCCTACAGACTGAGCTACTGCCGCCCCCAAATAATAGTATGTTACTGCGCACTTTTCTAATATATACGGTATATACGGTATATAATTTAGAATTTTATGCTAGTTATAGTAGTCAGGTATATTTTTAGTTTATTCCAATATTCCTTATAGTGTGGATCCTATGGATATATTATCTCCAGTGACATATAAAATCAATCAATCAATCAATCAATCTACAGGTGAAAATGTACACATGGTGGGTGCTGTTTAGGTCACTTTTTACATAATAAATAAATGATACTGTATTCCTTGCATAGTGGAGGGGCTTAGAAATCAAATTTGGACCTTCATGTTGAGAAATAAAACATGTTATGCTACAAGTCTGCATTTCCTGAAAAGTTTTCTGGAAACAAAGAGATAAAGTTATGAGACATTTATTTTAGTCAGTTATATTGTATTCATACACCATTGTTGAGAGCATTTTGAGATTTAGAGGAAGATGTAATTCCTTTTACAGACAATAATCTATATAAAAATTAGACCTAGGTCATGTTGAGTTGTTGTTAGTACAGAAAAAATTAACGTTTTTATGTGATTAACAAAGAAACTTCTCTGTCTGCAGACAAATCTTTTAATACAAGTACACATTAATTACACAGGCACTGTGTCCGGCCTCACAGAGATGCTTGCATGGCAGTAGGCTCTTGTTCTTAGTCCTGCTTTTCTCTGCAAAGTCTGTTAAAATCTGATCTAACTGTCCAAACAGACATCAGCTGCCCAAATACCAGATCTGTTTGAGATGTAAGATGCATACAGATCTGACTTTAACGATATTTGATTTCATCTGTTTACACAGAAATGGGATGAGCAGACTCGCACTGTTTTTGTAGCAAGAGTGTAAATGCAAACCTTCCACACAGGCAGGCTGCCTTTATTCAATCATGCACGCACACCCACGCACACACACGCACGCACACACACGCACACACATATGTGTGAACCTCCATCTGCAAGGTCCTTACTTGGGGACATGTTGCAACACACACCTACTGTTCATGGCAATCACATGTGGAGTGTGTGTGTGTGTGTGAAAGAGAGAGAGAGAGAGTGTGTGTGTATTACAACCGACAGTATCAAGAAGAACCGGAACTGGCTGAAGGCAACACGTCTGTTAACAATTTGAATACTGAAGCCAGTTTGGTCACTGAGCTGAAACCAGACTAGACAGTGGGTATTCACCTGAAGTCATGTACACACACACATACACACGCACACACACACACACACACACACACACACACACACACACACATGCAGAAGCAGGAAATCTTTCCTGACTTGAGTTGATTGAAAGCAGTTGTGATCACAGCCTAGTGGGCATGAAAATATGGAAAATATGTGTGCAGCCTACAATCCCAGCTGAATGACTCGTTCTACATATTCTGATCTGCTCTCACTCCAAATCAACTAATTTCTGCTAATCAATAGTCATCAAATCAATTTTTTTTTACAGAGACACAGATTGAAAGATATCTTTTAGAGAAATTTTTAACGTTCCCTCAAAGGATCTTCATTTCAAAGTACCAAGAAAATCATAGCATTTTCTTTTTTGTTTTTTTGTTTTAGTTTGAACACACATTCCTTGCAGATTAATTTTTAATATAAAATAAATGTATCAGAATCAGAATATTTCAAACTGCACTGCAGTATTTGGTAAATCCCTCAGACTGGATTTCCTGGATCAGACCTCATATCTCACTGATACGTACAGCAACTTAAGCTGTGGATTAAAGAATTAAAGGAAAATCAGATATGCTGGGGTAATGCTTCCCCTGCTAGCTAATTAAAAATAGGTGGCAGCATGTAAGATTATATGATGTAGGATAGTTTATACTTTATACCAAGTCAGTCTAATCCAACAGCCATGAAATAAATAATTCCTTTATGAAGGAAGTTTGAGTTGAACCTGTTTCTGGTGAAAAGCCTGCTAAAACTACATTTAAGTTAGTTTTAGTGCCACTAATTTCTTTAACACATTAATGAGCTTGCAATTTTTAATTAACCTCCTAACAATATGATGGCGGCCACTGGGCCTAGTTGCTATTTTATCTTTCAGAGATTGTGGTCAGTTTTAAAGCTAGAGTAAAAATACTGGCATCATTGGTCCAATCAAGTCGTCCTGAGGGAGTTTAAACAACACTCCAAACTTACGGAAAATTTTGGCCTTTGACCACCAAATGAATTCATCTTTTGGCCAAATGGCTGTTTGTGCCAAATTTGAAGACATTCTCTCCAGGTGTTCCAGAGATATTGCATTCACAAGAATGGACAGACAGACAACCCATAATCAAAATGCCACGGTTGGCATAAAAATGAGGCCGCCAAAGTTAAAGTGATAACAAAACATTAACGCAAATTTGTTTCAACACAACTTGCAATTTTTAGGTTGTAGTGGGCTAAGTTTGGTACCAACAATTGGTACCAACCATGTCATACTCGCTTGAGGAAAAACTGGGATGGCCATTTTCAAAGGGGTCCCTTGACCTCAAGATATGTGAATGAAAAGGGGTTGTTGCCTGTTGGGCTGCAGTTTTCCATGTTATGATTTGAGCATATGTTTTTATGCTAAAGAAGAAGAAGAAGAAGAAGATCAACCTTTATTAGTCCCACAGTGGGGAAATTCAATTTACACTCTGTTTAACTTATACATGGTACATGCACACAAACACACACACATGCAGTAATGGAGAGATGTCAGAGTGAGGGGGCTGCTCCAGACAAGCGCCCCGAGCAGTTGGGGGTTTGGTGCCTTGCTCAGGGGCACCTCGGCAGTGCCCAAGAGGTAAACTGGCACCTCTCCAGCTACCAGTTCACACTCAGTTTTTGGTCCATGTCGGGACTTGAACCGGTGACCTTCCGGTTCCCAAGCCAACTCCCTACAGACTGAGCTACTGCCGCCCCCAAATGTAAATGTAAATGTACCTGTGAGGGTGTCTGGACAATATTTGTCATTATTTTGTATTGTTAATTAATTTCCAATGATAAATATAGACATACATTTGCATAAAGCAGCATATTTGCCCACTCCCATGTTGATAAGGGTATTAAATACTTGACAAATCTCCCTTTAAGATACATTTTGAACAGATAAAAAATGTGTAATTAATCACAATTAAATATTTTAATTGATAAAATGATTGATTGATTGATTGATTGACTGATTGAAAGAATTGAAAACATGTTTTCACTTCTTATTTTACATGTATACTGTATATACAGACTTATTATTTAGTATTATATTTACTTAACAAAACAAGACAATTCAGTGGGGTTCAAATGTTCAAATACAGTCATTTGTATACTTATACTGTATACTAACTTGAAAACAAAAAAATCTGCAGTGCAATCTGCAGTGGTTAGCGCTGTTGCCTCACAGCAAGAGGGTTGCAGGTTCGATTCCGGCTTGGGACTCTTCTGTGTGGAGTTTGCATGTACTCCGCGTGTAAGTGTGGGTTTTCTCCGGGTACTTTGGCTTCCTCCCACAGTCCAAAGACATGCTGTTTAGGTTAATTGATGACTATTGGTGTGAATGTGAGCGTGAATGGTTGTCTGTCTCTATGTTGTCTGTCTCTATGTGCCCTGCGATGGACTGGCAACCTGTCCAGGGTGAACCCCACCTTCGCCCAATGCCAGCTGGGATCGGCTCCAGCACCCCCGCGACCCCTAACGGGATAAGCGGTTGACGATGGATGGATGGGTGCATAATTAACTTGTTTAATTAGGGCAGAAGAACCTCTCCTTCCTGTAAATTTCTCCACTGTGGGACTAAAAGGAAATCTTATCTTATCTCCCTCCCCCTTCACCCTAATGATGTCCCAACACTCTTCCTTAACCTCCTCCAGCAGACAGAAATGTGTAAATGAAATGGAAAACCATAGGTACAGTCCAAATCCAACTGAATTAACTACCTAACAGACAATGTACTGTGTCAGTTGTGAGGAGGCATTCAGGGACTGGATTCCAGCCGATGTTTCCTTCTGTTCACAGTGGAGCTACTGTCCCAGTAGATGGCATCCTCTTCCCACTAATACAATTCCCACTTTTCTCCAGAGAAGTGCTGTGCACCTGTGGCTCTGGGAATCCATTTGGATAAGAGTTTTTCCAGTTGAGGCTGGAGGCTGTTGTTGCCCAACAGCTGATTAAGTTCCAAGCTTCACTGAAATTCACCAGAAAAATATTTTTACTTCATCCAATGAATAACTCCTCAAGTCTCCTTGTTTATTCATGTTGTAAAGAATCAACTGCCATGATGCAGTATCACTGAGATGTGTTTAGCCTCCACAAAATAAACATCATTAGATATTATCTGAATCTGTGATTAACTAAGGGAAGATCAAGTTGAGCCTGAAAAATGTATCACAGTGTTGGTTTCAAATGCAAATGTTTCATCCTATGTAAATCCTCAGTGACCTTTTGACCTCACTACCAGGAACACGGTTAATCTCCACCTCTCTGCTATCAGTTTTCTCCACACGCTTATGGCTTTATGAATGTGTTATGTTGGAGTTGGAGAAGAATATGCTGTTAAACCCCCTGGAGGGAAATTCCTCTGAGATAATCTGTTGCACAAGAGTTTGTGAGCATGTTTACAGCCTCTCGCTAACTGAAAATATCAGCTGTGTGAATGCTATCCTGCACAGATAAAGCAACATGGACAGAGACTGCAGATGTTCTGATTGAGCCTTCATGATTCATTGGCAGATAGTGGAGTAACTCGCCCGGTGTTGCCTCCATGTCGTTGTCCTCCCTGTCTGTGTGTTCACCTTCTGTCATCCAACGTTCCCATGCTACTCGCAGTTCAACTCTGAACGACCTGTTGACACCAATATCTAGCAGTTGGAGTTCTTTAGTTAATCCACCCGGAATGATGGCAAGCTCCGAAGTGGTTTTCTTCACTTTCATTTTGACAGTGTCGGTGAGATGGGCACGCATGGAGTCGTAGATCAATAGTGACGGAGAGTTGCGGGAAAAGCCGTTCGGTCTCTTGATTTCTCCTCCTTGAAAGTCGATGATTTTCACGTCAAGCGCTACCACTGCTGCCTTGAGTCGAATAGAAACTGTAAAGACACTTCTACCTGCTGCTCTCTGTTGAATAACTCACTGTTCTTTGTTCCCTCGGAAACTCTGTTTGGTCTTTTTTACGTGGCGCAGATCATCTTCTTGCTTCCTGCACTTCCGTACCATTGATTCATTAATATTAAATTCTCTCGCCGCTGTTCTAGTCCCATGTTCTGCTGCGTGACTGATAGCCTTAAGCTTGGAATCCATGTGCCATTTTTGGCTCCTTATACACACATAATAACGTTACGGTGCCTATCTGTCGAAGCACAGTAACAGTATGTATTACTCCACAAGGCGCCTGACTACTGTCAGTACATATTACTCCGCCAGGCGCCTGACTACTGTTACTGTAATGTCCTACAATCCACCCAGTGGTGCAGCTTTGAAGCTTACCAAACTCATAATAAAACATTTTGACAGATTTTTGAGCACCCTGTACCACATAAAATTGGTTTGAGGTCAGTAAGCACAACCAGAATTCATATATAAGCTGCACCGTATTATAAGGCGCACTGTCGACTTTTGAGAAAATTTAAGGATTTTAAGTGCGCCTTATAGTCCGGAAAATACGATACATGGACTTTGATTCTGGTTTTATGCAACTCTCTCAATGTACTTACACAGAATAGAAATAACATTTAAGAACAATAATGACCAACAATAAAAAAAGAATTCAAAACCACAAGTAAAAATAAAATGTCTATATACAAGTCAAATGTTCTGGCAGGTGTAAAAAATACAAATAGTACAAGGAAATAATACTGGACAGATATGTATGCACTGGATGATTGTGAGATTATGTATGTATGAATGATTATGAAAATGCCAACAGCATATACTGTTTGTACAGCATATAGAATTTATATTATCATGACAGGTATGTACATGTTACAATATGTATATAAAGTGAAAGACACTGTATGTCCATATTACAAAAAATGTGCATTAAAAATGCATTATAAATTATAATCTAAAAATGTGCATTAAAGACTGTTAACTGAAATCTAAAAATGTGCAATAGACTGTAAATTAGAACCAAAATGTGCAAAAATGTGCATTCAAGACCATAATCATAATCAAAAAATGTGCAAGAAAGACTATACTTTAAAATCTAAAAATATGCATTAAAGACCGTAAATTCACTCTCACTCATTCATCACTCATCGTTAACCACTTATCCAGGGTCGGGTCGCAGGGGGAACAGCTCCAGCAGGGAACCCCAAACTTCCCTTTCTCTGCCCACATTAACCAGTTTTGATTGGGGGATCGCGAGGCGCTCCCAGGCCAGGGAGCCAGCAGTATAATCTCTCCATAGTCCTGGGTCTTTCCTGGGGCCTCCTACCAGCTGGTCGTGCTTGGAACATCTCCCTAGGGAGGCGCCCAGGGGGCATCCTTAACAGATGCCCGAACCACCTCAACTGTCTCCTTTCAACACCAAACAGTCGTGGCTCTATTCCGAGTCCCTCACAGATGGCTGAGCTTCTCACCCTATCTCTAAGGGAGATGCCAGTCACCCTCCTGAGAAAACCCATTTCAGCCGCTTGTACCAAAGATCTAGTTCTTTTGGTCATGACCAAGTCCTCATGACCATAGGTGAGAGTAGGAACTCTGAGGGATTGACCCATTGAACGAGAGCTTTGTTTTCTGGCTCAACTTTCTTTTCTTCACAATGGTGCAGTAAAGCGAATGCAATACCGTCCCCGCTGCTCCAATTCTCCGGCCAATCTCTGTTCCATTGTCCCCTCACTCGCGATAATGACCCCAAAGTATCTGAACTCCCTCACTTGGGGTAAGGACTCATTCCCTAACCAAGCGAAGACAATCCATCAGTTTTCTGCAGAGAACCATGGCCTTAGATTTAGAGGTGCTGATCCTCATTTCAGCTGCGAACCAATCCAGTGAGTGCTGGATGTCAAAGACCAATGATGCCAACAGGACCACATCATCTGCAAAAAGCAGTGAGATCCTCAGCACACCAAACTGCAAACCATCCTCCTCTTGACTACGCCTCAATGTCCTGTCCATGAATATCAGGAACAGGATTGGTGACAAAGTGCAGCCCTGGCGGAGGCCAAGCCCCACCGGAAACGAGTCCGACTTACTGTGGAAAACCTGAACACAGCTCTTACTGTAGGCGTACAGAGATTGGATGGTTCTGAGAAGTGACCCCCTCACCCCATACTGCTGCAGCACCTCCCACAGTGTCATATGCCTTTTCCAAGTCCACAAAACGCATATAGACTGGATGGGCATACTCCCAGGCCCCCTCCAGCATCCTTGGGGGAGTGAAGAGTTGGTCTGTTGTTCCACAGCCAGGACGGAATCTGCACTGTTCCTCTTCAATCCAAGGTTTCAACTATCGGTCAAACACTCCATTCCATCACCTTGGAGAAGACTTTACCAGGGAGGCTGAATAGTGCGATACCCTTGTAATTGGCACACAATCTCTGGTCTCCCTTTTTGAACAGGGGGACCGCCACCCTGGTCTGCCACTCCTTTAGGCACTGTCCCCACCTTCCACGCAATGATGAAGAGACGTGTCATTCACGTCCAAAAGCCTTCAGCATTTATGGACGGATCTCATCAATCTCTGGGGCTTTTATTTGTCTACCTCAGTGACTTCCATCAGGTAAATTGATGATGATCTCTCATCAAAATGTGCATTAAAGAATATAAATTATAATCTAAAAATGTGCATTAAAGACTAAATTATATATATCTATCTTATTATATATCTATGTTATTTATCTATAACAGCAGCAGCAGCAGCAGCAGCAGTTTAAAGAAAGTCTTTAGAAGAGTCTTTAGGAGCCGTCATACACACACGGTGGCTGCATATCTGAGAGAACACAGACACCAACATGTAAACCATCTGACCCCTCAGGATGGAGCTTCCCACGCTCTGCAGCAGCAACCACCCTCGTGTGCCCGGCTGAAAAAGTGAAATGAGAATGTTTGATTTTTCACTTGAGTAAATGTACTAATAACTAAGGTTGGGGTTCCTCTTTTCTCTGGGCTGGCATGGGGCCATCTAGGAGGTGACACTGAGCTGCATGGCCTTTCATAACCAAAAATAGACACAGGGCTTCTGACTGCTGTGCCAGTGCAAGTGTGAAATGGAGAGGCAGCAAAGAGTTTCATGAGCAACTATGATTTTAAACTACTTGGTGTACCTGCATGCCATTTGTAAAAGGTTAAATTCACGGTTTTAAGAGACAAATTAAAGCAGCAGTGGGTAGAAATGGAGCAAATATGATTAAAAAAAAGTTATTTTTGTAAAACGGTCACTATATCCTGACAGTAGAGCATGAGCCAGGTAATCTGAAAAAAAAAAAAATCATGTGCCTCTGTCTGATTTCACAGACTGGAAGAAAACAACCTATCAAGGCTGAGCTGGGGCCTGCCATCTCTGAACAGCTGTCAATCACTTGTGCCTCAGATCAAGCAGTCGAACTAGGCAGCGCTGATCAAATATGAATTCTGTTACTGTAATGCCCATTTCTCTACTTAAATCTTTTCAGAAACATCTGGTAGAAAATGAGAAAGTTTGTGTCTATCACTGACTCCTAATGTAACACAATAGAGATCCAACCCACAGCACTGATGCTATCTTTATCTGCTTTCTAGTGAAATCAGTGTTTTATGTCTTTGAAATTAAAGGAGTGCATATGGAATAATAGATTGCTGAGCAGACAGACAGTTTACCACCACGAAATTCAATCTCTTGAACTGTGACTGTTCAACTACAGACAGTATCCTCCTATGCAATGACAATAATATATTTTCCTCATTGTTCATCCCTGCAAGCAGCCCAAAACACAATGGTCCCAGTGGGTTTTTTCAGTGTATTTGAGACAGGGTTTCTCTGTCTTTTCACCTCTCCATCCCTCCCACTCACTGTGGTTCGCTTGTGTGCCCTGATGCAGCCTCCATCTATATCCAGTCTCTGTAATTATGTCAATGTAATGTTTGTATTTATAGGCAGCTGCCACAGCGCTTTGGCAGCCGGTCTGTCTCAGCTGGGAGGCATCGGGCTGATGCTGCAGGCAGGAGGGGCGCTCAGGGTCTGGATCCAACCAGCTTCTGATGATGGCTCACTTGGTGCTCTCTAAAGCTCTAAACTCTAATGGGAGGTGAATGGAAGTGAAAAATATCACATTTGTTATTACATTAGTTATCAAAAGAAGATCACATAGTAAATTTGTGTGATCTGGTCACTGATTTGGTTAAATTTTACTGTTTTTTCAGAGTGAGGAACTGATAATTGCCATAGGACGGACATTTTTATACATTTGGTGTACTCTGAAGTTATGTCAAACAGCAATATTAGGCTATCTTGGTTGAGTGTTGCATGTCTATGGGATCAAATAACATTATAAGGATCCCACTGGCAACCAGGAATTGAGCAGAGCTGAATAAGTAAACTAAAAGTGGGGTAAGCCTTTTACCAAGATTTATCTGAGAGGAGGCCCACATTCTCAGATTTTGAAACCCCTTGATTTGAACCATTACCTTCAGGATTAAAACATACATAATGTATTGTGCAAAATCATTTAAATGAAACGGTCTGAAAAGAATTGAATTTTTTTAGTAGGGTTATCAAACGTGTTAATGCAATTTTAACACCACAAATTTCTTTAACGTATTAACATAACATGCCATTTTCAGGTCATAGCATGTGTGGTCTTAATGCTAGAGTGAAAATACTGGCATGCAACCATGTCATACTAGCTTGTTGTGAAGGAAGTTAAATAATGCTCCAAACCTACATTACATTTTGGTGAGGAAAAACCGGCATAGGCATTGCCAAATAGGTCCCTTGACCTCTGACCTCCAGATATGTAAATGAAAATGGGTTCTATGGGTAACACCAGTCTCCCCTTTACAGACATACTGACTTTATGAAAATCACATGCAGTTTGGGGCAAGTCATAGTCAAGTCAGCACACTGACAGCTGTTGTTGCCTGTTGGGCTGCAGTTTGCCATGTTTCGATTTGAGCATATTTTTTTATGCTAAATGCAGTATGCCTTTCTGGACAAGATCTATCATTATTATGTGTTAATTAATTTCTAAAAATAAACATACAGTATATTTGCATAAAACAGCATATTTACCCACTCCCATGTTGATAAGAGTTTTAAATACTTGACAAATCTCCCTATAAGGTATATTCTGAACTGATGTGATTAATTTGCAATTAATCATAATTACTATGGACAATAATGTCATTAATTGCATTTAAATATTTGAAAAAATTGACACCCCTAATTTTTTGGTGATTGTGACACCACCTGTTATGTATGGGGCCTGATAAAAGGCTGCAAGTAGACATAGCTACGGTATGTTTTAGGTCAGTGGTACTCAACTGTTTGGCTTGTTACTCTTTATAACAAAGCAACACGCCATTACAGGTTACATTACAGTTCAACCAGTATTATGTTCTCTTCTCAGATTATTTTAATAGTTTTTAGTCTTTAAAAAGTAAATATATCCAGCATTGCAGGAGAAAAGATAAACAAACTATGCAGTTAATCATCTTGTCTTATGGGGGTCCAGAGACCTCCAATTTTAGGTGGTCACAGGTCAAATCTGTGCTTTTAAACCATGAACTTTTGTGTGTATGTGTATATTCACATCAACCTATGTTTTATATCATCTTTTAACAGTCACACTCAGGGACCAAGAAATCATGTTCATTTAGTTTAATATGTACATTAAAATAATCTATTTACATTATATAAAAATGTTGAATTTACAAGGCAGTACATTTCTTCAACACAAACAGACAAAGTCTTTTTTGCTAAAGACTGTGTAGCCCTTTGTCAATCAGGTGGCGCTGAGATGGCTGTGAGACGTCCTACTGTATGACCCTGACTTCAGACACTAGTAGACAACACACAGACTCACACACATGAAAGACATCCTGTTACTTCAGGGCGGACAGAATGAAAGGCAGTTTCAGAACAAAACATTGTCTCAAAGCTTATTTCATGTGCTGCTGTTTACACTTACGATATAACACACAGAATAAAACTTTGATTGTCTTTTAGCCAGTGGAGAATATGGCACTCGTAAGATGTGTAATAACGTGTTATAAAAGGCACTAATGACACAAAAACATTGCTCTTCAAAGGATTGTCTGCTTCCAGTTGCTTCAGTGTCATGTTCCTGACATGTTGAGTGGAATGTTCCTTTAATTTGTTGTCTATATAAACAGCATTCAATACAAAAAAAGTAGTACCAGCTACATAGTTTTAAAAAAGAGTTTTAATCTGAACAGAATTCATCTGTTTCTGTCTGGCTGTTGGTTTGTGGTTTGTCTCTCAAAAATAACATTTAAATAAATCTGTTCACAAAATATATTTTGAGGGCATCTCATCTTGATGCTCCTTTTGCCCCACTGAAAAACCATTATAATATTCCTATAGGTGTCAACATACTGTATGGCAATTTATGTTGCCATGGTAACACTATAGTTGATGCTCCTATAGGAACTTGCGTCTGTATATTAGCACAGCATCCTTCTATAGCTTGTCAGAGGATTATTGTTTGCGGTGCATGGAAGTCCTTGTCTGGTCTTTCCTCACATGTGCCTCTTCATGTGCAGCGCGAGGTGGTCGGATCTGGAGAAGGCGCGTTCACACAGGTGACACTGGAACGGACGGTGTCCGGTGTGCTTCCGGAAGTGACGCGTAAGCTCGTCAGAACGAGCGAACTTCCAGCCACAGCCCTCCCAGCTGCAGTGGTATGGTTTCTCTCCTATAAACACAAAACAGCCGTGAGTGACGTCATGTTTTGAAGGCGGGCAATGATGAATAAATACAGAGCATCCAACACGCAGCTCTTACCTGTGTGCGTCCTGAGATGCGCCTTCAGGTGGGAGCTCTTGGTGTAGGTCTTCCCACAGCCGGTAAAAGTGCAGGTGTGCGTCGCGGTCCGTTTCCTCGGCCAAGACCGGCGACCCCTCTTTGGCTTGGTGTCCATCATTTCCAGTGGGGAGGACGGCGGGGTGAGCAGGACCCGCTGGCCGGCCGCGGGCTGCTGTTGCATGCTCATAGCTGCGTCTTCCCCGAACATGGCGGGGAACTGGTGGTGGTGGTGGTGCGCCACGGGGAAAGGCAGCTGCATCCCCGTGTGCGGGAATCTCCCGGAGGCGCAGCGGTGGTGGGGGTGAAAGCCCTGCGGGAACGTCAGCGAGGTGGAGTTGCACATCTGGGGCTGGTGGCACTCGGAGCTCATCAGGTCGTCCGGGCTGAGGGGCGGCGTCATGCTGCCCACCGCAGCCTGCGGGGAGCTGGCCAGCCGCGGCTGCTGCTCGTACGTCATCATGCAGGAGACGTTCCCCTCGTGTTTGACTTTGGTGCAGCTTTGAGGCACCAGACCCACGACGGGTCCGTAAGCGTCCATGGAGGCGGGCTCCACTTTAATGTTCGGATGCTCGGGGAATAAATCCTGAGTAGTCTGGAAAGGCGCGGAGCTGATGAGGAACCTCCCCTGGATGCTGGGGCCGTTCCCGGGGATGAAGGTGGTATCCACATCGGAGCGAAGGAGCTCCGCCATCAGGCTGTTGTAGGGCGGCGGAGGGCTGTTCATGTCTTGGACGGAGGTGTAACTGGCCGGCTGCTGCATCCCGGTGTGCTGCTGCTGGGGATACACGGACACCAAAGACTCCTGGAGTCGGTAGGACTCTGCTCCGGTCCCTGCGGCTGGCGCAGTGTCGGAGACGGCGGTGTTAGCGAGAATAAACTCAAGATCTAAGAACTTATCCAAGTCCTCTTCGTCTTTCCTGCCGAGGCAGCTGCTGTCCATGTTTAGCGCAACACCGCTGATGTCGCCCCTCCACCTCTGGAGCGAAGAGAGAATAAGCTTGTTTTAAGATGTACAACTTATTTGTTTCACAACAGCTTCAGATAACTCACTGGAATAATCTACCTCGATAGCATAGCATAGTATACTTAAAACAGCAGAAAATTGCCCTGAGAGGGGACTGGATTGAAACAATAGGCTACAGAAACATTACTAAATTTAATTCTGCAGTGCCTAGAAACTTATCACAATTCCATAGTTTTAAAAACATTATAAGAAACCAGCAAACACAGTGTATGTGTTCTGATCTGACAGACTGACACCAGCAAAATAAGCGCATCAAGTTGTAAAACCGCACTTTCCCTCACAATCTGTTCTCAGAACAAGTGTAAATATATAAAGAGCGCAACTTACATCTTCCCAACATTTCTCCTTTTGGTTGGCAAATGTAGAGATTGATGGTAAAATGGTCCCACTCAAGGCCATTTCCATGCGCTGTTTAAAAAAAGTTTTTAAAAGTCCTTAGATGTTGAGATAATACGCTTCTCTCCAATTTAAAGGAAATCACCAGAGTCCGTCGAGTCTCCAGAAAAAGCTACAGAGCGCTGCGGAGCGATGAGCTGCTGCTCGTCACTTCATGCGCAGCTTTGCGTCTGGAAGGAGCTGCTTTTCTTATAAGTATTGTTCGCAGCACAGCTCGGACCAATGCGAGGCTGGGGGAAGGAAGCGCGTCCAGGATGGGGACGCTGCGCGCCGGCCAGCCCCCTAAATTTAGCCTCGGTATAAAAGTCCGAGTTTCCCTGCGACTCAGAGACAGAGAGGTGGTGAGAGAGTCGGAGGAGGACTGATGCAGAATGCTCTCTCTGCTCCGCTGCGGGCAGCTACTTAACCTTCGCAGGGAAGAACCCGCCCTCCGCCAAACCTGGCCAACAGCTGGCAGGGCAGAGAGAAAGAGAGACCACCCCTACCAGCACCGCCAAAAGACTATTAAGCAATTAAACACGTCGTTGAAAAAGAGGAACGAAACCGATACCAAAAGGGCACACAGTCTTCAAACAAAGATGAATATAGATGCTTTAGGTGCCCCGGGTATTACGCATTGGGTATGGTGCGCTTTTACGCACACACGGAATGAGGTTCCGACAAAAAAAGAATTCTAAAAGAGTTTGATTCATCTCTATTTGCCAGCCCTGTAGCTAGGCACATGACACCACATATATCTTGTTGATAATACTAATGCTGATCCGTCAATGTGAAACATATTTCTGTCTCTCACTCAGAAAGAGGGATTTTGGCTCTATCACCACGCAGAAAATGTCTAACTCTTTAACTCACCAGTCATGCCCGAAGCCGCGCGGGGGGTGTTTTGTACTGCAACCTTCAGCCACTAGGCGCCAGCTACACCACGGATTTTCTCCCTCTACTCCATCGCGCTCCGGAAGCATCATTCAGGTGATAATAAGGCGTCTCTCCAGTACAGACATTGGCATCGTCTCCTCCTCCATGTAACATCATTCATTAATACTGTAATCTTCAATCGTGGCAGTAACTTGTGAACAGAAAGTTGCTGGTGCCAATCTGAACATGAATGACAGACTGCTGTTACTGTGGCCATGAACCAATGAAGGGACTGTGGCCAAAAAATACCAAACCTATCAGAGTGCTGCATAAAGCAACATTGGGATCACATTATGCCTTCTTGAGATTTGATAAAAAGTAATTTAGAAATTGTGTTTCACTGGTGGAAGAAGTGCTCATATCCTTTACTTAAAGCAGCAGTAAGCAGAATTGGAGTCAGTATGATTTAGTGCCCCTCTGTCCTCAAGTGCTCCCAACAGCATCTGCAAGATTTCACAGACTGGAGGGAAACAACAAATCAAAGCCAAGCTGGAGCCTTGCCATCTCTGAGTAGTTGTCAATCACTGCAAACTCTGATCAAACACTCAAATTAGGCAGCGCTGATCAATTATCAATCATCAGTTCTGTTACTGTAATGACTATTTCTCACATAAAATGTTTTCAGAAACATCTTGTAGTTACTGGTTAGCTGAAAAATGACAAAGTTTGTGACCCAGCAGCTACGTTGAGAACAGCTGAGGAAATACCAAGTGACGCCCACCAGCTAGAGCAAACTTTTAATTTTACAGTAAATACAAGACGCTTTTGGAAACATTTGAAAAGAGAAGTAATTATTACAGTAACAGAATATTGATTGATCAGCGCTGCCTAGTTTGACCGTTGGGTCAGAGTTTGTGAGTGCCTACCTTGGCTGAATAGGAGCACTTTGTCTCTCTAAAATGACCCGTGATTGGCCAGAGTCTCCCATCACAGGCTAGATTTTTCTAAAGCCTGAAAACAGAGACAAGAGGAGGTGCAGAGGTCTAGTTTTCTCTCAAAACACTTGAGTTATAATATGCTGAAAGATTATTATGGATTTCTTAATTTTAATTGCACAATGTAAAAATAATCTGTTACAGGTATAACCACACTGAAAATGTTTAATAAATAAAAGCATTATTAGCAAAATACTGTATATTTGAGGTATATAAAAAAGGCAGAATAGATCCATGAATGTTCACTATTTAAATATCCTTACTGCTGAATTAAAGGTGAATTACATCAATTTCAAAATCCATACAAGTTCTTTCAGTGGTCTAGGAGAGTCCAAAAAATGTTAGTTAACACAAACAACTCAAATTTGTGACATCATTAGATATAAATGTGGAACTACTTCATAGACAATGAACTGGGAAAGATGCTCCAGCGTCAACTCAGATGCTTTGGTTGCATTTGGCTGCTATGATGCAGAATTTCAAAATGTTGGTGCAAGGTAGAGTAATTGCTGTGGATGAAGGGACGGACCCACCGGTCTACAGTATGATAATTCTTTTCTCCTCCATTGTTGCTGTTGTAGCTTGAATGTAGGATGTAACACTAGGTCTTTGAGGAGTTTTACCCGAAGGTGAACATTTTTCAACTGTCTGCGATCAGAAAACAACACCGTGCAGCACTCAGTACAGAATAGATACTCAGTGCCTCGTCACGCTACTGCTGTTTGAAGCATAGTGTAAAAATGTGGCACTCCCATTGCAAAGAATTCAAAACATAAATTGCGGTTATTGCGACAATCCTAATTCTGTCTGTCCATAAAATCAGTCTCCTATTCATTGTCTGTGGAGCAGCTCCAGACTTTATACCTGATGACAGCACAAGTTTTTTTTAGGTCTTTTGTAGTTTTTTCATTTAGGTGGCGTTCCTCTTTAAGGTAAAGCAGCATTACACTTGGAGTGGAGCTATATACTTGTGACTGTTGTGTAGTATAATTTTTGTGAAACAATGGTTTGGGTTTCATATTTCATATATGCTTTTAAAATGTTTATTTGCAATGTAAATAATAACTCCACGAGCAAATCAATGTGGTGGAGCAATACGTTCAAAATATATGAACATCATCAAACAAGTACTTCAAAAACTATTCTTATTTCTTATTTTATGTTCTCACATCCTCTTAAAACCCAGGTAAAAGGTTTTATACTCATCAAAATGCAGAAAAATGGAAACATAAAATTGCAGACAAAACAGGTAATAATTCAGAACTGATACCAAGAAAAGGCAAAAAGGAGCCTTACTGGACAACGAATACTGTATCTCCTCTCAAGGACTTAAGCATTCTAACAATATTGTCTTTTCCCTCTTGCTGAGCTGTTTCATTTGGCATTAACTATTAGTCAGTTAAAATAGTTAGTCGTGATTAATTGTAATCACATATTTTAATCTGTTCAAAATGTACCTTAAAGGAAGATTTGTCAAGAATTTAATACTCTTATCAACAT
The DNA here is from genome assembly GCA_947000775.1 of Pterois miles. Taxonomy (NCBI): domain Eukaryota; kingdom Metazoa; phylum Chordata; class Actinopteri; order Perciformes; family Scorpaenidae; genus Pterois; species Pterois miles. The sequence goes on along the minus strand of CAMQGK010000005.1, from coordinate 2,064,071 downwards.
GGGAGTGGAAAAATATGTTGCTTTATGCAAATGTATGTATATATTTATTTTTGGAAATCAATTAACAATATAAAACAATGACAAAATGTGCTCAAATCATAACATGGCAAACTGAAGAAGAGAAGAGAACATAATACTGGGTGAACTGTAATGTAACTTGTAATGCCAGATTTCTTTGTTATAAAGAGTAACAAGCCAAACAGTGGGGTACCACCGGCCTAAAACATACTGTAGCTATGTCTACTTGCAGCCTTTTATCAGGTTGTGTCCAAAGCAACTAAAAATTGGGGCTGTCATTTGATTCAAATATTTAAATATGATTAATGACATTATTGCCCATAGTAATCATGATTAATTGCAAATTAATTACATTTTTTATCACTTCAAAATGTAACTTATAGGGAGATTTGTCAAGTATTCAACAGTCTTATCAACATGGGAGTGGGCAAATATGTTGTATGTTTTTTTCCAGAAATCAATTAACACATAACAATGACAGATATTGTCCAGAAACCCTTACAGGTACTACGATTGATATAAAAAATATGCTCAAATCATAATTTAGAAAACTGCAGCACAACAGACAACAACAGCTGTCAGTGTGTCAGTGTGCTGACTTGACTATGACTTGATCCAAACTGACTGTGATTATCATAAAGTGGGCATGTCTGTAAAGGGGAGACTTGTGGGTACCCATAGAACCCATTTTCATTCACATATCTGGAGGTCAACAGACCCCTTTGAAAATGGACATGCTGGTTTTTCCTCACCAAATAATAAATAAATAAATAAATGCATAAGTTTGGAGTGTTATTTAGCCTCCTCTTCGACATGCTAGTATGACGTGGTTAAGTTGGTACGAAACTGAGCCCACTACAACCTAAAATTGCAAATTGCATTAATGAGATTAGTGGCATTAAAACAAATTTGCATCAATATGTTATTATTGCTTTAACTTTGACAACCCTAGTATTGACATTTGCCCATTTTTATGTTTTTGGGTTATTTGTCTGTCTGGTCCATTCTTGTGAGCGCGATATCTCAGGAAGGGAGGGAATTCCTTTAAATTTGGCACAAACGTCTACGTGGACTCAAGGATGAACTGATTAGAATTTGGTGGTCAAAGGTGACTTTGTCCTCACAAAACATTAATGTCCTAATTACGACAATTCTATGCAAATGTCTAGAGCAATGGATGGATGTAAACTGCAACTTGACTGGTTGGTGGAGACATACAACAGCTAGACAATGACTCTAGTTTGTTTTTATTGTTAATTTGAATATTAAATCAAGGATGAGGCCTCTCTTTTTAGTTAGTTGTATCATGTCTCTAAATTTTTGTAGAATGGATTCATTATATTTATTAAACTGCAATATTCAGAGGATCTCTATAGCCCTGTTTCCTCCTCCAGAACTACCTTTGAGGAACTCATTGCATTTCCACTGCAGGGATCAACGTTTTAATTAAGTTCCAGGACCTTTTTACTCCCAAGAAAGTCCTGGTCAGGGGGTAGTACTTTCTGAAAGCATTTTGGGTTGGAGGTTGCAGGGATGACAGTTGCTGATTGGTGAAACACACAGCTCTGCTGCTTCAACTTGTGCTGCTTCATTTATAAAACAAGGAAGTACTCTAGTATTGATTTAGGACCATTTTAGGACAAGGGGAGAGCATTTATCTTCATTTGATTACACCGAAAGTAGTTAGGCTGTGCTGTCGGCTTCCCAAGTCATTTAAAAAGAGAGAGAGAAATTGTGCGTGGGAAAAGTTATTTTATAATTGTTTCACTACGATAATGTGAAATGGAAATAATCATCAAACACTCAGCAGATGATTTACTGTGGAGGTACATGCTCTAAATGTTGTCACAGTGAGACTAAACCTTATTTCCCCAATATGTATTTTAGAGTAAACAGGTGGACACTGAACTGCAGGCTACAGAGTGTGTTTACTGCTGTGACCACCAGCAGCGCTCATCTCATCTCATGATGCTTTTTCATATATATGTGGTAAACATGTGTTACCAAGTCCTACCTGATGAAGACATAATGTTGTACCTGTACTCAATAAATCTTTTTTGGAAGCATCTATTCAGTGTGCAGGTGCCTTTTTAAATATTGTTACTGTTCGTTTGATGACACACCTGGGAGTCCTAATGTATTACTGGGATGCAATTACACAAAGTGTGTACAAATGGAAGGAACACCACACCACGTAATTCAGATCTATCTCACAAGTCACATGTAGCAACTTATCATAGGAGGTTGTACTGACTCCACAGTCATCATTCCAGGTTACATACCAGGCAGAGAAAGCTGCAGGTGGTAAAGATTTCACCTCATCTGACCTGAAGTCTTTCACCGGCTTAATTTTATGTCTCTTTTTTAAATGCGCCATCCTGCTGACTTAAAGCTGTTCCTTCAATGTGTGAATAGCACCTCTAAATCCTTTAATGCCTCATGGAGAAAAGCAAACAGACAGATGTCAAACATGTATAACAGCACTACCAGTTTTCCCGTGTTAGAGTGTCTCTTTGGTTAATAATAGCAGATGTACAGCCAGTTGGCAGACATGGGAAAAGAACAGGGGTGTGTCGTATAACATACTGTACTTTTACAGTGTTTTGCCCTCTGGTGAACACAGATTTGAAATGCTAATTAAAGGCTAAGTGGCCTGTGATAGTCAGCCAATTATTTCTGCAGACCTGGCAGCCTCTAGTGATTCGGTGACATTCCATTGTCAGAGTGCGTACAGCATGAAGCACGTGACAATGTGCAACATGTACTAACCCAGCAACTCTCTGTACACACCTTTACTGTTTTCAGACAATGATTATTTACAATGTCAGTTCACCCAGATCCATCTCAGCTTCTATGGGGACTCTTTTCAGTAGAAAGCTGTTCTTATTAAAGCTATTTACAGTAAGTGAGGACAGCTGTCTTTTTTGAATTAAAACAGATTTTTTTTCAATATTTCACAAGTATAATCTATAGAAATCACATATGATTTGTAGCTTGACTGAGAGTTTAGGGCACTAAAACTCAGCGCCAGCTTAAGGTGTAGGTCATATAGGCGGTCGCCTAAGGTGCCCCCTTAAAACCAAAACTATTTGCATTGACAGATACTGATAGAAGTAAAATATATTTCAATTTTTTCTTTTCTTTTTTCTCTCTCTTTTTTTGATGAGTGGATTCTTTAAAAAACAGAATATCAACTTGACTGTTATTTTGAAAAATGAAACAAAAGATATGAAATATTCAATCCAGTGAAAAACTCAGGTTTGTATAACAGCAGACTAGCAGCGACAGGTCTGGACCACTCCTACATTGTATATGAACCTAAGAGAAAATTCAGAAACTTCTGAATCTGTTTGTATGAGTGGTTCTTGCATGACGTCCATCATGGTTATTAGCTATAATGTCATAACCATCCTGGTAGACTTACCATGAGTTACAAGATGGTGAAATGATGTCATACAGTCCTCCTGTAGAGGCCACAAGTCCGTATGAGCCTAAACAGGTTATATTTGATATATCATGGAAAAGTGCTACACTAGCCCAAATCCAAAGTGTAACAGTGATGTCTCTGATAGATGGCGCTCATTATTACCGTAGAAATATTTACCCCGCTGGATTTCAAATTGGGCCAACATGATGGCTCATTTGGAAACTTTTTCTTGCAGTGTTTCTGCAAACATTTGAGGCATGCAGTTGCTGAATCTGTCTTCTTTTAAGACTGATGATGGTTAACTTAAAAGATTTTCCCATGTCGGCGAGTTACCATTTGCTATGGTTTATGAGTTGAATTGTTCCTTAAGTCTTAAAGTAAATATGTATGCAGTCTTGTACCTTTGCATTTGCATTTTTTCATTTTCCATTTCCGTTTTATTATCACGATTCATCTCGTAGTTGGTTGGCTTGGCTCCATGCATAAAAGTCCTTGCATAAGGATTTTCTGAAATGTTAGTGGAGTGAATGAATGGAAAATTCACTTCTGGAACCGGAACCATTCAAAAAGTGGCCAGCCACTGTCCTTGTGCTGCGTGAATCCCTTTGTAATGCTATTTTCCAGTATGATACTGCATATGTATGTGTGAGGCTTAGTAAAGTGCATGTGTGTGTTCAAATGACTAGTGATAGAAAGTAACATGTCAGTTCCTACAATGAGTAATATGATTGACAGCTGAGGCCTTTGTGATTACAGCATGCATTCTCAGTGTTGTCTTGATGATGCTGGAAAGGATGATTCAGATGATCCATTCAGCCTGCCAGGAACCAGCAGCTGTACAGTAACAGCTGTCAGTGGGCTGATGTCCTCGTTCTGGTCTGCTCTTATCAAACTGCAGAACTGCCACTGCCATGTGTCCTTAGAACTCTTCGTGTTCAGCTTTACCCAGAGTCATAACTGTGTCCATTATTAAAGGGTAACGTTGATATTTTTAGTGTGCTTTCACAAGCCAACGTTTAGTCTGTTTTAGTTAAGCTGGTGTGGTTTGTTTGGTCAGTTGTGAATGCAATAATCGTATGCCGTTCAGGACCAAAACAACCAATTTAAGACCGCTTGTGAGGGGTGGTCTTGGACTATTTCCAAGTGAACCAAAACACACACAACCTGTGTTTACTGAGACGAACACAGATAAATGAGTGGCAGAGGACTGACCTGGACTTCTGACTGAACTGAACTGCAGAGGTCTGATGTTTGCTTGACATCTGGGTTAAAGAGAACATGTAGAATATTATAAATAAATAATTCAACAAAATTGTCAATAAAGTCATTGGAGATAAACTGGAGGAGAAAGGATTTGTAAGCAGGATATTCAGATTTCACAATGAGTCTTCTCCTTGAGTAGAACTTGGACACAATACCAAACAGACCGTAAGAAAAAGAAAGGTAAGAAAAAGGTTTATTTCTCTGTAGGGTCATTTCTATAATGTTCAGACACTTCTAATGACAATCTGAGCCTGTCAGTGGCAAAAACAAGCACTTTTAGTGAATGTAACATTACACTGATGCTGCTCACTTGCCATCACAGCTTGTTTTGGTGCTATCATTTAAAGAGTTCTCCCTCAATACTGGACCAGTTTCAGAAATTGTTGCATCATTTAGACACAAACACATGGGAAAATAGGGTTGAAAAATACAGAACTTTCCCTTTAAATTATGGATGATGATAATGATAATGAATGAATGATCTTAGTACGGTTCTTAAGATAAGATAAGATAAGATGAACCTTTATTAATCCCCGGAGGGAAATTCAGGTGTCTTAGCAGCAGCAACAGTACAGATAAATACAGTACAGTAAAAAGTAAAAGAGAAGGTGCAGTGAATGAAATAAGGTGCAATGAAGAAAATTGACAGTAAAATAAATAACAGTAACAGTAATAAGTAAAGTGCAGCAGGTGGTGAGTATTGTATATGCACAGCATATGTATATGTAATGATATAACTATATGTAATATATACATTTGGAATAAATATGGAGCAGATGATCAGAGTCACATGGGGGTCAGGCCTTGGTTATGGAGCCTGATGGCCACCAAAAGAAAGGACTGACCCAGACGGTTTGTAGTGTGCCGAGGGGGGATCAGTCTCTGGCTGAATGTACTCCTCATCTGGACCAGTTGGTCATAGAGGGGGTGGGAGGGGTTCTTCAGAATAGACTCCAGCTTCCTCCTGGTCCTCCCCTCTGCCACCACCTCCAGACTGTCCAGCTCACATCCAACCACAGACCCATCCCTCCTCACCAGTTTGTTCAGTTTGGTGGCATCTCTGGTGCTGATGCCACCCCCCCAACATACCACGGCGAAGAACAGAAAGCTGGCTACTACAGACTGGTAGAACATCTGAAGTAGCCTGTTGAACACGTTGAAGGTCCTCAGCCTTCTCAGGAAGAATAGTTTGCTCTGTCCCTTCCTGTAGAGGGCCTCGGAGTTGTTGGACCAGTCCAGTTTATTGTTTAAGTGAACTCCCAGGAACTTGTAGTTGTCCACTACCTCCACCTCTTCCCCACGGATGGTGATGGGAGTAGGGGAGCTCTTCCTCCTCTTCCGGAAGTCCACCACCAGCTCTTTGGTCTTACCAATATTGAGCTGTAGGTGGTTGATGTCGCACCACCTTACAAAGTTCTCCACAAGTGTCCTGTACTCCTCCTCGTTGTCATCTGTGATGCAGCTTCTTGATGGTTTTTCAATTGGTTGTATTCCTTCTGCATGGTGGAATCTTGCAAATCCTATTGGGAGCACAGGAGTGTCAGGTACCCATTCTGTTAGATAAGTGTGCCTTTGTGTTTCCACATTCCTCTTTGCCTTGTGTCCTTGTCTGTGTCTTTGAGTGGGATTGTGTGTGTGTTTGTGGGCGTGCCTCCTCCGCCTGCTCCTCAGGAGCACCTGTCTCCACACACAATCAGCTCATCAGCTGGCCTACATATACCCAGGTGACCCAGTGAACGGGCGCCTTTTCATTCCACGCTCTTCCGTAGTAAGTAACACTTGTTGCCATTTTAGTCTGTCTGCACATCTTGTTGAAGGTGTTTTTGACTAGTGGGGACTAGTCAGACTGTAGCATTCGAACTGATGAAGCCACTTGGATAAGGGGCGAAATGTCTTCAGAGACAAATCTAAGTCCAGTTGCCTTCGATTCAATTGTTGCCAGAATTTGCACCGTAATATTACAGGAATGTCACTGGTAATGTCCTACATATTCGTAGAATTTGGGTATATTTTATTAATATACAAATAAAAGGTTATTGTACTGGAAGTACCCAAGGACCCCCATGCCGCTAGCACCACTGCCTTTGCCAGGGAACAGCTGGGTACAGAGCATCAAAGAGCTGGGGATGGGAGGGAGCGGCGGGCAGGTGTCAGCCCCATGCAAAGCATCGTAACAAAAACACTGACATATCACAGTATGAGACAGTATGACAACAATGCACTTTGTGTGCCTGGTCTGATAGTGTGTAGATAAAGGTAAGATATATCTTCATAATGTCTTAATAAAATACAATCATGTCAACAGAATACACTAGAGCACAGACGCTGTTTCCATGCTGCTAGCCTCTCACACACATTCACTACACACTTCTAAAAGACAGTGGCCATATGCAGCCAAGACCACCTCTGAATGTGGTCTGAAAGATCAGATCTCAGTGCATCATCAGTGCATTTTTATTTTGTGTGTTCACACCTGTACTTAGAGCTGTCCACTTGTGATCAGATCATCCTGATATCATCCTCTCATGTGTGTATTTTTCCAAATTTGTCTTTCTTTCCTTTCCAGTAGTGGCAGTGTTGGGGCAGTGGCAGGTGACTGGTGCTGCTTGATGGAGAAAGTCCTGCTCTGTATTTCACATGTCACTTGTTACTAGAATCCAGAAGTCACTGCTAAAGCCAGCCAGCGCTCTGCTCTCCCTTTGATAATGATAGCATGCTTCTACATGCTTCAACAGTTGTTCACCAGATGAAAAGCAGCAGCTCTGGCACTGTGCCCTCAGCTGAATGTTTGTCTTCTTCCTCGATTTCCTCCACCCCACTCATCTCACGTCCCCTATGACTCATCCACTTTCATCTCCATCTCGTCTCCCCTGTCTTCTCCTTCTCCAAACACACTGATTCATGGTTCAGTAATCGCCCATGTGTGCTGGGAGTCACCTGTGGCTGTGCTGATGGTGCTGCAGCTATAACTGAATGCATATTGGATACATGCTCTCCCCACACAGGGCGGTACTCTGTCACTCCCAGTTACTTTTTCACAATGCACTAAAGCAATCTGATCCTTTAATTGAGACATAAACAACAAACAGTGGACCTATGGTGTTTGTTGTACAGTATGTGCTCTCTCAGCCAGTAATGAAAACTGTACGCCACATGCTGAAAGTATTAGATTTTTACATGGAAATGTGTGCATACATTTGTGTTTGAGAGGCTGAGTCTGTGTGTTTTGGCCTGTTGTCACACTAAGATGGTGTACATTTCCATGTGGAAGTGAGTCCTGGCTGGCTGGCTGGCTGGCTGGCAGGCTGGCTGGCTGGCTGGCTGGGTGTTTCTCTGTGCGTGCCACAGAGGTTCTAACATGTGCTCATCTGGCTCTGTGTCACTGTTTAGATGGAGATTTACATCATGGCACAACAAGGCTGATGGACCCGGCTGTAAACATATGACCTTTAGGGGAGTCCAAACGTTACTCCCTGCACACAGAGATTGTAGAATTACTCTTTGAGATGCATTCCTAAATTAAAACATTCACTTCAAAATGGGCAGATAGATACAGACATCTGAGTAGCTGTAGTAAATTGGGGTCTCTCATTTTCAGTGGGAAACACTAGCCGTGATCCTCTCAATTGTCAAGTGAATTTTAAGTGAAACTTTTGAAATGTTGCAAAAAAGAAATGTAAATAAACTCTGCTACAGAATTTGATGTTATAGGCTACGCTTTACACATGGCTGTAATCTGCCAGTAAACAGAGTAGAACAATAAAAGGTCACCTTGGCCATCCAACTATCGATGAGAAAAAGGTGTAGAGAGATCTTCAGGAATTTCTTTCAATTGGGCAAGTTTTAATTGTTCTTTCATATCAGCTAGTATTGGCCATGTTTCATACTGTCCAGAGACAAAGACAAGCATTCGCCTGTTATGGGAATACCCAAGAAGATGCCGACCACGCAAACACCTGACCAGTAATATGAGTGAAATGTTCCCTAAGCCATAATTTATTCGGCAAATGTGTTTCCATAATCCACTTGGTGCATCACATCTTTTTCAATAAAAACAAAAACCACCGCAAGCCAGTATAAATACTTTTTTGCGCAACTGTGTAAGTTTTATTAAATTTGTCTATTTTCGTACAGCTTTTCTAATGTGTTACTTAAAAATGTGAATAAAAATATGTGAATGGTAACACGGTTATTTTCTGAAGGATTGGCTCAAGTGCTGCGGTCATGTGACTTCACCCTGGATCAACTGTACTCACCTATACCTTTAATTCAACATGCCTGCTTGCAGTGAAAATGTTACCAATCCTGAAGTAAGAGTTGGTAATTTGCAGGTTTACAGGTAAAGCTTTTTGCAACTGACACTTAATGTTTCACAATGTTTAATCGTTGTCAGCCCTGTTCTGGCAAATTGACTTGAAAGTCTCATATTCCAGAGAATACATTACCCAAATGGGGACATAAAAACAACATTTCACAAGATTGTTTTGCCTTTAGCCAGGACATCAGTAGAGGCCAACACTGAATTTGATTGTTTTTCTTATGGTTTTACTCACTGTCAAATGATTAGCATTGAATTCTAAGATTTAATGTAAATTTAAATTATATTTAACAGCTAGTGCCAGGGTTTGAACTGGTTGAATTCCAGGTGCACAGTTAAGTTGGTTACTATAATACATATTTGTGTAATATTTAAATTTGTAAATGTTATATTTTATTAAAATTTTGAAATACCCTAAACCCTCTGCCTAAATGGGTAATGTATGCTGGGGAGTACAAGAAAAGGGGAAAATAAAATTGTAAAACAGTATTGAAATGGTTTAGCTGCATCTTTTTAAGATAAGATAAGATAAGATATTCCTTTATTAGTCGCACAGTGTAGAAATTCACAAGTTTATTTTACTAGTTTGTTTAGGTTGTAAACCAGTTTTACTGTTACTAAATACTCAGCAAGTTACAGCTAAACAGGAAAATACTTGCCTTCTTTAAAATCAGACTTTTAGATTGAAAGCCTCTCATGGTGTTCGCCTTGACAGATTTACATATTTGAACTTATCGTCTGTCATCACACTAAATGGTTGTTACTAATGACTTTGTAATGTCAACAGGTGAGAAGAGACTGGCTGTCACCTGCAATTACCAAGACGGGTTTTGACAAACATTTGTGATCAAATGGCAAAACAAACACCAATTTCTCTCCGTCCTCTCCTTTGGTTTCTCTCTCTCTCTCACTGTATTCACTTGTTCTTCATCCCAACTCATCAAATACCAACACAAACCAAAACAAAGGCACGGAGGCACCCTTTAGGAACAGTATGAACCAGGCTTCAACTAACTACAATGTAAACCCACCTGGAGTGTTATTCAATGGTTGGAGCAAAGTGACATAATTTTAATAGTGTGAGAGTCTGTTCAGAGGGGAGGGGAAGGGTGGTTGATGGGTCAAACAAACACAAGACTTTCAACCAGGAGATTGCTGTTTGAGTCCCGTGATGCCTCGCTGAATGGCTGCGTGATTCACGCATCGGTTGTTCTGCTGCGTTTCTGCTGCTGTCAGCCCTTTCTTTCTACACAGAGTTTGTCTTTTGTGATGGCCATTTCATTTCATTATAAATGTCATTCATCTTTATTTTAGACAGAGAAAGGTTAAGAAACATTTGGAATTTTGTAAATAATAGTAATAATCCACCATTAACTCAGAACATTATTTATTCATTCAACAAGTCACTGCGTGTTCTGCAGATATTTCAGAAAAAAAAGCCTTGTGTTCACAAATGAAGGAACCCTGTCCACAGAAATAAAAACAGCACTTGGGGGCTTTTATTTTGAAATGAAAGCAGGAAGTGTTGATTCAAAAATAAATCTATACTTTTTCATGTCTGTGCAATATTACATACTACACATAGAAAGTTAAGTAATGTAGCTGATATGATGTCAATATACAGTCAATAGATCACTGTCTGTTGTTGTGAACTGCGCATGATTCATGGTAAAAATAGGTGAGACCTTGAATCTCTACAGGAGATGCAGCTGACACACAGCCGAGCTGCGTGTCTCACATGGGCTGTGTGGCTGCTCTCTGATGCCGACGGCCGTTGACCAAGTGGGGATATTTGACAAGTTGGAGTGAGAATGTGTAGGTCCCTTCCTGTGTAATCTCTATATACAGATCCTGCATTCACATGTAATATCTGTAGGCAACGAGACAAGATTTTGGTATTAGAAGCGTTCTGGTTTCTGTTAGTAGTCCGAGAAGTATTGACCAATCATGTTCAAGCAGACTTTAGTTGAATGCAGCTATACAGCCTTTGTGCATCTTAGTTACTAACTGGACTATAAACAGTGAGCAGCGCGTGGAAAAAGAAGCCTTAGCCCAGATATCAGCTGACTATACTGGAACCACAGAGATATAGCCCCTTGTCCCCAGAGTCTTATCCATCATCAGACCGATAGCCGATTGCTTCCTCTGTGACTCATCACTTGCCTCTCCTGCCAAAGTGTATTAATCATTATTTCATCTCTGTGTTTGAGTTTAAAATCATTTTGGATTTGAATTATAGAAATGTGTCTCTAACAATACATAATGTTAAGCAAAATGTGTGCTATACAATAATACATTTAAGCAATAATACTATAGTACTACTGTACACCAAAATTATGCTCGGTATTATTAAACTGAGTCTAGATTCCACTCTAATTACGAAAGTAATTAATTCATTACATTGTTTTAACTGTATCTGTTGAGTTTTTTTTTGTTTTGAACAGCACAGAGGCATAATACTAATCCTATCCTGACCATGATATATCTCCACTAGGATCATCTTACAATGAAAATAAAATATATAGGAGCGTGTCATTTTAACATGAACTTCAACCCTTTACACAAACTGAACTGGAAAGGAAAGCATTTCAACTTTTGTTGCAGGTTCATCAGTCTGCTGTTGGATGGCTCATTCACTCAAGTGAAACTAGCTAGCTGGCATCATGATGGATGACCACTGTTACAGTTATAGTGTGACCACACAGGAGCTGTTCGTCAGATGATGTCTGAATGGCACTAAACTAAGTAGTCCACTAGCTAAATTCCCTAGTTACCTGTATCACTTGTATTTGCCACCTTTATGTCTATGCTGGACTACGGAGACGTAATAAACATACATGCATCTTCTCAAAGCCTGCACCAGCTGGATACTGCTTACCATAGATAACTGAGATTTTTTTTTTTTTTTACAAATTTTAAAGCCGTTACACACCATTGCTCTCTCTGTGCTTGGGCAGGATGGCCTGCCTTGTCCACCCGTAGCGTAAGCCACTGGTGTATTGTTATTTATAAGGATATTGTTAGTCTGCTGCCATCTTACCTATGGACCTACTGTACATCCTTCAAAAAAGTATGGGAAGTTATTGTCTTCGCTCCCAGGACTTTAACTGCCTCCAGTTCTGTGTTGAACTGGGAAAATAGGCATTCAAGCATGTTACTTCATCTTCTTGGAATCAGTTGCAAAAGCAAGCACATCTGCCTGTAGATGTTTTGAATACTGATTAATGTTTTTTTGATACCTTATGATTCTGTTTCTTGCTCTTTTTCTTTGTTTCAAATTGTTTTGTGTGTTTTGTCTGCAATCGTGTAACTGTGCTGCTGCCTATCTTGGCTGGACACTCTTGGAAAAGAGATTTTTAATTTCAATGAGTCTTTACTTCTGCTTAAATAAAGGTTAAAAAAAAAAATCACACTTCAGCTGTCTGTCCAGTTTCATCAACTAGACATAATCAGAGATCCATCATATCACAAAGCGCAAACAACCATAAAGCTGCTGTGCATTTTAGATTCTCTACAAATGTTCTTCCATTGAGTAAAATTCCAGTCTTGTGTAAAGCGTTAAAAACATGCTGAAAGCAGTGAAAACACCAGAGTCTTTAAACTTGGCTAAAACAGCTTAAAACACAGGACTTCATACTGCACACACAGCACTACACCAATCTAATATCAGTGTGCAATCAATTCAGCCTGGCTTACAGTGTGCCGAGGAAAAGTATCAGTTGTCCGGGGCTTATCAGAGTAATGCGTTTCTGCCTTGATTTCTTATTGGAAACAGACGGGACTTTCTCCCTCTGTCAGAGTTATTGCAGCCTGTTTGGGGATAAAGTGGCTCGCCTCAGCACACATAGTTTATGTCTTTGTTAAACTTCTTGGAAACACCTGCTTTGACTTCTCCACTTTCCCCTGCACGGCAGGAAAGCCATGCTGTTCTGTGTGTGTGTGTGTGTGTGTGTGTGTGTGAGACAGAGAGAGAGAGAGAGAGAGAGAGAGAGAGAGAGAGAGAGAGAGAGAGAGAGAGAGAGAGAGCGGAGGCAGGCCTTGGCCATGGAGAGCAGGGCTGTGTTGGAACAGAGAGTGAGAGTTTGAGACAGAGAGTGGGCTCTTGCCTCAGCTTATATAGGCGGGTTATTTTTAAACCCACACCCCCTTCCTTATTCCTTATTACTGTACTTCCTCTCCCGCTTGCTCAGGAAGCCCACTTGGCTGAGTTTCCTGCCGGCACGCCGTGCCGACTCGCAGGGAACTGAAGGAATGATAATGCTGAGAGGGTCAGGCACTGGGGGCGAGAGACATAGAAACAGAGAGGCAGGCGAGAGAGAGCGAAAGGGGGAGGGGGAAGCTGGCATTTGTTCAGGGTGTGACATGCGAAGGCCTGGGCCTCTTCCAGCCCTTGTTAAAGTGTCCCTCTGGAATACCTCAGAGAGAGAGAGAGAGAGAGAGAGAGAGAGAGACAGAGACAGAGAGAGCAATGAACAGAGAGAGAGAAGGGTCAGGTCTGAGAGAGATGTGAAGCAGTGATAAAGACGAAACAATGACTCGATTTATAGATTTTGGACCAACTTACTGACATCAGTGTTTTAAATCTTTTCACAGTGTTTTAAACCTTAAAGTATATTGAGAGGAAGTGAAAATTCTGCCTCTCTGCCCCTCCCTCCAGCTACATTCCCATCTCCCCAAACCCCTTTCTTCATTGCCTGTCTTTTCTACCTGCCCCAGTCATCTGACTCCCTCATCTACCTGTTTCCACCTTTTTTCATCAGCATAGTTCCCGGCCAGCTCTTTTTTTGTAATTGTCTGTATGTGCATGTCTGTTCCTGTCTGTTTTCACTCACACACAAAACAAAAAAAAAAAAAACACACTGCCATCCATCCACACTGTCCTGATGCCCCAAATACTCACTAGAGCACCAAATGTGGACTCATCCGCCACTGAAAATAGTCCCCAACAAATGCGCTATTTCCTCTTGTTTGAGTAACATTTGGTAAAAACTACAGTGACTAGCCATTTTAGGAAATGAGTGTTCTGCATATGATTGTAGCTCCCTTAAAAATGTTTACTTACTATAGTAGGAACCAATGGGCTTGGAGCTGAGAGCCACAGACAGGATAGTCAAGTGTTGAGAGATGGACTAACACATTGTTGCTTTTAGTCTTTACTATTGCATTTAAATTGGGCATATCATGCTCATTTTCAGGATCATATTTGTATTTTGGGTTTCTACTAGAACATGTTTACATGCTTAAAAGCCATTATTTTTTTCTCATACTTTTCTCATACTCTCTGTCTATAACCACTCTGTTTTAGCACCAGTCTCCTCTGACCCCCTTCTGAAAAAGCGCTGTCTGCTCTGATTTGCTTGGCAGAAAGATATGGTGCTCATTTTGCAAAGGTAGTTCTAAAGCTGTGGACGTTACAGTATATTCTAATGAGCCTACATGTAATAGAGGAAGGGGAACCAAATCTGCTCGTTGTCTTATTTCACAGTTTGTGGATTGGTAGAAACTGGTATAGACCTAAATGTATGAGCACAAGCCTTGAAAAGGTGTTTTCATGGTATATCCCCTTTTAAACAGGTAGTCTTGTTTAGACCAAAGTCCATTTATTAAAGTTGAGCTGAAGTTGAGTTTAAATCACTCCAGATAGATGCTTAAAGGTACAGTGTATAGGATCTTGCAGTGAGGTTGCAGATTGCAACCAACTGAAGCCTCTCCAGAGTGCTAAGCCTGCAGGAGAACTACGGTGCCCAACACAAGCACATGAAAGGAGAAAACCTGAAATGTGTTATCTGTTATCTGTTATCACTGTTTGTCCTTTCTGGACTACTGTAGAAACATGGTCGTCAGCTCTGTGGAGAGGACCCGCTCCCTATGATGATATAGACAACTCATTCTAAGGTAATGAAAACACCATTCTTATTATCAGGTGATTATACACTAATATACATACTGATTGTTATTTTCCATTTTTGCCAAGATCCCCTGAAATGTTACACACTGTTCCTTTAAGTGAGCAGAACGTCAAGTGATGAGTGAGCATGGACTTCATAGTTGAATACAGGGAATGGAGAAGAAAACAGAAATCAGAGGAACTCTGGTTGGAAAAGGAGGGGGAGGATTCCATGCATAGCTGTGGGCCGACTTGGACTGAGCTGCACCTCTGTTACTGTGGAGAGCTGGAGCTTACATGGAATTACATAGAAAGTGCAGGACAACTGAACATAAAGGAAAATAAAGAAGCATACTTTTTAACATAATATGTAGATTAAAAGGTTCAGATTGACACCACTGCTCCTCCTCCTCCTACCAGGGTCTTATGACATTCTGTTATGATAATTTCATGCTATCACGTAAAGAACCAACAATCATACAGTGTATAAAAGTAATGTGATTTGGAATAGAAATGTTCTTTGTGTAGAGAGATTTATGGTGATGTGAGTGTTACTAATCAATGCAGACTTGTTAACTTGCTGGATGTAGACTGGGTTTGAGTCTGCCATTGGCCATGTACATCATGTGGCATTCTCCTTCCCATCTGCAATGTAT
The DNA here is from genome assembly GCA_947000775.1 of Pterois miles. Taxonomy (NCBI): domain Eukaryota; kingdom Metazoa; phylum Chordata; class Actinopteri; order Perciformes; family Scorpaenidae; genus Pterois; species Pterois miles. The sequence goes on along the minus strand of CAMQGK010000005.1, from coordinate 2,048,502 downwards.
GTTATTTATTTTGCAAGGGCACCATCACTGCATCCTGTGCTTAGCGCCGCCCAAAATGATTGTGCATAGTTTAGAAAGAAAGACACAGCACTGTGAGAATCTATGTGAAACTAACGGCCACACTGGCAGTGTGTCAAATAAACAACACAAATGCAAAATACACTTATGCAAATTTTATATGTCTAGGGCTTTTATTGTGAAAGATAAGAACAGACAGAGTGGATCTGGTCTGCACTACCTTTGTTAAGGCTGAGCCTCGATCAGAAGGACTCAAGCCCCCAAGTGACACCGGACAAGCAGTGAACCCTACATTTCCCCAATCTGCCTGTCTGACAGGCTGCACCTTCCCCACCCTGTGGGCGTGGTTCCAGTGCCTTCAGTGGACACGCCCCCAGCGTCTCAGAGCTGAGAATACTGTTTATTTTTCCATGATTTTGAAATTTTATATACTTGGCAATTTTGTTCAACAACTTAGATCTACATGAATCCAAGGTTACTGTTCCTCCTGGCATCCCTAATAAAAACTGACCCAGATTTTTATGGGTTTGATACAATACTGTACAATTAGGGGGTTTAATATTGCAATAATCTCTTTATATTAATGCAGTTTTGTTCATGTTGTGTGTTGTCTATGCAATATGCTCAAATTATGTCATGGAAAGGCATATTGTAGCATGTCATTACAAGGACATTCTGTGTATCATGGGAACACATTTTAGTCTTTTCATGTGTCATTTGTATGTCACACAACAACACTACAGCAATTTTACAACTACAATTTTCTACTTTTACCTTTACTTTCTATGTAACGTTACTTTTGACCTTAAGATAAGATAAGATATTCCTTTATTGGTCCCACAGTGGGGAAATTCACAAATTCACCTTGATGTCTAGGAGATCTGGGAAAACCTGAGCATGGTGAAAGAAGTAATGTCAGCTAAGTTAACACTGCTTAGCTAGTGTAGCTAACAATAGTGGGCTTAAGACACTGTCTTGGGGCTGCGGTGGTCCCACAGAATAAATTAAGCACTGCTTCAGCCTCAGGTGACCACTGAAACTTAACATGACGAGAGGTTAAGGCATGTAAGGAAGCGGCCACCAAACTGAAATTGCTAATGAAACATCTGTAGAAGTTGGCAAACCCTAAGAAGCGTTGCACCAACTTTTGACTGGTAGGCGTGGGTCACTCGGCCACAGTGCTGACTTTGGCAGGGTCCATCTGAACGCTGTAGGACCTGTCAAACATGTCTAATATAAGTCTCTTCATCAGGGGAGAAGATGAGAATATCATCCAGATATACAGAAACAAATTAGTTTGGCCTTTGCCACCTCAACCTTCAACTTACACTGTATCTCCCTGTTTGCTCCCTGTCTGCTCTCATCAGTCCTCTCTGTGTCCCACTTCTTCTTAGCTAACCTCTTTCTCTGTATACACTCCTACGCTTCCTCATTCCACCACCAAGTTTCTTTATCTACTCTCCTTCCAGAAAACACACCAAGTACTCTCCTACGTGTCTCCCTGATCGCATTCTGTGTAGTTATCCAATCATCTGGAAGCACCTCTTGACCACCCATAGCCTGTCTCAACTCCTTCCTAAAAGTCATGCAACACTCTTCAGTTTTCAGCTTCCACCACTTCATCCTCTGCTCTGCCTTTGTCCTCTTCATCTTCCTCACCCCCAGAATCATCCTACACACCACCATTCTATGCTGTCTGGCTACACTCTCATCTACCACTACTTTGGTGACTGCATTGATTTCCTTCAGATTATATTGTCTATATAAGATGTAGTCCACCTGTATGGTCCTCACTCTGCTCTCTGTCACCCTATGTTCCTGCCTCTTCTGGAAGAAAGTAGTGGATTCACTACTGCCATTTCCATCCTTTTTGCAAAGTCTACCACCATTTGTCCTTCTGCGTTTCTGTCCTGGATACCAAAGCTGCCCATCACTTCCTCATCACCTCTGTTGCCTTCACCAACATGTCCATTGAAGTTTGCACCAATCACCACTCTCTCACTTCTGGAGATACTCTGCATCACTTCATCTATCTCACTCCTGAATTTCTCCTTCTCTTCTAAGTCACATCCTGTGGAGCATTAACCACTAACAACATTCAGCATCACACCTTCAATTTCTAGCTTCAAACTGTCTGACACTCTTTTCACCTCCAGAACATTCCTAACAAACTCCTCCTTCAAGATAACGCCTGCTCCATTTCTCTTCTCGTCTACACCATGATAGAACAACTAGAACCTTGCTCCTAAGCTTCTAGCCTTGTTACCTTCTCACCTGGTCTCCTGAACACACCACCTTCCTCCTTTACATCACGTTACAACTCTCTAGGTTTTCCTGTCATAGTCCTACGGACACACCTTCCTCCTCTCCTTCGACCCACAGTGGCACAAATTCCACCATCACCCTGCAGGTTTACAGTGCCAGTGGCAGTCGTTGTTAAGCTGGGCCTCGACTGATCCAGTATGGAAGTCATAGACTTGATTCGCATGTTTGGTTTTGGCATGTGTTTTTATGCCAGATGCCCTTCCCGATGCAACCCTCTGCATTTATCTGGACTTGGGACTGACACTGACACTGGCTTGTACCCCCTTTGAGGCTGCATTATGATAATACAGTAGCCTACATGCTTTGAATTCCTTAGATATAAGCAGTATACTTAGCAGAATGGATGTCATCACAGAATGCTCATTACAGCCATAAGACACTTGACTTGACTTGGACTTGGTTATTTACCATAACCATGATATCTGTTCTAGTTCTGAGGACATGTATGAATGTGAATGATGTGAGTGTTGCGTCAATATTATTCATATGTCTGTGATTAGCTGGTTAATGGCAGTGGGTGTTCCATAAGACAATTACAACTGACTGATAAAACCTGTATTCCTAAACCACACTGGCTTGTTAGTGGCTTTATTAGATTTCAGATGTGTAGAAGTGGGAAACAAAGCTGCGGGCAACAGTTCAAAGCAATACTTTACTTGACATTAAAAACCAAAATTGGTCATTATGTTTTAAGTAAAAAAAATTACACAAACACCTCTCAGCAGTTGGTGGCTATGTCAATTTTACAATTTTATGTGTTTAAAAGTTTTTATGAGGGAATTAATGAAAGCACATTGGGCAGAGAAGAGCTTTGAGGTCACTGCTACCCAGCTAGTGGATAATTGTGTGCGTTTATGTAGGCAGTAGAGAAGTTATTGGCTCTCAACATCACCTGGATAATGTTTCAGGCATATCTGTATATTTGTGTGTGTGTGTGTGTGTGTGTGTGTGTGTGTGTGTGTGTGTGTGTGTGTGGCGTGCATGCACATGCATCCATGTGTCTGTTAAGTAAGGTTTGACTACCAGCTGGGAAAAGGGGGCAACTGCTCCAGGGCCCCAGACCTGAGTCTCAAGTTCACTGTATCTTCACTTTAGGAACTCCTTCTCTACGAACAAGTCCAGAATACTGCAAGTTTGTGTGTGCATACATGTGTACATTTATGTAGTGCGTATATGTTGACTATCTGCATGTGGATCGTATTGGCTGAGTTACAAACCAGAGAGAAGAAAGTAATTTACTAGCTGTTAACACTCCACCAGGAACATCACAACATACACACTCTAAACACTCAAACACACACATACACACAAGCTGACCATGAACAACTGAATTTTCATTTTTTTACTTAAGGTGACGAGTAACAACGTTCTTCTGGTTTCATGAAAACAGTGGATGTAACTAAAACAGAGCTGGATCTCACTGTTACGGAAACTTTCTCAAAGAAATATACTTGCAAATGCAACATGGCTGTCTCATTTTGCATAACAGTGCAGTATGCACGCATTATGAAAGGTGCTAAATTTGATATCCAGAGCAGACTAGTGGGGACTAGTCAGACTGTTGCGTTGCGAAATGATGAAGCCACTTGGATAAGGGGCGAAACGTCTTCAGAGACAAATCCAAGTCCACTTGCCTTCGATTCAATTGTTTGCCAGAATGAATATGACCTGGATGAATGAGAACATTCAGAGATCCAGAGCTTGTTGCATACACTTGTGGGTGCCTTCCTCAGCTACCTTAGCAGGTAGCTGCAGCTGTTGGCCAGGAGCAGATGTCATCAGGTGGTGCACAACCGTCACTGAGTGTTTCGCCCCTCAACCACAACACTCTCAGGTTGGTGGGCCGGCAGTGAGTGGCCAACTCACTGCCCACCTGCTCCTGGCCTCCAGCCTTCCTCCTCTCGTTTGCTCCAGATCCAACACGAGGCGCGTTCCGCCTCCTCCCCCATTCTACGGGCAGCTTGCTTCTTCCTTTGCTCGTCTAGACCCAGAGCTGACAGTAAATGCCATGCCGACTTGGCTGGGAAGCCCCTGCATCCAATCTCCACAGGGAACAACCACTCCTGCCAGCCTTTGTCTCTGCAGTCTTGGATCAGAGGTTGGTACTTTGAGGCCTTCCTCTCATGGGCCACTTCGCAGCCTTCCTCCCATGGCGCCGTCAGTTCAACCAGAATTATCTTCTGGTCCTTGGTTGACCAGAGCACGATGTCAGGCCGGAGGGTTGTAGCATTAGTGTTGCAGCAAACAACACTTAAGTAACCTGAAGTGGAAGTCACTGTCCTTCCGTGTGTGTTGTAATCCCAGTTTGTCCTTGCTTGTTGACATAGCTGGGCTGGCCGCTTGTACATGCATGTGTGCATGCCCCACTGGCTAGCTCACAGCCACCGCTCCTGGTCCTGGTTTCAAACCAGACAAATATTTGTAAAAAAATATGCTCACATAGACATTTATCATGTTCCACTCATCAATTAATTTGTGTGCATGAGATAAGTATATAGTGAGCCAGCACAGCCACCCTGCTGCAGTCTATACAGAGTGATGTTGCGCACTGTCAAGCCACAATTACGAATCCTTCGTGCTTATGTGAACATCAAATGTGTCATTTTGATTAATTATTCTACACAGTCACTTCTGCACATCAACATTTCGCTCAGCTTCTAACTTTCTCAGGACTGCCCGTTCCTGTCAGTCTTTCAACCGGTGTCTCTGTCCTGGCCAAAATGTCCTCTGAGCGCCATATTTTGAAATACAACAGACTGGATATTTGTCACACTTCAGTGTTTCAGCTCATTAAACAAATTTTATCATTAGACAAAGATAACCTGATGAATTCATTTATTAAGGGAAAAAAACTACCCAACTTATCTGGCCCTATGTGAAAAAGTAATTGCCTCCTTTGTCTAATAATGAAATTTGTTTGATGATCTGAAACATTTAAGTGTGACAAATATGCAAAAATATAAAAAAATCAGGAAGGGGGAAAATACTTTTTCACAGCACCGTAGATTGTTTGGCTTCAAAACCAAAGTTGAAAAATTATTTCCGTAGTCCCAGACAACAATAAGCTTCCTTTGAAGGGACCTCTGCAGGACTCCCAGACTGTCACTGCATCATGATGGGGATAGTCCTGCGATTAAAGAGAGTGAAAATGGTGGATGAGTTAAGTCACGACTGTCATAGCCTCGAATGCACCCTGTTATAATACTGCCTTCTTTCTGATCACACCCCAAGCTCAAATGTGCCACACATGCGCCAAGTTAGCCATCTTGATGAAAACACCTATGGTGCACGTATGCATGTGCACAAACGTGTGGTGCCTATAAGGGTCCTGGTCTGGGGCCTTGAAAATATGGTCACCCTATCCCAATCCCATATTTAAATGGAATGGTAAACGGACTGCATTTATATAGCACCTTTCTAGTCTTCTGACCACTCAAAATGCTTTACAGTACATTTCAGCATTCACCCATTCACACACATTCATACACTGATGACAGAGGCTGCCATTCAAGGTGCCAACCTGTCCATCAGGATCTAATCTAAATACTCATTCACACACCAATGGCACAGCCTTTAGGAGCAATTTAGGGTTCAGTCTCTTGCTCCAGGACACTTCGACATTTGGACTGGAGGAGCCAAGGATTGAACCGCCAAGTTTCTGATTGGTGGGTGACCCAGCCAAAATTTTAGTATCGTAAGTGTTCTGGTTTTCATTTTGTAGTATTGTTGACCAATCACATTTGAGCAGACTGGTTGAATGCAGGTAAACAGTCAACAGAGCAAAAGAGGCAGAACACATTGGAGAAAATGCAATCTGATAACGCACTGGCTATCGTGTGACAATGATTTAGCTTTTTAGTGGTATAAAATTAACTTGTAATCTGGCTACTTGTGAAACAATCCGGTCATACAAGTCATCTCTCAACTCCAACTCCAGTCTGACACCTCAAGTTGCTAATCAGTCTGCAAACAATTTACAACTTATGGAAAAGAAAGTCTTGGCCCGGATATCTGCTGACTACTCCGGAACCCCAGAAATAAAATTCCTTGCCCCTAGATACTTATCTGTTGTCAGACCTATCGCTGTTGGGTTCAGAGATTGTTTATGACCAAATTCCAAAACGGCTATGCGACCGTGGTGTTTTTGCATCATTTCCTGCCTCTTGTATGCTCCACCCAGGCGCCAACCCTCGCCTAAACCTTCTCCTGCTGTGTACTACATGTGTGAAAGGGTAGCTCTGGACAACGTCCGGTTCTGATTTTCTGGACACTGGGTGGAGTTCATATGAGAAAACGACTTAAGATAGAGAGACAGACGTCTGCTGAACACTGGAGAATCCTGGGGCTGGCAGGCAGTATACACACATCCAGTTTATCCATCACACAGGTTCTGAGCCTGGTTTTAATTGTACCAGACAGACCTGGGAAGTTGGAGAGCAGGAGGTAAGAGTGTCCAGAGGCTTTTAGAAGAGATGATTATAAGGTTGAGTTGAAATTTTCTGGAGCTGAACCTCAGTTGGAAGAATTTGGATAAACTCTAACATCCTAGACAATCTCTTTCTCTTTCCTTGTCTCCCACCCTTTCTTTCCTCTTCTCTTTCTGTAGATGCCAAAGCCACAGGATTGCTGTTGGGATGGCCTGCCAGAAACCCAGTCTCCCTTTTTATTGAGGGACAGGAATTACAGAGTGAATGCTTACAATGCAGGGCTGTCTTTTTGGCAAAGAGAAGAAGAGAGTGTAGAGAAAAGCAAGGGAAATAGGAAAGAGAGACAGAATGAGGAGCTATCAAACAAACACAGATCAAGACAGAGACAGACTGAGATTCCAAGGCCCACAGGATTTTCATGCGCAACTCTAAACCACAAACTCAGTCACACTCTAACATGTCTCCTTAAACTGTGCCAGCTGTCCAAATAGTCTGTCCTGGCTGCTGGACAGGTTCACCACTGTACTCCCACTTTGAACTGCATGTTGTACCAACATTGTCCTTACTGCCTTCCAGAATTTTCAGACCCTGAATATTTATATATTATACCACACATTACTGAGGCATTCCTTGGCTGGATTCTTAACTCCAGTCCGTTTTAGAGGGTCAGTCATGCCATCATTTATGACTCTCTCTCCCCCTATCTCTCGTCAGCAATGTCTGCATGCTTCCAAAGCTATTCAACTATCCGACAAGCAGTTTTGATGGCGTACATCAACCCCTTTACTACCTTTTTTCAGAGTTTTCTGCAAGAGTTAAAGCCTCAGTTTTTGGTGTTGATGGGTAAAACTTCCATAATTATCTTTCAGCATATTGTAATTCAAGTGTTCTCAGAGAAAAGTAGACCTCTGCACCTCCTCATGGCTCTGTTTTCAGGGTTTAGAATCTCCCTGTGATGGGAGACTTTAGCCAATCACAGGTTATTTCATTTAATTTCATTTGTAATTGGCTGTTCATTCAATTGTTGCTGCTGTCAATGACCAAATGTTCAATCAGTCAATCAAAGTTTATTTATATAGCGCTTTACAATAGCCGAAAGGCTCCCAAAGTGCTTTACAACAAAGCCATAAAGCGATGCATAAGAACACAGCATAAAAACAAAACATAAACACAAACATAAAAAATGGGTTTTCAACTTTGATTTAAAAAGGCAGACTTCCGTGATGGTGCAAATATCGGCGGGCAGTTTGTTCCACAGTCTGAGAGCAGCGACGGAGAAAGAGCGTTCACCCCACTGTTTGTATTTTGCCCTGGGGACTTCTAACAGAAGATGTCCCGAAGAACGCAGGGCCCAGTCGTGATTGCGAATAGTTAAAAGCTCCGACAGGTAGGACGGAGCAAGGCCGTTGTGTAAATGTTGTGTAAATGTCTTCAGAAACATCTTGTACTTGCTGTTTAGCTGTAAAATGACAACGTTTGCTCCAGCTGGTGGGTGGTGCTTGTTATTTCCTCAACTGATCTGAACATGGGGACTGGATCATAAACTCTCATTTTACAGCTAAACAGTAACTATGTTTTTGAAAACATTTTGCACAAGAAATAGGCATTACAGTAACAGAATATTGATTCGTATTTGATCGGTGCTGCCTAGTTTGACCGTTTGATCAGAGTTTGCTAGTGATTGACAATTGCTCAGAAATGGCAAGGCTCCAGTTTGGCTCAGAGTAGTTATTTTCCTCCAGTCTGTGCAGATGCCATTTGAAGCACTGAAGGACACAGAAGAACATGTTTTTTTCTCAGGTTACCTGTCTCATGCTCTATTGTCAGAATATAGTGACCTTTTTTTATAAAAAAAACTTTTTGTAAGCCTACTTCAGCTTTAAGATTGTTTTGTGACATAATGTAACTATTAAGTCATCCTAAGTATTTGGGAGTTTGGCAGGTGCAAAACAAACTGACTGTGATTGTTTGATACTTTTCATCATTTCCAAATGTGATGTCCCAGGAAACCATGGTGTCTTGTGTGTTGGCGGGGGTAAAAGTTTCCTCAAAGGAAAATTCCGAATGACTGTGTTTTAACCTTTATCTTATTGGGATCATTGGTGTGTTCATTTTTCCTGTGCAAAACTTTTTTAAAGGCCACACACATACAGTATTCTCAAAAGGTGTGCTCTTTTTTGCCATATAAACAACTTTAAAAGCCACCAGTGCATGCACACACATGCACAAACACACACACACACGCACACACACACACAAAGACACAGACACACACACAAACACACACACACACACACACACACACACACACACACACACACGCAAAGACACAGACACACACACCTTATCTATATCTTATGATATGTTCATTGGGATAAAATGTTCCCTTACCTTCTACGTGCTCATCACTTCTATCACTGATAAAACACAATGGGCCTCATGCAAGAACCACTCGTACAAATGGATTTGTTAGATAGGAGCATGTCGTGGGATTTAAGAGAATATGTTGCATTCACCAATTTTCTCATACTTTGAATTTTCTATTTTGTATGAATTCAATTCATGTATCATAGTCATGTATCATGTATCACAGATAGTTTGACTTTCTCCACAAGAGGAAAATACTGAACATAATTTTTAAGCTAATGAATTTAGTGTTTTAATATGATGATACACAGTATATGACATAGGAAATAAACCTCAAAAATATATAACAAAACAACTTCATGTAAAAAGAATGTGTGAGGGAGGGGAGGTGGATGGGTTCAACAAACACAGGACTTTAGACCAGGAGATCAGTGTTTGTATCCCAAAGTGTCAAGTTTTCCACACTTAAGTTGTTTACCTACATATTGTACTTAATTTATGTTTATTTTAAGCACAGTCGTGATGTTTTTCCTTAACCTAAGTGGCTTTGTTGCCTAATCCTAAGTGAGTGGCTTTGTTGCCCGCTGCATGTTAAGTGTGGAATATTCATGTCCCTGCAAGGCAAAACGTGACACTGACATGCTATCTGCTGGTGGACAGCTGGGTCTATTACAGGCTTTGGCGTGATATTGGGTTGAATAGTATGCGGCAATAAAGCTTTTTTTTTTTCTGAGCTTATGGATCGTGAATAAAGGCATCATCCAATCACATGCAGAACAGGTTGAGTTGCGTCTGTATTTATATTTATTCCATACAAAATCACGGAGGTTCTGTAAGATGGTAAATTGCATGTATATTGTATGTGTGTTGCCTAAACATAACGGTGACTGTTTCACTGTACCAGTGTGATGTTAAATGACACCTAAAAAGCTGAAATTGGGTTAAAAACAAGCAATTTATGCCATGTCTATCCTGTTAAAAAAAAAAAAACGGTGAATGTGACAAAGAACATTTGTAAGAAGAAAGGCCTTTACACACCGGGCCGGACAAAAAGTTTCTTTTCTTCCATGTTGTTTCATAAATAGAAGTGCAGCTCAACTCATTATTCACACCGTCATTGCTTGGTGTGTTTATTTGTAAAAAAAAAAAAAAACTTATGTTGATTTTTCACAGTGCAACATTCATGTTTTGTGTGCAGGTACCCATGACAAACCAATCAGCCCATTGTCATTCTCAAGGCATCAAAGACTGATGCTTTGTCATGGCTGTCGGTGAGTGATATCGCCGCACAAGGCACCCTTTAGCACCTTTATCAGAGGCGCTGGGCTTTCCATTAACTACAGTGTAAACCCATCCCAACAGTAAACGCTCAGAGAAAATGCACCAGGAGTGACTGTGCTGAAGGTGGATGGGTCCAACAAACAAGACCTTCATCCAGTAGACTGCTGTTCATGTTGGGATGAGAATGTGTTAAAACAATAATTTGAAAAAACATATTGATGAATGAATTAATCACACACAAAAAAAGCTGCTGATATGTGTAATGGCCTGAAGACTCCGAGAGGAAAGAGGGAAAGGTTCAGTAGAGAACAGAAACACGTTCTTGCATGAGGTCCATTGTTTTTACAGCTCAACTGATCAAGTCTTTCACATTTGCTGTTCTAAACAACTTGTGTTTGCTTATTTTGGGGAAAGTCCTCTAGCACATGAAGTGCTGTTTGGAATGCATAAAAGAAGTTAACCAGAATCATGGATGCCTACATGGGTGAAATAACAAACAAATGCCTGCAACACAAAAAAACAAAACAAAACAAAAAACAAAACAAAACAAAAAACAAAACAAAACAAAACAAAACAAAACAAAACAAGATCAACTGAGAGATCCAGAGAAGAAGATGTCACTATGGATTGATTGACAGGTGGTCTTATCACAGCAAAGATTGGTGATCACCAACACTGGAGACATTCGAAATGTAATGCAGCTCACGTTTAAAGAAGCGACATAATTCTTTGCTAGCTGTGATGTGACAGTTACTGATGATAATTTCAGCTGAAGGTCTGAACGCCTTTTCTTCCGGAGCTTGTTTGAAACCTGTGTTTTTCACTTTGACTGGTGGTGAGCTTGTGGTCGGGTACTGATCACACTCAGGGCTGCCGGCTTCACAGTGTGTATTCACACTTCACTCGTATTATTTTGGCTTCGAGGAACAAAAAAGGCCCTGAGTGTGTGTATGTGTGTGTTTGTGTGTGTTTGTGTGTGTGCCCACATGGGTGTTCAGGTATTACAGTGCAAATTCTGCACACATTTCAGAGAATTTGTGTGTATGAATGTGGTGTGCAAGACCACGTGCAGGTTTAATTAACATTGCTCCAGCAGGATGTGTGGTCTACAAACCACAGGCGAGGTTTCATCACACACTCCTCTTCTCTCAGTAAATTCTGGTTGACACCTTTGCTCTGCAACACACACTACCCACAGATGTAGCTGAGGTAATTCACTCATACAGAAAGCAGAAAGACAACACCTATCCTGAACACTATAGTGGGGCAACTAAGCTGATATATTCATAATTGTGCATTTTGCGATAAAAGTAACCCATTTGGCACAGACATACATTCATATGTTATGAAAAGATATAGATATCAATGTACTGCATACTTGGCCCCTGAGTTCCATGGCAGCCATTTTTTAATATTCCAGTGCAGCAGAAAACTCATTTGATAACTCAGTGATTTCCAAGGTGTGTTCAAACTGATGAGATCAGATGTCAGAACATCTTTTTGTGGGTGTTTTTAAAAACCTTTACAAAAACATGTCTGTGATCTACCCTGGCCCTCAGGGGCCAAATTTGCAGTCCCTGATATCTATCTCTTTTCATAATATAATCATAATACTGTAAACCTACATCTGTGCCAAATGTCTTGCTTTTATTGCAAAATGCACAATTGTTATGCTTAACTGCCCTGCTACTATCACTAAACACTTGTTTGCAATGATAGATGAGAGAATGGATGTCAACAATGCCAAACAAAACAAAGAAAACAATGCCCTCTCTGCATGTACCATGAAACAACTTGGGTGCAAACTCATCAGGGATGAAAAAAGATGTTAAACCCCCAGGGCAGGAATTTTCAAAAAGATTGGGGCCAGGGACCTATTCCAGGGGAGAATTTTTTCCAAGGACCCCCTCATAATCGTAACTCTGATTAAGCGTATGCTTACTACTGTTGGTACTCTTAGATGCCACTGGAACTACCTGTGTTCTGAAGCTTTTCAACCTACGTACTTCTGACCTGTTTAATAGTGATAAAAGTAGTGAAAAACATTTTAATTGGAATCAAGTTAACACCACTTTGTTTTGCCCTGATATCGTTTTGCAATCAGATGACACTTTAGCTTGGTCGGCCTCATGGCTTGAGGATGTAACTATAACCCTAGCATTAATGTAATCTCATTGCTACAAAAATAATGTAGGGGGCATCCCAGCATCAGGTCCGTCAGCCATTGGAACAGGCTGAGAGGCACAATTTGGGAGCTGCCTCCTTCTTTGTGTGACTAGACCCAAGCGTGCCCTCTATCATTTTTGGTTTATGCTCCTTATATATACTCACAGGACAATGGTAATAAACATCCTTCATTTTGTTATTGGCTTGTAACCATGTTTTGCATATGAGACTCAGGAATGTTGATACATAGTCATTGTCTATTTTGAATGTAAGCACTAAAATCTTGCATTTTTACGATCCATTTATCCATTACTGTATTTTGTGCTTGTTAGTATTTAGTATGGCTGTCAATCGATTCAAACATTAATTTGTGATCAATCATGATTGTCCATAGTTAATTGTGATTAATCACAAATTGTTCACATAGTTTATCTGTTCAAAATGTAGCTTAAAGGGAGATTTGTCAAGTATTTAACACTCTTATCAACCAGGGAGTGGGCAAACATGCTCCTTTATGCAAAGATATGTATATATTTATTGTTGGAAATCAATTAACAAGACAAAACAATTACAAACATTGTCCAGAAACCCTTACAGGTACTGCATTTAGCAAATATATGCTCAAATCATAACATGGTAAACTTAAACCCAACAGGCAACAACAGCTGTCAGTGTGTCAGTGTGCTGACTTGACTATGACTTGCCCGAAACTGCATGTGATTATCATAAAGTGGGCATGTCTGTAAAGAGGAGATTCGTGGGTACCCAGAGAACCCATTTACATTCACATTCTTGAGGTCAGAGGTCAAGGGACCCCTTTGAAAATGGTCATGCCAGTTTTTCCTCACCAAAATTTAGCTTAAGTTCAGAGTGTTATTTAACCTCTTTCCTGTGCCAAAACAATAGATTCCTTAAGTTTTCTATGTTCAGATGACGCCACTATCTTTACTCTATCTTTAATACCTAGTTGAGCCTGCGACAACTTTAAAATCTTAAGTTCTGTTAATGCGTTAAAGAAATAAGTGGCATTAAAACTAATTTGTGTTATTATTGCCTTAACTTTGATAGATAGTTTTTAGATATGTTGACATGTTTTTTTTACATACCTTTCTTGGTTATGATAGACCTTTCTCTGCTCTTATTTTAAGTTGATTGCCCTGAGAGCTGTTGTTTGAAACAGCTCTTCAGTCAGGTGACTGCTGGATTTTCTTCTGAAGGTAATTTGCCAAAATGTCATCTTGACGTCGAAATAAATGTAGTAATGTGTATGAATAATGACTGTGGAGTACCAGCTATCATACTGAAAAATGTACTGTACTGTAACCAACTTGGCTGCTACTTGTCATCTTAGTTGCCCAAAATGTCACTTTGCATATCACTGTTTTAAATCTGTTCTGGCAAATCTTGCTGTTATTGTTTCCTGCAGTGGGAGAAGTAGTGTGGTGGCTCTGCTGAAAGCCACACCAAGGCCAGTTCAAATTCAGCTCAGCTCAATTCATTCTGTGCGGTTCAGCACACTAAAAGAAATATAGCACTGAGAACTCACAGACATCCCCCTAACAGATATTTAAAGTGTAATTGAGTGTTTGGTGGATTCAGAACTGTAACTCAAGGGCACAGGTTAGGAAACCTTCAATATTACAGTGGTTAGAAGAGAGAGAGGGAGAGGGAGTTGTAAATAGGGATTTTGCCAGGGTGGTCTTTTCCCCAACAGTCCAAACAGAGGAGACAGAATTGGTTAAAGACATACTGACTGCAGCTGGGTGGCTCCAGGGCTCATATGCATGCACACACACACACACACACACACACACACACACACACACACACACACACACGCATGCATACACAGACACACACACACACACACATGGTTATGTGCACCATGCGTTTAGCCACCACTTGCTCTCAGATATGCACTTACAAGCAGCAATACACACTCAGAACCTATTAATGCATGTACACAAAGTAGAAAGCAGCGAAGTATATACATTTACGCACAATGAACTCATAGATATTTAGGAACACACACACACACACACAGAACATTGCAGACACATATGCCCAAACATAGAAACATTTACATCTCACACTCACTCACAGATACTGTTACACAATACAGTAATTGTATGTTTTTGGTTTTGTGCTGTGGAACATTTAGGCTGGCTGAGGGGCATAATGGTGGGTAGCAGGGCACAGCTGCATGGTAAGTCACCAGACACTGGAAAATACCAGTTGGGTTCGTCTTTGTTTGTCTAAGTTGGGACAAAAAGGAAAGCATGGATGGCTGCGATGCTTGTGTGTCTTGGAGGCACCACATCATTGTGGTGTGAGGCGGTTGTATGTCTGTGTTTGTTTAATCTGCTCAGAAATAAGAAAAGGAAGGTAAGGGAATGTTGTGGTGTTTGGTGCCTCTGTGTCTTGGAGGCTCTGTGTAGCTGTCTATATGTATACACACTGAGACGTGTGTTTGTTTAATTCTGGGATTTTTCAGTGTAGGGCTCAAGGTAGCATGATATCTGGAAAACTACCTGGACATAGACCCGATACTTTTTTCCATTCTAAAGTGCTTTTACAAAATGGGTCAAAAATGGGTCAAATCTTGGAACCAAGGCTAGTCAGTGTGTGAGTGAGTGTGGTAGAACTTGGGCTAGAACTTCTCCATACTGATCATCCATAGAGTTTTGCCTTTATTACCTGTCTCTAGTCTCTAATACTGAGTACACACTACATGAGAATCAAGCTGATTTTGGGCTTGATTTCCCCGTCCCAACGATCATCAGCAAAAGCCAGATTTTTTGATGTTCTAAAAATCTCTTTCCAGATATTCTTGTGATGTGAGGTATGTTAGCAGTGTTTTTTACAAAGCACATTAACTGTCATCAAGACTTATTTGAGAAATTGTTTAGGTTAACACCTTGGTTTTCTCTCGTCTTGACTATCATAATGCTCAAAAACCCACAATGTATTTTAACACTGGCTTAATGTCTCTGTTATTACGGCTGGTGACAGGCAGGACTCAAATGCAAAACAGGATTTCCAAAAACAGCGTCTTTAATGAACAAACCAGGTCGGTACACAGTAGGTCAACAGCAGGCAAAAAGGCAGAGTCAAAAAAACAGGCAGAGAGTCAAAAACACAAGAGGTCAAAACACTAAGAATTGCTGGTACGCTTGATCACAAAGAAGGCAAGACGAACTGGCACAGAGGGAAAGGGGAGCACACATTAAATACTAGTGATGGGAGTGAATGACAAGGCACAGGTGGACACAATCAGGGCAGGGAGAAGACAATCAGACGCAGGTGAATGGTGTAGAAAACTGGGTCAGAGGGAGGTGCTCAAACGTGAAGGTGGGAAACATGCAGGCAGGAAGTGAAGTGATCTGAAACGAGAGGGGATGTTAGAATACAAAATAAAACAGGAAGTGCAAACATAAAAGCATGCAACATGAAGCACAAAACTCTAAGACCTGACATTCCTGACATCTTTTAGAATCGATTAAAACAATGTAAATGATAATACTAGTTTACAAACATAGTTGGCTGTCTCTCCTACTCCCAACCATTGCCTCTTGTTATCCAACACAGTCTCATGAAAAGGCGTATAAATAGCAAGATATTTCCTCATGTCATTATAACGCATTTTAGGCTTTTCGACACGTTACTACTATGAAATGGTCACAGTTTTATTTAGGCAGCAAAAAAGGTTTACGCAACAGAACCTCTTTTTTAGGTTTAGGAAAAACATGATGATTGGCCTTAAAATAACTATGTAAACTAAGTAAAATATGTACGCAAACAATGTCACTAACATTATAAACATCACTAATGTCAACGTAAACAAGTTAAATCAACAACCCCTGGGAGCACAAACACCAGTCTGCTGGTTGAAAGCCCTATGTTTGTTAGAGCCATCCACCTCACCTCACCACTGAGTTTACATTAAAGTCAGTGGCGTATACACTACATGGCATACACGACATACCAAAAGAAATAAAGGCGTTGTTATTGCACGCCAAATGACTTACAAATTACGAGTCATTCATACTTTATTTGGTGTGACCAGGTTAGGTTATCGAGCACTACAGCATTAAATGTACATGACATGTAACTTCTGTAAATCTCTTCAAGAAACACATTTAATGTGAAATAAAATGTTTTCTTTTCTACACAGTTTGATTGTATTTTGAAGTGCATTTTTGTTTTGCATTCAGTGTATTTCTCCAAATGTTTGAATGTGTTTTTATGCAGCTTTAACAAAAACACTTTTAGCTGCATTACATGTATTAAAGATACACAAATAAAGTTGTTTTTTTCATGCACACTCAGGCCCTGTTTAGATCTGGCAACAACATGCGTTCTGTGTGAGTCAATCACAAATGGGCAGCTATAAGTACATGCGTGAACGCACTCAAGACACATTGAGATCTGATCTTTCAGACCACATTCAGGGGTGGTCTGGGCCACAGTTGGCCATATTCTTTTTGCAGTGTGTAGCGAATGTGGGGCCACATTAAAGTCCATCTCCTCAACTGACACCCCACATTGATCTGCAGGTATCTGCGCTCCTCAGGTGAATGGACAGGCAGATACCTCACGGCACGGAAGCAGCCTCCCTGCTCTACTGTATCCTCTTAGTACAACTGTATTTTATTCAAATATATCTTATCTAAAGGCTACTTAATCTACAAATTGTCAGACTAGGCACAGGACATGCATTACTGTCACACTGTGAATATGATGTGTCTGTGTTTTTGTTCCACAGTGCTGATACCGGTCCGCTCGCTCTCATCTTCACCTCTGAAGCTCTGTGCCAGGTCTTTACCAGGTGGTGGTGTTTGCGACAGAGGTCCCTGGGGACCGCTGGTAGACAATAACTTATGTTTATGTTAATGAAATGTATCCAAATTCACAATTGTTATATGTACCATATTACTACTGACATTCATGTAATTTTAAGTTGCAATGTCTGCTGTATTAGCCATGTGTTTACTACATGTTTATTTGCATGTAGAAAGAGGAAGTGACATTGGATTAAAAGTGGTCACTCAAGACATGTGGAGAGGCATTCTAATGCCAGGCGTGAATAGACGTACTTAGAGCTCAAGATGCATGTTAATGCCAGGTATGAACAAGGCCTCAGTATGTTGTTTTTTTAATGAAAAAGGGAGAAGTAGAAGAAAAGATCTAACATGTTTATACAGCTTTGGCATTTTGATGAGGAGGAAGGAGATTTACTAAATTATACAAATATGTTAGGTTGGAAAGGCTTAGGTGACATTAAACAATAAATGGTGTTTTGAAATTTCAGCACTGTGGATATTGATATATAACTTTGCTGACTAACTTATCAGAAAATGACACAAAAGGTGAGAAACTAAACTAGCTAGTCATGATACACAGAGAGACACATGTACAGCGCAGAGGCTCCAGCAGCAGTCTGTAAGTGGTGGGTGTTCCTCACACCACTCCATTAGGCTACCCTTCTCCTTTCATGAAGCCTGTAGACGACCTGTTTTATTGGTGGGGAGTAATTACTTACACACACACACACACACACACACACACACAAAGACCATCATGTACGTACACACACACAGGCGCACGGCCTGCCTTGATAGTGCTTGTAATTAGGTGGTGTTCTCTGGGGGGGGGCACACGGCACCAGCCTCAGAACTACAGAGGAGAAAAGCCTTAGCCTTATATTAACCCACTCATCACCAGCTCTGTTTGATGCTTACACACACACATCAAACAATGTTCAAGAGGCTCTTTTATTTGCCTACCATTACCATCATCATCATTAGTATTGGTTTCCTCCTTCTCCTGTCTGCTGTCTGTATCTAACAGCAGCTCACTGTCTGGGTGCCAGGTTGACAAGTGTTACTTTTCCTGTAGGTGTGATGTCACCACTTACTGAGGCAGAATAGGTATTCGAATTTGATTAAAACCACAGGTCAGTGTGATTTCTGTCACCTATTATTTGGATTTTGATTCAGGTTTTTTTATTACATTTACTTTGATAATGAGGAATTGTATGAGAATAGTGGGGTGATGAATCACAGTATTTCTAAAGCAGATGGAGCTCTCAAATCCCTACATTCCATGCTTACTGTGTGCCTTTCAGAGGAGTTCTGCCTGCATACAAATCAACTGAAAGACACAGATATGAACAGAACCCAAAACTCACTCTTAGCCCTCCCAATCGGCAGTAGCTCAGTCTGTAGGGAGTTGGCTTGGGAACCGGAGGGTCACCGGTTCAAGTCCCGCCATGGACCAAGAACTGAGTGTGAACTGGTAGCTGGAGAGGTGCCAGTTTACCTCTTGGGCACTGCCGAGGTGCCCCTGAGCAAGGCACCAAACCCCCAACTGCTCGGGGCGCTTGTCAGGAGCAGCCCCCTCACTCTGACATCTCTCCATTGTTGCATGTTTGTTCATGTGTGTGTTCGGGTCTGCATGTACTGTGTATAAGTTAACAACAGAGTGAAAAAATTGAATTTCCCCTCGTGGGACTAATAAAGGACTATCTTCTTCTTCTTCTTCTTCAATCTGACACACTTGATGTTTTGCACCTTTTAAAACACACCGCTACAAAGCACTTCACAAATGAAACATCCAACAATGATAGAACCAAAAAATAATTATAATATGAGACACAGAAACACCTGGCAGCTGCATTTTGAACCATTTGTAGGCTATTTAAAGCAGTTTGACTGAGGCAGGTGTAGAAGGAATTACAATAGTCAAGGTGGGAGAATATTAAAGTGTGAAGTGTGTGAAGGGCAGAGCAGGGCAGAATTGAACCACCGACCTTCCAATTGGTAGACGTCCTGCTCTACACTTCACACTAAGTGCCCCTCCACTTAAAAGGTTTTTCTAGAATTTCTGATCTGAAGGGTTTGTAATGGTTTGTAATTTTCTAATTGAGCAGGGTTGACAAAGAGCTTTTTAAGGAGTGTATACTGGCAGTTTTGAAATAGTCAGAGAGAGGTTGATAATTGTGAGCAGGGTGGGGCCTAAAACAAGAAGGATGGATTTTAGAAATTTTGTGGGAACTGTATCACAGCGACTGGAGGAAGGATGCACGTGAGTTACAGTATTTAAAAGAATTGGCATGGAAATAGGAGTGAATTCAGATAGTAAAACAGGATGGCTGAAAGGCGTGCAGGGTAAAACAGTTGGGGGAAATTTGGAACTCAGACCATTGATATTACTGACAAAAAAGCTTGTAATGTTTTCACAGTCGTTAAGAGATGTGATGGGAATGGCAGGTAAAGCGGGGTTTACATGCCAAAAACACAGTATTTTTGCCCAGCAGACTGCTGTTTGTATCCTGTATGAGTCATGTAATTTCCGTACTTAAGTTGTCACTTTGGTATTTTAATCCTAATGTTGACTTATTCGTCTCGTAATTTCTGTACTTCAGTAGGCAGTTTGCTTGCAAAATGTAGACCAAAATAGCCAATCACAGGTCATTTTAGAGAAAGAACATTCCTATTGGCTTTTAATTCAATGGAGGCAGCTGTCAATCATTTGTGAACTTCGATCAAACAGATCAAATGTGAATCAATATTCTGTTACATAATAAAAAAATAATGTTCTGTGTTCTGTTTAGTTGTAAAATAAGAAAGTTTGTGACCATGTTGAGATCAGTTGAGACACCAAGCACCTCCCACCAGCTGGAGCAAACTTTCTTTTTTTCTATTTTTTTGAGGAGAGCAATAAGCATTACAGCAACTGAAAACTGATTAATATTTGATTAGCGCTGTCCAGTGCGACCGCTTGATTGGAGTTGGCCAGTGATTGACTGTTGAAATGGCCTGTGATTGGCCAAAGTCTCCCGCCACTGGCTAGATTTTTTAAAGCCTGAAAACAGAGCCATGAGGAGCAAAAATCTTTCTTTCAGAACTCTTGAATTACAATATGCTGAAATGTTGTTAAGGAGACGAGATGGCCAAGTGGTTAAGGTGATGGACTGCTAATCCATTGTGCTCTGCAAGTGTGGGTTCGAATCCCATCCTTGTTGGGGAATTTCCCTCCAGGGACTAATAAAGGATCATCTTATCTTATTTTTTGCCCAATGAGAGCAAAAATATTTGGCCTACTGCAGGTTTAAGGCAGTTTGTGTTGTTGATCTGCCACATTGCTGAATATGCACTATAAAATATGAGAAGCTTGTGGTGATTTGCTGGTCAGGGTTTTTTATAACATGACCCAACTTTATGCATTGTAGTAGCACAATTGTCAGGACTAAAGTTTGAGACAAGGACAGAGACAAACAGACTTGCACCATGGCTCAAGGTGTGTGTGTGTGTGTGTGTGTGTGTGCAACAATATCTCACAGACATATGGGAAATGACCACCTCTTGACAGCACATTATGTGGTAGTGCTACAGAATGTGTTAAAATGACATGCTGCCACCACGGCTGGTGTGTGTGTTTGAGAGAATGGGGAAGAGAAGGTGGACTTTTGCATGCAAAGTTTCTGTAAAATAACTTACTTGGAACACTGCATTGTCAATTTGTCACTTGCACAAACCATACGTCACTAGCAGCTTCGCATGTGAAGTTTTCTCCTGAAATCTTTTGTTGCCGAGTGACCCTAGTGACCCTAACCCGTGATTGGCTAGGATTTTGCAAATATAATATAGGATGTTGCAATCTGGAGGTGTGGGTGAGCATGAAGATTCAAATTCAAATGAGTCAAAAAAAATTGACTCATTTTAGTGACTAAAGTTAAGAAATATCTACTTCTGTTGTTTCATATCTGACCGTTCATTTTTAAATCTGTCTCTCATGAGTCCATCACTTTATGGAAGTACATGCTAAATCACATAGGTAAATAATACTATAAAGAGTAAAGTGACATCAATTGACACCAGATTCCAGTAGCTTCTAGTGTGAGCAGCCACTGACAAGCTGATGCATTACATTCACATTATCATTCACATATTTTGTATAACTCATGCAAAGCTCATTGTGTACCTGCAGTGCTTAAATTAAATAGGGAAGTGCATTCATAATTGCAAAAAAGAAATTTCTATATTTCAGACACATTCTTAGATGTGTGAGGAGGCTGTCACACCTTTCATGTTTCTTTTCCGGTGAGTTTCCATGTTACTGACAGATCTAAGATTGTTTTGTCTCTGTAAGCCTTTTTTTCTCTTCTGAACGAGCATCAGCCGTTAAACTCAGCAAGCAGCCTGAGACCAGCTTGGTGCCACCCAGATAGAAACTGAAGTCTCTCTCTCTCTCTCTCTCTCTCACACACACACACACACACACACACACACACACACACACACACACACACACAACATACATAGTGACAAGACAATGGTTTAAGACTTTGATATAGAGGGAGAAAAAAACAAAAAGAGGCAGAGGCAATCTTCTTGTTTTAGTATTATTATTGCTGTGGTAATTATTCCATTGTGCAGTAATGAATTCATAGCCATGACAGCACGGCGTGTGTGTGTATGTGTGTGTGTGTGCGCGTGTGTGTGTGTGTCTGTGTGTGTTTTTTTTTTTTCCTGCCGGCACTAGGCGAAGGCGGGGTTTACCCCGGACAGGTCGCCAGTCCATCACAGGGCACATAGAGACAGGCAACCATTCACGCTCTCATTCACACCTACGGGCAATTTAGAGTCATCAATTAACCTAAACAGCATGTCTTTGGACTGTCGGAGGAAGTCGGAGTACCCGGAGAAAACCCATGCTTACGCGGGGAGAACATGCAAACTCCACACAGAAGAGTCCCAAGCCGGAATCGAACCTGCGAACCTCTTGCTGTGAGGCAACAGCGCTAACCACTGCACCACCATGTAGCCCGAAGAGCAGATATATTGTACATAAAGTGTGCAGTTGCGCAAATCTACATTGTAAACAGATGGTGGTAGAATATAAACACAATCTATTCATTACATTTGTCTGTTCTTGCTCTTCATCATCTGTAAACACTTTAGCACAGAATTGCAGATCACAATCATTTTCCCAAATAGGTGAAATTAGACAAGATTGATGAAAGAAATAGAAAAGATAATAAATTGGACTCATCTCTACCTATCATCATCTGATATGCTGGCTGCCATGTAAACACTGTACATTCCTCTGCAGACATGTCCGTTAGACACAGTCCCCGTTCCAACACACCACCCAAACGTTACAGTGAGACACACATTTACAAGTGAAACAGTGATTCGTCTCTAGATGAGTTGATACGGTATTGATTCAAACAAATTTTGAGAGGAATGTATCACTCCCCATCACGTTTGGGTGGCTGTGATTTGTTTCAAAACTGATTCTGTGGATTTCTACATTTTAATAACTGGTTTTCCAACTGACAAATGTGAGTAACTGCAGAGATGAGTAACCTCTTTTTTTTTTTGTAATTTGTACTTCTGCTGCTTACAATAAGGACCACTGCTTGCTTTATGCAGTTTGTATCCCTGCCCCCCACATCTGAGATTTAGATTGTGTGTCTGTAGTAAAGATAGAGCTAACTTCTATTCCAGTCATCTTAAATAAATCAACACATGTTTTAACACACTAGACACAGAAGGCGCACAGTACTTTCCAGACTTAAACTGTCAGATCTGGCAGCAGAATTGTGTTCCATTATTTATTTAAATCGCTGGATTGTCTCTTTTGCAAAGCAATGACTTATCACCTTCACGGTAGATGCTGTTAGCCCTGAAACCAACTGCTGTTTTTGTTCAAACTCAAAGAGGTGAATAACAAAGATCAGAGGTGTTTTCCTCTACACAGAGTGTGTAAAACCACATCCTCCATCCTGCAGTTGTGCATGCATACTAGCTGTGCCTATACCAGCAAGAATGTGCTCTGTGTATGTCATCTGTTTTTCTGGATGTATTGTGTAAATGCTCAGGCCCACCAAACCTCTCACCAGCAAAACCCAGAAAACCTCAGGCTACATCACAAATGAGCTGCTGGGACACTGCAGCACGGTGCCTCCCTGCAGCTGTGAGCACAGTCACATCCAGCATGTGGACCTGATAGGACCCTATAACCATACTATATTTCACTACTGCAGCTTTTATGATACTGTGATATAGTGTTGAACTATAACCTCAGTCATCATATCATCTTCAACAACAGCTAATCTATTGAGTTACGTTTTCAGAAAAGTGCTGATCACTTATTAACTTATATGATATGAGGTACAGTACTGTGAATTTACAGGACAGGTTCACAGTACAGTACCATGAAAGCATGTTTATTACTATGGTGTGTCAGTAGTGCACATTGTTTTGCCTCAGGTGCCTGATGATGATGGTCTTCAGCTATCGTATGCTGCATAAGGTTGTGAGGTACTTATGTATCAGGCTTAATGTTCATATTCAACTCTTTTGCAGATGTTTACTTGCAGTGGTAAAAGTTCTATTAATATATTTAAATAAGGGCTGTCAAATGTAAAGCAATAACGCAAATTTGTTTTAATAGCACTAATGTTTTTAAGGCATTACGCCCTCGACACACAGGCATGTCTCTGAACTGTGTGTCTCACGCATGTGGTGTCCTCATCAATAGTGTTTCTGCTGCTGCCAGCTCTTTGCAATTTTTAGGGATGTAGCAGGATTAAAGCTAGAGTGAAGACACTGGCATTATATGAAACTAAGAAACCTAAGGTAGCCATTGCTACTAACCATGTCATACTAGGCTGTTGCCAAGGAGGATACACAACACTGCAAACATGCTAAATTTTGATGAGAAAAATCTGTCATGGTTATTTTTAAAGGGGTCCCTTGACCTATGACCTCAAGATATGTGAATGAAAATGGGTTCTTTGGGTACCCACAAGTCTCCCCTTACAGACATGCCCACTTTATGATAATCACATGCAGTCTGGATCAAGTCATAGTCAAGTCAGCACACTGACACACTGTCAGCTGTTGTTGTCTGTTGGGCTGCAGTTTCCTTTATTATGATTTGAGCATTTTATTTATGCAAAATCCAGTACCTGTGAGGGTTTCTGGACAATATTTGTCATTGTTTAGTATTGTTAAATAATTTCCAATAATAAATATAATAAATATATTTACATAAAGCAGCATATTTCCCCACTCCCATGTTGATGAGAGTCTCCCTTTAAACTACATTTTGAACTGTTAACAAATGTGCAGTTCATTTACAATTAATCATAATTAACTATGGACAATGATGTCATTAAATATTTGAATCGATTGAAAGCCCTAGAGCAAAAAAATAACTTTATAATGAGAATTTACAGTGGGAAGAATGTCACAACTCTTATCAAGTACCCACACATTCTCGTAAAGTAGTTTCCCATGTACTCTTGCCATAAGGCTGTATTCCTTAGGGTTATAACTAGGCTATACCATATATATGTGTTTATCTATGTGAACTGAGGTTAAGTAATATAAGTATATTAATATATTATAAGTTAGTTTGGAAATGCACCTTGTGCCATGCCAGTTAAGTTTCTTGAGGTAGACTGAGCACCAGCTGTAGAGAGTTATATAACAAAATCACTGAGAACTGGAGTTGTGGTACAAACTGGTACGGAGACAGACATAAAGAGAAAGAGAGAGAGAGTTGGAGAGACAAAGACGGAGATATCTGGCCAAGGCTTTCACTGTTTAATAGCGGGAACTGGAATATAGTAGAAGGGAAACAAACATAGAAACTGCACTTGGGAGGGTTGTCATTGAAAGTAATCTTACTTAGAGCTCATCTAAAACAAAATCTCTGGTTTAGTCTTATTTTGGTAGTTTTGTCCATCATTTATATTTTATTTGTTTAGGGACAATGGACAGTCATTGACTGTCCCTGAGTGAACTGGATAGATAAATTTTATCAGCAGTCCCTGGGCAGGAAAATCCATTGAAGAGCTATGGCAAATTCAGACGGGGGTACAGAGAATAAATATTGCATCATGGAAAACTAAAAACCACTTGAGCACTAAAAACATATGAAACACTGATGTTTCTCAGTTTTGTAACTGTCACCAGCTCTGAGCATAGTGTATTCACATGGATTTGTTTGCATTTCAGTCAGATAGTCAGATGTCAGATAGACATGGCATACATATGACACACCAAAAGCAACAAAAATGTTGTTATTGCATGTAGAATGACTTACAAATTACTGTGTCATTCAAACGCCATTTGGTGAGACCAGGCTGGATACAATCAAGCCTTCCATCCCATATCATGGTCTTCACTGACATATTTTTGACCTTTATTTTGCCAGGTAAACTCAATTGAGAACAGCTTCTCATATGGAGCTGTTGGCACAGTTACCATAATGTGACAGAAGTATGGAACGTTGGTTATCTGATAACAGGTGGGTGCACTGAAAAAAGGGGAGAAGTGGGGTTGTTCAATTTACAAATATTAAGCTGGTATATATAACATGAACAATTTATGTTTACCTTCGAAACATATGCCAATCTTGAAGATCACACTTAATTTTTAGCGGTGTTACATCGATATATTTAAATCATGTTGATACCAAATGAAATGGTTATGTTTTGCCTCCGCCCCTTAATTTGGGCAGCGTGAAACCCCGTCTGCCAGAAGCATTCCTCAATGGGATACTTTGGTGTCCGCCATTTTACCACTGATGCTGCAAGCACCTGCACCTTGGAGTCACCAGCAAAAGATAAATTTAATTTACTCTACAAACAAATTAACGTTAGGAAGTGGGAGACATAACTTCAAAATGGTTGTTTTCACGGAGCAGAGCTGTTTAATGCTATTATCGAGCAAGTCAAAGCTAATGCTGGTGTTAGCTACCGCGAGCTAGCGCTACCTATGCTACTGCCAGCACCTTGCTGGTGTCCGCGGTTGCGGGTTAATACGAACGCTGCCCTCCTCTCTCCTCCTTCAGAAGTGCGGTGCTCGGCTCGCCTTGGTGCTTTGCGACCGGCTGCGGGTCGGATTTGAAGGGATTTGGAGAGACATATCATCAGATCTCAGAGAAGTTGCGAGAAACGAGAGTCGAACTTCTCGGCTGTTTATATTGTGTTTCTCTCTCTTTGGTCACCGAGGCTGCTGAGCAAGGAAAAGCCAGACGTCGTATATTTATTTGTATTATTTATCATACAGGTTTCACCTGTCAAAAAGACATGTGAAAGAGGAGGTGCAGTTAATTATGTCACCAGCTGTCATTACGCACAACTTTTACGCAGAGAGATACATTTTATGGTAATAACCTTAACCAGTGCGAAGAAATTTAAAAAATAAAATTGAAGAAAATTGTCCTCATGTGGGACGAAGGTTGAACAGTTATCCCATTATCTCTGTTAATATAACATTAAAAACGTTATGATTCTGTTAACCCTGTAACCTTAAACATTTATCTGTGAGCCAATTAACACAGTTAAGAATCGTATTTGTTCCGAAGTTTGCATGTGAATTCATAATTGCTGACTTGCTTCTGTGTACTCCAGACTGCTGCTTTCCTGCCGGTATCAGCCAGTGCAAAGGCTCTGTAGTAGGGGTGAGTAGTGTAATCTACACATGTTTTACTTAAACTTCACAACATAAATTGTGTGCTTCACTTCACACTCATGTACCTATGACTTGACACTCACCCAAACATTGACACACAAGTTAATCACACTCAATCTAATTTTTTTTTTTTTGCAGTATATGTGGCAGTGTAAAGCTTGTTCTGAATCATCTACAAGTAGGAATGAACTTCTTTCTCACTATAAGCTTAAACATCCACACTTTGGACGCACCACCTGTTATCCCTGCATGTATTTAAGCTGCCCATGCTCATTCAAAACATGGAATGCTTTAATTATTCACCAGAGTAGGGTTCATTCCACTTGCACAGCTCAAAGACTGACAGAGCATACTGTATTTTCCTGTCACATATATGGCTGTAAGACTTGAATGTTCCCTGTCTGTTTTTAGATTGTTCATTTCAAAGTAATATTTATGGCACATTTAAAAGTCACAAAAGCCATAAACATGCACCCCATACCTATGTTGACTTAAAGCCGGGTATAGTCACAACCACAAGAGTAGCAACTCAAACAGATGTACAATCTTCTGATCAAGAGGAAGATGATGGCGAAGAGGTTTCTTCTCTATCCTCTTCAACAGATATAAACACACATCCCAGAGAACTCTCTGGTTTAATAGAACAACAAGCTGCTCTATTAAAACTAGAATATTTAGCTCGCACACCATTTACTCAGCTCTCCAACTAGCACAGTATCAAAAAGTTTGGTCTGTGACATACTTCAGAGCAACAACATCCAAGTAGACGAATCCATTATAGCAGATATTGCCACAGCAGTTTGCTCAGCTACCCCAGTGCAAAAGGCTCTAGAAAAGGGTGGACCTTTAAGTACTTCATATCAACGCAGATGTTATTATAACCAAAAATTTGGAGTTGTTGAACCTGTTACGCATGTTCTGAATGCAAAAGAGAAGCACACATTTCAGTATGTGTCTGTGAAGGTTCTCATTCATCCAGGTCATATTCATTCTGGCAAAAAATTGAATCGAAGGCAACTGGACTTAGATTTGTCCCTGAAGACGTTTCGCCCCTTATCCAAGTGGCTTCATCAGTTCGAACGCTGCAGTCTGACTAGTCCCCACTAGTCTGACAAACAGTGGAGTTAGACCCAGGTTTTTAACCTCTGTGGAAGTGTCCGCCCCTTATTCTCCTAAGACAATAGTTCGTTAGTGGAGTTTCAGTGTGAGTCCCACTAGTGAACAACGGTCGTTGAGGATTCAATGGGGCCAACGACAACAGTCGTTAGGCATGATGTGTGTTGCCAGTGGACGACAGTCGTTGTGTTCGTAAGGGATACTTGAGGTTAGTTTCGGACTGTCTTTGATATTGAGTTTTCTTGGTACTGCTGAAAGTGCAGCATTGTAGATGGGGGATAGGTGGTGTCTGAGACCCCCTCCTCTGTTTAAAGATGGTTTTTCCAGTTTAACATAGATGGCTTCCTTTACTCCTCTTTCAAACCATCTGTCCTCTCTGTCCAAGATTTTAACATTGCTGTCCTCAAAGGAGTGTGCCTTTTCCTTAAAATGTAAAAAGACAGCTGAATCTGGACCTGAGGAGTTGGCCCTTCTATGTTGTATATATATATATATATATATATATATATATATATATATATATATATATATATATATATATATATATATATATATATATATATATATATATATCAGTATGTGCCAATTTTAAAGTCTCTTAAGCAAATTTTGAGGAGCCAATCTATAGTTGAGAAGGTTTTAAAAAATCATCGAGGAGCACAGCATACACAACCTGATGAGTTTTATGAGTACAAGGCCCCCCAAGATGGTTCTCATTTTCAAAAGAACAGCTTTTTGAATAATGACGAGTTAAGAATATCTCTGGGCCTTTATGTTGATGACTTTGAGACATGTGACCCTCATGGCACCTCCAGGAGGAAACACAAGCTGTGTGCAGTATATTGGATCTTTGGTAACCTACCACCTGGGTCCCACTCATCATTATCATCCATCTACTTGGCGCCACTTGCCAAAACTGATCATATCAAAAAGTATGGCTATGCAAAGACATTCAAGCCTGTCTTACAGGACCTTAAAGTCCTAGAGGATCAAGGAGTATATATCCCATTGTTGGGGAAATCTTTGAAAGGTACAGTTCAGATTGTGGTAGCAGACAACCTGGGAGCTCACAGCCTAGCTGGATTTCAGGAAAGCTTTTCTGGAGACTACTACTACCGACAGTGCACAGCAAAAAGTTGCGATGTTCAACACCATTGTGTTTGGGGCGGCAGTAGCTCAGTCTGTAGGGAGTTGGCTTGGTAACCGGAAGGTCACCGGTTCAAGTCCCGACATGGACCAAAAAACTGTGTGAACTGGTAGCTGGAGAGGTGCCAGTTTACCTCTTGGGCACTGCCGAGGTGCCCCTGAGCAAGGCACCCAACCCCCAACTGCTTGGGGTGCTTGTCAGGAGCAGCCCCCTCACTCTGACATCTCTCCATTAATGCATGTATGTGTGTTTCAGGTCTGCATGTACCATGTATAAGTTAAAAAAACAACAGAGTGTAAATTGAATTTCCCCACTGTGGGACTAATAAAGGCTGATCTTCTTCTTCTCTTTCATCAGGTGTATTTGGCCCAAGAACAAAGGAGCAGCATGAATCTCATGTAAAGTCTGCAGAGGAGACAGGCAAAAGTGTATTTGGAGTTAAAAGAGGGTGTATCTTATCAGAACATTTGAGTTTCTTTCATGTATTTGGTGGCTACCCACCTGATTTGGCTCATGACCTACTTGAAGGAATTGTGCCAGTACAGCTTGCTCACTGCCTTGCACACTTTATATCTAAGAGTTTCTTCAGATTGGAGACCTTAACACAACCATACAGACCTTGCCTTTCAACTGGACAGACAAAACTAACAAGCCAAATTCAGTACCAGGAAGCTTTGAAAGTCGTAAATCCATCGGTGGAAATGCTCATGAAAACTGGGCTTTGTTGAGGCTGCTTCCATTTCTGATAGGGCATTGTGTACCGGAGAGTGAGCCAGCCTGGCTTGTGCTCATGGATTTGAAAGAAATTGTTGAACTCGTTGTCTCACCCATACATACTGATCAGTCCATTGACCTTGAAAGTGAGATCATTGAGCATAGGCAAAGATATCAAGAGCAGTTCCCTGGCATCAAACTTGTGCCGAAGCACCACTATGTAGAACACTACCCTCTCATGATCCGTGCTTTTGGTCCTCTTGTCTGTCATTGGACCATGCGCTTTGAAGCAAAGCAGTTTTTTTACGCAGATTGTTAAACATACCAGCTGCTTCAAAAATATACCTCTGACGTTGGCATCAAAGCATCAGCTGATGATAGCGTTTCATGTGAACTCTCCATCTCATGGTAAATCTCTCCTAGAGGTGTCTGATGTTTCCACAGTCCCAATAGATGTGTTAAAAGATGAAATGGCTCAGGCTATTCAGCAGAGGTATCCTGACACAAATGAAGTACATCTAGCCAAGAAGGCAACAAGCTGTGGCGTCACAAACTGCAAGGGTATGATAGTTGTTCATGGGACAGAATCTGGATTACCAGAGCTTTCAGAAATCTTTCAAATGTGCATCATTGATGATAGGCTATTCTTCATTGTGAATTTGTTGTGTGCATGGTACAATGAGCGCTACAGAGCCTTTGCACTAGAGCAATCATCAAAAACAATGAAACTTATTGCACTTGAGGAACTGATACCTATCCATTGAGTGACTACTGGGTAGAAGAAGCCACATGGTAACCTTAAAAAGGCACATTGTCATTAGGGGTAAGATTTTAAAATGTGGTTGCATTGAAATGGTGACAATGGAGGATCACAAATGGCACACTAATTTGCTTCTTCTTGTTTTCCCCTTCTGATTTGCATGCTGTCCATAATGGAGAAAGTAATCACTAAATCTGACCTGTTTGGTATTTCCCCCACAGATTAAGAGATCATCAATGTCCGCCTTCAAAGTGCTAAGGGTTATCTTGGATGCTGAAAACTCTCAAAGACTGCTGTTTGAAGGTGGTTTCCCATGATCTGTTGATGAAGTGGTTCAGGAGGTAAAGAGACAGTGCAACCTCAACTATACCTCAGACTTCAGTTTATGGATGAGCATTTTGGAAATGCATTTACAAACCTAACAAGAGTGGAGGAACTCAAGGATAAGGGGACAATTAACGTAATCCAGATTGAGAGTTCCCAGTGTGACGAGGCTTCTCTCAGTCATTCTGTAGTTCAGCCTCTGCTTTCACCTAGTTCAATGTCTTCTGGGTCTGTTGACACAGATATTCTGTCCTCTCCGGATTCTTCAAGCTTAAGAACATCATGGCCAGTCAATTTTCCTGTGCCCCAGTTTTCTTATGATTCAGAGCTGAAACTTGACAGAGGCAATGCTACATACAAAAAGGATGGCAGCCCACTCATTCCTGATCCAAAACTTAAATCAAACATTCTTGAGACCCTGGTGCAAGAAATTATCAAACACAAACTTTACTGCAGTGGCAAGGAATTCAACGCTGTGGCAAAGGCCCTTGTCTTGTATCGAAGCATCCTTGCTTGAGTGAGAAAGGTTCTCTCACTGGACATGCTGGATGGAAGGCCAGTTTGGCAAATAAGCTTGCCATGTACCGCACCCATCTGAGAAAAAATGGGATGTACTGCAGTGACTCAATTCCCTGAGGAACAAGCCAGAGGGAAAGTCAGAAGTTAATTATTGCCCCCCGCATCCATTGGAGAATCCAACACAAGCCTGGAAAGACTGAGAGTTGAACTTCTTGATGATGTGACGAGGACAAAGGGAAGTGATCAAAAGGAAAATTGAGAAAATGTTTTCATACAGGAGACAAGAAATCATTTCTGAGGAGCCAATGGTTCAGGACTTCAAGACAAGATGGCCAGCATTCTTTCACATGAGTGAGGTTTGTGATACTTGCTCCGGTTTTGTCCCCTTGACTTTGCACTGACATTTTTTGCACTTTTGAGCATTAATGCTTTATCTATGTGCTTTCAGATAAATGCTGAATTTAAGAGGATAACCACCATGCTGCTCCAGTCCAGATTCCTCTCCCAGCTGGATATTCACACAGACAAAATGATCAAGTTATTCAGGAAACGAGGAGGAGTGATTGGAACCAAACTGAAGCACATCCTGGAAGAGATTGGGAAAGCAAGTTTTGATTGATTGACTTTATTATGCCATACTAGGGAAATTTGTGTCTGTTTTGAGGTTCATTCATTATGTCTTTATATCAATTTAATACAAACGCCTTAAATAAGAAAATTTTAAAAATTCCAGAAAAAGTATTAACCTCTCATAATTTTATTGCAGTCTAAAGTTCCTCATACAAATCTTGTATGTTAAGGGACCCAGTGTCTTTTTTTTCAATCTGACATAACCAAAAAAAGTAATAATGCCCAAAAATCAATCTTGCTACCAACTATTTAGACGGGTGAGCCACTGATTATGAAAATCAAAGTCAGAATTTTATTTATTTTTTATTTGTGTTTATTTGTGTTGGACAGAAAGTAGTTCAATCTAGTTGCAGGGATCACTGAGATGAAATGTTTTTCCAAAAAAATAATATGCATTCAAAAGAATAATCTATCTATGTAATTACTTTATGAGGACAAATGTTTTAGAGTTGACATTTTGAATCCCTGCCGCAGTAACAACAACCACAGGATGCACTTCAAGACCATCAACACTATTGTCCCCCGTCCTTCTCCTCCCGT
This sequence comes from Pterois miles, assembly GCA_947000775.1. Lineage (NCBI taxonomy): Eukaryota > Metazoa > Chordata > Actinopteri > Perciformes > Scorpaenidae > Pterois > Pterois miles. Next base: position 2,015,673 of record CAMQGK010000005.1, on the reverse strand, counting down.
TCCTGTATTTTCTAAAGAGGGCTGTGATGGCTTTCTGGTGTTTTTTGTGAACATGGTAATGAGTGTGAGATCTAACAACATTCCTTTCTCCTCCCCTCATGGTAACTGTCCGGTTCCTCCTCCACAGCTGAGCAGTTTCTCTCCTATCGCTATTATGGACTTGAGAGATGTGGTTAGCTCCATGAAAACGTCCTTAAGTCCTTTCATGTTCTTGTAAAGGTTTTCTCCACAGTGGCCTCCAGTCTCCTCACCATCTTCAAGTCTTCTCTGCATTCAGGGGTGTTTCTGTCTTATTTTAAACAGGCAGCTGCCCAGCCGCTCCTTAAGAAACCGAGCCTGGACCACACATCAATGCTAAACTACAGGTCCATCTCCAAGACCTCATTTGAATCCAAGGTTCTGGAGAAATTTGTCACCTATTTCTTCTCAGGTTTTCTTTAAGTGCTGTGAAACTCCTGACTATCATATTTCTTCTCTAGTTTTGTTTAGGGTCTGGGGGACTCCTGACAAACTATTTATTTATTCTCACAGGTTGTACTTTTACCCTTTTATTACATTTTTATTGTTATGATACGTTAATTTATACTTTGAAAGTGTTGTGAAGCACTCTGTGCACTTGTGCTGTGAAGAGTGCTATATAAATGAGTGTGTAAAGAAAGCTATGAAACTTTTCTGCTTCTCCTTCAGGTGGTGATTGGTCATATTTTGCTTCTATAAAACTTTAGTGAAATTATTGTCTGTGTTCTGTAGAATGAAGATGATGCTGCAGGAGGCAATCAAGGACAGCACGGTGGGAATTTTCCTTGTAATGGAAAGTGGCGGTGGTGAGGACATCCTCGTGGTCCTTGAAGGCCAGGACGTGGTGGTCGACCTACCAAGTGTCAGAGTGGTGGTTGCCATGCTGTTTGGCCTTATTTACAACTTAAACCTGGACTACCCTCCTCATCTCAGATACACCTTTGAGGTAATCCAGAAAGTTGTAATGGAGTTGGAAGGCAAAGTACTGTCAAAAAGGGTTCAGGTCTTGAAGATCCGACTCTTTGAGTAGAGATGGTACCTTTAAAAATGTTTTTCTTAAGAGTGGGTTTATGTGGCATCCTGCTGCTTGTTTGCTGCTGTTTGTTTTGTTCTGTTTTCCCAAAAATAGCAAGCCCCTCCTTTCGTCTTGTTCGAGAACACTGTAAACAGGGCTTCATAGAGAGCACTTTAGTACGCTCAGGAGTGTTAGAAAAAATGGCTGATAAGACACCTTAAGAAATGTTTGATTTCATCAATTGTAAATGACTGTTCAAGTTAAAGAGATTCTTTTTGCACTGTTATAAAGATATTTTTCTAGTTAAATTAATAAAAGGGTTGAACCTTAAATTTGTGTTCAGTGTCATGTGTTTGATGAATTGTAATGCATGTGGTTCTTGCAGAAAATATTGGCGGAATATGCTTTTTTTTGGACACAATAATCTTCTGCAATTGCATTTTTATTATGCAATTTCAATCTATTAAAATTATTTATATTTCAATGAAATAATTGTGCTGCTAAAACATGATTTTATTGTTTGTTAAATGTGAGCAAATTGTGGAAAATTGCATGATAAAATCATCTTTGTGTAATGTAAAATTCTTAGGTGTAGTGAAAAGGAAATATTCATTACAGTGTAACATGATTTTTTCATGTGCAATATTCATGTTGGCATAACATGATTTTATTGTGTGCAACCGATGTCCATACTTTTTTTATGTAAATCCAACAGTTTTTTTTTCAGTGTGTATTTGGAGGAGATGGTAACCCCTGTCTCTGTTCAAAGATGGTCTCTGGTGTCACATGTCAGTGTCCTCCTTGATTTTTCTCTTTGATTACCTTTGACCCATTCACCAGTCTACGCTGTTTCTAGTTGACAGGGGATCAGATACAACCACTATTTGTCACATGACCAGTTCCATTGCTCGGTTGTGACAAATGACAAATGAGCCACTTCCATCTACTGATGAAGACTGGGATTGAGGTCAAAAGCTATGGAATACACTAGCACGTGGACTAGTTTCTCCATTATTTTGTCAAGGTCCAAGGTGTAATTGGTTAAAATCCTTTAAACCTAAATCCTACAGGCTTCTCTCCTTCCAGAACTGGGGTGGGTAAACCCACCCACAGTTTTATTCAACAGTTGAAGCAAGTGCAGTTTTAATAGCGATAAGAGTCCGGTCATGACAGGTGGGAGGAGTGCTGGATGGGTTGAAACAAGACTTTCAACCAGGATACCGCTGTTTGTGTCCTGTGTGAAACTGAAATGTTCATTTATTCTGTCACATCAGTCTTTAGTCACCTGACTTGTTGGTATTATAAGTCATTAATCTGTGAAGTTAACGTCACCCCTGACCGTTTCCTAACCCCTAGCCAAAGAGTATAGAAACAAAGAGATGAAACAGTCGCTGCCACTATTTTAGGCTGAAAATGCTTTTTATATTTATAGTATTTTATAGTTCAACACAGGCCATTTCAGTACAATATGACAATAGAATAGAAATAATTTTGTTTTATTGCTGTACAGCACTTTGTAGATGGCATCCGGTTGTCATTTTCTGTCCAAAATGGCAGAAAGGTAGCTTTGTTGCAGGGCAGTTGCAATTGCAATGGAATGAGCACTTGACTTTATCTTCTTGGCAATATAAATTAAATGCCCTACCTAAGTTGTTGTGTTGCCTAAACTTAACTTCCTGTGAAACGAAAGCTTATTTTGAAAATACACTATGCATGTAACAAGTGTATATTGACACGCTTGTTACATACATAGGAAGCTGACCAAGCAGTGGTATTTGACGAGCTGGGAGTGAGAATGTGTTGGATTTACCGGTTTTCCTCAGAGCAGGGTAGAAGTCTTGAAAAACAAGAACACAAAAGATACACACACATCCATCCCTCTGTGATCAGCACTATGTGTTGGGCCATGTACTGCTATAATGTTTGAGTGTGTTCATACCGGATCTGCCCAGAGTTCTGATTTAGATTGGGTTGAAGTGAATTAAAGCATACTTACAGGAAAACAGCAGGCAGGCCCTGCCTTTCTACGTATAAAGACATGACACACTGTCCCTGCGAGACCTTAAGATGAGACACACAGACTCTTTAGTGGCTTGTCTTTTGTGTGTGTGTGTGTGTGTGTGTGTGTGTGTGCGTGTGTGCGTATGTGTGTGTACGCACGCTGCATGTCCAAACATACTATGAGAACCACTTTGACTGTATATCCACAGGTGTTTCTTATCCGTTAGACACACGAATCCTCTGTGTGCATCTGCTGGATATGAGCCTGTTGTGTATATAAACAAGCAAGCTCCTCAAAGCTTGTGGTCGCATGAAAGCCTGAAACATATTTAGATGTTAGAGGGAAAGCATCTGTCCAAAGCTAAAGATCTAAAACCAACAGAACACGCTGACAAGAGGGGAGAGGACAGAATGTGTGTGAGAGAGACAGAGAATATGTGAGGCATACTCATGACAGTGGGTGTGTATGCTTAAAAGTTTAAATGGGTAAGAAATTAAAAACATCTTTGGAATGATTACGTGATCTGGACAACATTCCTGAAGCCCAACTAAAGAATATTGTTTGTTGGTTTTATGTCTTTTTAAAAGAAATATTATAGTTTTGATTATTAAGGCCTTTACAAAACCGAAGGCGTGACAAATAAACAGCACGGAAATGTGAAAAACTTGCCTGCAAATATTATATGTCGGTAAGAATGGACAGAGTGGATCTGGTCTGCTCTGCATTTGTCAAGGTTGAAAGGACTAATAAAGATTGCCATCTTGGTTTAGACTACAGAGTCTGTGCTGTTGTTTCATAAATAAAGGCGCAACTCAACCCATTCTGCAAAGTGTGATTGCATGAAGCTCCAAAAAAATCAAAGTTGTTCCAACTTGGATATCACTTTTTTGCTGCTTAATATTCACGTTCTGTGTGGAAAAAACAACAGTTTGGAAAAAAAATATATTGATTGCTTGATATGTGAATTGAAAATAACACTGCTGGTGTGTAAAGTTTTAACAGCGTTAAGTGTTACATAATATTTGGTGCATATCATCGACACTTGACGCACACACCCGATGTGCCACACAGATAGGAAAACTAGTCAGTATATAGTAATCAGGTTGTATTAAATTTAGGGCTGTCAAAATTGTTTTAACACCACTATTTTTTTAATGTATTAACACAACCAATCTTGTGGGGACTGGAGCGGGCTCAGCTTTACAGCTAGAAAACTGAAGGAATCCATTGGTACCAACTATGTTATTTCTGGCTTGTTGCTGGAGGTTAAATAATGCTCCAAACTTATGCTAAATTTGTTGAGGAAAAGCTCCCATGTTGATGAGAGTATTAAAGACTTGACAAATCTCCCTTAAAGCTACATTTTGAACATCAAAATCTCTGTTTTTAATGTTTTATTATGAGTTTGGTAAGCTTCGAAACTGCATCGCTGGATGGATTGTAGGAGCATTACGGTAACAGTAGTCAGGCATCTGGCGGAGTAATACCTACTGACAGTAGTCAGGCAACTCGCAGAGTAATACATACTGTTACTGTGTCTTCAACAGATAGGCACCATAACATTATCATGTGTGTATAAGGAGCCCAAAATGGCCCACGGATTTCAAGCTTAAGGCTATCAGTCACTCAGCAGAACATGGGACTAGAGCAGTGGCGAGAGAATTTAATATTAATGAATCAATGGTACGGAAGTGGAGGAAGCAAGAAGATGATCTGCGCCACGTAAAAAGAGAACAGCAGGTAGAAGTGTCTCTACAGTTTCTATTCGACTCAAGGCAGCAGCGGTAGCACTGGACATGAAAATCTGCCACTTTCGAGGAGGAGAAATCAAGAGACAGAACATTTTTTTCCCCAACTCTCCGCCCTTATTGATCCATGCGTGCCCATCTCACCGAAACTGTCAAAATGAAAGTGAAGAAAACTACTTTGCAGCTTGCCGTCATTCAGGATGGATTAACTAAAGAACTCCAACCGCTAGATATTGGTGTCAACTGGTCATTCAAAGTTAAACTGCGAGCTGTGTGGGAACATTGGATGACAGAAGGCAAACACACAGACAGGGAGGACAACGACAGGGAGTCAACGCTGGGCGAGTTCCTCCACTATCTGCCAATGGACACTTTCATGAAGGCAGGAATCATCACTGAACAGCTAAGTAACAGCAACCAGACTGACTCGGATAATGACGAGATGGATTCGGGCGTGCTTGATGCCGAAGTCGCCCAACTGTTTGACTCAGATGCTGATGATGAAAGATTTGATGGATCTGTGGACGAGGAATGAACTGAAAAAAATGAAAGTATCGCTAAGTGTAGTTTTGTATTTTGTGTGTTCCAACTGAAAAATGTGGAGAGTTATTGAAGTTGTTGAGTTGTTAAATTAATAGAATCATATTTGACTTATCTGATCATTTTGTTTCACTTGTAATCCGGTGCGTCTTATAATCTGGTGCGCCTTATATATGAAAAAAGACAGCAATATTTATTGAAAATGTGCCTTATAATTCAGTGCGCTTTATGGTCCGGAAAATGCGGTAATCAATTGGGAGTTAGAACAGGTTGATGTTACTCAGATCCTTTAGGCATCTTGACCAACCACTAAAAGTCCTCAGTGAAGTGACAAGAGCATTATCCCTCACTGGATTCCCACCTGTGTTAACATGATTAGGAATTGAACCCTGGCTCTGTGCAGTGCAGTGGTGTTTCCCTCTTAAATAAATTCTTCATTCAAATATGTCTGATGTTTACCAGAAAACCTTTTCCACAATTCCCAGTGTAGGCTTGAAATGATGCTTGGTAGAGAGCTTCAGTGTATAGGTAGAACAAACTGAATTAACCTTTTTCTAGACTTATGCAGAACCTTTTTAACTGTATTGGGGGAAAGTGTGAAAGAGTGAGAAAGGAGGCAGGGAAGGTCGCAACTGATGGTGAGAGGTCAGAAAGAGTGGAGGACGAGATAGATGGGATAGGGGTTTGCTTAGGGATTGTTAGTGGCACCAGTGAGTTTGAGGACATCTGCTTTGTGTTAAAGAGTGAACTGGGCCTCTTACATGATGAAACCCAGCCTGGCGTTCAACAGCACAATAAGATACTGCCATAGGTCTCTCCTCCTCCTCCACCACTAGCCAATCAGGAGCCAGCAGACTCAGAGGAGACGTTACACCAACCCTGCAATCCGTCCTCCTCCAGCCCTCCATACCTCTCTCCTGCCTTTATGCTGCATTCACTTCATATCGGAAACGCTGAAGTGACACATCATGACACACACCTTTTGTAATTTTTTTTTTTTTTCTGTTTTTAAATCACATCTGACACAACTGAATTTAATGAATAATCTATGCATTAATATGAGTATAACTCATTCAACAATAAGTTTTTGTTTGTTTTGTTTGTTCTAGTGTGTCTTTTACCTGGATAACAGGTGTTTCTGTGGATGCTGTTGAGAGAAATACTCATTTACAACAAGAATTCCTGAAATTGTAGAAAATCAAGCAAGCAAGATTAATTGTATGAATGAAAGCAAAATTGAACAGTACTTTCTGGTGTGAATCCATGAACAATATCTACAATTTACTCATAGGACCTGAACACAACATTAGCTGGAGAACAGCTGTGTGGGTTTCCCCTCTGTTGCCTTGACAACCAGAATCCCTCACAATAACAAACTGGTTAACATTTTTTTTTCTTCCTTGTTTTCCCTCTGCTGGATCTTACCTCACTTTCTCTATGTCTCACATTTTTTTGCAATTTCAGTTCTTGGACAGGCATGGAATACTAAGTTACAAACTCCAAAATAACAACAGACTGTCAGCAACAAAACGAAGTGACTATTCCTTCACATCCTCATATTACTGCCTGTCTGTTTTGCCTCCCTACAAATTGGTCACGAGTTGAGTTGGCACAGAAAATTAAACTTTGGGAACTGATTTAGTTTTAGTTTTAGAAAGGAAACAATGCTCACTGATGACGTCATATCAGGCAGTCTATAGTGTAAACAGGCATAGAAACAACAAATAAGCCATCCTAACCTTTTTTTCATTTTGTTGCTATAAAAATAGTTACACTGCTTCTGCTTCCTGATGCCACAAACATGCCATGTGTTAACATGCTGATTGCCACTGTTACTTATTATGTTGTTTTTTTGCCTCTTTGTTCCCAATTTGGTGTAGCCTATTATATTTTACTGCAATCTTTGTCATTACTATACCTATGCTAACTATATTCTCCAATATCAACCCAGTCTCACCAAATGGGGTATGAATAACACCATGATTTGCAAGTCGTCATTTTGCATGCAGTAACAACATCTGTGCACCTAAGCTACTCTGAGCTAGTGAGGGAGAATAAAAAGAGAGAGAGACTGTTTACTGGGTGGGAGGTGAGGTGAATGGGTCCAACAAATGCAGGACTTTCAACTGGGAAGCTGGTGGTAGTAATCGGTGTTTGTGTCCCAAGTTGTTGTTGAGTTATTATGTGACTAAGTTACGTTAGTAAAGATGTGCTTTGCTTTGTGCTATGTATTTTACTTAGTTTACGTAGTTATTTTAAGCCCGACCATGACGTCTTTCCTAAACTTAAGTAGTTTTATTTCCTAAACTTAACTGTGGTGTTACTGCAGTTTTGTGGCCTAAGCAGAACTGCAGCCATTTCATGGTAACAACGTGGTGTTAAATGACACACGGAAAGACTTAAATTCAGTATCTGTTTATGTACCTAACCATGACAGTGGGTTGTCAAACTGCATGGTATTGCACATTACACCATGATTGCACCAGTGACTATGCTTTAGGTCTTTAACAATAAATCATGTTTACGTTAAAGGTCCAATGTGTAGGATCTGGCTGTATCTAGTAGTGAGGTTGCAGCATACAACCAACTGAAGCCTCTCTTGTTGTGCCAAGCGTAATAGAGAATTACAGTGGCCGACGTGCAAACTCAGTTATTGTATGAGCAGCGTAGGTCAGTTAGAGCAGATCCAATGCGTAGAGTGTGTGTGTATGTGGGAAATGAGTGGTGAAGCAAGACAGAGATAAAGCGGCAACAACAGGAGCGTGTAATGTTATTGACTCCGGCTCATGCAGGAGAAGTCAACAGAGTTTGGATTATCTGTTTTGGGCTACTGTAGAAACATGGTGATGCAACATGGCCGATTCAATGGAAAGGACCTGCTCCCTATTTAGATATACTAAACATCTTATTCTAAGGTAATCCAAATCATGATCCATGTTTTCAGGTGATTATACGCTAAAGAAAACATACCTATTTTTAATATATTCCATTTCTGCTAATAAATCTCTCTAAATGCTACGCACTTGCTTAAAGGCTGACTTCAGTCATATCATACCTTCACATTTTACATTTTAATGCTTTTACACTATAAGTAGCCATTATTTTTTGTTAAATTAGGGACAGCGTTAGAATGACACAATCGTCAGAAACAAAATAAACAATGTTTGGAAGTCAGAAAATGCAAGTTCATTTGATGATTTTCTGGAAGGTAGGAAAGACATTTTAAAAACTCAATAACTTAACATGTTTGGGATAGTTGGTGTAAATAGTAAATGTGATTTGATTATACTCTAGCTGTTGGAAATGATGGTTTGTTGCACCACGCACCTCAGTCTTGTCATTAACTCAGTTTTTATTATCTCTATTACTTTTTCCTTTCCTCTTCCTTCTTTCCCACACTTTGTGTTGCCTGGCTCTGTCTATCTCTTGCTCTCCGTATGTGCTGTGTTACATCATTTCAGTTTGACGCTCTCACTTAGGTCAGTGCAATCGTAGTTTTATCATCACACACATACAGCTGGGCCTTAGCTCATTCTCCCTAGTGGACAACATTCAGTCACTCCCTCTGTGTGTGTGTTAGACTCCCTATGTGGTCAAAGTAGTGTGATTTAGTGCAGTAATATATGTATTTCCACCCAGTGACAGCTTCTTGATAGAAGAAGAATAGAAGAGAAGACAGCAGTTGACCAAACCTCCGGATCTTGTGCAAAGCCAGACTGTCCATCTTTTCACAGATTTTACAGTTCCACCAAGGAATGCTTGGATTTCATGAAAAAATGCAAGGCAAGGGAAAGTTTAGGGTTTAGTTATGCTCCATGTGCTTTTAATGAAATGAACACTCTTGTAGTCATAGCAGGGTGTGAACCTAACACAGGCAACTGGTCATTGAGTGGTATGGTGACATATTTTCATCATAGCCTGTATAAAATATGAACATAGTCTCCTTGACCTCATCCACATTTTTCTGTAGAGCCTTTGTGAAGCTCAGTTATTAACTTTAAGCCTTAAGATAATTTAAAAGAACAATATGTATCACTGACAGCTAGCGTTTAAAATGGGTAACAGCGGTCAAAATTCAAAACATTGGAGCCCTGATCCGTCCGCTCCTCTTGTGTGACTGATAGCAGCTAGTGAAAATTTTGCAACTTGAGGGTTACCTGCTAGATACGACCACATTAACCAGAAGTACTTGGAATCACTTCACCAGCTGTGTGTCTCAAATACTCTCTGCCTTGATAACCAGCTGCACACGGACCACAGAGAGATGTGCCAAGGCTTTTTAAGTCGGGTAAAATCTAATGTCAAAGTAATCTGTTGACCCAGTTGGTTTGCTTGCTTTCATGGCTACAGAAGGCTGTGTTTGCATGACAATTTGTTTCATATGTGTCAATGGGGTGTCGAAATCAGCAGTGGACAGGATCACACTGGCCAAAACAAAAACAGACATTCCAGACTGTAATGGAAATTTCAATGGAGAACAATCTCTGATGACATATAGTGGTCATTTTATCATTTATTACAGTAAATATATCACATATTGGTCTTTTAAACTGTTGAGTTATATATAATACAATATACAATTTAAACTGTTGAGTTATAAACCCTCCTTTTTTACCAAGCTGTAAACATGTTTATTTCTGCTGTAAAGTTATTTTTTTTTAACATGGGGTCTATGGGGATTGACTGCCTTTTGGAATAAGTCTCAAGTTGCCTTTTGAAGAACTGCAGTTTTTGGTGTAATATCACTGAATAGTGTACTGAACACAAAGAACTACCGTCAGTAGCCTTGTGATTGGTATGTGTGTTTATTTTAAAGCCACATTACAGCCCAACATTTCCATCAACACAGCAAAGCAAGGGTTTTATAGTGAACCCAGGACTGAAACTGAGTCTCGTAAACAGTAGGTAAAAGGCAAAGAAACACTCATGGCTGCCAGAGACAATATGAAAATGCCGTCCTGACCCACAGTGTCGTTGTAGACGCATAGAATCCACCCTGATGTCACCATGTACTGTATATGTTTGTGTATTGTACATATATATGTGTGTGTGTGTATGTGGAGTGTGCTACAGCCCCAGCTGCATCTGACCACAATGGTAGGCCACACCTGCCACTGTGCTGTGCCCTCGTATCAAAGTCACCCTGCGGTTTAGTAATGGGGACACAAACCTGTGCACTGCTGTGATAGGTGGTAGACAGATAGCACACATCTGGAGCAGAAATCTCCAGATAAAGATGTTATGATGAACGCAACCCTGGGCAGCTGTTGTTTATTACCAAAAGGGGAATTAAGAATTCACATTCCCACAAAATAATTCTCAGAGGACACTTAAAAAGGTCTACTGCATAGCTTGGAAAATAAAAATCAAATGTGTCTGTTAAATGTCAGTATGTAGTCCATTTAAGTCAGCATTCTGTAAAAGCAGGTGTGACAAAATGGGGTTGTCCTAAATTTGGATCAAAGAACATTTGTTCTAGTTTTTGTTAAAAATGCATAACTGGTTCACATCTGCAAAAAGGCCACGTGATTGAGAGTTAGCGTGTGAGATCTTGAATGAGGACACTGAAGACTAAGGCAATGCAGTATTTTCAGTTCAATTCAATTTATTTTTAGATAGCGTCAAATGATAACAGAAGTTATCTTGAGATGCTTTTTATGTAGTGAAGGTCTAGGCCTTACTCTATAGTAAATTACAGTAAACACACACTGTCCTCTTGGTGGTTCAGGCTTTGGTTACCATGGTACAGAGTTTTCTGGTACAACTAAGGGCAAAATAACACCACTTCCTATACACTATGCATTTTTGGAGTGGGTGATTAGAGAAAATGGCAGCAGTGCTCAATGCTGAGTTAGTTTGATTCAGAATTCAACAGGAATGTTCCTTTTAACACCCTGCTCAGTAGACAGAGAGAAGGAAACCATGGGGCTGGTTTCAGAAGTGCTCTATACATTACAGCCTACAAGGTTGCACTTAGATGAATATTTTTGATGGTTGCTGGTATATTTATGCACTTTGTCTATTTATGCTGGAGCAGCTTCCATCTCTGATGCATGAAATTCATTTGTGAATATACTGTATATAAATGCACATATATAACATAAAATGAATAATATCTCTGTTGCTATGTATGTCTCTGTCTTTGCAGATGATGTGGTTTTGGGGGCTCCATCAGACTATGACTTTCAGCACACACTAGGGTGCATACTTGCCAACCTGGAGACCTTAAAAGAAGGGAGGATTTCAAAATCAAAGTGGGGGGTCTTAGGGGTCCTTCCCCGAGCACAATTTGAGTTTGCATTCTGGTGACTTTAAAATAATGAAAACAACAAACTGTTAATACACTGCAACCGCATATTTATGTTAACTTCACATTTAATTCTCAGGAACGAAAATGGAATAATTCACCCCTCTGCTGTGATTGCACCCTCCGAGTTGGGAGCGAGTCACTGCCAAAAGCAAGGGAGTTTAGATATCACTTGTTCACGGGTGAGGGTAAAATGGAGAGGGAGATGGACAGATGGTTCAGTGTGGAGTCAGCAGTTTTGCAGGCACTGTACCAGACTGTTGCGGTGAAGAGGAAGCTGAGCAGGAATGCCAAGCTCTTGATTTACCAGTCCATCTATGCTCCAACCCTCACCTCTGATCAGGAGCTTTGGGTAGTAACAGAAAGAATGAGATCTGAAATAAGTTTCCTTCGAATGGAGGCTAGACTCAGCTTAGAGATAGGGTGCACCATAATAATAATGATAACAATAATAATAATGTAAGAGCTGTTGAATTATGTTCATGATCGACACAGTAATTGGTAATTGAAGTTTATAAATAAATAATTAATTGATTTGATGTATTGTTAAAAATTTAAATATGATGTGATTAAATGATTTGTCTCACTCAGTACAGAAAGCTGTCATAGGTAGAAGGGTTGTAGCCAACAGTATAGTCCATTGTGCTTTACATTCTGTCACAGAACTAGTGTTCTCTGTGTAGTACCATTACTACAAAATTTGTTGAGGCACTGTATACAATCCAATGTGAGTGGACCAGCAAACATCTCTTTAGTTCTAATCATCAGTGTCTGAAGCTAAAGCAGACAGTCAAAGAGACATTCGAAGGACTGTCATGGACTCAAGAACCCCTTTTCTTTCCAACAAGGTATTTTGTTCTACCTGTAAATTTGACAAATTTTGTTTCATGTTTGTGCCAATTTTGTATTTTCTTTTGTTTTTACACTATGTACTGTGTATTTTGTTGATATATCTTTAGTTCTCACAGTGGGACTAAGATGTGGAAGCGTCAGAGAAAAGATGTGACCAAGCAATAAACACCCAATTCAAAGAACCAACCAGTGTCTCTGTTTTGTGGTGAGCTACAAATAATAATGTAGTAATCAACACTTGGGTGTTGGTGTGTGTTGCAGTGCACACATGCATTTTCTATACAACCAGTCATGCCGCATGCTGTTATATTGTTTTCAAAATAGACTTCTTTCCAGTTCAAGGAATCCCCCTAGAGTCTGCTGCAGATTACTTGATCTGATAATAAAAATAGCATCCAAAGTCAAGTTGTCATATCAAAGACTTCTCAAACAATGCTCTATGCATTAAAGTGACATAACTGACCAAATGACGCAGGTGTGATGTTCGTCTTATTCACACCTCTTAAAATAAAGTGTTACCACAGGTTCTAACACATCATGTGTTTACAGTGTGCAGATGATGACCTGCAGTGACTGACCAGCAACACACATGGGGCGTTTCTTTAAACCTCTTTGTGTTGATCATATGTTTCCACTGACCCAAAGGTGCAGGAATGCAACTGTAACCCAAAAATACTCAAGCATGAAAATGGACTCATATGCTGCTCTTGAGTGACTGAATGGATAAACAAGATCAGGTCCTCAGCCACTGATGCCTGGATCCATGCTCACATTGGGGTAACATCAATAGACAGCAGGGGTCAGATTCATCAAAAATCTGTGTAGATTCACGACTAAAACTCTATGTACACTCAAAGACTATGACCACACATTGTATTAGTCATATTTATAAAGTTGCATGTACACCTGGTTCTGTTTTATAAATATCAATTCACATAGGCACAAGCCTCATTTCCACTCCCACAGTTATCCATAAACTGAGAGAGTGCAGTGATGGTTGAGTGAGCAATAAAATGAATGAAGTCAGGGAGGTTAGTGGTAATAATAATAATAATAATAACAATAATAATAATCATAATAGAGAAAAAAACGTATTTTCTGTTTGTTTCATAGCAGATATGTTCTAAAAACAAACAACAACTAGCTAGTATAACATAGCATACAGCTAAATAACACTCCAAACTTGCGCTAATTTTGGTGATCAAAAACTGACATGGCCATTTTCAAAGGGGTTTTTTGACCCCTGATCTCTAGATATGTGAATGAAAATGTGTTCGATGGCTGCTCACGAGTCTCCCCTTTACAGACATGCCCACTTTATGATATCCACATGTAGTTTGAAGCAAGTCATAGTCAAGTAGCACACTGACAGCTGTTGTTTGCCATGTTATAATTTGATCATATTTCTTATGGTAAATGCAGTACCTGTGAGGGTTTCTGAACAATATTTGTCATTGTTTTGTGCTGTTAATTGATTTCCAATAATAAACATATATATATATATATATATATATATATATATAATGAAGCTGGGGGAGGGGGGTAATATTCCGAGAAAAACTAACACTCTTTTTCAGAATATCCATTTTTTTTTCTTATAAATGACTTTAATCTTGGAAATTCATTTTTTTCTGGGAATAGTACCCCTCTCCCCCTTCCTTTACTGATGATGTGACTGTACTATGTGACACACAAGAATTATGACTGACAGGCTTTATTGAAGTTTTTCCATAAGAAAGACTAGCCAAACCCTCTTTATGCATCATAAGGCTGGGTGCAACAAATCTACATCTAATGGCTTGACAGTAAAACAGGCAGCATGCAAATACAAAATGCACACATAATTGAATACAGACAGGACTGTGATTGGACAGCGCTTTTTGTTGTATGAGAAACACACTTTGTTTTTGTACACAAATGTACTGTTTACACTGTGTAACTGTGTAAGATGTTCCACATGGAGCCTGAAGGTGCCCTCCTCCCATCTCCCTCACTTTTATATTTTTTCCCCACCTCCCACCTCCCACTTGTCCAACAGGTGCCATATAAAGACTCCTGGAACATACCAAAGAGTACTTCCCTCCCACCTCGTACCCCCCACATACCCTCACACAGAAGGAGCTGGGCACAAAAGCTGTTTTATTGTGTGTCATTACCTCTGCACACTCTTGCAGACACACCATGGCATCCTGCCTGTGATAGAGTTTAGAAGGGGTAAGGGGTGGTGGTAGGGAGGGAGGATTGTTGCTGGATAAGCAGGCAGGTCTCCATGTGTAATTCTTTAATGGAGTTACTACCACAAGGTTGTGAACAGACAGTACATCTTTACACACTATGGGAAAAGTAATAAAAGGTTTAACCATCATTTCCATTATACTACATGAGCATACATACTGTATGGTTGTATAAAAAATTATTTAAACATAGAGGGAATTTTAGATATTTAGCACCTTAAATCAGTGATTCTCAAAGTGGGGTTAAGGGACCTCCAGGGGTCCATGGCACTCTTGCCAGCTAGCTAGCTGCTGAGCATTAAGAAATATTTGAATCAGTCTACATCATCAAGTGACACTAAGCCCAAATGCTAAATTAAGAAAATATGATGACAGCTATAAGGACAGAAACAGGAGAATAAAATGTGTCATGTGTCTTCAGGTTTTAGCAATGAACGAAGCCAAGAAGCTGGCCAAACTCAAGAGACACCTGATCACAAAGCACCCAGAATATCAGAGCAAAACAAAGTACTGTTAACATTATTCAGATCAAAATGTGTTTCTGTTTGTAACCATGAATCAAGTCTGAAGTATTTAGGTTGAAAAATTTTAGAATACAAATAGTTCCAATGCCATCTGAGTACAAAAGGTAGTAACATTATACTGTTACAATGTTACTTGCCCCAAAAAGTTTCAGATACCCTGCCTTAAATTTTCTTAGTCTGCAGACCCAAACAAATTGTGAACAAATGTGAATTCTGCTAACAAATGTTGTGTGTATCACCTGACATATCTTATTCCTGTGTTCCATAGAGCTCCAGTGTTGTCCGAAAACTTTTTGATGAAAAGATTAAGTAATGCCTGCAAACTGTCTCCAAGCCACAAATATATTAAAGAGAAACAACTATTACAAGTATAAAGTTGGATTTATAGTTTATGGAGTTAACAGCAGTTCTTAAATGTCAGATTCAGTATCATATGCATCAAAAATTTTAGAAAAAACAAGCAGCCCAGGTTGACCCATAAAGGTAAAAGTCAGGAGATCCCAAATGTCATGAGAATCACCTTCTGGAGACCATGCATTTAATTTAAAGTGTGGGGCCATCTGTGTTTTTTAAAGTGGGGTTGCATGTATAGTCCTGTGTTCTGTGAGATAAAACCACTAACGGATTCAGTTCCCCGTCAGAAATGGCTGACTGATGGAGAAGTAAAGCGACTGTGGAAAGGAGCAGCAGACCATCAGAAAATCTTCAGTTCCCCGTCAGAAAAGCCCTGAGGACAAAATGTGACTGTCCAGATTTGAATACATAAGGAACACCACTGGAAAGCTACAGAATGATTAAAAAATGCCCTTTAATCTTAATTCAAACAAATAAAAACCAACTGAGATAAAATCTCTTTTGCAATGATGACCTGGACAAGAAGGCAGCAAAGTTACATGTCAAGTACACAAATTTCATACATACAATAAAATACAATGAACTACAGAGTAAAAACTACATTCCATTCATCAACAGAAGTGGTTATATAAACACAAATAGTGTATAATACATACAGAAGGTTGGTTACTGTGGCCATGAGTACATCCATAACGTAGCAAATAACATTATCCCAATGAACCTGAAATGTTGGCCAAAACTATCAAAATAATAAATGTCTTAAAACTTAATCTCAGCACCTTGAGGAAAATGATCTCACTTAGCAAAAAATGTCATTAAGATGGCGTAACAGACACACACTCTGCTGTGTGACTGCAGTGAGTGTTATGTGTCAGGACCACAGGTAGGGTGGGAAGGATGACTCAGTCAACCAGTTAAAATTCCTGCTGGCCAGGTGGACCTCTATAAAGTGTCACACAGACACCTGTTAATCTGCACTGCTTTCCACTCAGCTGACACACATTCTACAGCTCCCTACACACTGCTGGTCCCCAGCCATACAATAACATCTCCCTGTGTGCCCACATAACTGAGGTTTAAACAGAGCAGGTTTGCAAGATTTGAGCCAAAAACATGATTGAAATACCAGGAAGTGGGTCCATATTAGGAGTGCTGCATGGACTACACAGTATGTGATCATATATGTTTTCTTAAGGAACTCTAAACCCCACGTTATCTTTGGCGTTTCTTCCACGCTCAGAAAACTCAAAATAGGAGGCTGAAGAGGGAAGTGCTTGTATTTCAGGGTCACTCACCCACTCAAATCCAAACTATGATCAAGAAAGGTGTTTTTTTTTTGTGAGGAGTCACGGAAAAGCTTCAATTATAAACTACTGGGAACTAAATTGTTGGATTTAAAGCATTGTGGGCCTACTGCTTGTTCCCAATGACTATTTAAAACCCAGATTTGACTTTCTAAGAGAAACCAAGAATCAGATGGCTTGTATAAAAGCTGGTGATGATCAGCTTATGTAAAGGCTGGTGGACATACAGTAGGCTGAAAGCTGTTGTGTTCTAGCAGTCATTAGAGTGCTCAAGGGATGACATATTTTTGTAGGCCAACCAGGTTAATCAAATTAGCATTGCCCTGGTTCTGTCGACTAAAAGCCAATGGGATTTTTCCATTTGGTTTTGGATTATTGCAGAAAATAAGCTCTGTGACAAACAAATGTTTATGATACCAACACATTTTATTCAGCAAAATAATCTCCACAAATGAACACAACCCTGCCAGGAGTAAAGAGCTAACATTAGGCTATAGACGCACTATGAGTTGCATGAGCGCGAATATACACGAGTAGGCATGATGATGTTTAGTAGTCTCATTTTGCCTCTTGTTAGCAAACAGCTTTTTAAGACAAAACTGGGGTGGCGTATTTTATGTCGTAGAACAAAATGTTAAAGGAGGGAGTGTGGATTGTTGCCAGATGAGCAAGCCTCCATGTTTAATTCTTTAATGGAGTTACTGCCACAAAGTTGTGAACAGACAGTACATCTTTATACACTATGGGAAATGTAATGAAAGGTTTAAACATCACTTCCACTATACTACACGAGCATACATACTGTTGTACAATAAATTATTTAAACATAGAGGCAGTGCCAGGGGTCCATGGCACTCTGCCGAGGGGACTGTGAAATAATTTGCTAAAGAGTCAATACGAGTTGGCATGATGATGTTTAGTAGTCTCATTTTGTTAGCAACCATAGTTTTTAAGACACAATAGTGGGGTGGGGTATGTTATGTCGTAGAACAAAATGTTAAAATCTCTTCAGCTTGTCTTGACCACAGACCTTATTTCAGGCATCCAACTAAAAACCCATTCAAAACACCCACTGACGTCCAGATGAGGGAACTGGAAGTGCTAAAATCCTGACTCATTTCTGGGTTTTAGGACTTATTCCTGTAGCCATCTATTGAGAGAGGCAAAACATGACAAGATATGACATTGAAGAGGTTTGGAAAGGGACAGATAGGTTGGATGCTGACATATTTTTTAAGATGACATGAATTATTGTGAGACAGAAAAGATCAAGGCTAAGATTCCTTTGTTTATATTATCAAAGTCTACGTGCTGTACAGCACAGCTGTGCCCTGAAGTAACTTTTGGTGTTATTTATTTGGATAAACATAATGTCAAACATCTCAACTGGAAAATTCCAAGTCCTTGCTGTCGGCTTCTTGAAACTATATTGCCTGAGTGACCTCCAGAAGTTATTTCATACACACTGTGGCACTGGTTAAATGGAACAGCCGGTGTTGCCATTTTAAAGCTTGTCCGACCTAACAACAGTAACTAGGTGGGGTGGGACTCATGATCGGTTAATTACTTCAAAATGATGAGCCTGCTCTATCACAAACTTGGTATTGATTGGGGAGCATGGTAACATCTCTACATCAAAGTCCAACATGTCAGTGAGCACAAGCAGTCAGTTGATCACACGGCTTGTATGCTGCTATGAGCCTGTTGGACGAAGGGGGCGTTCACAAACACCAGCTTTCATCCTTTTATCCAAGATACTAGAGGTTGAAATCTTGTCAACCACAGCCTGCATGCTGTGATGACGATGATGAAGGAGTAATTTAGCAGTAGAATCAAATATACATAAATTTCCAGCATTGTAAAGCTATACCACTAGATTTCTCTCTCAAGTTGGCTCACCTTTCTACAGGATGTTGTGACGTCCTCAGATGAAAAGGGTGGGACAAGTAAAATAGTCAGTGGGACAGATGTAAAGCTCTTAGTAGTCCAACACTAAAATGATTAATTTCTCCTCCACATATTTAAAGTAGACATATATATTTATATTTATAGAAGAAAGAAAAGATATATGCCAGCTGTGACTGGTTATTCCAAAAGTTGAATTATTACAGCCATTGCACCGTGAAAAATAGGCACTTGGCAACTCGCGTTTGAGCAACAATGAATCTGAGGACACAAAAAACTCTTTGAAGTCTTTTTTTTGGCATTCTAAATTCATCTCAGTAAGGGCATTTTTCTACAGTTTTCATTTTAACTTATGTGAGAGACATATGTGTACCAACGTCAGTAGGAGGTGGCTGAACGCAACAGGTAGTGTGAGTACTCAAGGCTGGCATAACTGGTACTCTGCAACCTTGACTGCAAGCTAAATTCAAAATAAGACTGTTGCTTGAAACCCAGTGGGGTTCTTTACCTAACATACTTCTTTATAGTGATCTTCATCTTAACTGTTAACAGGATGACTACATTGTCATTGTTGCTGCTATAAATTATGGCAAAAACTAGAGAAACAAGATCCTTTAATAGCTAATTTCCTGATATTAAGAGAGGGAACTCCCACAGAGAATTACATTTTCCAAACACCAGCTCATTTTTAGACAGACAACAGCCTTGGTCCAGGCTGTAACAAACATGGAAAAAAATCCTGCAAAGGTCTCCACCCATAAGCCATCAGTCATCTGTGAAAACAAAACTCAAACCAAGAAAAAGCAAAACACTCTAGGCCTGAACACACTAGATAAATTAAACACTGTCTAATTACGCTAATTAGACCTTAGCCAAGACTGAGCCCCTCTTTTAAACACGGTTTATCACACTCCCATTTGCTAGTTTTATCTTTGTGCTGGCTTGGACAGACTCCTCTCCTCTCCTTCCTATCTCTTATCTCTCTTTATCGCTCCTCTTTTTCCTCCTTGTCTACCTCTTCAGGGAAAAAGCTTAATTACTTTCTTGGGATACAAACAGCAATTGCGCACGTGCACATATTGTGATTGTTTGACTTGGCAATTTATTTGACTGTGGTCATAGTGAGAGCCTGTCTCTGCAGTGGTGTGTGTGTGTGTTTGTGTGTGTGTGTGTGTGTGTGTGTGTGTGTGTGTGTGTGTGTGTGTGTGTGTGTGTGTGTGTGTGTGTGTGTGTGTGTGTGTGTGTGTGTGTGCGTGTTTTAAGCTTTCATCAAAAGTGCGTCACAGCTTTCTGCAACTCTGTTAATGTATCCCTGGCAGCATCCAGAGGTGCTTTTTCTAACTTAGGACTTGGATGGTAGAGAGGGGAAGCAGACTGGCACTGAAACCATGTAATAAAATGACCTCACACACACTCTAACACATATAGTGTACACACACACACACACACACACACACACACACACACACAGCTGGCACCAGAGTTTCTGGATTTCCCCCCTTCTATAATTGTGTTAGCCTGGGACCTGCAGTGATTTGGGAGCATCAGCCACTGGCAGCAGACGAGTAATCACAGTGGGCTTGGCTGATGAGAGATGTGCACGGAGCAACGCTCCACTGTGACGCCTGCAGCTTTTAACACTTCTGAAACCGAGCCAAGCATGGCTGGATTCCATCCCATCCCATCAGCTCTCATTGTATTGTTAGATTACATCAGGCCAGCCAGCAATAGACGACCACACACAAAAACACACACATTCAGAAGTATAGAGAAAGACACATGCACGTACATGTGAAGAAAAAGGGAATGTGTGGAAAAAGCACAACTCACATAGGCTAATGTAAGATATACAACAGATTGGATCCATGTCTCTATAGAACAGCATTATACAAGCATTACCAGTATAGTATTTGCTGAGGGCACAAATAGGTTAAGAAACAAAAAGAGAGCAAACAGACACTCAGTATTCAGATGTTGGTCACTGTCAAGCTGGGCTAAAAAATAAAGCCAACACAGAAGTGACAAAAACTGAAGTTCACTGATTGGCTACTTAAGGTTGGCTCCAAAAGGGAGTCAATCCCCATAGACCACATGTTAAAATGTCCAACAGTAGAAATAAACATGTTCATGGCTTGGTACAAAAAAAAAGACAGTTTTGGTCTCTGTTGCTGATTTCCCTGTTCATGGCAACTGTATGGGGGTGATTTATTTAATTAACCTGTTTAAATTATATTAAAGCTTATGGCTTGTCCAGACTGACTGTGTGAACAGTGCATGACGGCTGCATCACATCTATTGTTCACACCAGGAATGTTTGCTGCGACCAGCCCTTTCTTTCTACACAGACTTTGCCTTTAATAGTCATTTCATTTCCTTATACATGTATTTAGACAGAGAATGGTTACGAAACATTTTTTTTAAATAATAGTAATAATCCACAATTAAAACCCCATCCTTTATTTATTCATTGAGCTCTGCAAGTCACTGCATGTTCTATAACACTTTCCTGCAAATATTTCAGAATAAAACAAATGAAGGAATTCTGTCTGCAAAAAAATGAAATGAAAGCAGGAAGTGTTGATTTAAAAATAAATTTATACTTTTTTCATATCCATGACATATTCTACAGATATAGACATCAAAACTGTAGTAATGTTGCTGATATGGTGTTAATATACTGTCGAACAATCATTTTCACTGCCTGTTATTGCTGTGAACTATGCATGGCTCGCATTAAAAATAGGTGAGACCTCAAATCTTATAAGGAAATGCAGCTGACGCTGTGTGAGACATGCGTCTCATGCAGGTTGTATGGCTGTTCTAACCTGTTAACACAGACACTGAAATAAAAAAACAAAAGGTAACACAGCCATCATGCACTCCTGATGTTCCCATTGTGTCCAAGCTGTTAAAGTTATGTAAGGGCGTGGCTGTTTGAGTGACAGGTGGGCTGTCACAGCCACTAGCTGTCTGCTTGGTGTCACTTCAGCTGATCTGAGTCATTGAACTTAGCCTCTCGCCTGTTTTTGTGATGTTGGTGCCTTTTGGAGATATTTTCATGCACATATCAGATAATATGGCTAACTGTGCAGTTAACTGAAAAAGTGTAGTCTATAAGGTCAGCTCAACAGTTTAGTGATTGGATGTTTGTTACTGAAATTAATCTTGTGAGTTAGTTTACTTTTTCTGTCAGTTTTTATGGCTTGTACCTTTGACCTTTTAATCAACAAACCAGATATTGTACTGATGATTCAGCCAGGAGAGTTTAATGTCCATTCAAGCCTTGAAGAACTTGAAGAACCTTGAAACCAATCTCACCTAACATTGCCTTTGAAAATCAATGAGACCTCCCACTTCAAACTCTATAGAAGTCTAACTCAATCAATGACTGATATTGAAACCACAGATTTATGGGATTTAAAAATCATCACTGTATAGAGTTGATCATGTGAACAGGTCTCTGAGTGTTAAGTAGTGCTGGCACAAGAATCAAGCCAATTTTGGGCCTGTCAGCAAAGCCCTGATTTTTGATGGTTTTAAAGATTATCTTTCCACATATTCCTGTGGTGTGAGGTTTATTAAGAGTGCTTTTACATCGCCTGATCTGCCGGAGCTGCAACAATTTAAAATTGTAAATTTTAAACATTCAGTATTTATGGATACTGTTCAATTTAACATAATATTTCATTATGTGTGGGGTGTCTCACATTTTCAAAATCTTAAATTTGAAAAATCTTTTAGTATGGGCCAGCCTTAATGTGATTGTCCAGATGAACTTGCATTTAGGACCAATACCACACTATAATTCCCAGTCAGGCTTGTATGACACACCAGTGGCTTTTTCACCTCAGGCTCTTCTACCTCTCATCAGATAAGGAGGGGATGTTTTCAGTCAGCTGAGACAAAGATAAAAACACACAGACATGAGAGATAACACTGTAACGCTTAAGAGAAATTACATCTGCTGGTTTGATGAAACATTTATCTGAAGTGGATGAGGAATGTAGAGTGCAATGGATTCATCAGCTCACACTGAGATGTGTCATGTAAGCTGATAGAGAACAGATCCATGAATATCTGCTGCATAGCATAGATTACATTCAAAACTACATATGTTCTGCATAGTTTCTCTATGACAAAAGGGCAGATGGGAAATAGAGAAGCTTTCCAGTGAAGTTCCCTAAATGTACTGGTGCACTGTGAAGTCATTTTATCAAATTACTGAAGCCTCAGAAAACTTGGTTTCAAATCGTGACTATACAGTATTACATAACTTAGTAAGCAGCTGATTGAGAAAACATGTTTTCAGAGCCTTTAAAGCAAAAGGAATGCGTGTACAACAAGAATGACTTGAAAAACATACTTATTTGATTTGTGTTTCAGGCTTGTAAACATGCATGGTGTGGCCCCAACAGCAGCATTACACATAGTAGCCAAAACAGAGTTATACACATTATGTGCTTCAGTGTTTGGCCTTCTACTCTCTATCCCGTGCTGCTATTGGTGTTTCGGTCTTACCAAGGCACACACAGAGCAGACAGAGTCTGTGAATGTTCTCATTCATTCAGGTCATATTCATTCTGGCAGCAATTGAATCGAAGGCAACTGGACTTATCCAAGTGGCTTCATCAGTTTGTAACTCAACAGTCTGACTAGTCCCCACTAGACTAGTGGTTCGATTCAATTGCTGCCAGAACAGAGCAGACAGGCCATAGCGGACAGGATGAAATGTACTCCAGCTGCATTCAGAAAAAATCCAGCAACCTTCCTGCAGATTTATGCTGTGGTGTGGGTGTGTTTATTTGTGCTTTAGAGTGTAATCGCCATGAAACATTCAGAAAATGATGTTTAATTTCCCCGACTCACTGCTTTGTTCTTACTAATGCTGCTCCCTCTCTTCATTCACTCTCGAGCAAGCTCAACCATCACTGTTCTCTCTCTTGACTCATTGAGCCATGGAGGAGGGGCCAAATTTGAATGCTGTGTGTTAGTGGGAAATAATGGCTTAAACGCACAATATGTAATTTCTGCCACTACAGGGTCTCTCAATCCAAACAATAACAGCAGGAGTTGTCAGCGTGGGATCATGGGAGCTAACATCTTTCCCATTGCCGATGAAACTCTACCGATAAAACTCTCTCAGGCAGAAATCCTTTTAAGAGACGAGGTAATGTATAAAAGTTTTATTCACATTTTTTATTCCCATTATGTCATTTCAGTCTAATGAAACAGCTGCAGGTAACATAACATTTATTTGCTAAATGGCCATTAGATGTGTTGACTACCCATACAGTTAGCATTACTGCAACGTTAGCTAACGTTATGAGGAGAATTTCATTGTGGGTTAGCCCAGTGCTCTGAACTGTGGTCAATTAAAAATAACTTTGAGCATGTTGTACATTGTTGTAACATTATGATGTTATTGCACATAAACAGTGATGAATAACTGTGCTCCATCACAAGTGTCTAAACAAGTGTTGATTAAGAATAGGGCAGCTAGCTACAGTACATAACAGGATCGCCGGCTTCCTTCCTCACTCACTGACATATCATCTGGTGTTTCCCCAGATATAATAGGAACTAAGAAGTTAGACATTTTCATGTGTAAATGTTACATATTATACCTTTAAATGAAAATAAAAAGGAATGATAAAATCACTCAAATAATTATTCAAGATTTAAACTTAAGTAAGCAGGTTGGAGTAAATATGATTTAAAAAAGTTATTTTATAAAATGGTCATTATATCCTGACAGTAATGCATAAGACAGTTAATCTGAACAAAAGAAATCATGTGCATCTGTGTTCTCCAGTTCAACTGCATTCTGAGCAGCTGTCGATCACTCGCAAACTACTAAACTACAAGATGTTTTCTGAAAACATTTTATGTGAGAAATAGTAATTACAGTAACAGAATATTAATTCAGATTTTTGACCATTTGATCAGAGTTTGCAAGTAATTGACAGCTGCCTCTGTATTGTCAAAGGTTAGTTTTTTTTAAAGCCTGAAAACAGTGACATGAGGCAGAAGTGCAGAAGTGTAGTTTTCTCTCAGAACACTTGGATTATAATGTGCTGAAAGGTTATTATGTAATTTTGATGCTAAAACATTTCCGACAATTGCAACTTGAATTTCAGAAATGTGCCTTTAATTGACATTTTGCAGATCACTGTGTGGAATAATACAGTGAAATCAACAAGCAACCTAAGCAATGTTTTACTACAAGCTACAAGGTGGATTCTCCAACCTTTTGGTGAATACATTTACAATAATGTAAATATCTACTCACATACTGTATATGCATTTGCCCCTTTAACCACTCACAGGAGGAATCTAGTTTTCTAGAAGTATTGTTTCAAAGCTTGAGGATCAAACACACAGTCAACATGAGTAAGTCTGGAGTTTCATCATGAAGCATGCTGCAGTACTGTTGACTAATATACACATATACAGTCTCACATTACAACATGAAGCCAAATGAAAGTGAGCTGTAGGGATGGCTTGTGTTAGAGGCCTTCACATTAAAGTATGTTGGATCAGTGACGCCAGCAAAGAGACAGAAAAACATCTTATTATCACAATAACTTTAAAATGTTTTAACTGCATGTGGCATTTAATTTAAAAAATGATTCCGTGTTTAGAAGACAAAGGGGAAGTTGTGAGTAATTTCACTGGGAACACACACACACACACACACACACACACACACACACACACAGAGAGAGAGACATGTCACCCTCACTGTGACCATCAGCAGAGCAGTCCCTCTCCTTTTATACCTACCCCTAAAATAAGAGCTCTCTGATTGGCTGAGACACAGTTCTCACTGAATCACACCCAGCCAATTAGAGAGCAGCACTTCCTGTTCTGCAAAAGATGTTTCCTGTTGATAGTCAAGTGGCGCTGTGTGTGCGTGTATGTACATGTGTGGTGTAGTGGTGTGTAGTTGGTGTTTTGTGACGGCGATAGCAGTGTTTGCGTTTGTGTTTCTTTCTCTTTGTGTGTGTGTGTGTGTGTGTGTGTGTGTGTGTGTGTGTGTGTGAATCAGTGTTTTGGTTGGAAAGTAAACAGAGTAGTGAGTACAGAACATGTGCTGCAACACATCTCACTGTCCTGTAAGCCTGACACTGTATAATTGCATTACACTGAACCTGAAGCTTCAGGTGAGGTGTCATATTTTCCATATTTTTTATCTTGTGAAGTCAATAAAAAAGAGGGTACAAATTTCTTTTTTGGAATGTATTTATTAGTAAGAGAAACCTGATAAACACAGGTACATTTCTGCGGAAGAAACTGGATCATAGAGCCCTGAAATCCCTTGGCTGTATACCAGGGGGATGCTGGGGAGCAAGCCTGGATTACCAACTTTGCAAAGCAGGCAGCTTCCAGAGCATCAAGGAGCTTCAAAAGTACCAGGATCATTGTGTGTGGTCATTTTTGTTGATTGTAACCCTCTGGATTTGGTGATGGTAAAATAAAGTTTTAGAATTTTAAAAATTTAACTTTTCAGGCAAATATCTGAATATTCAACACATTCTGATTCCCAACTCGTCAAATATCTCTGCTTGGTCAGTACCCCTTGGCATTTGAGACTTACTGTTAGACAAACCAGGGATGAAAGAAAAGAAAGAAAGAAAGATATTCCTTTATTAGTCCCACAGTGGGGAAATTCAGTTTTACACTCTGTTGTTCACACATACATATACATGCGTCAATGGAAATGTCAGAGTGAGGGGGCTGCTCCTGACAAGCGCCCAGAGCAGTTGGGGGTTTGGTGCCTTGCTCAGGGGCACCTCGGCAGTGCCCAAGAGGGAAACTGGCACCTCTTCAGCAACCAGTTGGTCTTGGTCCATGGGGGATTTGAACCCGGGTCCTCCGCATCTTAACCCAAGTCCTTACGGACTGAGCTACTCCGCCCCCAAAGTTTGTTCCCATACCGGGAGTTGAACCCGGGCCGCCTGGGTGAAAACCAGGAATCCTAACCGCTAGACCATATGGACCTGGTGATGGTGTGTCAATACAAACTCATTACATGTATAGTGTCCTTTCAAAATGAACTTCTACATTCACAGGAAGTTAGATTGGCAATACTAACGACTCATGTAACTAACAACTCACGTGACTTATAGGACTGAAAATACTAACGACTCAATTAACTACTGACTCGCGTGACTCACAGGATTGACGATACTAATGACTCACATGACTAACGATTCAAGAGGGCTGACGGTACTAATGACTCACCTGAAAACTGACTCATGTGACTCACAGGGCTGATGATACTAATGAATCACTTGAGTACTGACTCACGGATGTGATGATACTAAAGACTCACGTGACTAGCAACTCATGTGACTGGGACTGACTGATACCGATAAGTCATGTGGCTAGACTGACGTTGTTACTTTTAGTTTCACATGGGACACAAAAGTCTTGTTTGTTTGACCCATCCACCATCCCTCCCGCTCACCCTAATCTGACTCTCATACTATCATACTATGTCATTTACTCCAACTGTTGAATCACGGCACAGGTGGGTTTACACTGGAGTTAGTTGAGTTAGTTGGTTTGTCACATACTGTTGCTAAAAGGTAGGTTTAAAACGGGTTGGAATATTGTGGTCTATAATACTTTAACTATGCCTTATGGTTGCTATCTCTTCACATGCCCTGGTTGTTGTTTTACATGCATAACATGTATCAATGCATACTTTAACTTCAATCTCTACTGTCTCTCTCTCTCTCTGCACACTTAATATCTTTCTTTACCTACACAAACACAATACTTCTACACACTTCTTCTTCTTCTACACCTTTCTCTGCCTGGTTCTTTAAGACAAATGCCAGAATCTAAAATGAGTGTGTGTGATTGTGTATAGAGTCCTTGCCTGAACCTCATGACAAACAGTGTATCCATACAGGAACATAGGCCTTATACAACAGTGAGCATGATCCTGGACACACAACAGTCAGTCTAGAACAATTAACTCAGCAAGGGTGAGAACACTCAGAGGACAGATGAGCAAGTGGTTCTGTTAAAGCCCAAATGATCCTTTCCATGTTCATATAGCTGCAAGGGACTGTGTCTAGTACATATGTTTGCATGGTCATCCATTATAGAATCATAGAACATTGCAATGAATCCATTGTCCATGTCTATGTCTGTTTTGGAGAGTATCAGGGTCTTTTACTACATTTGGTATCTGTATAGGTGGACAGAAATCTTGAGCTGCATGCACGTATTGTGGACTAAAATGCCTGGCTGGCTTTTTTCTGGACAGGAAAGAGCTGAAAATAATTTAATTCTCAATTCCAGCCAGTTGGGCCACCATGAACCAGGAGATGAGACCCGTGTCACCTTTTCTGGTCATGTCCCAATGAATTGCATAACTTCAGGGAGGAAATAATTTAATTGCTCAAATGTCACTATCAGTCAGATAGTGGTAGTATCTCTCTCTAGATAAGTGACATCTCCATATCTACTTTTGTCCAGCCACAAGTGGAGCAAAAAAAACTTAATACATTAAAACATACAGTAGTTGCATATAACATAATATAATGGATTCTGGTAATTACCATATACAATATAGTGGATTATTCTTTGGAT
The DNA here is from genome assembly GCA_947000775.1 of Pterois miles. Classification (NCBI taxonomy): domain Eukaryota; kingdom Metazoa; phylum Chordata; class Actinopteri; order Perciformes; family Scorpaenidae; genus Pterois; species Pterois miles. Next base: position 1,987,264 of record CAMQGK010000005.1, on the reverse strand, counting down.
CCTCTATTCTGAGTGGTAGACAGACAAAACACAATAGTTTCAATTGAAGCACTGAAAGGGGTTCAAGTGTCATTTGAAGTGTAGTCATTGAAACAACATACCTCAACAACAGAGGAGGTTGTTTGCCAATGGCTTCCAAAACAACCTATATGGCATCCTATTTAACCAGCACGTTCTCACTCCCAACTCATCAAATACTGCTTGGTCAGTGCCCTTCAGCATCAGAGACCAGCTCACTGGGTACCCCTCATGTATTACTATTCAACGGAAAAGGGATGGTGCATCAACATATGCTCCTTACATGCATAGTATAGCATCTTGAGATAACTTCTGTAATAATCTGATGCTATATAAAATGAATTTAATTGAATACTGTCCTTTCAAAATACATTAAAATAAGTTAGGTTTAGGAAACACAACCACTTGCGGTTAAGTTTAGGAAATGGTCGTGGTTGACGTTAACGTCACTGACATAAGACTCACGTGACTGCCAAGTGACTAATCACTCCCATGACTAATGGCTCACATGACTAGTAATCGGGTGACTCACAGGACTATGTGACAAAATAAGTCAGTGTTACTTGTAGTTTCACACAGGCCATGAACACCAGTCTCCTGGGTCTTGTTTTTGTTTGACACAATCACCACCGTCTCACCCACCATGAGTGGACTCTGACGCTATTAATACTACATTACTTGCTTTGACCATCAAGTAATGCTGCAGATGATTTTATATTGTCATACATCATTGATTTAAGACGTTGAAACAGTTTTAAACACGTGGTTAACGTGAAAGGGACCTACTTGGTGAGGTTCAGGAAAAGATAATGGATTGGGATGAAAGTTCAGTGTTTAGCATTTCAGGGGTTCTTTTAGCAGAAATAGAAGGTAATATTCATAACTATGTTTTCATAGTGGGCTGCACGGTGGTGCAGTGGTTAGCGCTGTTGCCTCACAGCAAGAGGGTCGCAGGTTCGATTCTGTGTGGAGTTTGCATGTTCTCCCTGTGTAAGCGTGGGTTTTCTCCGGGTACTCCGGCTTCCTCCCACAGTCCAAAGACATGATGTTCTGGTTAATTGATGACTCTAAATTTCCCGTAGGTGTGAATGTGAGCGTGAATGTGAGCGTGAATGGTTGTCTGTCTATATGTTGTCTGTCTCTATGTGCCCTGCGATGGACTGGCGACCTGTCCAGGGTGTACCCTGCTTTCACCCAATGCCAGCTGGGATCGGCTCCAGTACCCCCGCGACCCCTAACGGGATAAGCGCTTGACGATGGATGGATGGATGTTTTCATAGTGTATAATCACCTGAAACTCAGAATCAAAATCAAAGTCACCTTGTTTCATGTCAGTCGCTCGTTTCAAGTCTTCAATACAACATGATGTTCATTTAGTAAATTATGGTCCCATCTGGAGTCAAATAGACCATAAAGCAGGGGAGGCTTTAGGGTGTGGCTACCTTGTGATTGAAAGGTTGCTACCATGGCCTTGTCCAGTCTGGGACTTGTCCGTGCTGTGGTCTTAGAACGTTAACCCTTTCACACCATGTTTGCAGTTCATGAAGCTAATTAGAACCTTTTTGGTTGCCTATTTTTTTTTATTTCTTATAAAGCATTCATTTGTTCTGGTTTTTGGCAACGATCAAAAACCAAGATGGCAACGGCCAAAATGCAGATCAAAGGGCTTCAATATAACAGTCTGCAAACCAATGGGTGACGTCACAGTGACTACGTCCAATTCTTATATACAGTCCATGGTCATAAAAACCCGCTTGCTCAGATGATCTACATAGCTTGTATTGAAAGTAGTTTCATTGTCAAAACTAGAAACAACGTAAAGACTTGTTTACACAACACCTCTAAAAGTGGCAGAATGTTCTTGACTTTCTTATGTATGTCCATCAAAAGGCTCAGAGAAGTAAATTTGGCATCTATAATAGAACTTTACGTGATAGGAGCATTCTTTCTAATCTTTCCCACATTGACATGTGCATATGGTAATAATGTACATCAAGAGAGAGAGAGAGAGAGAGAGAGAGAGTCAAGAGAGAGAGAGTTAAGAGAGATGTTAAGATGAACCTTTATTAAATTATCTAAAATATATATAAAATATGGACAATAACTATTGCTTGGTGATAATACATAAAATATGACAGACTTGTATTTTCTATACATATGAAGGCTTATATCAAACCACTTAATATAAGATGGGTGATACAAATTCCTGTAATATGCTGACACATTCAGTATCTATGATAAATAAAGGTGGGGAGATTCAAACGGCTCCTAGTAATATCTGTGCAGTGACTGATATATGAGATAGCTTTCACTAATAAAGGTAGGTGATAAAAAGACATATAGAGCTTAATCGCTTTCCTGTGACTCATAGTGGTTCAGCAACATGGACGCATATCGATGCACTTTTCTTATCAGGCCAGCAGAATGCCATGCAATGTACAAATTTGAAAGTGCGTGTGTCAACACTGATTTCAGTGCTATTTTGTAATAATTAACTGCGTGTTGTGGGTGGGTGTGATTATGCGTTTGCGGCTACATTTTTGAAGGGACAGAGAATGACTCTTCTTGAATTTTTTAAAAGAAATTGCATAAAACTTTCAATAGAACAGAGTCAATGACTGAACAAGTCATCAAAGAGTGTGTCGTATGAATATTCTGTTTACTCTCCCTGTTATCTGAAGGGCTTCTATACAGGATGCGCACACACACATGCACACACACACACACACCCTCATAAACACACACACACACACACACACACACACACACACACACACACACACACACACACACACAGTCCCTAAATTATTATACAAACAATACACCCTGTATAGATACTGATCTAAAAAGAGAAGATAGAAAAAGTGACTAGAAATGCAATACTTTTAACAGAAAAATAGTATTGGACGTATTTTAAAATATTTCAGTGATGCAAAAAGATGCATGGAGTATATTAAAATACCCTTAAAATATCTCAATTTTAAAAGCATCTAGTAAGATTAAACTGTTCGAACTTGTAACTCAGGCACTGTATATCTGTGGTGAACTTGCAAGAGTTCAAGGCCTCTACAAACTATTTAATTCAGTGCTTGGACTGGGCTGGTACTCACTGGTAGTGAAGGTGGATCTCCAAACCCAATATACCCTAGTTACTTTTATTTTATTTACCGTATTATTCTCACTGTAAGGTGCACTGGATTATAAGGCACATTAAGCGAAACAAAACGGTCAGCTAAGTCAAACTTTATTCAATTCATTTAATAACTCAATAACTTCAATAATTCTCAACATTTTTCAGTTGTAACACATGAAATACAAAACAATACACTCACTTTTCAGTTCATTCCTCTTCCACAAGTCCATCAAATCCTTCATTATCAGAGTCTGAGTTAAACAGTTGGGCGATTATAAGTGCGCCTTAAAGTGCAAAAAATACGGTACTGTAGAAATTTAGAATGTGTCTCTTTATCCTGCATTATGATATGTAGGAGCATGCTGACTGGGACACTGCTCCTAAAATCTGGATGAGACCCTATTATAGGCTACAGATAACACAGGAAAGCACTTTACCTACTTTTTTTTTTGTCTGCATTTACTCTCATGTTTAACACCACAGTAGGCGGTGTCAGCCTTTTATGAGATTGATGCATATTTTAGTCTTGCAGTAAAATATCTTAACATTTTATGTGTGTGCGTGACCATCACTGGCCCTCCATGGAAACTAAGCTGTCATTCTTTATTGGATTTTCCTAATATGCGCCAGAGAGAGCATTGAAAGTGAATTGAGGGCGAAACAGATGACAGACTGGACGAGACTAGACGAACTGGGGAGAGTACGAACAGGCAGGCAGTGCTATTAGAATGCAAGCGTGTAAGCTGCTGTGTTATTCCTGACAACCAACACCTTATCCAACACACACAAAACTAAACAAGGAAAAAAAAAAAAAGGAAAGGACTGTACTGAACACCAGAATTGTGGAAGTTCTGATAGTATAGAGTAGACTTCCAGAGGACGCGAGGGAGGAATGCGAAGAGGGCATGAAGTTAGTGTGAACACTGAAGAGTAACTCAGTACATTCTTGCTAGATCATTATGCATGTGTGATGGACACCGAAGTCCAGAGTGGCTGAAGTTGGCCAGTAGAACCCGGACAGCCAAGTGCCCCCCAACAGGGAGCGGGAGAACACGGAGGCCCCCCAGAAGAGCCACCAGAGCCACAGACAAACACGCTGATCCAAGGACCAAGATGGAACAGCAAACGGAGACCCCCAAGGCACCCAGGACAAACCCAGAGGGCAAGGGGCATGAGGGTCCACCCGCCACTCGCCATCCAGCCCCACCCCCCAGGTTGTGAGTGTGTGTGCTGCATTAAAAGTGGAGAGAAGGAGAGGCCAGCAGGAGGGGGACGGGGAGGGCACAACACACGCACAATGGCGTGGAGCGCTGCAGTCCACCCCACCCCACAAACCGCCAACCCCCCACTGGGATGTGTGAAATGCTAGTAAAAGGCAAACTGGTGTGGGACCAGCCCAAGGGACAGGATCCAAGAAGGCAAGGGACCAGGGGGCGCCCACAGAAACCAATGGGCCCCGAAAACATGATGACCCCCGGGAGCTGCAGTGCCAGAGAAGTGCCCCAGCGGCTGCCATAGACGCACCACCGGCCAGCCAAATACACCCCGACCCGGAAGGGAGAACGGGACACCCACAAAGATGTACAGTCCATAAGTGCAATGCACACCCCAGGAACATCTGTGACAAGGACACAGGAAGCGCACCATGCTGCGCCACCCACCCCGTCCCCACACAACCGCTCACCGGAGCTGCACCACGCCCCAGCCAGCAGTACTCACTCTCCTGAGGTGGCAAACATGCACACATGAAAAGAGCCTCTGCGGGGATGAACCAGAGCCCCCCCAATACAAAGAGCGCCCGGCCCCAACAGCCGGCCCCCAGGAAACGGAGGGCCCCAGGCACCCTCGAGGGAGGAAGTGGGCAGGAGAGGGGAGTGGAGGAGGGAAGGGGAGTGGAAGACTGATGGGGGAGCAGCAGGAGGGTGCCACACCCCCAGGGCCAGCCAGAGCACCCAAGAAGAGACCACTCCGGGACACAGGGAGAGCGAGGAGAGCAAGGAGACCCAACAGCCCCGGAGCACAAGAGGAGAGACAACGGACACACCCCACCCCCAGGGGGGGTGAGCCAAGGCCAGGCAGGCCCCACAGAGCCAGAGAGCAACCCCAGGGACAAGAGGGAAAGATCACCCCTAGTGCATGCACCCGGCCATGGAGCTACTGGCGCCATCATTCCTTGATGAGGAGAAAAACAACAACAAAAAACTGCAACATAGTAAAGGAGACAGGAGTTAAGGTACAGACCATAGGCACATACAATTTATGAGAAGAGTGGGATTCACTAACAGACAAAAGGTAGCTATGGAGTTATATTTAAAGATTAGTGATGGGTTGGTCGGGGACGAAACGGCTCTTAGAGCCGGCTCTTTGAAGTGAACGACGGGAGCCGGCTCCTGTTTGGGAGCCCTGTTTTTTTTTTTTCTCTCTCTCACTTTTTTTTTCCTCTTCACGTCGCACGTGATTGGTCAATATGTGTTTGAGCCTTGTGTTTGCACTGAGCAGAGGGGAGGGGTGGGAGTTACACTCGCAGCAGCAGTAGCACACGAACAGAGAGAGAGGGAGAGAGAGAGAGAGAGAGAGAGAGAGGCGGGGGCAACAAGAGGAGAAAACATTGACACATTAGGAAGGTATAGTAAAGAAAATGAGTGACACCAGGACCATTTCAATTTTATTGACAATACAAAGGCAGAGTGTAGAGTCTGCAAGAATATCATATAGAGTCGGCTCCACAAACAACCTGCACGGGCAGGTTGTTTGTGTTTGTGGAGTCCACCCATCAGTGCAATGGGAAGATAAAATAGTCAGTTGAGTGTGATATTAATGAAGGTGCCAGTGTGTCTACTGCAACTGTTGTTGGTGCTGCTGCTGTATCTACAGCATCATGCTGTAAACCACCACAACTACCAAAACCAACCCAGAGCTCTATGAGACAGTTTGTGCAGAAGTCTGTGACCCCAGCAAGACATAACTCAGTTGATTAAGAACTGGCAAAAATGATTGTACTTGATTTCCATCCATTTTCAGTTGTGGATGATAAAGGATTCAGGAAGTTTATTCATCCACTGAATCCTATGTTTGCAATTCCAAGCAGAAAAACAAAAAAAATCATCCCAGGCCTATATAGCAGAGAACGTGCATCCACTGTAAGAGAGGGTTAAAAAAGCCACAGCAGCATCCTTCTTGTCAGTTACATGTCACTTAATTGAAAATTATAAAATGGTGGTCTGTCTTCTGGATGGTTTTGAGTTCAGCGACAGACAGATTTCTGAGAACTGAGCAGAAGAGCTGCTCAAAGTGGCAAAAGAGTGGGATGCTGTGTTACCGACAATGCAGCTAACATAACAATTACATAAGTAATTCATTTTGTGCATAATTTTATATTGTTGTTGATAATAAATTAATTAAAGCAACAAAATAACCTGAAGAGCCGTTTGGGAGCCGAAAGAGCCGGCTCATTTTAGTGAGCCGAGCCGAAAGAACCGGTTCTCTAAAAAGAGCCTGAATTCCCATCACTATTAAAGATCTAATAAATGAAGACCATTTCATTGTAAATGATGCCAATTGTTTTTTTCCAGGTAGCAGACATTTTCTCAAGTGAAATGTGTTAAATAGGGAGGTTCAGCCAATGGGTGATGTTGAGGGCTTTCTTATCCTGCCAGTTAACCAAAATAGTTTTCTTGGCAATGGCAAGAGCTGCAAGTGCCGTTTGAAATTGTGTGACTGGTAGGGCTGTTGTTGTTACATCACCAATTAAGCAAAGGTTTGGAGAATGTGGGATCCTGCAGTCCAAAATAGAGGAGAGTTGTGACTGTAGCCCAAAATTGATAGACAAGTGAACATAGCCAAAGAGCATGAAAATAAGTGTCGGCCGTGTTTTGAGTGCATTGAGTACATATGTCAGAGTGCAAGAAACCCATTTTGTACAATTTATATTGTGTAACATGTTCTCTGGAGAACCTTAAATTGGATCAGTTGTAAGCTGGTATTTTGTCATCTTAAATGTATTTTGACAGATCTGGGTCCAAAACTCATGGTCAAAAGACGTAGATAAGTCGTTTTCCCATTTTGTAATTGGTAAATGAGAGTCCATCTTTGACAGTAAACTAAATTTTTGAGAGATTTTTCTTACTGTTTGGAGACAGTTTCATGATGTAATTAACAAATTCAGGTGGCTGTAAATCTGGTGGCTGTAAAGTAGTCATAAGCGATGGAATTCTCCTTGTAATTTTACACTTAACCTGTAGGTATTGGTGGAAATTTCCATTTTTTATTTCAAATGTCTGGAATAGGTTTGTATATGACATAAGTATGTTATCTTGGAGGAAGTGATAGAGATGGGTGACCCCTTTCTTTGCCCATGTGCTGAGATAGAGAGGTATTTTTTTGTATGCAAAGTCAGGGTTGTGCCAGATTGGGGAGAGTATACTGGGTTGTAGTTGGGAGCCTGTGATTTCCAAAGCTTTCCACCAGGCTGAAAAGGTGGAGGCGATCGTAGGGTTTTTGAAGCAAAATGATGTTTAAGGGTAGGGGTGATAAAGGGAAGATTAGAAAGTTTGATGTGGTTGCACTCTATCTGTTCTAGTTCCATCAAGGAGTTATATTCTTCATGTGGATGTGTCCATTTGGTGAGATATTGTAGTTGATTGGCTAAGTAATAAAGCATGAAGTTGGGAGCCTCTAGTCCACCTTCCGATTTGTTCTTCCGGAGAGTTGTCAACTGATTTTTTTTTTTTTTTTTTTTTGTTCTTTGAATAGAATTTACCTGCCGCAGAATCTAATGATTGGAACCACTTAGATGTGGGCTTAAATGGGATCATGGAAAAGAGGTAGTTGATCTGAGGTAATATTTTTTATTTATTTTATTTTTTACAGTTGCTATTCATCCCAACAGGGAAATGGAAAGGTTATGATGAGGTTACAAACTTCATTCACTGATGTTTTAGGTTCTTGTAAATAAAGTAAGAGCACTTTAAGTAGGTAATCACTTTAACTACTAACACTATGAGTAAACATCGTTGCTGTCAAAGTTAATGCAGTGATAATGCATTAACACAAATTAGTTTTAAAGCCACTGATTTCTTGAATGTATTAATGCAACTTGGCATTTCTATGTGTTGTAATGAATGTGGGCTCAGTTTTAAAGATACTGGCCTCATATGAGACTGGAAAACCTAAGGAATCCATTGGTAGCAACCATGTCATACTAGATGGAAGGAGGCTAAATAACGCTCCAAACATGTACGTTTTGACGAGGAAAAACTGGCATGACCATTTTCAAATGGGCCCCTTGACCTCAAGATATGCGAATGAAAATGGGTTCTATGGTTACCCACCAGTAACCACCCTTTACAGACATGCGCACTTTATGATAATCACATGCAGTTTGGGGCAAGTCATAGTCAAGTCAGCACACTGACACGCTGGCAGCTACTGGTGCCTGTTTGGCTGCAGTTTGCCATGTTATGATTTGAGAATATTTTTTTATGCTAAATGCAGTACCTGCAAGGGTTTCTGGACAATCTTTTTCATGGTAATTTCCAATAATAAATATATACACTTACATGCATACATACATACATTTGTATAAGGCAAGCATATTGCCCACTCCTGTGTTGATAAGAGTATCAAGTACTTCACAAATCTCCCTTTAAGATGCATTTTGAACAGATTAGAACAGACTGTGACAATCATGCGATTAATCGCGATTAAATATTGTAATAAATTGACCGCCTTAGTAAATATGCAAACACACCACCTTAACTCTATAATGTTTCAGTTAGAATATTATTGGAATATCACTATAGAAGATGCATATTCCAAGTATAACAATATAACATGCTTAAAGAAATAATAGATTTAAATAGACCATTGCTGTTTAAAAAAAAAAAAAAGCACCCCCACTGACATCAACACCTCCATCGACACCTACGGCTCCAGCTACGGCTCCAGCTCTACCCCATAGACAACCCCCCTCTGCTCCACTACTCAGCCCTGCCCCCCCACCAACCCCCTCCTCTGCCTCTGACACACAGCCCCCCTGCTCCAGTTTGTCCTTCACAACACTTCAGGTGAAGAACCAGCTCAAGAAGATGAATGTGAGGAAGGCTACGGGTCCAGATGGCATCAGTTCCAGGCTCCTAAAGTCCTGCGCAGACCAGCTGTGTGGGACTTTTGGACATCTATTCAACCTGAGCCTGAAGCTGAGGAAGGTACCACAACTGTGGAAGACATCCTGCGTGGTACCTGTGCCCAAGACCCCACACCCCAAGGACCCCAGCAGCTTCAGGCCGGTGGCATTAACATCCCACCTGATGAAGGCCCTGGAGCGCGTGGTCCTCCAACATCTCCGCCCTGTGGTGAGTCCATCCATGGACCCACTACAGTTTGCCTACCAACCTGGCATTGGGGTGGATGATGCCGTCATCTTCCTTGTGGACCGAGCTCTGTCTCACCTGGAGAAACCTGGCAGCACTGTGAGGATCATGTTCTTTGATTTCTCCAGTGCTTTCAACACCATCCAGCCGACACTTCTGGGGGACAAACTTGAGACTGCAGGGGTAGATCAACATCTAACATCCTGGATACTGGACTACCTCACAAACCGACCACAGTATGTGAGGACACAGGACTTCACTTCAGACACGGTGGTCTGCAGTGTGGGGGCCCTGCAGGGAACGGTTCTGGCTCCGTTCCTCTTCATGCTCTACACTGCAGACTTCACTTACAACTCACCAACCTGTCACCTGCAGAAGTTCTCTGATGACTCTACTATCGTCGGCCTCATCACTGATGGGGACGATGGGGAGTACAGAGAACTTTCCCAGGACTTCGTGGACTGGTGCCTGCGGAACCACCTCCAGATCAACGCGGGGAAAACTAAAGAGCTGGTGGTGGATTTCCGCAGACAAACTCATCCCCCTCCAACACCGGTGAACATCCAGGGATCAGACATTGAGATGGTGACATCTTATAAATACCTGGGTGTTCACCTGAACAATAAACTGGAGTGGACAACAAATTCCTCTGAACTCCATAAAAAAGGCCAGAGCAGACTGTATCTGCACAAGTGTACAAAGGAGCGTTACAGAAGGTCCTTCCTGCCTGCAGCTGTTAGACTCCACAACCAGCACTGCTCCCAGTAAAACCACAATCACAGTCACATTCACAACAAACTTATTTATTGATATAAAGGACATACTTCTGGCTTTACTTTTTCTATTATGTATATACTAATTTATTTATTTTATTGTATTAATACTGTTTTTAAATCTATGCTTCTTGTCTTTATTGCACTATCCACTTTGCTGCTGTAATGTGTGAATTTCCCCACTGTGGGACCAATAAAGGAATATCTTATCTTATCTTATCTTATCTTATCTTATCTTTACTACTCAGTTCCATGTTTTGGAATTTTAGATTAATATTAATTTCTCTGTTTGTGTGTGTACAGTATAGAGCCTGATGGGCATCAGGGGTTTAAGATGTTGTGCAATGAATTTGACATAGATACTGTCATTGCAAACAGCTGGTGTTAGTCAAGAAATAACCCCAACACTAACTGCCTCTAAAACCACAAAGTTTCATTTTCTATTGGGATGCAAGATTAATTTAAAAGATACATGTAAATGAGACAGCTTGGGAACTGTCAGAATGTTAATTAGTTTCACTTCAGACCAAGCCAGGCTAGCAAGTTCTCTGACACACACCCAACTGGCTTTTGGAATGAAAGATATGTGAGACCATGTTTATACATCACACATAAACTGATGCTTATTCACAAGCACTGTTAGGTGTCATTCTGTCTCTTTCTCGTTCGCTCTCACTCACACACACACACACACACACACACACACACACACACACACACACACACACACACACACACACCTTGCATGCAGTAACACAGGCTTATAGGTTACAGTGAACTCCTCTTGCCCTCCGTGGCTTTCGCTGCACTTATACTCAACTCTCAACTCCAAACCAAAACAACTGCATGAACTTCACTCAAAAACACATGCACACACACCCTTGCATTTGTAGTTACACATACACACATACATGCACCACACTCACACACAAACACACACACACACACACACACACACACACACACACACACACACACACACACACACACACACACACACACACACACACCCACAAGCCCAGGAAGCCTTGAACCATTGTCTTTCCTGAACTCTCTGACATCAGCAGGATGGAAATAATGACTAAACTATGAGAACTCAACTATTGATTACAACACATGTACAGCATGCTGTTAGACCCAACTGCAGTGCTGGTGGCACACAACAGGAAAAATCCTTCCTTAAGAACACAAAATATACCTAAAGTCTGAATCACCAGATCAAACATGCACAAGTAATTTTGTACAAGTGTATTTCGTCTCTATATATATAGACATCAAAACAACACATACGGGTGTTTTGCAAAAAGATTTCAGAGACTTCAATGCAGTAACTAATTCATATACTGTATGTTTGGACTGTAATTTTGACAAATTCGCATTCATCATCTTGTTATACAAATGTTTGTTTTATACACGTCTGATAATTAGTTTGTGACCTTGCCTGAACCTGAGCATTTGTGATACCTTAATAAATTCAGGTTGATCGTCATCGTTTCCCTTTAGCTTTCCCTTGTCCAACAAAGTGGCTGATATTGCTTATGCAGACACCTCTAAATATTTGGTTGAATTCCATTAGACAAAGTGTTGTCTATAAATAACCAACCTGTAAATAGTCAACTGTTAGCTGGAGACAACTCAAGCTAATTCGAGGCCTCGCCTATTTTTAATGTGAGCTGTGCAAGGTTAACAGCAGCAACAGATCGTGAAAATAATTGTTTGACCGCATATCAATATGATTCCAGCAATATTACTACAGTATTACAGCTATATGTCTGTAGCTGTAGAATATGTTGAATATATGGAAAAAGTAAAGATTTATTTTTGAATCAACACTTCCTGCTTCTGTTTCAAAGTAAAAGCTCTACAGCATTTTTTCTGTGGACAGAATTCCTTCATAACACAAGGCTTTTATTCTGAAATATGTACAGTATAAGACAGTGTTGTAGAAAATGCAGTGACTTGCAGGGTGACATGGCCATGTTGAAAGGTAAACTCTATGTAGAAAGAAAGAGCTGGCAGCAGCAGCAGAAATGTTGCCAGTATGGACACCACGCGTATGAGACATGCAGCACTTCAACAAGGCAGCCATCACATGCTGACATGCCTAGTTTGGCCCAGGTCTTACTTGGGGAAACATTGAGATTGGGCTGCAGTCTGTTAGAAGTTACCCAACTACTGCACACAGCTGCAGACAGGGATTTGTGGTCCTCAATGTTGACTTTTAAAATGAATTTACCTCTTTAAATACAGAACATGAAATTTAATTAATTTGCAAATTTATTGATCTTTATATTCTTATTTTTAGGTTATTAATGCATCATTTATATGCAAATCAATTAGTTATCTTTTTATAAATGTATTGCTTGATATTGATGACAGAGATTTGTGTAATCACTTTCATTCATACATAGCTTGTGCTCACTTTGCAACAGGATGCAAATGTCAAAAATTATATCTCTGGCAGCTGGATAGAAATCTGGCTGCACTATGCAAATCAGCTTGGACAGTCATGTCTGTCCACAATGAAAGCCAAAATTGGTTTCACATGCAGTCAAGCCATTAGTCTGTTCTGTGTCCATCCATGGCTGAGGATTTAACCTGTAGCATTGTGGTGTTTGCTAACACTTTGAAAGATGTATAGATGATTTGCCACTACAAGCACTGTACAATTAAGTGGGGATCCCGGGGGCATTTCCAGGGGTTCCACCTTGGTCTTAGCGGACTCTCATGTTTTTAATACTACATCACTTGTGCCGACTGTTGAATAACCTGTGGATGGGTTTACATTGTTAGTTGAAAGCCCAGTTTGTCACATAATGTTGCTAAAGGATGGTTCTGTGAGTTGGTTTCTGATACTGAGGGGCACTGACCTAACAGAGGTATTTGATGAGTTGTAAGTGTGAACATGCTGCTCTAGCAGGGTTTTACCTCTGCATCAGGAGGGAAACATGAAAACTTGTTAAATTTTATTATGAAAATCTAAACGGCTAGATTTTGTTTTTCGTAAAACTTGATTCAGTAAGAGATTAGATAATTATCATCCATTGCTGTTACAGTAAGAGTAGGATGAAACTACAGTTTATACCGACAGTTTATAAACTTCCACAGTCCTTAATATACTTTTTAGACTGTTTTAACATGTAATCTTACAATTTGAACATGTTCATACTAACGGGGGACATACAGTACAGTACATAGTGCAGAACATGGGGTTGATATGTTCACTGCAAATAAGACAGGAAAGAAAAGAGGTGAGTGGTAAATGAAGGATAAGGAGTGTCAGTGGAGCAGAAGAAATAACAAATTACCTGCCAGGTCTGTCATGATGTCTGTGCTCACACTCTGTGTCAATATGAGTTGACATGTTGACATTCACATCAACAGTTCTGCTCTGCTTCCTGCTATGAGAGACAGTCAGTTAGTACAGCAGAATAGGGTTAGGTTTTTTTCACACTCTCATTTCAGCCCTCACAATGAACTCAGAGTGATTAGTCTGCATTTTTTGTGCATACGTGAACCCTCCAAAAAAATTCAGAACCAAACTTAGACCTCAGTCCTCCTTGCAGTTCGCTTAACCTGTGCAGTGTGAACAAAACACACTCCAGGTTTGCTTTGCTCTGTCATATTTTAGTCCTCTGGAATTGCCATTACAGATGTCTGTTTGATCAGCCACCAATTGTTATCAGCCAATATTCAGTAAAAATATGTGACTTTATTGGTGTCTAGTTGCTGATCCTTGATAATACTACATTGTGAACGATAAATCTGAAATCAGTGATAGGAGAGTTAGTTAATGTTAGCTGTTAGCAGCTAGTGGGTAGTTACATAGTTAGGTTTAGGAAAGAACTACATGGTTGGGCTTAAAATCACTACTTTCACTTTTACAGTGAAAATGAAACTGAACATTGTGAACAGTGGTCTCCTGGAGTATTCTGCCTTCATTGAGACCCCGAATGGATTCCTGTATGGGGCTCCAGTAGGGGACTTGGGATTGGGGATTGGGAGGAATGGCCTCCCTGATTTAAACCCGAGCAATCGTTTGTTACAACTGTGCTACTCATGGACTGATTATAGCTCCTGAGAGATTATAGCTCCAGACTGGCATGGGAACACCTCAGGATCCCCCAGTCAAAACTGATTAGCAGATAAGCAGTTGACAATGAGTGAGTGAATGTGAGTGAGTGAATGCCTGTGTGTTTCATACCATTGCTCAAGGGTGCCTTGTGTGGCAGTACCGAAGCTAACAGCCCTGGAAAAGCCTGGGTATTTGATTCCCTGGGAATAAGAAAGGGTTGTTGGCTTATGTATGGCAAGTTGTTTTCTTTTTTTCCAGCTTTCTTTCTTTCTCTCTTTTTTGTTTATTTACCCAATGTGTTAATTCTTAAGGATAAAGGAAACTTTAATATTTCAAACCTGGACTATGTTTTCCCATCTAAGTGAGTAATGAGGACAACAATTTCTGAAACTGGTAACTGGCAGTCGGGAAACAAGCTGTGATGGTAAGTGCGCAGCATCCCTGTAACGTTCTGTCCAGTAAAAGTATTCTGCCACTGACACGCTCACAGTGTTGTTGTAAGTGTTGGCCAACAAATATTCAGCCATGACATTGAAAATCTTTTACTAACACTTAGCTATGCATTCTGTACTCCAACATAACAGACTCTGCGTTGCTGGCACTCACATTTCCACCATGAATATCTCTCTTGCTCTCCCTCAATACTGGACCATTTGTAGTTGCTATAAGTCAGTTACACACTAAAATGTAGGAAAATAGGGTCCAGGTTGAAATATGCCTAAGTTACCCTGTAAATGTTAATTCATATGACCGAGCAGAAATAAAAGTAATTGTACCTGTGGCTTAATCATGAGCTTCAATGGAGATGAAATGTCATACAGTATACTGTTGTTTCACAACACAAACACACACACACACACACACACACACACACACACACACACACACACACACACACACACACGCTCAATCACAAAATGCCTTGTACATAGAGTTGCCTGTTAAAACACAGGTATACACAGCTCTCTCCACAGCAGCAATGTGAAGATAGACCTCATCCATGTCCCTACAGTGAATCTTCTTTTGGTCAGGAAATGTTTGTTCCTAGTTCCACAATGTAGGCCTTTTTAGTGTGTAAAGTAACTGCACATAGAAAGAAACAATATGAAAATGTTTATATTGGATTTAAAGGATAATTCCAGTTTGTTGCACCAATGGCTGAGTTAGAGGAAAACAGTTGGGTTGTTAGAAAGAAATAAGACAGGTAGAGAAAACAGGTGAACAGTAATGTTATAATCTGTACTGTCTGGTGTAAACACCTGCATAGTTTACATAACCACTTCCTGCTTCAAGTTTGACTTACTGTATCCAGTGTAGTTGCATGTACACCAGTGCTTGAAGTGGTAAAAAACAAGTGTCAATACTCCTCTTACTCACATGCTGCCATGTGTATCGGCCAGTATCAGCAATCTTGCTCCTATTTATTTGCTATTTCTTTAAGCATGTTGTATTGTGCCAGTCATAATCAGTTGTGATTTTATTGTTATATTATTATACTCAGGCTATAGTAGGCCTATATTACTCCAATTATATTTCAGTTGAAACATTATAGGGTTAGGATGGTGTGTTTGTATATAGTGTTAATACTTGAAGTGTATTTGTAGTATTTCTCTATAACATATAGTATTTCTTTAGGCTGGAACCAACAGCAGCAGCACCAGCCAGCCAGACAGGCAGGTATGCATGCAAAGCTGAGGTCTTTAAACTTTTCATACAGGTTTTAGGAGCAGTGTCCCAGTCAGGATGGTCATACATATTATACAGACACACTGTAAATGTGTACAGTGAATAAAAAATCTTCAAGGGTTTGGGGGACCTCCTTTTAAATAATGTTTCATCAATTATATTTGTTCACAACTAAAAATAGACAAACTTTTCACTCATTTTACAAAAGGGTTGTGAAGGATGTTGGCTTTTGTATTTGTGCAGTTTGTTGGCTCGTCCAGATGCTTCCCACATAGTTTTAATGTTCATACGGCTTATTAGGGGTGGCGCAAAAACACTGGTACTGTGCTGTCTGATTATGAATCTCCCAGACAAACTTATTTGGAGAGGACAGAGAAAGTACTGGCAGCTTGTGATGTCTTCTGATATGCAAACAAAAAGTCACAGTATGCCAAGGAGTAAAATGAAGAAATACCGGCACTGCATACTGGGGAGTACCGTCCCACTTTGAGCACTGATGTACTGTATATGGTTTTCCTGTACAATAAGGGATTATTCCTGACATTTCAGGTGCACTCAAAGTTTGACCTCCAAGTACAGTTAGGACCATTCCTGCTGCTCTGCACATACCCCTCTCTGCAATTCCCATCACCTGACCTCACCTCACCTGTTTCCACTTTAACTCATCAGCCCTGCAGTTCATATACCAGCCCCTTTTCCCCAGTTTGTCAATGTAGCTTTGTGTCATTGCCTCTGTTATGTGATACCTGTTATCCTGTTACTGAACCCAATCTGTACTGCCTCTACTTATCCCTGCTCCATTCCTGCTATCCTCTGGTCTCTATACTACCTCTGTTTGGACATGTCAGTAGGCTTATATATAGTATATTCACCTTTGCAATAAACCCATGAACTGTTGCTGCCAGCCTGAACAGTTTGCATTTGGTGCTTGCCTTTTTGCTTCACACTCACCCATGTGACAGTACAGTCTAGCCTGAAAGCATTTTGTGTGGATGGATTTAATGAGGTGACTTATGCCATTCAGTGCCTACACTACTACAAAAACACCTTCAGTTTTAAGAAGGACGTAGCCTAGTCATGGACACACCAGATGGTATCTTCTAAGCCTTGGTTTCATGAGTTGCTACCATTATTTTCAGAGAACTTTAACTTTGGTCCTGCTTCCTCTGCATTACTGTTGGCCAGCAATGAAGCTAATCTCCGGCCTGCTAGCCATCAGCTCAGGCCTCGGCCTACCTCCCAATCGGCAAGGCTTTGGAATATTAGCTACTGCCCTGCATACTCTAAGCCCCTCTTGTTGCCTCTCACCAATTCCCATGCAGGGATGGGTGGGTTTTGGATTATTGCAGAAAATAAGCTCTGTGGGAAACAAATGTTTACAATACTTTTTGTTCCATTATAACCTATAACCACAAATGAATACCACTTTTATGATTTTGGAAATGTAAATGCAATCGCTTATATTAGGCAATAAACAAACTATACCATGGTCGCATGATCATAAGTATAGACAATGAGGCTGTAAAGGTGGTGTTGGTATGATGACGTTTAGTAGTCACATTTAGACACTTGTTGGCTACCAACTTAATATAAGACATGTAAAGGCTTCAAATTCACAGTATTTATTGATTATATATTTTATGTCGTAGAACAAAATATTAAAATCTTTTAAGCTTGTGTTATCCACAGACCTTATTTCAGGCATCTGACTAAAAACCCATTCAAATCTCCAGTAGAGTGCTACAGGAATGAGTTCTAAAGCCAGGAATGGCTTAGCATTTTAACACTTCCAGTTCGTTCATCCCTTGTAATTGTCTGTTTGTCTGAAACACTCCATTTTAGCACCTGCCTCTTTAAGGCCCCCCTCTCAAAAAAGCCCAATCTGCTCTGAGTGGTAGGTGATTCCCATCTTCCACATCTACTCTGCCATGCGGAAGTGCCATAAACTTGCATTATTTATAATAGCCAGCAGGTGGTGACTTCTTTGGTGGCAAAAAGAAGTCTGATTTGGTCATTCTCAGCTCCTTCCTCTCGTGTCATTTGTTGTTGCAAAAACCAAGATGGCACCTGTCAAAAACCAAGATAGCAACAGCTAAAATGCCGACCTTGAGGCTTCAAAACCGCAGTTCACAAACCAATGGATGATGTCACAGTGACTACGTCCAATTCTTATATACAGTCTATGGTCATAAAAAGCTGCTTGCTCAGATGATCTACTTCTTATGTACAGTCTATTGCTCCATCTCTCTCTATCGTTCCCTGTCAACCTAAACAAGCTCAGCTTCTTTCCTTCTATCTGCTGGAATTGTGTTCTCCATCTGGCAGGGTCAATATTGACAGAGTATGTGTGTTGTGAATGTACAGTAATTACAGCTTCAATAGAAGCTGAGCTAAGTTGCTCAACACTGAAGAGCAGACAAAGGCATCAGTCAGATTTACTCAGACCTCACACAGGAACACACACACACACACACACACACACACACACACACACACACACACTGTCCTCTGCATTATAAATAGTGTAGAATTAGATTAGGCAATGTTTCAAATCAAACATTTAAACTGCAGCTCCCTCATGTCTGTAATTGCAGTCCAGGTATTAGACAAAAACAAAAGACATCATGGACCACACTTTGAAGTATGCAACCAAAATAGCTGTCTAGGTGTTAGTAATTGTTTATTTTACTGTATATGTTCACAACCAACCTTCGTGCTAAGCTGGACAATTAAAAGTTATATCCATCTTCTCCTGTGACTGCATATATGACTAGGAAACAAGGACATTTCAAAAGTGAGAAAAGCCACCTTAAGATGATAGTCAAGTTTAATTGCAACTTGGGTCTAGTTTTTGGTAATAGTATTTATCTTACACCTGAGGTATCATGCAATCCTGACCAACTTTACAGTTTTTCAGAGGCAGTAGCAGGTTTAAGAGATTGTAGAACTAGAAAATCTAAGATATCCATTAATACCAACCATGTCATGCTAGCTTGTTGGGAAGGAGGAAGGAGGCTAAATAACACTCCAGGCTAAATTTTGCAGAGGAAAAACTTTTATGGCCATTTTAAAAGGCCACCTCAAGATATCACATGCAATTTTGGGCAAAAATCATGCAGTTTTTTGAATGCCATATAGATGTGACATTTTCGCCGATTCTAAAAATGATGCATTTGAATATTTCTGCATACTGGGGTCATTAAACAGTCTTGGAATTACATAAATTGGGTATCAAAAGCTGCCACTCTTGTAGATCCAATGAGCCCAACTGTATTCATATGTGATGATGTTAGTCCCCATAGTAGCCATTTCATTGTAGTGAGACCATTTATTGAAACTTGACCTCACTGTATAAAATGACCTGTGGTGACCTCTAGAATAATCACAGCCTCATGAAACTTGCCCCAGTTAGACTGACGATAAGGGAGTTTCTGAGCAGTTTCCAGAACAAAATTGCTCACCAAAAATTTAATTCTTGCAGAAATCTCATAATGTCAAAAATTTTTCATCCCAGATCACAGCTTGGCTTTTTCTATGGTGTTCCTCAAGGTCTTGGCATCTTAATGTGGCATTTTGGAGAGATTTTTGATCATTTTGATCCATTCTCGAGTGGTAACAAATCGTTAAATTTAGCACCAAAGCTGTGTAACAAGTGGTATCAACCCCAAAATTGCTGCAACAACTTATGAGAAATACTAGATCGTGGAGATGGAAATCATACACTTTCATTGTAATGTGCTAAACCCTTGTGAACTTTCACTATTTATTTTAATTCATTCATTTATGTTTTTTTCTGATTTCTGACTAGAGCACCTTGCTGAGCTGCATCTCAAATTAATCTTTATGTTCCCAGCTTTCCGATGATGTACATCACTTCTATGTAATATCTAATGGTAACCTGCTATCACTGAGATCTGGGAACACAGTCATGGTTTGGATTTAAATTTTTGTCTCCAGGGTGAAAGTCCTGTGTTTGTTTGACCCATCCACTACTCCAACCTCTTCCATACGTGGACCTTCATGGACTGTCATTTCAAATGTATTTGTGATATGTCAAAAAGGTCAAAAGGTAATTCACAATGCAGTTTTGTTGTACGGGACAGTAATTTTAAGGAGACAGGACTGGGTCAGAGGGTCTATATTGAACTCCTGAACTTTAATGTTGAAGCCATTCTGGCTCTGTGTGTTTGGTCACTGACTTTAAACTGGAGTATATCTCTGTAGTTAAAGCCCTCAGCAGAGCCTCTCAGTGACACATCACATCATCTCATGTTGACAGATGGAGTAGATAGGATTTTCATAGGCAGGTAACTGCCTTTCAGCAGTGCCTTGTGCACACATGAAGGACTTAAGCTGCACACCATTATCCCTGTAATGTGCTGCACACATGCCTCAGTGGGGAATTCATTGTAATGGCTGAAAAGAGGTGGAGCAGAATCTTTGAAGTATGTGTCTCAGGCTTAATGCTAGTTAAAACACGAAGAAGGAATTTCATTACAAATGAAAATAAGATTAAATAATTCCCACAGGATTTCCATGTCCAGCTTGATGAAATGTTCTGAACAGGTTTTGTTTCTTACTTATGACGCTGGTTACTTATCAGACAACGTTTAGTCAAGTAGGAAATGTACTGTATTTTCTTTTGAATGTGATCAAAAAAGCTGACCAAATGAGCTTAAAATGAACAAAAAATGTCTCTAATGGGATGCTGGTTTGCTTTATACCTGTATAATCCTCATTAATACCAAATCTCACAATACTACTGAGAACCTTACAGTACTGGTAATCTTGGTTTTCATTTTGTTATGAAAAATAGATAGTATTACCACGACAAGCAGATGTTTTTTTTCTTTTGCAAGGATCAGCTCATTCAGAAATTCACATATTGATGGTGTTTTTTCTTCATCTGATCAGCTTGTGAAAGGATAAAACATTCTCAAATATGCGATCTGTGATGTGTTAGCAGGTAATATTTAACACACTTTAATGTTCTGTGACATTCATTCTGTATTACAGAATGGTAGTTGTGTGCACACTCAATCCTATATTTTGGCCAGGTACAGGATAGCATACTTAGTAAGGGGTAAAGTATTTGCACACTTGATTGTTGCACTCAAACTTTATTAGACCGAACAGGCAACGTTTTGAGATATGGAGCCAATCCCAGCTGGCATTGGGCGAAGGTGGGATTCACCCTGGACAGGTCGCCAGTCCATCGCAGGGCACATAGAGACAGACAACATATAGACAGACAACCATTCACACTCACATCCACACCTACGGGGAATTTAGAGTCATCAATTAACCTAAACAGCATGTCTTTGGACGGTGGGAGGAGTACCCGGAGAAAACCCACGCTTACACAGGGAGAACATGCAAACTCCACACAGAAGAGTCCCAAGCTGGGATCAAACATGCAACCCTCTTGCTGTGAGGCAACAGCGCTAACCACTGCACCACCGTGAAGCCCATTCCATTATAAGGGTCATTTCTATTTATTTTAGACAGAAAAGGGTTAAGATGGGTGAGCTCATTTCTAAATAATAGTAATAATCCACAATCAAAACCACATTAATTTATGGAGCACTGCAAGTCATGGCATGTTCTACAACACTGTCTTGCAAATATTTCATAATAAAAGCCCCATGTTAACAGATGAAGGAATTTGCTCCACAGAAAATAAAAATTAAATCTAAGCAGGAAGTGTTGATTTTGAAAATAAATCTTTACATTCTTTATGTGACATATTCTATAGATACAGACATTGAAAGTGTGGTAAAATTGCTGATATGATGGAAATATACTGTAATATGATCACTGTCACTGTTTTTGCTGTGAACCGCGCAGCTCATGGTAAAAACAGACAAGACCTTGAATCTCTGGAGAGCACGCAGTTGAGCCGCATGTGAGATGCACTGCTCTTGCAGGCAGTGCGGCTGCTCTAACCTGTAAACATGGACGCCAAAATAAAAAAAACAGCAGGTTCGGCAGCTGCCACTCGCTCCTGACGTTCCCTGTGTGGATGGGTCGTAAGAATGTCAAGTGAACGTACAGTGAAAATTGCACTTTCTGCATAAATAAATGCCTCAGCTCCTCAAGACCAACAGAGGTTTCCTGTGTCTTATTTCCCAGCTGAGTGGAGTGACAGGGATTAACTCTGGGGAGAGTGACATTATTGACTCCGACCTAAGCAGGAAAAGTTAACACAGTGGTGAGTCCATTCTGGTCTACTGTAGAAATATGGCTCCTGTAGAGTGCTCCAGGGATGACATATTTTTGTAGGCCAACCAGGAAGTTAGCATCGCCCTGGTTCCCTTGACAAAAAGACAATGGGATTATTCCATTGGGTTTTGGATTATTGGAGGAAATAAGCTCTGTGGCAAACATATTTGATACTTACATGTTTTGTTCAGTAATACAGTCTCCAGAAATGAGCATCACTTTTATGATTTTTGATGTGTGAATGCAATTGCCAGAAGTAAAAAGCTAACCTTAGGCTATAAGCAAACCACACCACGGTTGCATGAGCACAAGTATACAAAACCAGGCTGTAAAGGATGACGAGTTGGTGTGATGACTTTCAATAGTCTCAGCCTTTCGAAGACATAAAGGCTTCAAAATTAATTTGTGGGATATTTACTGATGTTTTTTATATTGTAGAAAAAAACAATCTCTTAAACTTGTGTTCACCACAGACTTTATTTACCTGTCAACGTAAAAACACATTCAAAAAAACCCACTGACTTCCAGATGATGGCACTGGAAGTGTTAAATGCTAACCCATTTCCAGATTTTAAGCCTCTTTCCTGTAGCACACTACATGGCCGGATCTGTAGATACTGCCTATGTACATACAAACGGCTTATTCTAAGCTAACTAAAACACTAAAACTTTTATTTTCAGGTGATTATACGCTAAAGAAAACATACTTATATAGTATATACTTATATATATTATATATTCTATTACTGTCAATAGAGCCCCCTAACTGTTACACATTGGTCTACTTCAGTAATTATTTTAACCTAAACAACAATCTTTTACTCAACCTAACCAAGTAGTTTTGTTGCCTAGGAGAATGCACGAAAAATAAGGAATAACTTTTTGTAAGATATCATATTAACCATAGGGTGAGAAGCTTGGCTATCTGTGAGGGACTCATTGTAGAGCCGCTGCTCCTTTGCGTTGAAAGGGGCCAGTTGAGGTGGTTTGAGCATTTGGTAAGGATGCCTCCTGGGTGCCTCCCTAGGGAGGTGTTCCCGGCACAACCAGCTGGGAAGAGGCCCCGGAGAAGACCCAGGACTAGGTGGAGAGATTATATCTGCACACTGGCCTGCAACACCTCGGGATCCCCCAGTCAGAGCTGGTTAATGTGGCTTGGGAAAGAGAAGTTTGGGATCTCCTGCTGGAGCTGTTGCCTTTGTGACCCAACCCCATGTAATGCACTGTGTCAAACAAGGTGAGGACTCAAAAGCACAACCAGGAGAACAGGCAGGTAAGATCAATAATGTCTTTACTTGGGCAAATGGTTCGGTACACAGGAAGGCAGTCAAAAAACAGACCCAAATCGCTAGGCAGAGTCGTTGTCAAAAAACCAGGCAGAATAATCAAAAACAAGAGGAGACTTACACTAGAAAAGGACGCGAGGACGCTTTCACTCAGGAGTACAAAGATGAACTGGCACAGAGGGAAGGGGAAGCACACATTAAATACTAAAGAGGGGAGTGACTAACTATGGACAGGTGAACACAATCAGGGCGGGAAGACGATCAGACTCAGGTGAGGGTGGATGGAAAGTAGGTCAGGGGATGTCAATCACTCAAGACGCGGGAGAACAAGAGGGCAGGAAGTGCAGTGCTCTGAAACAAGAGGGAGAGTTAAGCTACCAAAATAAAACAGGAAATACATACAAAACATAACAGGACACATCATACATATGGCTTAAGTACTGACGGGCGTGACACCCCAGACAAGTGGTTGAAGATGAGATGAGATGAGATATCAACCATTGTATGAAGATACATTGTGTTGTTATATTCTGATCAGCTACAATATTGTTTTGTCCACTTTTTGATATCATCATAATGACATTGTATTAGTTACTGGTTGTTTTTGTACTTTTTGAATGATGATTTTATAAAAGATACAGAGGTCTTTGGCATTTCAAATTGGACAGAATGAAGCCTGTGTGTGTGGCTTGATATCCAGTAACATACAATAAAGCAGATATTAGCTCAGTCTCAATACATTGGCATGAAGGTACTTGAATTAAAGGCAAGAACACACAAGGCCAAATATATAATAACTGGTGCAATCACCTATTTTTGGAGCAGAAAAGAAAATGAGAAAGGATCTGTGTATATTTACCTGGGAACCACGCTGCACGCAGAGGAAGCTGTATTGTACTGGGAACAGAGAAACCTGACTGTTTTAACTCCACAGCATTACTGTGGCTTGAGCTCACTGCCTATCTCCAAGAACAATGACACAACGTCATCCTGATATATTAAGCTCAGCTGTGAGAAGTGGGTTTGGGTCATATTTTCCTGAACTGTGAGTTCCCTACATTGCTGGTGTTAACAATCAGGAAAACCAGACAAACGATGTAGAGGAAGAGGAACTGTGAAGGCATTCATTCATAAAGCAGTGAGTGTTGGGCGAACAAGTGAGCATCTAGTGAGAACAGCCTGTCAGAGAATGAGTATAGATATGAACTGTACAACACATGTCAAACCCTTTAAAAAAGCACATAATTCAACTGTTATCAGGCCATTAAATAGGCCGTATCAGTCGCTATAAGCATCATAGTTGTGGGCCATTTGGAGCCACTACGTTACAAAAGTGAAAGTCAAACTTAAAAGCAACACGTTCTAACACATTGTAAAACTAAATGAAATGTCATGTTTTGCACACAAACAAAAAGCCGTCTTTAGGTTTAGGTAACAAAACTACAACATCTTTAGGTTGAGGAAACAAAATACAACTTCTTTAGGTTTAAGTAACAATACTACAAATTCGTTAGGTTTAAGTATCAAAACTACCATTTGTTCAAATGAGGAAAAGGGCACGATCAAAAATCATCCTTAGAGTGCAAAACCCCACTGACCATGACATCATGTTAAAAGGAAAAGTAAATCTGGGTATCCAACCTGATCTCATGGGGAGGCGAATGCTTGACATTTTAAGGACATTGCATGTGCCATGATAACACATTTTAGGCTTTTCCTGTGTCATTTATACACCACAGGCTATTAACGACACATTGTTGCCATGAAATGCTTGCGGTTATGTTTAGGCAACAAAACCTTTCACCTTAGTGTCTTCTTTCACTAAGGTGAAAGATGACACACATGCCCAATGACTGTGTAAAGTTCAACAAAATTAAGATTGCAACATTGTAATCCCATTTCTATAAGCATAGAACCCTATGCTGGACACAATGTGTAATACTTTCCTCCAATCGCACACATACATTCTCCCACTGATATTTGTGCAAATGTAGCTAGCCAATCAGGACATGCCTACCGAATATCTGTGTCACCACAGTATATATTCAAGTGTCATCCAGCGCTGCTTGGTCATCCCACAGATCAGTGGATGGTGCAGGAGCGGCATGATCTCCAAAGTGAAGGACTCCATCTCTGATGCAGATCCAGACCAGCTAAGGATTAGACAGGTCTGATCTGGATCAGCATGGTTTGGTGTGACATGTGGTGTCACGCCAAGGCGTAAATACATCAGGCTCTACCCACTGTACCTATAGAGTCCAGTAGAGGGTGGCGCTTTTGTGAGATATAACTTAAGTTACAATATTGTAACCCTAGTTCTATAAGCATAGGTGCAGCGCTGAACACCGCCTTATATACTGTGGCAACACATATTGATTGGCTAGCTACATTTATGCAAATCTCAGTGGGCAAGAGTATTATCCATAGAATCCAGTAGGGGGCAGAGCTTGTGTGAGTTAGAACAGACTAATGCAGGAAGTTCATGTTGCTGTGTTGTGCATTTATTTTGAAAACTCCACTAGTCACTCTGTCTTTGAGGTCTACTTCTCAGGGGGATGTTTTCATGAAACAGAGATCTGTTTATACTGATGTCAGATATGAGTCACGTCAAACATGAATGGGAACAGTCTATGCAGAAAGATCAGATATGGGCATTGGGCATTAAGCATTAAGACCTGTACTGTGAACATAGCCTAAGGTGCTGTAGCTATGTCTCCAATCAGACTCCAAAGACTGTATTTCAAGACCAAGTGAGTGAAACAAGACTGTCTCAACCAAATGCGGCTGAGGAATGTTGGAGTAGTTTGTTTATTGTTTCATTTTTACTTGTATAGTGCTGCATTCAGATAACCCTCATCATCTCATTAAATTGAAAGAATCTCTTGTCCACATCATAATTCACATATGTTTATGCTGATGGTCACCTGTCTCTGGTAATCCATATGAAGTGGACCAATGCCCATGCAGATTAATGTTCACTGGCAGCCCAGGTACCTTAAATCATAATTTATTAAGTTACCTGATAGAGATATGCAATATGTACTGTATAAATAATGGATATTTCTACATTAATTTTTTTATGTTATAAATAAACATGAA
Organism: Pterois miles; assembly: GCA_947000775.1. NCBI lineage: Eukaryota > Metazoa > Chordata > Actinopteri > Perciformes > Scorpaenidae > Pterois > Pterois miles. The sequence goes on along the minus strand of CAMQGK010000005.1, from coordinate 1,960,601 downwards.
TCATATGATCAACATATATTCTGTTCTGATGGGTCAGTGGTAAAGGATATGTGCCAGTAGCTGGTAACTTCACAACCATTTCTTTCTATTTGTCTGTCAAGTGATGACGCAAAATGTCACAATACTACATGACTGTGGTGAGGCTGGTACATTAATGAGCCTGCTGTGGATCTGCCCTGCTGTTGAAAGCTTTTGGTTTGAGGTCACTGATATACAGTCATCTGTAATAAATGTATAACTTTATTTGTCCAGTGGTCTATTAACTTAGAAAACAAGTCGAGAATATAGAGCAGAGACTAACACAGGACTTAAACTTGTATGTGGTGTGTTCATGTAGGATGCCATCGCTTATCGTAAGAAGTTGATTCTGAAGATACGTGTTCCTAACTTTTTTTTCAAGTGATTTGATTTGCCTAAACATAATCATAATTCATGTGGTAGATTTGATGGTGTTTATGAAAAAGATTCTATGGAATTGAAAGATTTTAAGATTTGTAAAACAACTGATTTGCACCATTTAACTTCTCTGATTGGGCTTTGCTCAGGGAGTTGTGCTCCTAAAACAGCACATTACGTGACAACGCTCTGCCAGGGTTTTCTAAGGGCAACAGCAACAGATAAGACTGTCAGCAAGAGGTGGTGAACTCATAAAAGCAAATGGAGTTAAAGTTCACCAGAAAATGACTGAGGAAAAAGATCTTCATCTTTTATTTTCATTTCAGTACTGCAGTACTGACTAGATCTACATATGCTGAGATAAAATTTCTGGTTAAGGAATAACCTGATTGGAAAGAGCAAGTAGAGGAAAGTTTAATTACAGTATAACAGCAATACCTGAAATATTTCAATAAGTACTGACTTATTGACTCACTAATCAAAACAGTGTGATCACACAAAAATATGTGCTATGGCTACGACCTCTTAACAGCACATTACATATGGAAACAATTTAGGTTTTGGCAAGTCTTAGGTTAGATTTAGGCAACTTTGTTAGGTTTAAGAAAGAAAAGATAATGATTTGGGTTAAAATAAATTTGCACCCATCCACCCCAAACTCCCCTTTATGCAGACTTTAACTACAACATTTTTTTTAATCCGGGAATTTGTATTTCCACCACAATTGAGGATCCTAATTCACTTTCCATTAGCATTGTTTCCATGGTCTAATTTTGGCCCTGTTCAGCCATGACTTTAACATTTGCCTTGGGTGATCCTATCCCAAGCTCTAAGTACAGGTGTGAATGCGCTCAAGATGCACTGAGATCTGATTTGGAGATGGTCTTGACCACATATAGCCATATTCTTTTGGTAGTGTGTAGGCAAATGTGTTCTGGTCCACACTGAAGGACCACCTACTCAATAGACGTGTGTGTGTGTTACTCAAAAACAGCTCTTGTAATTGAGGGTTATATACTTTTTCATGTATCATTTCATGCCACAGGCTTAATGTTGTGAAACAGCCTATCATTTAATGGCACTTTGTTGCTGTGAAAGGGTCACAATTTGGTTTAGGTAACAAATTCACTTGGGTTGAGGAAAAACATGATTGGGCTTAAAATAACTTCATAAACTAAGTAAAATGCATACATAAACAACACAACAAAAGGACAATTCTTCACGAATGTCATTGACGTAATTTCAGTATAACTCAGCACTTTGGGACATGAACATCAGTCTCCTGGATGAAAGTCCTGTGTATACTGAACCCACTAACATCTGTATCCTGACACCCATATTTTGGCATGGACCTCTTTGATCCATGGTACTGTTCTTTTATAACATGTATATATGTGCTACCTGGATACCTGAGTACTTCTGGCAAAAGTTGAATCAAAGGCAACTGGACTTAGATTTGTCCCTGAAGACGTTTCGCCCCTTATCCAAGTGGCTTCATCAGTTCGAACGCTGCAGTCTGACTAGTCCCCACTAGTCTGACTTTGCCAGAATGAATATGACCTGGATGAATGATAACCTTCACAGACTTATACCTGAGTACTGTTTTGCCCCCCCCAACACACACACACACACACACACACACACACACACACACACACACACACACACACACACACACACACACACACACACACACACACACACACACACACACATACACACACACACACCACCTCCCTTTCATCCACTGTTTGCTCAGTGACTCAGTGTGTGGTACTGGATACATATTTACCCACCGCAGTCACAACACTGCCAGTGACATTTAGGAGCAGGAAATGCAACAGGAGCTCACACACACACACACACACACACACACACACACACACACACTGAGGGATCATGCTCACATACAACATAAGTGCAGGTTGTCCTTCAGTATGACAGATTAAAGAGAAATGACTATTGCACACAAATATATTTCATTTTCCTTCCATTAAAGGAGCTCTATGGGATATTCAGAGGATTAATATACTGTAGCAGGAAACAACTATCTGTGTAAAGATATAGAAGAATAATGTCTACCTGAGCAGAGAATGAAGTCTTTCTCCCTCTGTGTGTGTTGTAATCTGAGCTTCTCCTTGCTTTGTTGACATAGCCGGGTTGGCTGCTTTTAGTGCGTGTTCATGCATGTGAGCACACCCCACTGGCTAGCTTATGGACACTTATCTACACTTCTCTTATACAGCAGTTACAGCTGATAAAGCCATCTTGACTGCCGAAATTGTTGCAGAAACGTAAACTGGTGCTTATTTGACAACAGATACTAGATCGGACTGTGGTAGTGCTGCTGCCATTTTGGCAGTCTGTAGCCATAAATGTATGAAGAGACGTCTGTAAATCAGAGGATTTTTTTGAGGTAAATCACCTTCCCAGTAGGACCATTTAAATAGCCCTAATTTAAATCATTATGTGCTAAAAAGGTAAAATGGCTGAATTCAGAGTTATCTGCCAGTTTCCTGCTAGCTGTATGCAGCTGTAATAATGGATATATTGGCTGTAATTCAGCACTTTTATGATCTTATAATACACCCATGGGCTGTATGCTGTAAGCCTGTACCGTGTGGATGTATTGACGTCTCTGTTCCCAAACAACCGTCTATCGGCCAGTCGCTAGTAGTGCTAGTAGCATGACATCAACAGAATTTAATGGAGTTGTGAGGCTATTTACTGACACAGCCTCTTATACATCCATGGTCTGTGCTCTACTGGACTCCATTTTGGATCCTTGACATGAAAAAGTTTGAGATTGTTCTCCAAATCGGTATGCTGGATTTTCTAACTTCTATTTATGTCCATTGCTCACTTTATGCTCCTCTGGGACACAAAAAAGTAAGTAAATAGTAATAGTAATAATATGCACATTTATTTTTTTATTGTTCAACACAGGCCATTTGTTGAAGACATTACATACAGTTTTTGACAATAGAACAAATAATTTAGTTTTTACTTTTGTACTGCACTTTGGCAGATGTTTTACTGGCATCTGTTAGTCCCTTTAAGTCCAAATTGGACTCATTTCATCTGAGATACCCAGTTTTCAAAGTAAGCCTGTGATTTTTGAAATTAACATGTAATAAAGCAAAACATGTTACCCTTTATTCAACTGTATAATGTTATGGTTCTATGTACAGTCAATGGTGTGGATGAGTCTTGTGTTTGAGTTGCATCACCTGAAACTTATTTTATTTTCACAATAAAGAAAAAATAGAGAAAAGAAGTTGGAACCAGTCACAATATCACATTGCAAAGGGGATTTTACAGTTTCATGAGGACATTTGATTCCCAAAGTCTTAGACATAACTCCCCCATAAACAATAGGGCTGGGATGATACACCTAGCTCCTGATTTGATACTATCACAATAACTGGGTGCCAATTTGACTTGTATTGTGATTTTCAAGTATTGCAATTCTACAAGTATTGCGATTTGATGTTAAGATTTATTGCTTCTTTTGTTAACTTTTTAACACTAGACCATGGGGAAAAATTAAATCATACACCTCTAGGGACCTTTAGTTTGGAAAATATCAAAATTAATGCAGGAAAAATGTTTAATTTTCATCATGTACATATATAGTCAGAGACATCCTGAAGTAAAATATATCAGTGATTGTGACTGTACTTTTTAAATTATAAGGGACAATGTTTTATACTTCTTGTGAATATAATAAAATTAATCTTATTTTTATGTGTATTTTGTAAATGCAGTTTTGAGAACTGGACAGAGTCACATGTGTCTGCTTCCTCTAACTTCTCCAAGGTCTCTAGCTTTCCTATCATCTCCTTTCTCTTTATACATACATGGTCGGCTCCATCGGGGCTGTTTGAATGCATTTAACATAAATGTCAACATATGGGTGCTCTACAGTTGTAGTGTAGGCCCATTTGACCACAGAGATGAGCGTGACAGCCGGCTTGACCGTTAACGCAGTATGATAACTTTTCCTGCGCATGACAGAATTCGCATGCAGATGTAGCCATGATGTCTAGCTCTGCTTGTGCTGCAATGCGTGAAACCAAAAGTGTTTCCATACTTTACTGTATGTGTAATGTTCAGAACTTTGATTTAAAATGGGAGGCTGTTTTCTACGTCCTTGTTTCAGCTCACTGTGGTTTGTTTTGGTTGAAGGATGCAGAAATGATATGGCATCACAAAAATAACACACAAATGAAGCAAATATATCAATTCTGGCATTAAAAAATCAATTAAAATAACCCTAATTAACACACACATCCACACACACATGAACACACAGTGAATTTGTTCCCCCATGTCTGTTTGCTGATTTGCTGCGTCAGACAATCACAATCAGGGCCAACATAGGAACCAACTGTAGCATCCCAGTAAATCCTGTCACCCATTTAAAACACCAGACGTGAAGAATCCAAACCACTTTAAAAATACTGGCTGGTTGGTTGCCCAATGTCTCTTGCCTCTGCATGGGACTGTCAGTCTGATTGCAACACATGCCATTCCTGTTTTTTATTACAGTGCAATACTTCATCTGTAAAACACAAACAGATGAGTAATGACAGCAAGGAGAGTGAGATAAACTGACAGAGAGACGAGTAATACATCGTTACTTTCGATACTTGTGATATAAGGTAGAAAGAGTTAGAGAAGGATAAAGAGTAAAGAACAGAAGATGAGAAAGACAAAGAATGAGAAAAAGTTTGAGTAAAAGATGTAGGGAAATGGAGACAACAGAGTTTGAAAAAGAGTGAAAGGCAGAATGTAATGGGGGGGGGGGGGGGTTCTGATTTTAAAGAGACAGAAAGATTGAAAACAGTCATATATCAAGATTTCCCTATCATGTTTTGATGGTGACTGCTGGGTTAAGACATCCTTGGTCAATTATATGGATACAGTTTTGGAATCAGGCATGCTGCAAACTGCTGGAAAACACAGAGTGTCGTTATGTAATGCATGTACATGGTGTTTCAGACCACAGTCAGACAGCCATGGAGCAGAAATGAGGAGCCAGAGAGACACTCAATGCTCCCTCCATGATAAGAAACAGGGAGAGTGCTAGAAAATATACCAGACATGGGGAATGACTTTATCTCACACCTACACTTTAATTCACATCATAGCAGTAGATATTATGCATGTCCACAGTAAAAGGGACTTTCTGAATGACACTGGCTGCATCCAAAATCATTCCATACTAATACATAGTGTGTACTCTGAATTTCCCCTCGGGGATGAATAAAGTATCTATCTATCTGTTGTGGGACATACTTTTGTGTGAATAAACACTAGTATGTATCTTTTCTAGGGCTGTCAAAGTTAACACAATAATAATGTTTATTTGTTTTAAGACCACTCATTTTCTTTAACACATTAGCACAACTGATCTTCCGGAGATAGTACTTGGCTCAGTTTTAAAGCTAAAGCTAACAGTTACAGCATTTAGCATAAACAATATGCTCATACCATAACATGGCAAACTCAAGCACAACGGGCAACAACAGCTGTCAGTGTGTCAGGGTGCTGACTTCATTATGACTTGCCCCAGACTGCATATGCAAGGAAGTGGGTATGTCTGTGCAGGGAAGACTGATGGGTTTCATAGAAACCATTTCATTCATATATCTTGAGGTCAGAGGTCAAGGAACCTCTTTGAAAATGGCCATACCAGTTTTTCCTCTCCATATTTTGCATAAATTTGGAGCAATATTTATAAATATTTGGAGCAAGCTAGTATGATTCTCGTTTCAGTATGATGCCAGTATCTTGAGTTTAGCTTTACAACTGAGCCTGCTACAACCTCCAAAAGACTGAATAGCGGTCATGCCCGACTGTGGGCTGTTCGTTAAAGAAATTAGTGTATAATGGGGCGCTGTCTAGCTCAGTTGGTAGAGCAGGCGCCCCATATGCCAAAGCAGCCTTGCTGCAGTGGCCCAGGGTTAGAATTCTACCCGTTAAAATCCTACCTGTTGTGTTTGACATCCGTACTACACTTTGCCACCGGATGGGTTATCTGGTCTTTACAAATTTGCCTCATAATGAACACTACTTTCAATGAATGCTTTAGTGCAGTTTCCTTTCATTATCTGTCTTCATTCAGGTTCAAGACATTTGTTTAATCTGTCACAATGAAAATAATAAAATACATACATACAACAGAAAAAAACAATTTGCTCTACACATAATTTTTTGTATTATTTAATAGGTAAGAATTATGCCTATTAAAGCACGTCTGAATGAATGATAGCCCTGTGTGTGTGTGTGTGTGTGTGTACATGTCTGTGCGCAGTGCTGTTTCTGTGAGTATTTTTGCTTGGTGGCATCATCTACCCTCCTAAGCCTTATTTACAGTACCTTAATGACAGGACCACAGGCATGATGATGCGTCACTGCTACACATTAAACACATGCACACACACACACACAGACTGGCAGTGGGTCAGTTTACATGCACGGTGTGACTATGGTGTATTTAAGTATTTAAGCGTCATAAACAACAAAGCCCACAGTAGGGCCAATCACTCAGATGAGAGGCAAAATTGCCCTTAATGGAGTGTAAAAGACTGCAGATGCAAACAGTGAGTCTGCAGACTAACGTCAGACACTGGCCTAAACACTGTTTGAGGGGTTGAAATTACAGTTTAGCTACTGCTCTGTCTACCACCAACACACCAATTTCAGGAACCTGCAGCGTTGCAACACTGACAAGAGTTTATTCATTCATTCTCTTGGTCATTCATCTCTCATTTTAACAGGGAACAACACATTAAAAGTGGAGCCTCTAGACAAATACAGGTGATTACAGGACACCTCACCCAGCCGTCTCCTCAAAATTACATTCCCATACAACGAAATTCGATTGTAGATTGTGTTTGGAGGGAAACGTATTTTGTCGCATATAACATTTGTTTTTGATGCAAATACAAGAAAAAATCACAAATGCATTTGTAATGATAGTGTGTAGATAGGTGATGGATTGGTCAAACAAACAAGACTTTCACCCAGGAGACCTCTATTTGTGTCCCATGTGAAACTAAAAGTCAGTGTACACTTAATTTAACTTATGTCCGTAGCTTAAATAACATGACAAACATTCATTTTAAATCAAACGATTTTTTTGTACTAGGGTTGTAGGGATATCAGTTGATTAAAATATTTAATTATGATTAATCGCATTGTATTGTCCATAGATAATTGTGTTTAATTGCAAATGAATCACACATTTTTTATCTGTTCAAAATGTACCTTATAGGTTTGTCAAGTATTTAATATTCTTATCAACATAGGAGTGAGCAAGTATGCTTGCTTTAATACAAATCAATAACAAATACTGTCCAGAAACAGTCACAGATACACTCCTGATCAAAATCTTTAGTTAAAAAATTGCAAGAATTTACGTTTTGCACTGTTGTATCTTAAGAAGGTTCTAAGTAGAGTTTCAAAATGCAAAAAGAAGAAATGAGAGCAAGAGACTAAATGTTTTGAGCAGGCAATTTATTGAAAAGAACAATTTAACTAAAATAGGCTGTTCATCAGCTGATCAAAAGTTTAAGACCATAGCTAAAAAAAAACCCCTAAAACAGAAATTAAAGTCTCAAAAACAGACTCAGTAATGAGCAGCTCCACCATTATTGTTGATCACTTCAAAAATTCGTGTTGGCATGCTTGATGCGAGTGTTTCCAAAAGGCTTGTAGGAATGTTGCTCCATGTGGTGAAGATGGCTTCACGAAGGGCATCCACTGTCTGGAACTGATGTCCATTTTTGTAAACTTCCCTTGCCATCCATCCCCAAATGTTCTCAATTGGATTTAGATCAGAGGAACATGCAGGATGATCCAAAAGAGTGATGTTATTCTCCTGAAAAAAATCCTTTGTCAGACGGGCATTGTGAATTGCAGCATTGTCCTGCTGAAAAACCCAGTCACCACCACACAGACGAGGGCCCTCAGTCATGAGGGATGCCCGCTGCAACATCTCCACGTAGCCAGCTGCTGTTTGACGCCCCTGCACAACCTGGAGCTCCATTGTTCCATTGAAGGAAAAAGCACCCCAGATCATGATGGCGCCCCCTCCGCTGTGCCGTGTTGAAAAAATCTCAGGTGGCATCTCCTTGTCCTGCCAGTAGCGTTGGAAGCCATCGGGACCATCAAGGTTAAATTTTTTCTCATCAGAGAATAAAACTTTCTTCCAACTTTGAACGTCCCATGTTTGGTGCTCCCTTGCAAAGGCCAAACGGGCAATTTTGTGGCGTTGAAGGAGACGTGGCCTTTGAAGACGTTTTTTGTTTTTGAAGCCGTTCCTTTGCAGATGCCGTCTGATGGTTATTGGGCTGCAGTCAGCACCAGTAATGGCCTTAATTTGGGATGAGGCTCGTCCCGTGTCTTGACGGACAGCCATTCGGATCCTCCGGCTCAGTGCCGGTGAGATTTTTTTGGGTCTACCACTTGATTTTTTTGTTCCATAAACCTCAGGATCTTTTAAGAAATGCAAAATGACTGTCTTACTGCGTCCAACCTCAGCAGCGATGGCACGCTGTGAGAGGCCTTGTCTATGCAGCTCAACAATCCTGCCACGTTCAAAGGCAGTGAGTTTTTTTGCTTTTCCCATCAAGAGGTCTTGACAGTGTGATTACTTGACAGAAAATGACATGGAATCCAAATTTTTGCACAGATTTGGGCTTTTAAAGAATGTGGTCTTAAACTTTTGATCAGCTGATGAACAGCCTATTTCAGTTAAATTGTTCTTTTCAATAAATTGCCTGCTCAAAACATTTGGTCTCTTGTTCCCATTTCTTCTTTTTGCATTTTGAAACTCTACTTAGAACCTTCTTAAGATACAACAGTGCAAGATGCAAATTCTTGCAATTTTTTAACTGGTCTTAAGATTTTGATCAGGAGTGTACACCATTTACTATGAAGAATATGCTCAAATCACAATATGGCAAACTGCAGCCCAACAGGCAACAACAGCTGTCAGTGTGTAAGTGTGCTGACTTGACTATGACTTGATCCAAACTGCATGTGATTATCATAAAGTGGGCATGTCTGTAAAGGGGAGACTCGTGGGTACCCATAGAACCCATTTACATTCACATATCTGGAGGTCAAAGGTCAAGGAGCCCCTTCGAAAATGGCCACTAGTTTCATATGATACCAGTATTCTCACTAGCTTTGAAGTGCGCTCAGTTCAAGAAAGTTAACTGTAACATTTTATCTTATTCAGCATTCGGTTGTACAGCTCCACCTTCTCATGTTCTGGTTCCAAAGCAACAAGATGGTAACAGCCAAAAACCAAGATGGCAACAGACCAAATGCTGAACTTGAGGCTTGAAAACTGTAGTCCACAAACCAGTGGGTGAGGTAATGATGACTACGTCAACTTCTTATAGTCTATATGTGTATATATGTGTGTTGGTCAGAACACAGAGGCACTGAATCAAAATTCATATGTGCTTATGTCTCACTCACACACACACACACACACACACACACACACACACACACACACACACCACATACTGGTGACAGTGATTGTATGTGTGCGTGTGTGTCAGCATCATATCCAGTGCACCTGGACCTTTGTGTGCCATGACAAAGACTTTTATCAGAGGCTTAAGACAAAACCTTAAGCCACTGCTATTCTTTTATCAACGCCTCCTCAAACCACAATCATATGCTAACATCAGTTACTATGTACTTCACACTGCTTCCATAGGGCTAATAAGAGAAGGATATAGATAACATTAGTGCTCAGCTATCATTAGTGCCATACTAACACACATTCAGCTATGATTACTGGTTAGCTAACAGTTATATGTGCGCCAAGTCAAACTTAAATAGCATTTGTTTAAAATAGAAAGCAAACTCAAAACTTGACTAATGATGAAAAATATCCCATAATGCCTTGAGGTGTAGAGATATGTGCATTTTAGTGTCGACTTTAACCCCTTAAAACTGCACCAGCAGGCCTGGTCACTATTCTGTTTGTTGCGGGTTGAGTTTTGTTTGAGTTGGAGTTTCAGTTATATTCACGTATGATGACGTTAATCCCAATAGTAGCATTTCATTGTAGTAAGACCATTTTTTGATCTCACTGTGTAAAATGACTTGTTGTGACCTCTAGGATAATCACAGCTACAAACTAGAGACCTAGGGTATTCAGACTAATGACAGACTAATGGCTTATAAGGGGGTTTCTGTGTAGTTTCCAGAACAGAAGTGCTGTATTTTGAAGGGATTATTGATTATTTTTTTTTTATTAATTCTCGAGTAGTAAAAAAATGGTTTTAGCGCTAAATCTGACAAATGGTATCAACCCCAAAGTTGTTGCAACAATTTATGAGACATAATAGAGCATCGGGATGGCCATCACAAACTTATATCACCATGTTCTACACTCATACACTTTAGCAACTTATTTTAATTGATTAATTAATTATTTTTTTTATTTCAAATTTCATAGAGCTGAGCTGCATCTCAAATTTAGCTTCAAGTTTCCAGCTTTCAAATGATGTACACTACTTCTATGTGACATCTACTGTTGACTATTTATCCCCTGCTCACACACCTACCTCTCTAAAAAAAAGAGGGTGGAGAGGGAAGGTTAAATTCTATATCTATCTATATCATTCAGTATCACAATTCATCTGCAGATAGAGTAAGGTAATCTGGCATTATTCTGATGGAGTATACCTAACTGATGACCCATTTAAAAATGTATTTTGCTGAACTCTAAAAATGCATCTCCTTGAGCCATGTCAAAGACAGTTTTCAAAATTCAAGCAGTACTGAGAGGCTGAATCTTTACCAAGATGAAGAAAAAATTTGTCACTGTTGGGGATGCAGGTAAGAGCTGGTGAAAAACATATGTAACACTGTATCAGAGCACCACAATGACATTTTAGAAAATGCATATTTCACATTAATTGAATATCTGTTAAAATAAAGCAGAATTTGCAAAATTTAAGGTGAATTACTTTTCATAACCCACACCATTGGCAGTTAGCCACTATGGTTAACCTATGGGACAAACTAGCTTACTGCTACTTCCACTACCTCACCAGAAGTTGCACACATTATCATTTCTACAGTAACATCCCTAAGAATAAAGTGGATACATACTACATTCCCGTCTACACCTCTGTATCTATATTTCCGTACTTTTCGTCATTACCTCTGCCAACGCTAAGGGCCTTGGGCCAAGGAGGTAATGTTTTCACTAGCATCGGTTTGTTTGTTTGTCTGTCTGATAACAGGATTACTCCAAAAATTTGTGATGGATTTTTTGGATGAGTGGTGTGTGGCACAACGAATAATCTGTTATATGATCATGATCCGGATTCAGGGAAAAAAAAGGATTCCCATCAGCTATAACATGAAGATCACTGGGGATAACACATGCACAGAGTAACTGATGACACGTTGATGACGTGTGACCCAGCCTCCTTTCTTACACAAGCAGAGAGAGAAAGAGAGAGAGAGAGAGAAAGAGAGAGAGAAAGAGAGAGAGAGAGAGACTTATGTTTATATTTACTCTTTAACTAATAGCTAACTAATTTATGCATGAGATTATTATTTTAAATTTACTTCCCCTTATATACATACATATTTTATGAGCATTGTTGAAGGAACCTGACAGCGAAGATTTTCATTGCCATTGATTGCCTTGCTAGAACGGACAAATAAAGAACCTTGCACCTTGAACCTTGAGAGAGATGAATACAGACTTGACAGTGAGCTGTAGGACTGATTGTGAGTCACTGAGGTCAATACTAAGACACCTATATGAATGCTTATGCAGTTATGCAGTTGGGTAAATACAATACACAACCCTAAGCCTGATTAATTAATGTGTGCAGTGTGTGGTATGTGAGATAAGATGGATGGTACGGAGAGTGTATGTGTGCGTTTGTGTTTTATTGCTGAGACACTCTGACATGATTTATAGAGTTTTCACAAACAGCTGAATTGTGAAAGCTGCTTACTTCATCTTAAAGGTATAATATATTACATGTGTCAGATGGTGGTTTGTAAACACACAGCATTCAAAGTTTCTCAAGGCTCAGCAGACCGTGACAGAGAGCAGTGGTGGTCAAGCAAGCTACAGAGTGAATGAAGAGAGGGAACATCATTAGTAGGAAATAAGCAGTGAATCAGAGAAATAAAACGTTTCATAAGTGTTACGTTTTAAAGCTCAAATAAGTGAACTTGTACTGACTGACTGTCGTTTATTAAACTAGTGTGACTTAAACAATGATCTTTATACAGTATAAACAGACACTGTTCTGAAAAAAAAAACTGGTGCCTTGATGATGGGGCTGAAATTTACCTTAATAATTCTCAGTCTTAAAATAAGGACTCTTGTCAAGTATAACCAGGACTACAAATGAAGACACTTTTGATAAGACTAATTGCATTCATGTCATCAAAATTATTAATACCTGAATAGGGAGCAAAACATCTACTTACTACTACTTTCAGTGTTTGAGGCTATGAGACTGCCTCAGCAATTGTACCCTGCAAGTACAATAACATTTGCAACAGAAGATTTATCTAACAAGTTTTCAAATTTTGTCAGGTTTAATACTTAAGATTAGACACCATGAGATCCTACTTCACTGAGACATATTCATGATGGATTTTATATGTGTAAAATTTTAAGCTTTCTGAGAAAAATCCTGTTACAGAATGCATTTTATTAGAATTTTTGATAGAACTGACATCAATTATGGCCTCACTACAGCCTCATAATGAATAACACAGTTGCGGGTGCAACTACAAATTCAAAGTGAAACATCATTATCCTTTCTGACTCCATAGGGGTCAAAGGTCAACCCCTAAAATGTGGGTTGTTTGCCAAAGTGTCATAACCAATAAACAGGCAGCAATTCAATGAACTCCATCCAACTGCAATTATTCATTTTTTTTTTTAAACTAGGGCTGTCAAAGATAATAATGTGCTAACATGAAATCATTTTAATGCCACTAATTTCTTTAATGCATTAATGCAATCAATCTTTTGTAGGTTGAAAAAGGCTCAATTTTAAAGGTAGAGCTAAGATTGGTTGAAGAAACTAGAAAATCTAAGGAATCCATTGGTACCCATCATGTCATACTAGCCTTTTTTGAGTGAGGTTAAATAATGCTCTATATTTTGGTGAGGAAAAACTGGCATGTCCAATTTCAGTTCTTGACCTCTGACCTCCAGATATATGAATAAAAATGGGTTCTATGGATACCCACAGGTCTCCCCTTTACAGCTACGCCCACTTTATGATAATCACATGCAGTTTGGGGCAAGTCATAGTCAAGTCAGCACACTGACACATTGCATATTTTTATGCTAAATGCAGTACCTGTTTCTGGACAATATTTGCCAGATATTTAAGTTGTTAGCTGATTTCCAATAATAAATATGTACATACATTTGCATAAAGTACCACATTTGTTCACTCTCATGATGATGAGAGTATTAAATACTTGACCAATCTCCATTTAAGGTAAATGTTGAACAGATAAAAAAAAAAAAATGTATGGTTAATTTCTGATGGCTGCAGTGGTTAGCGCTGTCGCCTCACAGCAAGAGGGTCGCATGTTCGATTCCGGCTTGGGACTCTTCTGTGTGGAGTTTGTATGCTCTCCCCGTGTAAGCGTTGGTTTTCTCCGGGTACTCCGGCGTCCTCCCACAGTCCAAAGACATGCTGTTTAGGTTAATTGATGACTCTGAATTGCCCGTAGTTGTGGATGTGAGCGTGAATGGTTGTCTGTCTATATGTTGTCTGTCTCTATGTGTCCTGTGCTGGACTGGCGACCTGTCCAGGGTGAACCCCGCCTTCGCCCAATGCCAGCTGGGATCGGCTCCAGCCCCCCCGCGACCCCTAACGGGATAAGTGGTTGACGATGGATGGATGGATGGATGGTTAATTTCTGATAATTATGTTTGATCATGGACAATCTAGTGATTAATCACAAGTAACATACTGTTCTAAATACTAAATTATTAGCATTTCAAAGCTATTTACATTTTATTCATTTGGATTCACTTCACTTCTATCCTCAGAGCAAAGACTGGGTGTAAAGAACCATTTGAAGACCTGACACACTGGATGTTTGCTATGTGCTAAGTGAATGTGATGGCTGCATTTAGCAGGAGCAGAGTGATTATAGTGATGTATTACCAGGAGCTGTTATGGTTGGAGCTGACAGCTGAGGCCAAACATGTTCACATAAACCTGTCTGGGGGAAGTAGAGACGCTGTCAGGTTTGTTTAAGCTGAAGGAGCTTTGTCATACTCTTTCATAATCTTTCTCTGTCTTTAAAGCCCCTTCTGCTCTCTATCTCTCTCTCTCTCTCTCTCTCTCTCTCTCTCTCTCTCTCACACACACACACACTCACACTGCTTCGACCTAGGTGGGCTGTGGAAACGCCTCTCCACCCCTGCTCCTCTGCTTTTCTTCCCTTGCTTTCTCCTTTCTTTTCTTCCTATCTCAGGTGTAGACACATAATTATGGTATGGGCAGAAGTCAGTCTCCAGCTACCCCTAATGTGCTGCCTTTTAACTGTGTCCAATCATGTATCTGTTTGCACTGTTAATGTTTTAACGTGTGTGTGTGCCCACATATACAGCAGCTGTGCGCCTGGATGTTAGCATGTAGTGTGTGTGTGTGAGAGTTATTGACTTCCAGTGGCTGAGAGTGTTTCTTCTCTTCTTGTTCTTCATTCAACATCTAAATAATAATAACAGCTGATGAAAGGGAAGACACACACACACACACACACACACACACACACACACACACACACACACACACACACACACACACACACACACACACACAGCCACAAGCAGTTCCCTAAAATGAAAGACACTTCTGGAACAAAGACAGTGGATGCCTAAAACAAAGAGCTGTGATTAGATAGATGACTCGGACGTTTGGACACGTCAGAACTTCCAGCATCTGTCCAGAAAACACAGTGATGTCTGTTCAACAGTCAGTGTACTCAGCTTTAAGCTAGGAATCAATGAGTCTGTTTGATGGAAACATACAGTATAAGCACATACAGATCCATGCTCTTGGATCCATGTGTTGAACAGTGTCCAGCATTAGACAGACCTATACACATACAGATAGTGACCACTCTGGGGATTCTGGCAACCAGCTGTTATCAGCAGGAATTACCGACAGATATGCATTTGATATGATTAATAAAATGTAATACCTTTCTGCCTATAGCCAGTCTGTTCTTAATTCTAGGACTTGTAGCCGTCACTGGGCTCCATTTAAAACAGATTTGTCTAAGTTAATCGTAAGCATGTGTATTTGATTAATATTTAAGTCACATGTTTAATATGGTGGCACAATGGCCTAGCTCAACATAACTTTATCCTGACACGTAGCAGTGTAGGACGTAGACTACAGGCAGGCACTGTATGTGATGGCTGGCCTCTTGGTAAGTTAAAACAACATATTGTATAAATTCTACCCTATTCAACTCTAATGGATAATTCCTCTATTTTCCTCTATCTATTAAATTATATTCTGTTTAAAAACCCTGTTTTTTTAATTGTACACAAAATACTGAACACAGTACAATAGGTAGAACGTATGTATTTCACTGTCAGCAATGAAATATTTTTTTCTTCATATCTCCAATAAGAAAAATCATAATCGCAAGGGAGGTAAAAGTATGTATATGACAAAAATTAATAAATAACAATGACATTTAAATTCAGTAAACTTAGACTTGGATTGTGTAGTTGTGTGTGGATAACTATGTTAACACTGCAACCTAGTAAGCTCAATCACCTGATGGGGGTCATAAGGTGTGACTGAAGCTTCCACAAAAAAAACTGTACTAAATAGTACATGCAGTACATTTTTTGTCACTCTCCACTTTCTCACTCACTTTTCCCCTCAGTTTTCAGCTCATGATTGTTAATCTTTAAATGAAGCTTTGTAACCCATTATACTGATCCAGGGCCAGTTGCCTTAAAACATTGCACATCATGGAAATAAGTTGTCTAATGTTTGTGGTTCTTTCCAAAAATTCAAGCCATGCATCCACTAGTTTCATGTGGTCTTTAAAGTGCTCCACTGCCAAACAACCATCTGTTTATGTGATATGAAATTAAATTATCCTTTCATTTTGGAGTATTACACTTCTTATGGTCATACCCATGTTCATCAGTGCAGGCGAGGGCCACACACAGTAGGAGCTACTGCCATATATAATGCTTGATTATATATATATATATATATATATATATATATATA
Source organism: Pterois miles (assembly GCA_947000775.1). Taxonomy (NCBI): domain Eukaryota; kingdom Metazoa; phylum Chordata; class Actinopteri; order Perciformes; family Scorpaenidae; genus Pterois; species Pterois miles. Next base: position 1,943,901 of record CAMQGK010000005.1, on the reverse strand, counting down.
TATATATATATATATATATATATATATATAAGTTTTTAGTTTTTATTTAAGTGCCAGTACTCTCTTATTTACATGCATATCAGCAATCTCTGTCACTTTATTTCTATTTATTCATTATTTCTTTAAGCATGTTAGGCTGTCAGTCATAATCAGCTGTGATTTTATTGGTGTTGATATATAGCACATGTGTTATGCATCGTCTATAGTAGGCCTATTATAACATTATAGGGTTAAGGTGGTGTGTTTAGTGTTAGTAGTTAAAGTGTTTTCCTGTGTTATCTGAAGGCTATGGTAGGGTCTCATTCAGGTTTTAGAAGCAGTGTCCCAGTCAAGATGCTCCTACATATTATACAGCAGGATAAAGAGACTCACTCTGAATTTCTACAGTGAAAAAAAAGATTCTAGGAGATTTACAGGCCCTCCCCCAAGAAAATTTGATGGGCATTGACGCTATTATTGTGTTAAAGCTACAGTGGCTAATGGGGCAAATATGATTAAAAGAAGTTATTTTTTTATAAAACTTGACAGTTTTATATACATTTGCATATCCTGACAGTAGTGAATGAGACAGTAAATATTCTGTGACTGTAATATCTATTCTTTCCTCAAATGTTTTCAGAATCATTTTGTAATTACTGTTTATCTCTAAAATGAGAAAGTTAGTGACCTGGCAGCGCCCACCAGCCGAAGCACTCTATCTTTTAAATGACCTGTGATTGGTCAAAGTCTCCCATCAGAGGCTAGATTTTTTTAAAGCCTGAAAACAGAGCCATGAGGCCATATATGAATTGTTCGGTTCATTTGAAATAGGTTATGTGGCTGATTGTATATTTTTTCCCCTGTGTTTATCGTCACACTAGAAATCAAGGCCTATGGAAAGAGGCTGGGACACGGGCGGAGAGGAATATGAGGTATCACACATTGCAGTGTAACTGAAGCTGCGGTCGTACGTTGTTATTGGCAGATGTTCTCTCTGATATCTTCATCTCCCTCAGTCAGGTCATCGCCACCAGATGCTTCAAAACATCCACCATAGTACCAGTGGCAGATCCTGTCTGAATGATTACCGCCCCGTCGCACTTGCACCAATTGTGATGAAGTGCTTTGAACGGCTCGTCAAACCACACATCACAGCCAGCCTCCCTGTATCACTTGACCCGTACCAGTTTGCTTATTGTCCCAACTGCTCCACAGAGAATGCAATATCCACCACCTTGCACTCCGTCATCACTCATCTGGACTATAAGGACACACACGCCAGAATCCTGTTCATTGATTTCAGCTCAGCGTTTAATACCATCATCCCCCAGAGATTTATAAAGAAACTTTTTCTACTCGGCCTGAACACCGCGACATGTCTCTGGATTCAAGACTTTCTGACTGAGAGACCACAGACTGTTTGCTTTGGGAAAAACATCTCTAACTGCATCACACTCAGCACTGGATCCCCTCAAGGCTGTGTATTCAGCCCATTGCTGTTCACACTGCTAACATGACTATGCACCTAGACACGAGGGGAACCTGATCATCAAGTTCACAGATGACACCACAGTGGTGGGATTCAGTGTGACAATAAAGGTGATTCGATTTTGATTTGATTAATATGTTAGTTTGTTTCCAGTGAGACATTAATGAGTTTATATGGTGACTTTGCTGTTGTAAACATTACTGTTGCTGCTCTAGAAACATGTGTCTAGTTTTATTTAAAATATTCAATTCTAATCTGGTTCTGACTTTAAAACCAACCAGGCTGACATAAGTATAGCTAATATGCACACTTCAATATCTGCTTATTTATCACAAGTCATATCAGCATTGCAATATTGAGCAGTGTTATTGCACATGGCAGATTTTCCTCATATGATGCTGGCCTAGTATATGTTACTGTTGTTTAAACAGCTCTAGCACTGGCTGACCTGATGCTACACTTTTTGTTGATGATTTGTTTTTATTTATTAATTATTTTTAAATAACACAGTGGCACTTTTCTTTTAGATCAGAAGTCAAACAATAAGATGTGATAATGAAGAAGTGTTTTGTTCCTGATGTTAGACTACTGTTGTGAAGACAAACAGTTGTTGACTTCTTTTGCCAAATAAATGAAATGTATGTTTAAACTGAGGTTGGAAACTGGCCTCCTTGCTGTACCATAAATGTACCAAACCGAACCAAAAACCGTGACCCTAAACCTTGAACTGAACCGAACCTCGAAATTTATGAACCGTCCCACCCCTAATACTGTATGTTAGTGTTGTTTAAAAAGGTATAGTGCTGGCTGCCCTGATGCACCCTTTATTGATGGCCTGAATTTGTTTTTTATTTATTAATTATTTTTAAATAACACAATGGCACTTGTTCGTTATGTTAGCCTAGTCTACTGTTGTTCAGGCAAATAGTTGACTTATTTTGGCAAATACATGAAAAGCTGTTTCAAATTAGAAATTGGCCTTCTTGCTATACCATAAATACCGTTTACTGCTGTACCAAACCGAACCAAAAACCATGACCCAAAACTGTGAACCGAACCGAACCATGAATCGCCCCACCCCTAGTTATTATAGATGTTTTGGATAATGATGTAAAAAACATGTTGCCTACTGAAGCTTTAAATTATTCAATCAAATTTAAATTACAATTATTTTATTTTTTACACATTTTACAACATTTAATTCTTCCGGAAATCGTTGCCCTAAAAGTGCAGATTCAGAAAACTTTTAAATAATGTTTCAATAATTACACTTGTTTACAAATGAAAAAAAAACATTATGACAAACACACAAGTTCACTAATTATTTTGCAAAAGGGACTTTAACATTGTAATGACGTTATTATTGTGTTAACTTTGACAACCCTTGTTTTTAATCATTTTTAGACATCAGTGTAGCTCTATGTCACAGAAGAATATGATTGGATACATACACAACACTTGTATATCACGACACACCACATTTAAATTGCCAGAAACTACGTCTACACTGGAGCTTAATGGTGGATCAAAAGGTGTCTATACAGCTGTGAGACATGTACATAAAAATTCCCTTTTACAAGTGAGCTGAGACAAGTGCTAGACGAGTGCAAGACTCTCCTCTTCAGACGGTCTCTGACACTGTGAGACAGACTCAGGAGGCGGTTCAGCAGGGACTGCCTTTCAGACGCTCCGCTCATTTTTTCCCTCTAGACATGAGGAGGAGTGGGTAGGGAATGAGGGTCCTCTCTCTCTCTCTTCCTTTATCCTTCCTTTACCCTGTCTCTCTCTCTTCCTCTCCCCCTCTCTGTCTTTGTCTGGGCGAAATGGATTTGTAGGTATTTTCCGAGATTTAATGGTAACTCTGGTTTGGGTGCCGTTAAGTTACAGCGTTTTGTCAGCTGGTCTCATCCTCTGTCTCTCTCACTCTCTCTCTGTCCTGGCGCTCCGGGGGGTTTACAGAATCCAAGGAGGCAAGGATTACAGAATCCCAGACACTGATGGTCTGAGGTGAACCTCCTGAAAATCTACAGGGTTACTTAGGATAATTAAAGGATGTGCCAGGCTCAGTTGGCAGATGTGCAGATGTATCTGACGATTATTGTTATGATGGTAACCACAGATCTCTTACTGTTGGGCAAGTAATTTGCAGATACAAGTTTAGATCTGTAGATGGAGTTGACCAGCTATCATGGAACTCAAGCCAGTTTTACTTCCTGTTTTTCATTAATGTTCTCTCTCAAACAGAGAATGGGGGTGTGGTTAATAGACGTAATTCATTATCATGGCAACCAGATTGCATTGTTTTCCAGCCCAGTTTAGATGAAATAAGTTTAAATGAATTGACTGTTTATCAGACTACAAACGAGACAAGACTCTTTCTCACTTGCTCTTTTTTTACCGTCTACTCCTGGAGAGGCAGCTGTCTGGCTGCAGCAGCACCAAGGAACTACACCACCACATGCCAGTCACAGCGTACTGGAGGACAGACAGTTATGTTGCTGAATTCTGCTGTTTGAAATGCAGTTCGGACGTTTTTGGAGGTGCACCCTCCACCAGCATCAGCCGCTCTCTCCTCAGCTCCTCTCCCCATCGTCCGGACCTGTTTGAGGCCAGCAAACCTCCATTATTGGCTGGCTAATTTTGGGGCTGCAGTAGCTCAGTCCGTAAGGACTTGGGTTAGGAGGCGGAGGTCACCGGTTCAAGTCCCCCATGGACCAAGACCAACTGGTTGCTGGAGAGGTGCCAGTTTACCTCTTGGGCACTGCCGAGGTGCCCCTGAGCAAGGCACCAAACCCCCAACTGCTCTGGGCGCTTGTCAGGAGCAGCCCCCTCACTCTGACATCTCTCCATTGACGCATGTATATGTACTGTGTGAAATTAACAACAGAGTGTAAAACTGAATTTCCCTACGGGGATTAATAACGGTTCATCTTATCTTATCTTATCTTAATTTATTTCCAGGAAGAGGCAAGTTTGGCACACCCAAATCCACTGTGAAAATAAACACCCCTAAGGGGGAGGAAACTAAAAAACAAAATGAAAACCCTGTTATCTGTTTGCTAATGCAACAAGTTTGGCTACCTAACTACACCTAACTAGCTTATTAATTAGAAAGACAAACTGACAGACAGATAAACAAATTTATTGGTTTGCTGTTGCTCAGACACAAACAAGCATGAGTTTGCCTGCAGCTTGGAGGATGTCGTATGACTTATTGACATATTCCCATTTTAGCAACAACCTCTTTTTTTAAATGAGTGCAAATTTAAGTTGTTTCTCAAAAATAATTTGGCAAACAGTGTTTGACAAATTCACATCCATCTGTTCTTAAAACATTTGTTTTACATGTCTGATAATTATTTTCTGACCTTGCCTGAACCTGAGCATTCACAATACCTTAATAAATTAATGATTGATCGCCACCATGTCCTTTCAGTCTTCCCCTGTCCAATACAATGGCTGGATATTTCTGATCCAAACATCTGTACATATTTGATTGGATCCTGTTGAGCTAAGTGTTTTCTGTAAATAACCAATGAGTTAATAGGCAACCGTTTGATCTAATAGGCTAAGATTTAGTTTGAGATGACTCAGAGTCTGATGCTGCTATAATGTTAATGTATGACTGTATTACTACAGCATCCTCCCACTCAAGCTAATGTTAGCTAGCCATGTTGGTCATTGTCACCAGTATCATTTAGCCATTTACCACACTTTAATTAAATAACTTGGAAAATATCCACATATTTTTCTCAAAGTGTCTGCTGAAGCCTCATATTAGCTTCTGATAAACTGTGGAATGTATTCTTGCACAGGATGGGGACTGTGGATTTTGTCTCCCATCACTTCCATTGCAAGCTCATTAGGAAAGGTTGCCAAATTTTCAACAAGTCTATGATTAAGAAAAAATGGAACTGATTAGAGAGAATACTGTTGTATATATACTGCATGCTTGTTACATGCATAGCGTCCTTTCAAAATAAACTTCTATTTTCACAGGAAGTGAGGTCGAGGCAACACAACCACTTAGGATAGGGTTAGGGCACAGTCGTGGTTGACATGAACTAGTGACTAGTGACTCACAGGACTCACAAAATGGTGCCAACAAGTCACATGATGCTGTTAGTCAGCATTACTTTTAGTTTCACTGGGGGCACAAACACTGTCTCCTGGTTGGAAGCCTTGTGTTTGTTTGACCCATCCACCACCACTCCCTTTAAGTGGGTTTACATTGGAGTTAGTTGAAAGGGTGGTTCAGTTCTATTTATTTTCATGTAGCGTCAAATCATAATAGAGGTAATCTTGAGACACTTAAAAGAGCAGGTCTAGACCATACTCTATAACCGTGACCATCACATATAGTTATAGCTAAAGGATGCCTCCATGCACTGGTTTCCGATACTGAGGGGTACTTACCAAACAGCGGTATTGACAAGTTTGGATAGAGAATGAGTTGACCATTCACTCGCTCAAACCAAGCACATCAACAGCTTGCTAAGGCGAGCCATGTAGCTGCTACATTAGCACCTGAATTGTCTGATGACCTCAAAAAAGATAGAATGATGTGAATCAAATGCTATCACAGTCACTACTGCACTTACAGAGTAAGCCAGGTCTAAACCCCAAGTTAGTCATCCACATCTGATTTTAGAATGGGACTGAATTTCTGCCAGATCATCCATCATTTAGCGATTTAGTTTGAAGGGGGTTGAGACACATCTGTTGGAGAAGATGAATAAGTAATATTTGGCTGTCTGACTGTGGTCTTAACTGAGACTGTGCTGAGATAGAAAAAAAAAACTGAGCTTCACTGTAGAAAATGCACACTGGGACAGCTGTTGCTCAGAGGTAGAGAAGGTCATTCACCAGTTAGAAGGTTACTGGTTCAATCCCTGGCTCCCCTCGTCACATGTCAAAGTGTCCTTGAGCAAGCCACGTAACCCCTGAACCCCTGAACTTGATCAGGTGAGGGCAGAGCCAGTGGTGTGAATGAGTATTTAGATTAGATCCTGATGAGCAGGTTGGCACCTTCAGTAGTCTCTTTGTGTGAATGTTTGCATGAATGGGTGAATTGCTGAGAATGTAGTAACACTAGAAAGGCGGTATATAAGTGCAAGTCTATTTATCATTTACACCATATTACTCACTTCTCCCAAGCCATCAGTAGCTTCATAATATTTTTACTTTCTATTCAAAGAAGAATTGCACAGTGTCTTCTCCTTTGTGTCAACATTTTTGAGGCAGCCATCTTGTTTGATTTAAACATTTTTTAAATTAATCTTTTGTCCCATGTTTAACAGTGTGAACACCCACATCTTGACCATTGGATTGAAGTATATAATTTCTGATTGTGTAGTGTAATAGACAAGATTAATAATTAGTAGGGCTGTCAAAATGAACCCGATAAGGACGCATAATCATTTTAATGCCACTAATTTCTTTTACGCACTATCACAATCAATTTTTCAGTTCCCTTGACCTCTGACCTCAAGATATGTGAATGTAAATGAGTTCTATGGGTACCAACGAGTCTCCCCTTTACAGACATGCCCACTTTATGATAATCACATGCAGTTTGGGGCAAGTCATAGTCAAGTCAGCACTCTGACACACTGACAGCTGTTTGGGCTGCAGTTTGCCCTGTTGAGCATATTACACAGGGTTGTGAGGGTTTCTGGGTGATATTTACCATTGCTGTGTTGTAAATTGATTTCCAATAATAAATAGATACATTTGCATAAAGCAGCATATTTGTGAGTAAGGCACTTTTTGAACAGAATTATTTTTTTTTTGTTTTACATTTAATTTGTGATTAATCATGATTAACTATAGACAATCATGATAAATTATGATGAAATATTTTAATTGATTGACACCCTGCTTTCTTTATATTCTATATATCAATGAGGATATAGTCATTTTGATTAAAACTTGGCTAAAATTAATCTGTTCATGTTCAACAGTGAGAGATCTACATCTTGACCAATGGATCAAAGTATAAAAATGCTAATTAACTGATCAGTTTTTTTTTACCAGCTTCACCAGATCTCAACCCACCTAACAACTTAGACAGTGCTCTCCCTAATCACAATCAAAATAGATGCAAGAATATCTTCCTGCATCTGTTCTTCTGGATGCTCATGGTGGAACAACACACTGTATGTTGAACCTTTCTTTCTGTGTTTGTGAAACCATGGGGAACCTATTTCTATATTTTTACATCACTACCCCTGAAAGAGCCTGCTAACATTATTAGCTCTTAAAGAAGGAAAATTACAGCTTGTATTAATTGCAAATAATGAAAGTAATTATGGGCAATCTTAACATGCACACTTGACATAAAGACAAGCCAGACTGCTTGAGCTGGAAGTGTTTAACAGATTCAGTTTGAACTAGATGAAAGTTTAGTTGCATTAGGAAGAGGAGCTGTTAGAGTTATTGGAGCAGAAAATAATCTTATATAGAGATGGAAAGAATTACACAATGCACATTGTTTTGGTTCTGGACTGTACATGATAGTGCATAAGCTAATACCGCATTCTATAAACATACTGTACAGCAATTGTCTGATTAAAATCAGATTAAAAAATCTGATTAAAAAGCTGTAAGTATAACCATGTGTTCCCCGAATCAGAAAACTAGAAGGGCACTCAGGGATGCGAAGGCAGTTTCCATAAGTGAAAATTATCATAAATGGTAAATAGACTGCATTTATATAGCACTTTCCTATTTTACCGGCCACCAGATCACTTTAGAACACAAGCCAACATTCACTCATTCACAAACACATTCTGGAAGAGGCTGCCATGCAAGATGCCAACCTGCTCATCCAACCCATTCTCACTCCTAACTCTTTTAATACTGCCATTTGGTCAGTGCCCTCAGCATTGGAAACCGATGCAGAGAGACACCTTTTAGCAACAGAATGTGAGGAACTGTGCTTTCAACTAACTCCAATGTAAACCCAAGCACGGTGAAATTCGATGGTCAGAGCAAGAGACATAATGTTAATAGCATGAGAGTCCACTAAGGTTGGGCGGGAGTTGTTGGATGGGTCAAACAGAAGACCGGTGTTTGAGTTCCGTGTGAAATAAAAGTAGCGTTGACTTATTTTGTCACATCAGTCTTCTCATCAGTCCAGTCATGAGTCGTTTTTCACAAGAGTTGTAAGTATCGTCAGCCCTGTGAGTCATGTGAGTCACTAGTAGTTACCTTTAGTTAATATATAATGTAAAAATAAACAAAAATGGGTATCTACTGATGATTTCAACACAAGCAGTTAAAGCCAGCCTAGCTAGATTCAGCAATGAAACCATCCATGGTGGTCCTTCCATCCTCTTCCTCCATGACAACTCCAAATAAACCACAATTGTTCAGTCAGGTTTGGACAGAAAAAACAGAACGCCTGTCGGGTTTGGTTACCACGGTGTTAGACACGGGTTTAGACAAAAATATGCGCCCCAATCCACGCTCTAATAGTAATAATAATCAGATCCTCTTAAAGCTGAACTCTCACTGACGCTAATTTGTCTACCTCATAATTCAATGTTAAACAAAGTCCAGAACACACTGGATGTGTAGTGCTCACTGAACACCTCCTGCTTCATGTTGATGTGCATTTCAACCAGCAACAATGAACACAACAGCTGTGCATGGCTCAGGATCACGTGCCAAAGTTATACCCTTCACCCTGCACGTCTCCTACACAAATTGATGACTTGCCTGTTTAGATGTTGCGTGCTGATTGGTCAGTGAACATGACATGATCACAAATGTAAAAGCTTGTCAATCACTCACTTTCACATTTCACCCCTCTAATGTAATCTCAGACTTTCAGATAAGACTAGTAAGTAGTAAGTGCCTTTTAACCTTTAAGCAGGGTTTAAAAATTATTAGAATAAGTTGACAAAGGTTGTTTTTACAAAAGAAATTATAAAAACTTATAAAATATCTTTGTTTAGGGAGTGAACAGATTGTTTTGGACACCAAAAATTGCAATCCTTAAAATGTTTAAAGTTCAAGATGAACTTTAGGCATAAAGATCAAGATGAAAACATTTGACTGGGGTTTTGTAACATGTATTTGTTGATTCGTTTAACATCCTTTAAAATTGTGAGGATCTTTAACTTGCTACAATAAACAGCACAACGTACTGTATATGAGTACCAAAAGGCCTTCAGTGAACAATAAATGAGTAGCGCTTTCCCATCAAACATCAAACAAGGAACAAACTCATAATACACCTCACTGACTTTGGCAAACTTCATGGGCATACCGTTGAGTTATGAAATGTACTCAAATGTGTGACCTGAAAAAAGGTCATGTGTGATGAGTCATCCAGCAAAGTATTTGTGCCTGAGGGAGAATCCTGTGCTGGAAGAACACAGTGATCCAGTTAAGATGCCATGTCAATTATTTTGTCCTAGGTGATAAAAATACAGTACATACAGGTAGAGAAGCTGCAGCCAACTACAAAGACAGAAATGTGAGAGAGCTGCCAATGATCTGTCAGCCAGTGTCAGGGTGAATTACCCATTTATGACAAGAGTTAAAGTGCCAGAAACCACAAACATCACTTGTGGTGTGTGTGTGTGTGTGTGTGTGTGTGGGGGGGGGGGGGTGTGGGGGGGGGGGGGGGGGGGGGGGGATGATATAATTGTTGCACCCTCAGGCTAACATCCCACGCTCACCTATCCACACAAACAACTCATATACCATGTAATGATCATATGTAATTATGTTTATTAACCTTGCCATTTTTCTGCATTATTATTTGCTGCAACACTGTGATTGCTCTCAAAAGAGCCCCCCCCAGTTGCCTTCAATTCAATTGTTGCCAGAATGACCCAAAAGAGACACTCTGGTGGAGTTACTTACGATTGTGTGATTTTTTTTTTTTTTAATTAAGGGTTTGATTCCCACATCTTTACATTTACATCAGCCAGCGGAGGCTTTGGGCATGCAGGATTCATTCAGTCTGGAAGGGGAGGGGTGAACATCTCCTGCTCTGACTGCAGCTAGGAGGGACTGCTGTGTGACAAATGCTGCTTTGGGATGGAGAGAGGCCCACGACAGTGAAATATCCACCTACAAAGTGATGTAAATGATGTACAAAAGTAAACATACTTATTTATTAAACTGTTTTGCTTCCCAAAGACCATAAAGTAAGCGATAGACACAACTAGAAGCTGGAGAGCAATCTTAAACTTTTTCATGTCAAGGATCTAAAATGGATGTCCAGAAGAGCACAGACCATGGATGTAGAAGAAGTTGTGTCCTGTCCTTTTAAATTCTGTTGATGTCATGGTAGTAGCACTACTAGCTACTGGCCAATAGGCGGTTGTTTGGGAACAAAGATGTTAATACAGGCACCATGGTACAGGCTTACAGCATACAGCCAAGGGTGTAGAACAGGGGTCGGGAACCTATGGCTCGCAAGCCAGATGTGCCTCTTTTGATGGCTGCGTCCGGCTCGCATCTTGGCGACGGCCAATGTTTACCATTGCCATGGCGACTAGAAAGCCAGTTCGCTATGAGGCAGCGATCAGAGGAAGTCCGGCTTATATACGTGTCTGCTTTGTTTACCGCTTCAACATAACGTTGAAAAGAACACTGGTCACCGCAGGTCTTGCTTGCTCTCCACTGTTATTACTTGAATTCTGTCACACTAAATATACGTGTTCTCAGTGCGATGATGTCAGCAGACGCAGCGGTGAAAAGGAGGCAACGCAGCTCGCCAGCGGGGGAGAGACCTACTGGTTCAACAAACACCAATTGATAGCGAGTCCATCTGCGTTCAAAAACACAGTGTCAAACCACAAATTTCAGTGGGAAAGATACATACATACATACAAACATACATGTTGTTGTGTCTATCTATCTATCTATCTATCTATCTATCTATCTATCGCATAAGCAACGCAGATGAGGAAGAGACACTTTGTTCAAGTGGGGATGCTGTATTTTGCTGTCCAAAATAGCGGTCGATGTGCGCAACGGCTCGTTTTAATCGAGTTGTCAACGAGCTAATTGCAGAAACTCTTTTGAGAAGATGGCTAAAAGAAAAAAAGACAAGGATTATCATACTTTTCAGAAGGAATGGACAGAGGAATTTGCCTTTGTGGAGAGAGCAGGTTCTGCAGTGAGTCTAATATGCAATGATAAAATTGCATTGATTGATTGAAAAATGATTATTATTATCTTATTAAAAAGAATTCAGAGACTTATTGTACTTTAAAAGTGTTTGAATTACATCAAATGCACACATCTACTTGTATTTATTTTTAAACATATTGTAGGGCTCTGACGGAATTACATTTAAAAATATGTGGTGTTCATGGCTCTCTCAGCCAAAAGGGTTCCCGACCCCTGCTCTAGCTCATTTAAATAGGGTCCATTAGGTCCAGAGACATTTTTTCATTCCCAGTCCAGTAACTGCCTACCCCCAGCCTGAAAAGACTTGAACCTGAGCAGAGCCTTGATCAAAACATTAAAATACAAGTTTTTGACTGCTAAATTACCAGTAGTATTTTTGAACAAGGAGTTTGAGCCCAACCCAAACCCGAGCAATTACGTGTAAAATTTAGCTTTCCTTAATGTTGGCCCATCGGGTCTGCTCAGGTTTTGTCAGGTTTGGACAGAAATATCTTGCTCAGGCAGCCTGGTATTTGCCCTGAGGCTGCTCCCTCTCTCTTCCGTCCTGACTTGGACCAGGTCTGAGTTTGGTTGGGTTCTGCTGCTGTCTTCCAGGCCTCAAAGCCAAATACTTTCCCCACCACAGGTTTCCACTGATATGCAGCAGGACTATGTTCACACACACACACACACACACACACACACACCCACACACACACGCGCACACACACACACACACACACACACATACACACACCTTCAGTATAAAATGCCTTTTTTCAAGTTATTCCCTTGTTTGCGTGGACCAAGTGGCATCTGAGACACACCAGGTTTTCACTTAACACCAAACCCAATGGTTTACTACTAACGTAGTATGAAGAGCGAGAAAGGCCACATAGGGCCAGTGGGAGGGGGGAGGTTGGATGGTCAAACGAACAGAGACTTTCACCCAGGAGACCACTGTTCATGTCCCGTGTGAAACAAAGTCCACAATTACTTATTTTACCTTAGTTTAGTTACATAACTTCCGTACAGTTACTTAAGTTTTAGGTAAACCTCAAAACCCAGTAAACCTATGTTGGAATTCTACTTTGAAAAGATACTGTATGCATGTAATGAGAGGAAACTGTAGGTTTTCTGTGAACACCATTATTTATTTTGATTGTGTTTATTTGCATATTTAATGGGGAAGCAAGATCCGATTACAAGTGGTCACTGGAGACGCATGTGGAGACAATCTAATGCTATGTGTGAACAGACACACTCAGGACACATATTAATGCAAGGTATGAACAGGGCCTACACATTGAATTGTCCTTGGGTAAGATACTGAACCCCAAATTGAATGTGCATGTAAGTAAACCTAAAACTTAGTTAACCTATGTTGGAGGTTTATTTTGAAAAGACACTATGCATGTAACAAGTGGAAACTGACACACCATCCCTGACATCCAAACCTGACAAGAGGGGTACCTAGAGTGTCATAGTCTGAAGATTCGGGCCACTGACCAAGCTTCAGTATTTGATGAGTTAGAAGTGAGAATGTGTTGGTTTGTTGCAACTGATTACATATTCCTCCTGATGCAAATTTTAAAAAATGCCCTACAGGAATGCTCTATGTTTTTTGATTTATTTTGTTACGTAGTATGAAGGGACTACAACTGTATTTCGTTGTGCAACTCTGTTCTGTATAATGACAATAAATTATCCTTGAATAATTCCACTGTTTGTCTTTACCATAGCAGAAAGTCTGTCTGACAATGCATTGTCTCCCTTTTCTTATTGTCTTAACCACGGCTGAAGGAATCAATCCAATCAACACACTACTGTCTCATTCCCATCTCTGTTTCTCTGCACAAGTTCTACTTTCCTTCTCCATTTCTTCCCACTCTTCTTTTCTCTACATTTGTCCCCCTCTCTCCACCACTGTACACATCTCTTCTCCCCTGTTCTCCCTGAGCCAGTATCAACAGGAGTTAGAGGGAAAGAAAACTAAATAAAGACAGGAATGGACAGTTTTCAGTTTCAGTTTATCAGCAAAATACATTTCCCTGTGAACACAGGTGGAGTTTAACATGGCACAAACACATACACACTGCCCACTGGAGTGGACGTAATTAAAGGTCTTGTGTCATCCATATGTAGCATCTGAGAGATCAGAGTGAACCCTTTGAAAACTTGAGACTGTCAAGAAGACTGACAAGAAACCTACCTACCGAGTAACTACTGGGTGCAACTGTATCATGTGGATTGAAAAAAAGAAAGAGATTTTAAGGTATGCCTGGCAGCTTCTCTGGATTTGCATCATGCTACAGATACATTTGGCTCAAAATCAAAATGTAAATTCAAACGTCATAGCTTGGCAACACATTCTCATACCTAAACAAAAAATTAAGTAGTTTACCAATAACTCCCAAAACGACATATATGACATATACTGTATATGTGTTATTTAACATTATGAAACAGTTGCAGTTTTAAACTGAGCTGAAACAGAGCTACTTGGTTAGATTTACAGAAAGATCAGGGTTTGGGTTAAACTAAGTATGTTTGTGAGGGAATACATGATGTACATGCATACTAACATAGCTACATACATAACTTAAAATAACTCAGCCTCTTGACTTTGGCCTCTTCCCTATGTGGACTTGTTTTTCACACCGTCCAAAACTGAGCAACGTTTGATAGTAAATGTTGCTGACCCCTTTCCTGATGGCACAATCACTATGTACTAGCGTAAGCATGTAGTGACAGTTTCATGCTATTCCATTAATCAACAGTTGGATAGTCAGCTGTCAAAAATGTAGTAAACACACTAGCAAAAGGCACCTGATTTCTCACGCACATGTAGAGATGAATTCTCATAATAAAAATAGCTTAAATCATGGTCATTGAACTGAAATTGATTCACGCTGACCCATTCAGATAACACCAACAGGCATCACTGAGTCATTCTGAATGGGGTATAAATAACCTTGTTTCTTGTTTGCAAGAAAATGTGGTGCAAACACTTCAATAACCCTTACCCCAACCTAAAAGTTGTAAAATGAAGTGATAGTTGAATCCAGAGTTATTTTCCGCCGCATGATGAACATGCATCAGACCCAAAGGACTGCATCACCTTGCACGCTCATATGACATATCCGGTTCTGCCAGCCGCCTGCTAGCTGTATGTGGCTGTGATAAGGGATATCTTGGCTGTAATTCATCACTTTTATGATCTTCTAGTATAGCATATGGTCTAATGTGCATTTAGGGCATGCCCAACTTCATTTTGCTAGTTAACCAATGCATAATCTGGGTGCAAAGAAAGATGCAAGCAGCAAAGGGGTTGTATTTAGTCTCTTAATCAATCATAGGTGTATTTTGGGATCAGGAATCAAACAAAGTGTCGTCTCCGGTTTCCTTTAAAAGAAGTGAGCCCTTTTCTGCAGAGGAAATGGAGAAAAGGAAAGGGAAAAGTGTGTGAGCAGATGTATGTGGTCGTTGACTAGTGGACTCTGCCTCCATCAACAACTTGATTTGAAGGCATATGAGCAAATGCATTGATAACCTATTTAACCAATACAGGCAGCACAGGGAGCTAAATTCATTATGAGTTATTAGCACTAGGCTAAATATGATAAACATGTATTGTATTGTATATGTATTGTATTCCCTCTCCGGGAACCATCACCTTAACGTGGTGGAGAGGTTTGTGTGTCCCTATGAACCTGAGGGCTGTGTTGTCTGGAGCCCAGTGCTCCTGGTAGGGTCTCCCATGGCAAATTGGTCTCAGGTGAGGGGCCAGACAAAGAATGGTTCAAAAACCCCATGAATAACCGAGGAAGAGGAGGAGTGACCCGGCCCGGAGGAAGCCCGGGGCCCCCATCTGGAGCCAGGCCCAGATGGAGGGCCCGTGAGCGAGCGCCTGGTGGCCGGGCTTGCCACGGAGCCCGGCCGGGCTCAGCCCGAAAAAGCGACGTGGAGACCCCCTCCTCTCCATCCTGTGGGCCCACCACCCGCAGGAGGAACCGCTGGGGTCGGGTGCGCTGCCATATGGGTGGCAGTGAAAGCCAGGGACTGCGACGGACCAGACCTGGGCGGCAGAGGCGGGCTCTGGGGACGTGGAACGTCACCTCTCTGTGGGGGAAAGAGCCGGAGCTTGTGCGGGAGGTGGAGCGCTATCAGTTAGATCTGGTGGGGCTTACCTCTACGCACAGCCTCGGCTCTGGAACCGTTCTCCTGGATAGGGGTTGGACTCTATTCTTCTCTGGAGTTGCCCAGGGTGTGAGGCGCCAAGCGGGTGTGGGGATACTCACAAATCCCCGGTTGAGTGCTGCTACGTTGGGGTTTACCCCGGTGAACGAGAGGGTCGCCTCCCTGCGCCTTCGGGTTGTGGGGGGGAAAACTCTGACTGTTGTCTGTGCATATGCACCGAACAGCAGTTCAGAGTATTCGACCTTCTTGGAGACCCTGAATGGAGTCCTGTATGGGGCCCCAGTAGGGGACTCCATTGTTCTGCTGGGGGACTTCAACGCACACGTGGGCAACGATGGAGGTACCTGGAGAGGCGTGATTGGGAGGAATGGCCTACCTGATCTGAACCGGAGCGGTCATTTGTTATTGGATTTCTGTGCTAGTCATGGATTATCCATAACAAATACCATGTTCGAACATAAGGATGCTCATAAGTGTACTTGGTACCAGAGCACCCTAGGCTGAAGATCGATGATCGATTTTGTGATCGTATCATCTGATCTGAGGCCGCATGTTTTGGACACTCGGGTGAAGAGAGGGGCAGAGCTGTCAACTGATCACCATCTGGTGGTGAGTTGGATCAGAGGGTGGGGGAAGACTCTGGATAGACCTGGTAAACCCAAACGTGTAGTGCGGGTGAACTGGGAAAGTCTGGAGGAGGCCCCTATCCGAGAGATCTTCAACTCACACCTCCGGCGGAGCTTTTCTAGCATTCCTGTGGAGGCTGGGGGCATTGAACCTGAGTGGGCGATGTTCAAAGCTTCCATTGCTGAAGCTGCGGCGGTGAGCTGTGGCCTGCGGGTCTTAGGTGCCTCAAGGGGCGGTAACCCTCGAACACTGTGGTGGACACCGGTGGTCAGGGAAGCTGTCCGACTGAAGAAGGAGTCCTTCCGGGATATGTTATCTCGGAGGACTCCGGAGGCAGTTGCAAGGTACCGACGGGCCCGTGGGGCGGCAGCCGCTGCCGTAAAGGAGGCAAAGCAGCGGGTGTGGGAGGAGTTCAGAGCAGCGATGGAGAAGGACTTTCGGTCGGCACCGAGGTGCTTCTGGAAAACTGTCCGGCACCTCAGGAGGGGGAAACGGGGAACCATCCAAGCTGTGTACAGTAAGGATGGGACACTGTTGACCTCAACTGAGGAGGTAACCGGGCGGTGGAAGGAGCACTTTGAGGAACTCCTGAACCCGACTGATACGCCCTCTCTTGTAGAGGCAGAGCTGGAAGCTGATGGGGGATCGTCGTCAATTTCCCTAGGGGAAGTCACTGAGGTAGTTAAACAGCTCCGCAGTGGCAAGGCCCCGGGGATTGACGAGATTCGCCCAGAAATGCTGAAGGCTCTGGGTGTGGAGGGGCTGTCGTGGATGACACGCCTCTTCAACATTGCGTGGAAGTCGGGGACAGTGCCTAAAGAGTGGCAGACCGGGGTGGTGGTTCCCCTGTTCAAAAAGGGGGACCAGAGAGTGTGTGCCAATTACAGGGGTATCACACTACTCAGCCTCCCTGGTAAAGTCTACTCTAGGGTGCTGGATAGGAGGGTCCGGCCGATAGTCGAACCTCAGATTGAAGAGGAACAATGCGGATTTCGTCCTGGCCGTGGAACAACGGACCAGCTCTTCACTCTCACAAGGATCCTTGAGGGGGCCTGGGAGTATGCCCATCCAGTCTACATGTGTTTTGTAGACTTGGAGAAGGCGTACGACCGGGTCCCCCGGGGTATACTGTGGGAGGTGCTGCGGGAGTATGGGGTGAGAGGGTCACTTCTCAGGGCCATCCAATCCCTGTACTCCCAAAGCGAGAGCTGCGTCCGGGTTCTCTGCAGTAAGTCGGACTCGTTTCCGGTGGGCGTTGGCCTTCGCCAGGGTTGCGCCTTGTCTCCAATCCTGTTCGTGATATTCATGGACAGGAGGAGGGTTTGCAGATTGGTGTGCTGAGGATCTCATCGCTGCTTTTTGCAGATGATGTGGTTCTGCTGGCATCATCAGTCTGTGACCTCCAGCGCTCACTGGATCGGTTCGCAGCCGAGTGTGAAGCAGTTGGGATGAGGATCAGCACCTCTAAATTGGAGGCCATGGTTCTCAGCAGGAAACCGATGGATTGTCTACTCCAGGTAGGGAATGAGTCTTTACCCCAAGTGAAGGAGTTCAAGTACCTCGGGGCCTTGTTCACGAGTGAGGGAACAATGGAACGTGAGATTGGCCGGAGAATCGGAGCAGCGGGGGCGGTATTGCAGTCCCTGTACCGCACCGTTGTGACGAAGAGAGAGTTGAGCCGGAAGGCAAAGCTCTCTATCTACCGGTCAATCTTCGTGCCTACTCTCACCTATGGTCATGAGGGCTGGGTCATGACCGAAAGAACTAGATCGCGAGTACAAGCGCCGAAATGGGTTTTCTCAGGAGGGTGGCTGGCCTCTCCCTTAGAGATAAGGTGAGAAGCTCGGTCATCCGTGAGGGACTCGGAGTAGAGCCGCTGCTTCTTTGCGTTGAAAGGAGCCAGTTGAGGTGGTTCGGGCATCTGGTAAGGATGCCTCCTGGGCGCCTCCCTAGGGAGGTGTTCCAGGCACGACCAGCTGGGAGGAGACCCCGGGGACGACCCAGGACTAGATGGAGAGATTATATCTCCACACTGGCCTGGGAACGCCTCGGGATCCCCCAGTCAGAGCTGGTTAATGTGGCCCGGGAAAGGGAAGTTTGGGGTCCCCTGCTGGATCTGTTGCCCCCGCGACCCGACCCCGGATAAGCGGTTGAGGTTGAAGATGAAGATGAAGATGAAGATGTATTGACAAATACTGAAAACTGTATTGCTTTACAGTGCAACCCACGGAGGGCATGGACCAGCCGAGCGGAATCCTCCGGGTATGCATTACGCACAGTCTTGCAGTCGAGCACTGCTGGAGAGGGAGAGTGTGCTGAAGGTTGAACAATACAGGCTACCTGAGAGCCGTACTTCATTATATTCCATTATATTCTTATAATTGTCACCTGCTGCCTTAATTGTTTGTGCATTTATTGTTTTCCTCATCATAAATAAAGACAGACACTGTATGGAGGCACGCTGCTGCGCTTCCCTACATGTGTAAAAAAACAGTTTTTAACCAGGTTTTTGTTGGTCAATGGAGAAATCACTTTCCACTGCCTCAAGATTGCAATGCACCAACAAAGCCCTTGACCACACCTCATTTTAAGACCAACATATTGATAGGCACAAAAACATTTGCTACTGAAACAATGTGGGCGCTGAGCATGACAATGACAACTGCGTCAGTCAATGACAGTTGCACTGTGCTGTGCGCCACTTTGTGCTGGGCCCATTGACTCCTGACCACCAAAACCCCTCAGCAATACATCCATACCCACACAACCCACACCACGCTTAATGTAAACAAGATTACTGGACAATATTTATAACAATAACTAAGTAAGATAGATTTAAAATTGGACTGTTCTCTGTGGGCTTTTCAAATGCAATACAAATGAAGCGGAATAAAGCGTCTCTTCACTGCATTTCAGCCACTTGTTGTTGTCTCATCTTTATGAATGAAAACTTCTGCACCTTCTCAGTTTTTCACACTGCTGGGGGATTAAACTAAAAAATCATATCTACGTCCCTTGACTTTGGCCTCTTAAAACAATCAAAATAAGGTTTGCACTGGCATCTTGGCTCTGGTTCAATCTACATCTGACCTCTGGAGGTGCACTATTTATCCTGGATGAGTAATTAGTATAAATAAGTATATTATAACATGAAATAAAAATAGAATGTTAATATAACAGTATAATGTTAATATAATATCAATTTTATTATACTTATTATATAATGTTTGTATATTCATGTAATTATAGGCTATATAATTACAATATTATATACCAATAGTATAATATTAATTCCAATTGGATAATACAGCAATTTAGGAATTACACAACAATCATTTAGAATTTTTGCAGGTTTTGTTCCCTCATGATTTCCTTGTGCAAGAAAAATGCTCTACATTGATGAATCTCTAATTTGATACTAATAAGTATCAAATTAAATCAATCAATATGTATTAAACCAATAAGCACCATAGACTGCATATAAAGAAGGATGACAAGTCGCCACTTCCTCCCACTGTACAGAAGTGAAGCCAAAATATCCCAGATATGGGATTATGGGAAATATGCTATGCTCAGAGCTAGTGACATAGAATAAAAATGGTGGTTGGGAGAGGAGCTGGATGGGTCCAGCAAACACAGGACTTTCAGTCAGGAGACTGGTGTTCATGTCCCAAAGTGATGCTGAGTTATTTTGAAGATACATTAATGATGTTTTGATGTGGTTTACATACGTATATTACTTGACACATGGATTGTCCTTGTAATGTGGTACTATTTACGTGCTGTGTCAGGGGAGTCTCTTCAGCTATAACCTTATGTTGGCTTATCCACTGTGAAAAAAAGAGACAGTATTTTTCAAATCGGCTCCAGGGCATTTGAGCATTTTATTTTATTTTTTTTAGGTTTGTTTGTTCCGTCAGGCACCCTTGATAAAACACACACAGAATTTTCCAACAATTTTCCAACAGAAAAGTATGAAGAGGGAGAAAAATTAAGTGTCCAGATGATTTGCTATTCAAATGTGAGGTTGGTTACGCAGACAGCCAGTGATGGTATGCAGGTCTCAGTGTCAGCTAATCTCAAAATCAAATGTCGACGTTTTGGCCAAACACATCAAAAATATTGAAATGTGCCACCCAAAGAGTCCATAGTCCAGTTAGCTCAGTTTTCTTAACACACCATCCAATAGCACAGTGTGCGCCAGCAATTCAGGTCCAACTGGAAATGTGATACAGGGGTCGTAAAATGCTGGACTTGAAAATTGTGTGGAGGATTTGGGGAACGGGATAATGGTTTAGGTATTTATCATGGAGGTGGTCTGCTTTACTGTGACTCCTAGTTTTGGGATAATGGTACAGGGCGCCAAAAGAACACTTAAAGAGCGGGAAGAGTGCCACAGAGGAATGCACACAAGCTCTTAACTCATGTTAGTGAACTGGATTCAGAATGTTTTTATACTCTGGGTTTGAACCCTGCCACTAAGTCACCTGTTGAATTTGTAATTAACTTTTTGAGTGAGCGCCCTTCTTCAGGTTACCTCTGTATTTGTATTTCTTTGATTTCCTGTTTGTCAGAATGCATTTGGACAGTGCACATAAAGCAATATGTTGCTTTCAATTGAACATACTGTATGTTGATGTCAACAAAGATACTGAAAAAAGTGAGATGATTAAACTCTAAAATTAGGGCTGTCAATTGATTAAAATAGTTAATCAAGATTAATTGCAAATTAATTGCACATTGAACATCAGAATGTTCAAAATGTACCTTAAAGGAAGATTTAAGTAAGTATTCAAGTATTTACGCTGATCAACATGGGTGTAGGTAAATATGGTGCTTTATACAAATGTATGTACTGTATATACAGTATTTTAAGATAAGATAAGATAAGATATTCCTTTATTAGTCCCACAGTGGGGAAATTCACAATTTCTTATTGGAAATAAATTACCAACACAAAACAATGACAGATGTTATCCAGAAACCCTCACAACTACTGCATTTAGCATAAAAAATATGCTCAAATAATAGCATGACAACCTGCAGCCCAAAAGACAACAACAGCTGCCAGTGTGTCAGTGTGCTGACACACTGGCAGCTGTTGTTGTCTGACTTTGACTATGACTTGCTCCAAACTGCATGTGATTATCAAGTGGGCATATCTGTAGAAAGGACACTCGTGGGTACCCATCAAACCCATTTTCATTCACATATATTGAGGTCAGAGGTCAAGGACTCAAAAATCAAAATGGCCATGCTAGTTTAACCTTACTCAAATTTAATGCAAGTTTGGACCGTTACTTAACCTCCTTCACAGCTAGTATGAGATGGTTAGTACCAATGGATTCCTTAAGTTTTGTAGTTCCATATCCAATATCATCATTCTAGCTTTAAAACTGAACAACCTAAAACTCTGTTACAACCTAAAACTCACAAGTTGCGTTAAAGAAATTAGTGCCATTAAAATAAATTTGTGTTCCTTTGACAGCCCTATCTAAGATGTGGTGAGACAAATTGTCCAGATGAATTCTATAGGTGTGAATACAGGCTCCACAGGTTGAGTCTCTGCCTCCTCTACTTTTGGTTTCTGCTATTATGATTGTTAGACGTCAGTGAAACACATTCTTCCAGGTACATCTTTGCAGTTTAAAGAATTCATAACATAGCAGCGAGTGATACATTTTCAGTAATATACAAAGATTGATGCAAGAATAGAATGCTATATTAATATACCACATATATAGAATATACATGTAAAATTAAGCCCCGCTTAGATTCTGTGACATGTAAAGGAAGCCTTAAACTTAATCTTTATTTCAGTCATCACGTACATGTAATTTGACCTCTGTATTTTAGGAGCAGCGGGCTGCTGTAAAGTGCCTGGGGAGCAACTTGGGGTTCAGTGTTTTGCTCAAGGACACTTTGACATGCAGACAATAGGAGATGGGAATCAAACAGCTAACCTTGTGATTAAAGGACAGCCTGCTCTTCAATATAGAAACAATGGATTAAATTGCTGTTTTGTGCTATTTTGTCTGATACATGCCATGCTGTTAACTCCAAGACCAGTCAGACCAACACGTTGTCATCCCAACTTATTCCATACCACCGCTTTGTCACGCGCCTAGGTGTCACACCTCTTGGTGTCATTTTATTTTTGGCATCAAAACCATTATAGTTCCCCTTGGTGTCACTTTAGAATTAGGCAACAAGACCACTATAGTTCGATTTAGGAAAGAACTACATGGTTGGGGTTCAAACCACCACGATTGTACAGTGAAAATGAAACTGAATGATGTGAGTGCAGGACATGAACGAACAGCTGATAGTACCATAAAGTGAATGCAGGACACGAACAACTGGATGAAAGCCTTATGTTTGTTGGACCCATCCACCTCCTGTCCCATCCTCCCCGTATTTATCTTTTCATTCTTCAAACTACATCCCCACATACTGGCACTGAAGGGTGTCAAAGGGAACATGCTGATTAAACAGAGCCCTCACCATTAAGCAGTGTTTGATTGGTCAGCATCTGTGTGCATGCAAGTGGGTACAAGAAATTCTGGCTGGGAATCCCTGCTTTCAAGTCATCACTGCCTATGACAATCCATCCATCCATGCTTACATTAAGCAAGTTTGCAAGGGGCTGGAGCCAGTCCAACACAGAACTGTTTTATTGCAAAATAATATAAAATTATTTGCAATGTCATTTATGATATGTGGGAAAAACAACAACTGGATATTAAGATGGATAGATCCGACTGACATTAGTGACCCCTTGTCCTTTAGCAGGGCCAAAATAAGCAGGGCCAATCTATACTTGTACAGAAGAAAAACTAAATCTCAACCATAGCTAAAATCCACCTAAGCATGCTGTTGAATTGTCTAGACCACAGGCTGGATTTACAATGTGGCAAAAAGGAAAACAGAATTAGGGAGGAGAGGAGATGAGTGGGAGGGACAGGGAAAGACAGACAGCACGATCTGTTGAAAAACTCACTGCAGACGTCTCTTCCTCCAGTATTGATTTCTGAGAACCTGACCAATGTGGAAAATTTCAAACCAGACTTCCAACTGAATTCCTGCTCTCAGGGCTGACCACTGAAACTTGGCCTTTACAGGAAAACAGACAGGATTAGATTTAGAATTTAACAGAAAGATTGTGATTGAGGGAAAAAACTAAAATATCTATCGCTATATATTGTATTGTGTTGGTTGTACATGGCTCATCTATATAGATTTTTTTGTATTGCACTTGATTTGTTAATGCTTCCTAATGTGGTTTACCTCAGTCACCAGTATAGCAGTTTTAGCTCTTACACAAACTGGTTATTGAAAAGGAGATATATTTGTGTTATTATTTATGACGAAGTCTAGTTTCAGCCAGGACTAGTAATGATAAGAGTGACTTATTTCTTGGTAAACTCTTTGTGACAAGATAAATACACATGACCTGCACTCACTCGCCTATGGAGATACATTTGTCTCTTTATTATTGAATCAAATAGAATAGATTTGCAACCAAAACAAGAGATTTGAGAGCAAAAAAGAATAGGTTACAACTGAAAAAAAATGTTTTGAGAGCATATTTCCTCAACTTCAATCAAAACTAATGTTTGTAAGTAAAAACGTATGATCATTTTGCTTCTAAATCAGTCCTCTTTGTTCAAAAGTTTTGCTTGCACATTCAGCTGCACTTAATGGGCAGGGCCTACACTGATGAATGAGAGAATAGTTTCTATTGTTGCGTTGGACCTGGCTCCAACTCGGGCTACACTTCCGTGTTACACACACTTCTCCCTTGAGTTACGCTACCGGGAGGGAAGTTAAGTAATGACTTACGCTAAATACCGTAGGCTACAGCCTGCTGCACATTCACAACAACACGAAGTACATATGTGTATATATTATATAGTGTTGTCATTGTGGTGGGAATAGCAGTATTGTACAGCTTGTGCAGGACCAGAATTAACTGTTAAGACCTTATATGCTTTGCTCTGTATGATAACATTAAATTGTTATATGCCTTAACTCTAGACAGTATGATTTCAAGTGTTTTTTAAATAAAATAAAGTGTAATACTCAGAAGTGCTTGTATGTGTAGATGATACCACCATCTCTTTTTTGTTATGTTACTTTCATTTTAAGTTTGTCTTTCATGTTGCAGGATTCTATGCGACAGCAGCTTCAATACAGAGTCAGGGACAGACTGACTTCTGTAATCAGCAGAGATCCTGGAGTCAGTGTATGTACAAAGACATACAACTTTAAGTCACAGCTTATCTGGGATTGAACAAAATACAAACAACTCTTCTAGGTATCAAATACTTCATTTGTCATTTCCACATCTTAATCCTTAGCTAACTCATCACACCATACAAACTGAGGTAGAAACTATTCAAGAGGGTTGAGTTACTCGCTGCCGAGTAGGCTAGACTATTTATTGATAGAAAAATAAAAGTTGTTTAATGCATGTACAATTTCAGTGCAGATCAGAGGCATTCAATGGCAAGCAAAAACTCAAAAAAGTCTTTCTCCAGTTCACCAAAAATCTGAAAGCATTGCTCAAACTCATGCAATAGTCCTGTTATTTTATCTTTGAAATGCTTCATGTCTGCGGCATGTTGGGTCGGGCACACATCTTTCAGACAAGGAAAGAGAGCAGCATTTCCCACAATGACAGCTTCAACTTGAACACACATATGCTGCCATAATACTGCGTGACAACTTTGTTGTGCCCTTGCAGCATTTTATTCAAGTGCTCTGCTCTGCTCACAGTAGCAGATTTAATAAACAGAACGTCAAGGCAGCTCCAGGCCTGGCTTTAACTGTCCAGTGAATGAGTTACCTGTCAGTGTCATGTTTCCTCCACATGGTTTGATTGTAATTACACAATGTGAACATGAACCAGAACAAAAAGGCAGCAGTGGATCTTTCTTTCCTTGAACCAAACTACAGGCGGAAAGCGACTAAGTAAGGAAATGGACACAAACATTAAAACAGCAGGAGAAATTAGACTCTAGATTTTAAAAATATTTTTTATAAACCATTCACTGACAGAGAGCATGAGACACAAATGTGAAAAAAATTCATGTGCCTCTGTGTCCTCCGGTGCTCATAATGGCATCTGCAAGATTTCACAGACCGGAAGAAAAACATCCAATCAGAGCTGTGCTGGAGCCTTGCCATCCCTGAGCAGCTGTCAGTCACTCACAAACTCTGATCAAATGGTCAAACTAGGCAGCACTGATGAAATATAAATCAGCATTCTGTTATTGTAATGCCTATTTCTCTATACCAAGCACCGCCCACCAGCTGGAGCAAACTTTCTCATTTTACATTACAAGATGTTCCAGAAAACATTTGAGAGAAATAGTCATTACAGTAACACAATATTGATTCATATTTAATCACCGCTGCCTAGTTTGACTGTTTGATCAGAGTTAGCGAGTGATTGACAACTGCCACCTTTGAATGAACAGCCAATAGGAACGCTCTCTCTGAAATAACCTGCGATAGGCCAAAGTCTCCTGTCACAGGATAGATATTAAAAGCCTAAAAATAGAACCATAAGGAGGTTCAGAAGTCGGGAGTCTCCAAGGAAAATAAGGGAGGGTTGGCAAGTATGCATTCCTCCAGTGTATAGGCCTCAGCAGTTCCTCAAGATACTGTATTTTCCTACAAAAATCTGGGGCTACCAGTGGGCAATGTTGCAATACACCTGAATTCAAAACCAACGGTAAGAGAGGTTTTGAAATGACAAACAGAGGTTTGTCATTTTTGTGTAACACTGCATCACAAGCAACACAAAATATCAGGTTTCTTATATTCTTAACTGACATTCAAGTATAGCTGATCTAGTTATTCAACACAGTTCAAATATGGTGGTACTCATAAAGGAAAACTGTCAAAAATTCAGCATTTCCAGTATCCAGCTCCATTTGCAGCTATTCCTACAGAGGAACTCGTTTTCCTCTTTGTTTCTTGTCTCTTACCGCCCAAATGGTGACCAAGAAAGTCTGCTTTGCCTCTTGGAGTCTTTGATAGTCCATGTGCTGCTTACCTTAAACCCTGCTTTCATTCACGTCTTATTTCTGGCACCACTGTGGCATTCTACATCATGTCAAATTGGGATCCAAACTACACACAGAGCACATTCCACATGAGGAGTGCTTCAGTGAGATTATTGTATGTCATCTAAGAGACATCCCAGATTGAACAAAGCACAGCAGGCGTGCCAGACACAGAATTTTTAGCTAATATAAATTTTCTTTATGTGGACATCACCCAAAACAGTCCATCTAGCGTATATTAAATCTAAAAAAATGAGGAAAGAGACATCCTTGCTCTCACTAGGAGGCTGCAGGTTGTTCATACATCATATTTATGTTGGTTATGTATTATCAGAGGGCCTCAGCGTTTGTAGAAAAGCAGAGCAATAGCATGAGTTCATATTTATTTCTGTACCCATTCTGCTCTGTTTTCTGTGAACTCTGATGAAAACTGACAAGACCAAAACCTACGCTGCTATCTGCTGCTGATACTGTAACTTCTGTTGTTAACTGACTAGTAGTATTACATCCTCATACTAGCGCTTTTACTTCTGACCAAACACACACACATACAGTATATATATGTATATATATGCAGTATACAGTATATAAACGTATTTTTGCTTGGGGACCACATGGAGGAAAATCTATTCCTGTGGGTAAAATCATGGCATAATAACTAAAAAATAACGACAACTTCAGATTTTTTTCTTTATTTTAGTTTGGTCCAAAATAGTGCAAGCACATTCTGAAAATGTACACATCACAAATAATCCTCTTGATGAAACACTTCAAATTAGTTGAAAATTCTGAGGAAAAAACTGGTGCAATTTCAAGAGCACAATGCCTCAGTAATTGGAACTTATGTTGTCTCAGTGTATTTACACAGGCATACAACTTTAAGTCACAGCCTATCTGGGATTGAACAAAATACAAACAGCGGCAGTAGCTCAGTCCGTAGGGACTTGGGAAGCGGGCGTCACCGGTTCAAGTCCCAACATGGACCAAGACCAACTGGTTGCTGGAGAGGTGCCAGTTTACCTCTTGCCGAGGTGCCCCTGAGCAAGGCACCAAACCCAACTGCTCGGGGCGCTTGCTCTGCTCAAAGTAGAAGACACAATAGACAGAACGACAAGGCAGCTCTGGGCCAGCTGTCAGGTATAATTGCTCCGCCCTGGTTTAACAGTTTGCCTGCTTAACAGAATTGCTATTGCGACATCCAGTGGACACATATAGAACATCAGTTTCTTTCATTGAAAAATTGCAGCTCATTTTTATACTTCAAATCAAAATCATCTCAGGCCTGTGAACGGGTTTAATCCAGCCTGTGGGCCATATGTTTGACAGGCCTGGTATATACTGTATATACAGTATATATTATGATGATGTTTTTCTGAATGAAAATTGCTTAAACTGCTTGAAGCAAACCACATATTACCACCAGTACTTCAACGTGTTTGTGACACTGTTTAATCAGTTTAACCAATCACATGATTGTCAACAGTTTATTGCAATTAAGCATTTATCCATTCAAAATGTACTTTATAGGGAGATTTATCAAGTATTTAATACTCTTATTAACATGGGAGTGGGCAAATACCCAGCTTTATGCAAATATATGTACTGTATATACACTATTTTTATTATTAGAAATCAATTATCAACACAAAACAATGGCAAATATTGTACAGATACTCTCATGGGTACTGCCTTTAGCATAAATACATAGAACATATGCTCAAATCATAACATTGCAAACTGCAGCCCAACAGGCAACAACAGCTGTCAGTGTGTCAGTGTGCTGACTTGACTATAACTTGCCTCAAATTACATGTGATTATCATAAAGTGGGCATGTCTGTAAAGGGGAGACTCGTGGATACCCATAGAACCAATTTTCATTCACATATCTTGAGGTCAGAGGTCAAGGAACCCCTTTGAAAATGGCCATGCCAGTTTTTCCTCACCAAAATTTAGTGTAAATTTGGACCGCTATTTAGCCTCCTTCTCAGCAAGCTAGTATGACATGGTTGGTGCCCTGGGTTTACTATGATGCCAGCACATCCACTCTATCTTTAAAATTGAGCTCACGACAACCTAAAAATTGCAAGTTACATTAATGTGTTAAAGAAATTAGTGGTGTTCAAACAAATTTGCATTACCATGTTATTAAAAGACTGCCATTATAGCCTCCTCCTGGCTGCATCTCACTGACTCCCCAATTTCTCTACAAGAACTCTTGGCAGCCCTGACTGCTACTGAACAACTGAACTTCATTCCCATACAACTAAACTACATTCTCAATTATGTGTGAGAGGGATGTTTGTTTTTGACATGTCAAAAAGACATTTGTAATGATCCATCCATCCATTATCTGTAACCGCTTATCCTCTGGAGCCAATCCCAGCCGACATTGGGTGAAGGTCAGGGTACACCCTGGACAGGTCATTAGACGGGCTGACACAGAAAACCATTTACGCTCACATTCACACCTACAGGACATTTAAAGTCCCTTTTGCTGTGTGGTGGCAGAGCTAACTTTGCACTCTGCCCCCCCATTTGTGATGATAGTCCACAAAAGTCCACAGCAAGTGACACAAGAGCGCGCAACGTGCAGTGCAGTAAGTTACATAGTACAATAATGAGTATTAGAAGCGAGAAAGTCCACAGTCATGTCTAGAAAGTAACCTCCAAACTGCAAAATGTGATCTGAGATTGGCAAAACTTGTAAAAACTCTTTCAAAATTCGCTGCCTGATGACTTATCCTAACGACTTATCCTAACGACTTATCCTAACTTTAACTATTTTAGATCAGTGTCTAACCTTAACCATCTCAGAGTTGATTTGCAGTTTACCTTCTAGACACTACCAAAGTCCCCTATGGGCAGGTTTGAGGGTTGGATTGGTCAAACAATAAGAGGATTTCCCTCAGGAGACTGCTGTTGTGTTTTTGTTTCAATGTGGTAGTAATTTAAAGCCAAACCATAATGTTTTTTTTACTAAACTTAAGTAGTTTGTTGCCTAAACCTAACAAAGTAGTGTTGTTTATTTTGTTTCTATTTACAACATTAACCATGTGTTTTAAGACTCTTGAAAAAGCCCTTTTGTATGACTTCTGAACAGACTTATGGATATTCATATATTCGTATATAGACAGAACAGAAGAAACAGCAGCTTAAGTACAACACAGATGAACAGTAATTAGTCAGTTATTAGTCAGTTTTTGCATATAATTTATTATATATATATAATATACATATATTTTTACATGGATATTGTGCGACAACCCTCACGCTCCAATTTTACGTTTTTTCTTCATATAGCTGAATAAAAACAGCCATTGATATGATCTACTTTTATGCTTAGATGAAACTCCTGACAGGCTGTGAATTGGTTCTGATCATGTGGGAGATCCAGTCTGGAGACGTTAATGCACAGCCACACATTCTGATGATTGGTGGTCCTCTCACACAACACGTCAATCAGCAGCCGTTATTTAACAACAGCACCTGGCAGACGGTACATGTTCATAACACAGCTGTGGATTGGTGGACTGCACCTTCCTCTAGACCTCTGACTCCTAATCACTGACCCTGACCTTGACCTGTCACCCCTGCTGTGCCTCATGCTTCCCTTCGTGACAGTGGATGATCACCTGTTTCCTGCAGACTCAGAGCACCAGTAGTTCCCCTTCCTGTGGGCCTGAGGGAGGCTGCACTGATACAAACTTAAATACACATGCATGGACACAATGGCACACATACAGTATGTCTGCCGAGACAAAAGCAGAAATGTGTCCCTTCACCTTGAGCTTTATAAATTACCCATGTTCCTACATAAACAGCCATGGAAAGTTTACACAGGGCATGTATGATGGAATGACTGGGACTGGTCTGGTGTATCATCACTGCGCTGTATTTTTTATGAATTATGATAATCTGGTCACATCTCTTGTCCAGGAGCTGTCTCACTCCCTCTTCATTTGTCTCTGAGTGTATTTCTTGCACTCAAAAGTTCTGGATGTTATTAGCAATGATGTTGTTGAATTCATATAGGATAAACACTGTGTTGGTAGAATCAGGCAAGTCAGGCAGATTTTGTACAACTGACCTCAAATCAGCAGCTACGAACAACTTGAATGTATATTGACAAGCCGACCCTGGTCCGTCCAAAAGTAACGCAAGAGGGGTACCCCATGCTTCAGTCTCTGATGCTGAAGGAAGCTGTCCAAGTGGTGGAATTTTATGAGTTGAGAGTGAGATTGTGTTGACTTTTATGTGATTTAACTGATTTAATGTATGTATATGTATTTAATTTGAGGTTAGATGTCTGAGCAGAGAGAGAGTGAGCAGAGAGAGTGAGAGAGAGAGTACCTTCAAACCAGACCGTCTTTTCTGCCAAATCTAACTGTATAACCATTTGCCATTAACTGTCCCTTTCTTGAACAAGTGTCTTGACTGAACTGATATGGACTGATTATTGACAAAACTACAAAATAGGACTAGGGCTGTCAAAGTTAACGCCATAATAAGGCATTATTGCAAATTAGTTTCAGCCCCACTAATTTCTTTAACACATTAAAACAATCAATATTTTTAGAGGTTGTAGCAGGTTCAGTTTTAAGGCTAGGCATGGCCATTTTCAAAGGAGTCCTTTGACCTCTGACCTCAAGATATGTTAACAAAAATGGGTTCTATGGGTCCCCACGAGTCTCCCCTTTGCAGACACTGTACACTTTATGATAATCATATGCAGTTTGGGGCAAGTCATAGTCAAGTCAGCACATTGACACACCGACAGCTGTTGACTGATTTCCATTAATAAATATATAAATATACTGTATTTGCATAAAGCAAGCATATATGTCCACTCCTATGTTGATAAGAATAATACATACAAATCTCCCTTTAAGATACATTTTGAAGAGATAAAAAATGTGTGATTAATTTGCGATTAACTATGGGCAATCATTCGATTAATCACAATTAAATATTTTAATCGATTGACAGCCCTAAATAAGACCAAACACAATAAACCAAAGTTGCCTTTAAAACGACCCTTTTTCCTTCTAAACCTTCAAGGAATGCAACATTAACTGTGTTTGACATACACTGTACATGTTCAATGTTGACCTGCCACTGATCAGTGTGTCTTCAGTGTGTCACAACACAAGCTTTATCGAGAGTTTTACATTGGATTAAATGCTGTTCAAAGGACTTTCCATCCATTTAATAAAGAATTACTAACTCTGTACTCTGTTGTGTGGGCCTGCAGCATGAGAAAGTCTCGTCTTTTTGCTGGCGGACCTGTAAGGGCACATGCAGGACATGCTGTGGACACAGAGTCAGGAGGACAACGTCACGGCTAAAGGGTGTTAACCACTGCTGTTCATCACTTCAGCTGAGGCACTAAGTGATTTCACTGGCCATTCCCTGTTAAGCCATCATCATTTCATCATCTTCAGTGCCGTCATTCCTGTCATCATTCCGGAGGGAGAACCGTCAAATCAACTCCACATGAGTTCAACGCTGTGCCTGCACGTGACGTATTGGACAGACTGCCACGCTCACATACACAACTCTCCTGCCCAGTGTGTGCTTGAGGACATACTGAAAGAACTTAAGTTGAAAAAAGTACGCATGTTTTCACTGTTGCCAGGGGGAACAAGGCCCAAACACAGAGGGGAGTTTGACATGCACTTAATTTCTCTCCCGAGCTCACATCCTCTCTCCGCAACCACACACACATTCATTCATTCAACTCAGCCGTACATTCTACACATACACCAGAGCATAACATGAGCGCCCTCAGGATCCCTGGAGAGTCGCAGGCGTGTCCAAGGAGGCTTTTCCAGCAGAACTTGGGGTATTTTCCAGCGCTGGCCTCCCCTCCATTAGCCTGGCTGGTCTACAAAGAGGCTCTGGCAGTAAATCCACTGCTCAGCTTGTTATGGCGCAACAGCTCTGACAAGGAAGAAATGTCACAGGGACTTGCTGCCAGACCACAGCTAACGGCTGGCTAAAGACGTGAATGAGAGCCAAGAGGGGATTCCTGCAACACACACGTCACCACAGCAAAGGCGTTGGGGGAGGGGGTTAGTCATTATGGATCCAAGCCAGGACAAAGCATTTTCCTATGTGGATACTACACTATGAGTAGGAAGGTATTTATGTGCGTGTGAATGGAGGGAACTAACAAAGGAATACAATGAATTCTTTAATTCAGTGACCTACTCCTTGGATTACTGAAATGGATAATTCTGCTTTATCACAATTTGCAGCTTGTATTTGTATGACTGGCCATTATTTTGATCTGTAAACAAGACTCAGTCCAAACCATGTACATGGCTGGTCCACCAAGTCTGGAGAGGGCACTAGGGGACGCACTGCTCCACTCAGCTGACCGATTAAGCATTGATATGTTCTATAGTGGAATACACCTGATACGTCCCTGGTTTTCTGCTTGCAGGAAACAACATGGTGGCCTGCTCATAAACTTCATTAGGCATCTAAACAATCCACCAAAATGCACTTCTGAAAACATTTTGTGAAGTGAAAAAATAGGCTATGCCACTGTTGAATCTTATTTCATTTTAGAACTAGATTTCCTTGTTTGACAGCTTGGTCCAAGTTACGTGAGCTGGACATGACGCGCTGGATGGCTCATTTGCATAAAGGACTGTTCCCACCTTCTTATTTTAAATGAGCAATGGCTAATGAGGAAACTCCAACACTCAGTCTGTCAATCAGTGTTTGTAGGGCTGGCCCTCTGCAGTCCAGCAAAAAATGCCATTATACTCATCAAGTTAATAGTTGAAATCTTGGAACAGGCTGACCTCAGTAAAAAGAAATCTGAAGAAGAGGCACAAGCAGTCAGATGATCAGACAGGCTGTGAACAAACCACCAGGTTAGTCCATCTTATATGAAAAACTAAACGGAGGCGAAAAAAAAAAAAATACCCAAATGGGCCTCCTGCTTCAGCTTTGACTTAAAGCCAAGACCCAAGTGGAAATAAACTGAAGTCATCCTTTGATTGGCTTATTTTCAGCAGTGGATTAATCTACATTTGGTGCTCTAATGAGATATGGGATTGAGTCAAAATGAACTACAGTGTGTGTGTGTTCATAGTAATGAAGGATCATCGGTCGGGCCACAGGTCATTGATGTGGATACACCAACCCGGTCTCACGGGAAGGTGCATAAATACCACGACATCACCAGACATTCCATGTGTCATGAGTAGACATTTAAGCCTTTTCGCATGTCATTTCTGTGCCACACAAACGTCTGTAGTTTTAGGCAAGAAAACCACTTAGGTGGTCATGGTTGGATTTAAAATAAGTAAACCAAGTGAAACATGTAAGAAAACATTGTAATTCAACTACAGAACACATGTCACAAACATCAATAAAAAACGTGACAAACATCACCCTACAAACGTCACTAACATAATTAGAAAAAAAACACTAGTCAATAACGGTCTTGAACACAGGTCTCCTGGGACGCTGTGACTAAGTCATGTGACAGAGCAGGCACTACAATGTCTATCGGACATGCACACTCAGGCCCAGTAAGACCCAGACGACCCAGAAGATCCAGGTAGTTTTCCCAGACCTGGAAGTCTATCCACTGACTTCATGCACCACTGAGAAACTTTCATATGAATGGACAGGGCCCCACCTCCAACACTGTATCCAGTTGTCTCTTTATGTTGTTCTTTATTATGAAGCTATCAGCAGAACTACAGCTGCTAACTTAGCACAAACACACAGGCAATCGCTATCGTTGCTCCAGGCAGACAGAGCATCGTTATGCCAGGCAGACACACAGCTCCCTAATAAGCAATAGCGATGGTGACATTTTGCGTGAGATCTTTTTTTTTTTTTTTTTATTCATTTTGTTTCTAAATCTTACGCTTATCACTGATTTGACTACTTAATATGATGACCACCAGCCCTGAAGAGTGGGGATGAGACTCCACTGAAAGGTATTCAAGTTCACCAGTGTTCTGGTAAGGCTACATCCTTTTATTGTTGATTGACAACCAAATGTATGGTCTGTAAATGGCATATGCATTCAGTGTCCTCTTTATTAGGGACACCTGTACAGTCTGATGCCGAGGTTTTCAAAATGGGAGGTGGGCTTTCAAGGTGGTGGTGGTGGTGGTGGGGGGGGGGGGGGGGGGGGTTTCAAACAATTTCAGAAGTAAAAAATATTATATTTGTTATTACATTATTTAGCAAAATAAGATCACATATACTTGCTTACATGTGTGTGATTTGGTTGATGTAATAGTTTAGAGATGCAGCAGTTTTGGGAAGTTTGTTTTTCCCATAGTCAGAAACTAATAATTGCCCTAGGACAGACATTTTTATGTATTTTGTGTAGTCTGAAGTTATGTCGAACAGCAGCATTATGCTATCATGGCTCAAATTAAAAGTTATGGTAGACAAACTTAGACCACTGTGAAAAGATTGTGTTGCAAAAATTCCCTTTGTGTGACCTCAAAACTTTGAACCCAAAATGTATCATCAATTAATTAGTGCAAAATGTTGATTTGTGAGATTAAATGTGAAATCTCACAAACCACATCTCAGTGAAATGTATGTGCAAAATAGCCATTACTGTCTGGCTACATATTGTGTAACAGTAACTGCTAAAGAAAAAATATTCACACTGAGTCAAAGTTCAGTTCTGATAAATTTATTGGTCTTTTATTGTTGCCGTAAAGCATAAGAAATACATTCTTATATGACACCATCAGCAAAATCTGCAAAACACACAACAGTATTCACCGTGATGAGCACCATCTGCAGTCAGTTGTAATCAGTTTTCACACAACAGATCTGCTCCATTCCAAGCAGTTTTGTGGCAATTTCTTATTTTGCAGTTGGGTGTATATATGGCAACTGCAGAACCTGGTTTGACCAGC
Source organism: Pterois miles (assembly GCA_947000775.1). Lineage (NCBI taxonomy): Eukaryota > Metazoa > Chordata > Actinopteri > Perciformes > Scorpaenidae > Pterois > Pterois miles. The sequence continues at coordinate 1,908,488 of CAMQGK010000005.1, read as the reverse complement.
AACAATGGATAAAGTTGTAGTTACCATGAGATATGACAAAGGTGCTGTCTTAGTACATAAGAGCAGACAAACAGTTGAAAGACTGATAACTGGTGAGTAAAAAAGAAAAGTAGAATTCCTTAACCTCTTTTACCCGACAAACCCAGCTGAGCTGTGTGTTAAAAACTTCATAAAATGCTGTGGTGGTCTTTTTATCAATTTGTTTTAGAAAGATGAGGCCTTAACACTTCTAAAACACACAAAACTAAAACAGTGATAGAAACAATGTTTGAACACGAGAAAGTGAATTTTTACTTTCTGATATTTATGACCACTTTCATATTAAATGCACATACTTGACTACATTATTTTTTGTTATCTTATTTACATTGTTGTCATTGATCTTATTTGTTATTATCTAAGTTTTACTTGATCATATTTCACTATTTGTAATAAAACAACTCCATTTGGAGTCAAAGTTACACAATTTTGTTGTTTTTTTTTATTTTAGTATTTTATACTATACACAGGGTAAATGCCATGGCCAGGCTCCATTGTGTGGACATAGTAGTAGTGGATATCAGTAGTAATTTAAAGCCAAAGTACCTTTCAAGAGCTAGAAACCATTTGGCACACTTCGGGTGTCCAAGTGGCCAAATGGAGAGTCCTCCTGGTCTTATCCAGACTAAAACCTTTGTAGAATCTATGAGCACATAGATTCATATCTGCTTTGGCACAGTTGTAGTCAAGGAGTTGCTGAATGAATTCAGTGTTATCTCTGTGCATGGAATCATTGTTATAATGGTGTTATCCTCTGTCTAATCTAGAAAACATTTTAGGCTGGGATAAAAATGTAAATTTACAATTTAGTTAGACATAGTAAGTCACAATGTTACTCACGCTGGGGATGAATAATCAGAGGTCTTACCTAACCATAGAGACCATGATCATGCAAACTGGTAGTTATAGAGCTAGGCGAACCACACTGTCCACCACAACAGGGCTCAGGGGGTTAATACCATTATGCATTTGGATGGCAATTGTTAAATGAGATGTTTTTCCAGATGAGATGTTTGCCACTGTCAAACTGGCACAAGTATGAGCTGCAGGGCACAATCAAGGTAAACTCTAAATTAAATATGCAAAATATGAATATTTAAATGCATATGGATATTATTGCAGTAAACCCACAAGTGGCAATACAGCAGATCTGTATTCCAAGCAGTATTGTCACTCAGCTTCCTGTCTTCCCTACTCCTTAACCTCCAACATTCACTCAGTGCCCCAATCGTAGTCCCCAGCCCCCAGTTTCCATCACTCCTGCTCAGGTTTGAACCCAGCCAATAGCTTCACCTGGTGCCCCACTCCTGAAATACACCTGTTACCACAGTGGTCATAGTCTTCAGACAGCTTGGTCCCATTGCCATCCTTAGAGCCACAATGCCACAAATCCCAGACAAGTACAGTGACTTGTTGGTATTGTATTATAAAATAAAATAAAATATTAATGTTTTTAACAATAGGCCTACTGTAATGGACAGGACAACATGACTTCTTTGATGACTCCAGGAAATACCAACACCTATACGACCGGAACAAAATGGTGTTTTACAAGAAACTTGAACAAGCCCTCTGTCATGGTTTGATTTTAGTGTGGTCATTTATCATTGATTCATTCATTTAGTTTGGTTATTTTCACTCTGTTCTAATTCTGCTGTAACACTGCAACACTGGTGAAGGGGTAAAATTATCACAGCACACCAGTGTGAAAATGTCACTTTGTACCTGTCTGTACCTTTGTACCTCTAACTGAAAATATGTTGTCTCCTACAGCAAATGGATGAAATATTTAGTGGCTCCAGGGTGGGGAGTGCTCCACAGGACACAGTTATTTCCACACCACTCTTCCCCAGTCTGACTCTACCATCAGATGTCCAGTCTTCAACTGTGGAACCGTGTGCCACTGAAGATCAGCAGCCTGGTCCTTCCAATGTCACTCAAACCAGGACACCTGGACTAAAAACGGGCCGACCATCATTTCATGATACCTACTAGCTCCATGCTGAATGATTGAAACAAGGACTGCGATTCTAAAAGAAAGCAACATAACATAAAAATGTGAAATGGTATTTACAGTATGTGTCTATTTTTGATACATCCCATCAAGAAACTGAAAAACTCTACAAAAAGAGGAGTGATTGGCTGGTTCATATTCACAACAATGAAATGACTCTGGGGACCACTGACACTAGACCATCCCCTGCTGATTTGCCTGGATTCTTAAAACCCAGCTGTCCTAAGCTGCAGATGGAGGTACAGCAAGAGTCTTGACGAGGTAGAGGCACAGATAGCAACTTAATGCCTTAAATGTGGGTACAAATCACGTTTCTGTAATGAGAAGCAGCCTGGTTGTTGGGCTGTGGTTGGTGTGGATCATCAGTGTCCTCTCTCAGTTGATGAAGAAGATCCTGCTCATCTTCATCAAGTTGGTCACTAAACAAATGTCATGAAGAATGTAACATGCTGTGCACTAAAATTTGGTACATTGTTCATGTGCAGACACTTGAGCCTCTTGAGCCTCTCTTCCAGGATGCTACAAGAATGCTCAATGGCGACATGAGCTGCATTAAGCTTTGTTTATATTTCGGTGTCACACCGTGGCGCAGGCATCCCTGCTGGTGTGCATGCTACAAGCATGCACAGAGGTGTTAATACTCAGCGCATTGTTGTTGCAATATGCACCGAAACACCAGAGGGAGTAGATACAAAATATATTGTGGATAATCAAGAGATCAACGAGTGGTACCAGAAAGAAAAGTAGGCTGCCTGGCAACAGTAGTAAACACTACACACCGATGTACGTACCACCAAACATTGCATTTGTAGACTGTAATTATTGCTTTTGCTTACCTCCTTATCTAAATTAATTTATGTCTCTCTGTGCTTCCTCTCGGGTCGCCAGTCTTTCCATGAGACCTTTTTTTGTAACATCTACAAAACAATCTGTCGTATTCTTTCACAGCCGGTGACAAAATGCCTCTTCTTTCCCCAAAGTGTTGTCTATTTGCGGCCCGTGTTTAAATTTCCACCGGCCCGCAGCCTTTGTCATAAAATCAACAATATGCGGCCCGCCACAAAGTCGGTGCGCAATTGGGGAGGTGTGGAGCAGACACCTCATCTCTGGCTGAGGAGTTTTAACGCCGCTTAGGGATTTTGCAGCTGCTTAAAAGGAGATCAGGGATCAGGGTTTTTAACTCTCCTTTCTCTGCATCACACTCGGCTGCAGTGTGATGCGGAGAGTCGCGGTCCGTACCTCTGTACCAACAGCTCCCTTTGTCAACTTTTACCGCCAGCTGGATGAAGGCAGGTTCTCAGAGATTTAAACTAAGAAAATGCTGAGCTGGTTTGGGTCGACATACATGCGAGAAGACGTCCAAGGACCGCCTGAGGACGAGATTAAGAGACTCTCACCTGCGTGACATCTGCGCATCAGAACCACTGCTTTAGAGCCAGACCTGGTCTACTGACTGTAGTCCAGATCTCAGTGCCACCCTTCACATTAGTACAGACAAGTTAAATGTTTAGTCTTCTGAGGTGAATCACTTCTATTTTTTTCTTTTTTTTTTAATGGATATGCTCTGAGTCTTTTCAATCCATGGATCATTTGTTCTTGTTTTTCAACTGATAATCAAACTGGGTCTTGTATACCAAATATTAAAATCAAATTTGGCCCAGCACTAATTTTTCCAGTTGTTGCTCAGTTGAAAAACAAAAGAACAAATGATACACAGATTGATATGGCCCTCTGTTATCATGTTAACGGTGCAGAGTGTCAGGCTGAATGGTCGGCCCCCACACATTTAACCTCACCAAATCTGGCCCTCTTTGGAAAAAGTTTGGACACCCCTGCTCTAACCTGTTAACATGGATGCCAAAATAAAAAAACGAGAGGTTCTGCAGCCATCATGTGCTACTAGCATTCCCTGTGTGGACAGAGTGGAAGTGTGCAGATGTCTGTCACAGTCCCTCCTCTGTGACACCTGCCTGCCTAGTGTCAGTGTTTTTGTTATATCGTCTTTTCCGGACTATAAGGCACACTTAAAATCCTTACATTTTCTCAAAAGTCGACAGTACGCCTTATAATACGGTGCGGCTTATATATGAATTCTGGTTGTGCTTACTGACCTCCTCGAACCAATTTTATGTGGTACAGGGTGCTCAAAAATCTGTCAAAATGTTTTATTATGAGTTTGGTAAGCTTCGAAGCTGCACTGCTGGGTGGTTTGTAGGAGCATTACGGTAACAGTAGTCAGGCGCCTAGTGGAGTAATACCTACTGATAGTAGTCAGGTGCCTCGCGGAGTAATACGTACTGTTACTGTGCTTCGACAGATAGGCACCGTACACATTATCATGTGTATATAAGGAGCCGAAAATGGCCCGCGGATGTCAAGCTTAAGGCTATCAGTCACGCAGCAGAACATGGGAAAAGAGCACTGGCGAGAGAATTTAATATTAATGAATCATTGTACGGAAGTGCAGGAAGCAAGAAGATGATCTGCGCCACGTAAAGAAGACCAAACAGAGTTTCCGAGGGGAACAAAGAACCGTGGGTTATTCAACAGAAAGCAGCAGATAAAAGTGTCTCTACAGTTTCTAATTGACTCAAGGCAGCAGCAGTAGCGCTTGACATGAAAATCAGCAACTTTCTAGGAGGAGAAATCAAGAGACCGAACGGATTTTTCCCCAACTCTCCGCCACTATTAATCTGCGACTCCATGCGTGCACATCTCACCGACACTGTCAAAATGAAAGTGAAGAAAACTAATTTGGAGCTTGCCATCATTCCGGGTGGATTAACTAAAGAAATCCAACCACTAGATATTGGTGTCAACAGGTCATTCAAAGTTAAACTGCGAGCTGCGTGGGAGCATTGGATGAAAGAAGGCAAACATACATTCTGTCAGGGCTGGAACGACACTTATACTTCCTGACACATTCACCAAGACAGGGAGGCAATGCCGGGCGAGTTACTCCACTATCTGCCAATGGATCATGAAGGCAGGAATCATCATTGAACCGCTAAGTAACAGCAACGAGACTGACTCGGATAATGACGAGACGGATTCAGGCGTGCTTGATGCCGAAGTCGCCCAACTGTTTAACTCAGACACTGATGATGAAGGATTTGATAGATTTGTGGACGAGGAATGAACTGGAAAAAAGTAAAGTAAGTGTATTGTTTTGTATTTCGTGTGTTCCATCTGAAAAATGTTGAGAGTTATTGATATTATTGAGTTGTTAAATTAATAGAATCAAATTTGACTTATCTGACAATTTGTTTCGCTTATAATCCGGTGCGGTTTATAATCCGGTGCGCCTTATATATGAAAAAAAGACAGCAATATTGGATATTTATTGATAGTGCACCTTAGAATCCGGTGCGCCTCATGGTATTTTTGTCATTCACTCTGCCTTTCAGTATGAGTGGCATGTGTTTTGGTGTTGTCTGTCTGTCTGCTTGTTTCCCTCCCCTTCTTGTCCTCTCTTGCCTCACTATACTCCTGGACATAAACTGCAATCAACTGTCCTGCCAAGGCCAGGACAATTATATTAGAAAATGTATAATTACAAATGATATTATTTCCGCACCAACTCTTCAAACAAATCTAAAATTCCTTTTGTGTTAGCTTGGGTTGCCTGGAAGTGCTCTTCCTCCTTTTTGGACTCCTCTTAAAGGAAACGCATCAGTGCACCAAGTTATTGCATGCATGAATACATGTGTGCATGAATGTGTAGTACAGTTATGGGTCCCTGTTTGAGGGTTTGAAAATATGGTCACCTTATTATTTATATTATATATTATTATTGTAAAGATGGAGCCGCGTGAGTGGCAGCCTGTTATAGCAGCTCTTGCTCATTCTAGAGCTTTTCTCTTTAAAAACTTTTTAATCTCTTCTTTCACCTGTCATTGTCATGTTTTTTAAATCAACTGTCTATCTGGAATCTTTGCTGCTGTAACATGTAAATTTCTCCACTGTGGGACTAATAAAGGAATATCTTATCTTATCTTATCTTATCTTATGCAAGCAGGTAGTCACTGGTAGTCACAACAGTCACAGTTCTGCTTACCTTTAGTGCTAATAATTAGCATTGCAAGCTTAGACTGCCTCAGACTTCCACTGTTCACTTACTGATGGCTTCTCTAGGCTACATCATAAACAAAGGCTTTAACTAAACCAAAATCCGTGAATAATGTTACCGAGCATTGAATTCAAGATGGTTAAAATGTGTAGCTGGCAGTCTTGCTAGATTGCAAACAGCTAGACTTTCAGCCAGGACACCGCTATTCGTGTCCCATGTGAAACTAAAAGAAACATTGACTTATTTTGTCATTTTTTATCAGTCTTTAGTCATGTGACTAAATATATCGTCAGCTCCATTAAATTAACATCAACCACGACTGTTTCCCAACTCTAGCATAGTGGTTGTGTTGCCTAGACCTAATTTCTTGTGAAAACAGAAGTTTATTTTAAAGGGACGTTATCAAGCGTATATTGACATATTGTCCCTGGTCCGTCTAAAAGTTAAGTAAGAGGGGTACCCCGTGTGTCCGTCTGTGATGCCAAGGGGCACTGACCAAGCAGCGGGAAAGCAGAATGTGTTGCATCAGATGATAGCTGGTGGGTTCCCAGATTGCATTTCAGCCAGTGCATTCCATCTCTTTTGCTGTCTACAAAGGCTGATTACGTGCAACCAAATCCTGCTCGAACATCATCGGTCAATAGTAATCTGACAACAAACAGAAACCAGAATGCTTCAGATGCCAAAACCATGTCCCATTGCCCACAGATTCTTCATGTGAATGCAAAATCTGCTTGTAGAGATTAGTGCTACCTACATATGGCTTTCATAGTTTTTAAAACCCTTTTCAGACCATCAGTTTTATTGCACTGCTTCGCCTAGAGGTGAGATGATCATATTTTGGAGACAGAGGGGAGCAGAAAGAATGCATTAACGGGAGATATTTCACAACACATATTCTAGTTATTCATGCTTTGGAACTGGACCATGATGACTGTTTTAGCAATCACTGCACTCATGCACCCCCCCCCCCCCCACACACACACACACACACACACACACACACACACACTGTGGTTACTTTCATATTACTCCCAGTGTTTGGCTCAGTGTCCAGCTGAGATTCAACAACCCTGATATTTATTATTGCTCTGTGTGTCAGTGTGCTCTCAGGGCTTTCATCCAGCCCTGTTCTGTTAAAGACTCTCATTTGTCTCTGGCAGGGATGGATCATTACCAGAGCCACAAGCCCCCGGGAGCACTGGTGAAAGGTAACAACAGATTTTGCATTAGCAGTGACTCCAGATGCTGAAGAGCATTTCTCAGATTCACTGTAGTCACTGAATGGTGGCTGGATTTGACCTCTTTAACCTGAAAAAGGTTTCTTGCAGGCAGGTTCACAAATTGTCAAAAAGTCTTTAATTTTCACTAGTTTTGGTTTTTTTTTGTTTTTTTTTTGTTTATATGTCTGTTCATGGATGCCTGAACTTCAGTTTATTATTTACATTACTGCCAAGTGGAAGTGGGTTATGTTTAGATTGGACTGATTCTGATTCCAATTCTGCTAATATGGTTCTTATTAAATCATGGTTCCAATTCTTGTTCTAGTATTTTAGAAAGAAAAAAATCTGTATAATCCATCTCCAGTTTGAGCAGTAAATCTAAAATACACCACCAAAAATGTGTTTTTAGGAAACATGGGATTCTGAAAGCATGTTCCTTTACAAATTCCCAGTCTTTCAGTACTTGGAACAGGTTCCATTTCAAAACTTGGTCCCCTTTGTTCCCACCAAACACTACTGCAGAATTGATCTTTTTTTCAGGTCATGCATTATTTCTTTCCTAAATAGAGTGTTCCAGAAAAAAGCCAATGGGATTTTTCCATTGTGTTTTGGATTATTGCAGAGAATAAACTCTGTTGTAAACAAATGTTTATAATTCGAAATTTGGTAGTCTCATTTAGCCAGTTGTTAGCAACACTTTTTTATTAGATATGATATGTGACTATTGCCAAAAATATTGTGTAGTCTGATCCCAGCATTATCCCGCGCTCAGGGAATGGTTGATGAAAAAAACTTAGTTAGCTGAGGGGTCTCTAAAGTACTCAATACATTCTTAGAAATAAAAGCACTAACTAAAACCTAAAGAATTCTTTGTTTTGTCCTCATAGGAGAACCATTTTTGGTTCCTGGTGAATCCTTTTATAAATGTTCCACCTAGAGAGGTTTCTACCCAGAGCCTAACATAAAGGTCTGTATCTAAAACAACTTGAGAACGGTTCCAACCAGAATACCCTATGAGAGAGCAGAGAACCATTCTAAGATGTGGAATGGTTTCACTCAGAACTCTCTCTGTAGGTTGTATCCAGAACCTTTCAACCTTCTCAGGGTGCTAACAAGAACCCTTTTTTTTTATATTCCAAAGGTTTTATCTAAGCCCTGAAAGACACTGTACACCTGACAAGCGCGTGGTGACTGCATTACGTGTTGTTTTCATTTCGGTGTCCATGTTAACGGGTTTGAGCGTTCACACCGCATGTGATACGCGCATCTAATATGCGTCTAATGCACATCTCAGCTGTGTGTGTTCTAGAGATTCAAAGTCTTGCCTATTTTTGACGTGAGCCGCATGCATTTCACGGCAGCAACAGACAGTGAAAGTGATCGTTTGACTGTTTATTGACATCATATCATTGCAGGGCTCCATGAATGAATATAGTACGGGATTTTAATTATGGATTATTAATATTATTTACAAGTGAGCACACATTTCTTGACCTTTCTCTGTCTAAAATAAGTATAAATGACATGTATAATGAAATGATCATTATCAGTCAATTTCAATGTAGAAAGAACAGCATCAGCAGCAGAAACGCAGCTGAGACGCAGCCAGTGTGAACAGACACGTGAATCACGCAGCCATGAGGTAACGCAGCCGCCATGTGCTGCCGTTGTCACATTCTGTCTAAAAGGGCCTTAAAGGACTGATGAGGGCTGATGTGGTGCAACACAACACACAACAGTCATGGTTCACAGTCACCATTTTAGAAGGTTGTGGACTGGGTTGTAGGAGTTCCCTTTTATCACCCATGCTATCAAAAATCCTTGAGGAACTGTTTCTTCCAAAAAGGGTTCTTTGGATGAAAATTGTTCTTAATGGAACCCTTAGTCTTACAAAGAATGCTTGAAAAACCCTTTCTTCAAAAAAGGGTTCTTCAGAAGCAAATAGTTCTTGGTAGAACTCATTTGGAATCCCTTTTTAATGTAATGAAATTGTTTTTCACAAAAATTGCCATACCACTGCCCATGCTTCAACAGACACCATGCTTCTCCTAACCAGGGACTGGGCATCTTGTTAGAATTGAAAAGAGAATGGATGTAGCAAAATAATACTGCAACAGAACCTGCGTCACTCCACTAAAAACTTAAGCTGTTCACATTTCAGCAGGACAATGACCCCAAGCACAAAACCAATGCAACATAGGTATGGTTAAACAACAAAAAGGTGAATGTTCTACAATGCCCAAGTCAAAGCCCAGATCTCATCCATCATTCGAAAATCTGGTGGTCCACAAGTGTAATCTAACAAACCTGAACAACTTGGAGCAAATCTGTCAAGAAGAATGGAGAAAATCACTACCAAACAGTGTACACAACTGGTACACATTTACCCCAAAGGACTTGATGCTTTTATTGCAGCAAAAGCTATACCAGATACTAATGGATAGGGTTTGAATAATCGCACCCCATAACCACCACCACACATGCACATGCATCTATTATGCAGCTCTGGCAAACAGCAGGAAGTAGACTCAAAAGCATGACTCAAAGACAGAGTACAGTTAAAGGCCCTGACACACCAAGCCGCCAGTTGGCCGCTGGATGGTTTGGGGCCATTTTTTTGCAGTGTGTCCAACACCATTGGCTCTAGTCTTCCCGTGTCAGAATTGTTTCGGCTGATTCAGCATGTTGAATCTGCGGTGGACCTTGTCGGTGAGATAACTCATTGATTGCCTGTTCCATTTAAGAGAATCAGTGCATGAGAAGAGAAACAAAATTGAGGAAAGCAAGCCAACAAGTTAAGTCAAGTTTGGCCAAGACAAAGGAAATGTGAGGCAACTCAACAGTTGACTTTCGCTTCTGGGCTGTAAGAGTCTTGCTACTAAGCAAAAACACAGGTGACTGTCCAAAAAGTCAGACGGTTGTACAAAAAACATGAGGCAGAGTCAAAATAAAGGTCCAGAGTCAAACAAAGTCAGAAGACACTAGAAAACTACTCACAAAAACTATTGCTTTGCATTCAGAAGAATCACTATAGATCCGGTTTTAGACTGAGCTCAGGTTCGGTCTCAGACTGTACTGAAGACTGAAATTAGTTTTCAATCTCTTTTAGGTCAGCTGTGTCAAATCTTCCATTGCATGTAATAGTTGAAAATTCTGACTGCACCTGCACACACACATGCATGAAAGCATGCTGCATAATGTTAGATATCATGAATCCTACGTGTGGCATATCTGCACTTTTTAGCAGGGTTTTGTTTTCCAAACGATTTTGATATTTATTTCTTTTTTCATTCTCATTTAAACATTTTTGAAAATGTCATATAAAAAACATAACTAATGCTGAGACAAGGCTGTTTTTCTCAGGTTGTAAAACACTGAAATGTTGAAGATACAATGCTTTCACCTGACAGCATCCAGTTGCTGGTACATGCATCCATGAAACCCACAAATCTAAGCTGTAGTCATATCCTCCTAACTACCAGCAGTTCAAATTTGTCCTCTGTGGAGGACATTTGTAATCCTGAATATTTCTCACCAAGTGCATACTACTGCATTAAATCCTGTTGTTCTCTACAGAGGACACCTGGGGCTTTTCAATGATACCAAATGTAAGGGGGTGGGTCTTTGTTACCTTTAACTTTTTCATCCTGCAAAATGGCCGCCGTCAGTGCAAGCACATTTTATGGGAAAAGGAAAAGTAAGTGCAAGGTATTCCTTTGTGTTTCCAAGAAGGGGAATTGCTTTTTGAAGTATCACGCCAAATAAGCACAAGTCAACACAAAACAAAAGTGATGATGGACAGTTATGTGAGTGTTAAACCCTGGCATTTTGTTTGGGACTAACTGTTTGCCATCAAGGTTCAGTTTCACTCATTGCGTTCAGATGTCCACCGTGGATAGTGTCAAAGCACAACACAGAAAAAACACAAAAGTTATGGACAAATATGTGGAATGTTAAACTCCTCCTTATGTTAACTTTGATAATTTCTCCAGGACAGACTAGTTGCCGTCAAGGTTCCAATTCATATGTATGGTGTTCTGATGTCCACTACAGAGGACACATGATATCTTAAAAATAAAAACTTTTTTTTTTTTCAAAAAAATGCTTTCAGTGTTCTAATTACCCTACAAAGAGATGGGAATAAAAAAATAATGATAATGTGACAACTTTTTTTTCCCTGGTAGTCAGGAGGATATACTACATATATTACTACTTCTGTGTGTATGCACACACAGATACACGCAATCATACACTCAGCGGCATTAGCTCTCATGTGGGAAGTATTATTCCTCCCTCTTGTGTAATTGCATTAATTGCTTGTTTGATGTTCTTTCTGTTCTAGTGTGTTTGCCTCTCCTGTCAGACCTGACAGGCTGTCTGATGGCTGAAACAGAGGCGCCTGCTGCCATTACAAATACACACTGCTTAGATTGCATGCAACACAAAAACTGGCACAGACACAAATATGAGCCTTCGCTAACTGAGTCTGTGAACTGCAGCCAGAGCTTCATGTATGCTGATTGTTGAGCATGTTTGCCAAGCAGTAAAATATGGGCCCTGCTGATACATTACTGTCTCTTACAAAGGAGTCTATAGGGTAGAGGACCTACGTAATGTGATGACAGTGGTTATTGTCTCCTGTTGTTACTCTCTCTGTGTAAGCAATGAAAAACTGCAAGGAATAAAATAACACTGATAGTAGCTCACATTCTGCATGAAAGTGATGAATGCACAACACCTGCTGCTGTCCACAGGTCACAATGGTCTCAGCGGCATTCCCTTCAACAGGTGTTGTGGGGACCTCAATAGCGTGGGTCTGCTGAAGTGGAAATGGTAACCAAGTTCTGACTGTGCTTCTTGGCATTCAAGTGGAGGCTGGCGAACCACCTCTGCAGGTGTACATATCCATTAGCCTCAGCGGTACCACCGGATAGGAAGCCACCATGAAGCCCAGCTAAGGTTGTCGCGGTAGTTTGGCACATGCTTATTACATTGCGTACCCACTGTCATTTTGCTTTTTAGACAGAAATAAAACCAGCAGTGTGTTATCAATAGATAGTCTGACTAAACTGAAAGAAAATGCATTTGCTCCATACGGAGTCTCAGTTCAGAGAAGTGTCATATTTCAGAGAGAGAGAGAGAAATGTTAACGAGGCAATCACTGTGAGGAGAGCAGAGCATTCACAGCCGGCGTGTGCAGCGCCAGGTAATGTTAGACCCCTGCAGCCCCGAAGTGAAAGCTGGACCGGACAGGCCAGACACACAACCACCTGGTAGTAAAGATCAAAGTAAGCGTGCTACATATATTGCCACACTCTTTTCTTGTAAAATGTCCAGTGTAATTAGTGACACTGGTGTTGTCACAAGTTAACTAACTGGTGGGAAAAATTTCTCACCATCATATCCCTAACCCCAGCACCTTCATGACAGTCAACACCTTCACAATCACACCCTGCTACAGTTTGCAAACTACCTACAGCGGGGCCGTCCATGCCATTTCCTAGTTCGTACTGGCTCAGTTCCTTTTCTCAACTCCTCTCCTCGCATTTTAGTCTCGCCCATCAGACATACGAGTGGAGGAGGTGAGGAAGAGACACAAGGAGAGAGAGAGAGAGGACATAATGTTTTTAGTAAAGTGCGATGTCCTTTCCTCTGAAGCGTCACATGAAGCGAAGTCCGTTTCTGATGATGGCAGCAGTTGATCACAGCTGGATCAGCTGTCAGTCAGCTTTAACAGCTGTTTATGTCTGATCTGTACTAATACTAATAAAGATACTCAGTTCTCAGTGTTTTCTCTTTGTAGCCTGTTACCTGTTTAACAAACACCTGCACTTGAACAGCTGCAGTCTGTATTTCCACTGTGTACTGTGTCCTGCTTAGAAGCTCAGGAACCATCTCTACCAGCACAATGCCTTTGTATTAGTTATTTAAGAAATAGCATCTGTAGTTATGGATATTCTGACACTAGAAATTATTTATTAGACTAAATGTTTGAGGGAAAATTGAAATTATGTAACTCATATCAAACCGGACGCTCAGGAATTATCAGCCTCACATGTGACTGAGGGGAATGATAATAAATGACAACAGTTTCTGGTGGAAATAACAGATCATGAAAAGAAAAATCATTCCAATAAATGAATAAAGTTATTGGAGGTCCGTGTAGATCGTGATTAAGAAGACAACTCAACTATAAAAGTGTAAATCTGTGATCTGTTATCTGTTTTCACTTCAGTATGAATCTCCAGTGATGTTGACATGCATCAGATAAGTCTGATCGGCAGCAGCGTCCAATCAATAACTGATATCCAATAAGGAGGCATGTTGATCAGTAAAAGACTTCTGCAAAGGATACACCGGTGTGTCCTCGCATATGGTTCCTCTGGCAAGCGTCCTTGCTGCTCAACCCTCAAGATGCATTTTTGGAATTGGGATGCTCTTCAAGATGGACATCACGCCGTGTTCTTGAATGGATACAGCACTCTGCCACCGGCCCTGACTGCTTATTCTAGCATGATCGCTCTGGCTAACTGCCTCCTATATTGGAAGTGGGATGGGGTGTGTGCCTAGTGTGTGTGATGCCTAGTGTGTGTGAGTATGCTTTGAATCTGGGCAGCCATGAGGCCTCATATTTGGTTCGAGCCAAATTCCATGAGTTGTCATGGAAAGCTGGGGAGGTAGGAAGGAGAGGGGAACGTGCTCTCTGAGAAATGTAAACTGTTCAAAAACATTCATTACATTTTCAACATGAACATCACCAACACCAGCACCAGCTGTATTTACATCAACAGGAACGAAGTAGCAGGTGAAAAAAAAAAACTTGCTATGCACTCTCCCATAGTCATTTAGCCAACCAGTAACGTAACGGCAGCACGAGCCATGGGTGCTGCCAACACTGTCTTTTTCTCAACATCGTGTTGTAACACCTCATCTTAGCTCTTTCTTTCTCTCATCCAGACATTCAAAGTCCTGAATTTCCAATAAAATTGAACCAAAGAGGCCTGCTGAGTCTACAGGAGCTCCCAGATGATTAGCCAGGTTCATTCTCTGGAGCATGGTGAGTCCCAGCCACACATAATGGGAGCATAATCTAGCTAGAGACATCACATAACCTGTGGCTGTTGCAGCACCTTGGATCAGATTTGGAATTTGGCCAATAGTGCGACCCAAATTGTCAATCTAAGACTGTGAGGGAGGGGGCATTTGGCCGGGAAGAAAGCTGCTGTATATCTTGTCAAAATATTCAAGTATCTCCCTGTCATGCAGCAACGTTGGCAGAGGCTTCCTGTTCACTGACCAGCCAGCTGACCGCAGAAGCATGAAAGCCACAAGGCCGTCATTGAGGGGGGCATGCTCGGATACGATGTCTCCGTGAGTCCCTACAGCCTGAGACGGCTCACTGGATTTTCTTTGTGGAAGTGGGGAGGCATCACCAGTAGGAAGTCCCAGTGGAGGGATGTCGACAGTTAGCCTCTGTGGGATACTGATATACTTAACACTGACGAGATATTGTCGTCATCACAATCACTGGCAGGAAGTTGAGAGAGAGATAAGATGAGATAGATAGCATAGTCAAACCAAAACTCTTCTGTTCACTTTTGCTTTCATTGCTTTAAGATATGATTCCATGCTGCTGAAAAAGATAAAATCATAAAATAAGCAGAAATTCAACTACTCAGTCAAATGGCGAATGACACAGAACAGAAAATATCATTATTAACTAACTGCATCAGTAAATGCATTAATGGATAAATGTAACCAAATGTGTTTTTTCTTTTTGTATTACATGTAGCTTTAGTTAGAACTCTGGTCCTTATACAATAAATAAATAAACCCAATCATCTGACAGTTGACTTTTCAGAAGTGTCTCACATTGTCCAGTGTTCTGCTATAATAACCTGGTTGTTCATATAGAATAGAGTCATCTCTGCCTTTCTAATCCGTAATCAGTTCATGTTAGAGAATCTCATGAGTCAGATAAAGATTCTCTCTGTCTCAACTATTTTACAAGAACAGATAAACTCCTTCCCTCCTCAGATCTACTGAATTCATCATGCTCTTATCACTTTCAAATTATTGTAGACATTGCTTTTTATTTATTCTTTTCACAAGATTCATGAGATATTTAGCTTTCTCTAAATGAGTTTTCCTGATCTTTATCTTTAAAATAAAAATGTCTGATGGAGCAAAAAAAAGGCAAGGGAGGAAAGTTTAGACTGGGGTTAAATCTTGATTCATGTTGGTCATTGAATTGTCTCTGCTGCCATTGTTCTGCACTCCTTCACAGTTAGATGAAGCTCCATCATATTGCTCTAAAAACAATAGGACTGCAAACCAGATGTGTGAAAACTGAGCCAGCAGCACTTGATTGTTATCAGCGTAGTTTTTTTTTCCCAACATCTTCTTTGATGTTACAGAAACAAAGAACCAAAAAAACAAATGGAGATGTAAGTCCACATTGTTTTTGATTATATAGTTTTGTGAGATGACTTATGATGATTATATTGCTAAATCAAGCTGTCAGTTCAGTAAAAAAAACTATTGTCTATACAAGCACTGTTTATAAGGTTAACAGCTCAGCAGCCACAGCGTGGCAGTTATCAGCTCATGATTGTTTCTGAGGTTTTCTGTATATCTTTTAATAGGCTTTTAATACGGCACTGATGGAATGTTTTTGCCATCACTGGGCAAACATTCCATAAAAACCTTGCTGCATATTGTAATTCAAGTGTTCTGAGAGAAAACTAGACTTCTGCACCTCCTCATGGCTCTGTTTTCAGGCTTCAGAAAATCTTGTCCATTGTGGGAGACTTTAGCCAATCACAGGTCATTTCAGAGAGAGAGCATTCCTATTGGCTGTTCATTTAATGGAGGCAGCTGTCAATCACTTGTTAACTCCGATCAAACGGTCAAACTTGGCAGTACTGATCAAATCTGAATTATGAGCTCTGACTTGATTTTGACATCAGATGATATGCTACCAGTCAGGCACCTGATCAGCAGCACCTGGAGCTCAGAACCAAGTCAGTACCAACAGGAAAATATAATGTTTAGCATTGGCAGAGAATTTTGGTAAATTTCACTTGGGTGTTACCCACATAATCAGCTGTGCTGCTCATTCTTTTTCTGATTTTATTTTGTTACACAATATTTGTTATATATATTGCATTTTTAAATATTTTGCTCTTTAATATTTATGTCGAGCACAGTACTGGAGGGGTGACAAAGCCTTTCATTGCACAATGTAGACTTATGTTGAATATATGACAAATAACCTTGAAACTTCATTTCCTCTCTTCCTTCATGCTGATCAACTAGTCCAGTCCCACAGCAGTTTGTGACATAGTCACAAATTGATTTGTGTATATAGACTTTCACATTTTTCTTTTTTGTGATGGTCAACACAAAGTCAGTTCCTATGTAAGCCATATAATTCTGACCTGGGAAATATAAAGAGCGATGAACAAAAAATACAAGCCTTTCAACCAGGAGACCAGTTTAGTGTCCTGTGTGAAACCAAAAGTAAACATTGATTTATTTGTAACCTAACTTGTGTATTTAAGTTACAGCTCTTCTGGAGTTATTTTAACCCAAACCATTGTGTTTTCTTAAAGCTAACTAGGTAGTTTTTTTGCAGAAGCCTCCATCCATCCATTGTCAACCGCTTATCCCGTTAGGGGTTGCGGGGGGGCTGGAGCCGATCCCAGCTTCCTAAACTAAGTAGTTTTATTTAGAAAATGCTGGAGCGGAAATTGACAAATGCATCACATGTTGCTGGATAATCGTAGGAAAACTACCGTGAACTGTGTTGGACCACCACACACACTTTCTTACATTAACTTCAGTGGACTACCACTGCCTGGCAAGCCATTCACACTGTCATTAAAATCCCTGCTGCAGCCATCAGTAGTATTGCTGATCATAGACTTCAACACTCATACACATACAAGACTTCTCTTGCTGAAATATAAAAAAAAGAAAGGTAAAAAAACAGGGTTTTAGACATGATTTTAGAATGATTGGGAACTTTCAAAATCTCCCCTGTTGGCTAAATCCACTTTTGGATAGAGTGGTAAGTGTGACTGCTGTCTACAGTACTCCACTCAATACTGGACCAATTTCGAAAAAATATTATCCCCCATTATACACAATACATACAACACAAAAATACACAATTTGAGACTGTTAACAGGCAGTGTATTACGAAGGTCTTGAGCAGCAATGTTGTCATTAACTGTTGGGCCCACACATGCATAAATCTCTCTGTTGCTTGATAGTACTCTCTGTGTGTGTGTGCGTGTGCGTGTGTGTGTGTGGCTTGTTTGTAAGCTGAGTGTGTCTTGCAGGAATGCACTGGCTGCAGTCTAGACAGCTGATCCATGTCAGTACTCTCCCAGGATCCAAAAAACTGTTGCAATATTAAATGTTTCCTCAAAACTAGCTGACCTGATCTGAATAAAAAGGAGGGGTCCACTCAGACTGATCAAAGCCACTCAATGAGCTATATAAATGGACATATTTAAAAGATGTCCACACGTTATTTTTGCATTATCTCAAAGAACTTTGCTTTGCCACATTAAAAAATTAATTTAGGAATCCTTGAGATGCAGCTAAACACTGTGTTAAATTGTTCTAGTCATAAATCAGAAATAAGCATGAATTAATTAATGGAAATAAATTGTGCAAGTATGTAAGGACTTGTAAGGAATTTATGATAAACGTATATGATGACCATCACCATGCTAAATTTAACCATTTTACCAGTCTATGTAAATCCAAGTTTGTTTAGGAACCTCAGTATGCAGAAATATTCACATACACAATTTTAGAATAGCTGAAAATAACACATTTATACTGCATGGTAGAAACTGAATGTTTTTTGCCCCAAACTGCATGTAATTATCATAAAGTGTGCATGTCTGTAAAGGGGAGAGTTCTGGGTCCCCAAAGAACCAGTTTTTATTTGCATATTAGTAAACTCTGGCTGCTAAACAGCTGGCTGAGACAAAGCAGCTCCTCCTCTCTACCAGCGGGACCTGTAGTTGTTCTCATCAGCGGAGGGAGAAGGACAGAGGACAGGAGGAGAGGAGGACAGGAGGAAGAACTGATACTGTCTGATATTTGTGTTCTTCAGTCTTTATAAACTTCACTCAGGAATATGATTTATTTCATTAATATGTTCGTTTGTTTCCAGTTAGATATTAAGGAGTATCTATGGTGACTTTGCTGCTGTAAACATTACTGTTGCTGCTCTAGAAGCAACATGTGTCCTAGTTGTATTTTAGATATTCAATTCTAATCTGGTTCTGATTTTAAAGCAACCAGGCTGACATAAGTACAGCTAATAATGCACATTTCATTTGTTTATTTATCACAAATCATATCATCATTGCAATATTGAGCAGTGTTATTGCACATGGCAGATTTTCCTCATATGATGCTGGCCTAGTATATGTTACTGTTGTTTAAAAAGCTCTAGTGCTGGCTGACCTGATGCTGACCTTTATGTTGATGATTTGTTTTTATTTAGTAATTATTTCTAAATAACACAGTGGCACTTTTCTTTTAGATAAGTCCAACCACAAGATGTGATAATGAAGAAGTGTTTTGTTCCTTATGTTATGACAAACAGTTGTTGACTTATTTTGCCAAATAAATGAAATGCATGTTTAAACTGAAACTGGAAATTGGCCTCCTTGCTGTATCATAAATTTACCGAACTAAGCCCTTATTTAATCATTAGGTCCTTAATGTTGTACAATGCACTACTAGCCAAATCCAGAGTTACTTTCCTTCCACCATTCACATAAATGAGCCCCAGACCAAGGCTGGAGCGATGGCTGGGAGGTGGAGTTAATGGAAACACTACTGTGCCTGCTCTATGGGCCCAATGGATACAGAAAATCTATGGACGATCCAGGTACTTTATGCGGAAGATCAATGGATGATCCAGATACTTTATCACTCGGCAGTCTTTTGCTGCTGCCACCATCCACGGCATAGATATTACTTTGCTCCAAGCTGGGACCACACTGACCGTCAACCACTGACTGAGTACCTCATACAAACCCACATCAAAACACCCACATTATGCCTTTAAAATACTCTTAGACATCTTGTTTGCTAGTTTGTTCTTTATGTTTTCTAATAAGCATTGTCCTGCACAACATTTGACTGCAGAGTCTATTTTAATATCTAATTAGTGTGCAGTTAATTCAGTCTGGGGATGACAGTTTCCTACATACTGTGCTTCAATTGTGTCAAAACCAGACAGTTACAGGCCCTTTGGAGGCCTTTAATAACTCCTTCATATAGTACTCTCATTCATCGTAATGTTCAAGCATAGAGCACTGGAGTTTATAAAAACAAAAGTGAGTTTAAGTTTTCTTTTTCATTAATGGCCAACTTGACATATGGAACACCGTTCAGAAAACTACAGCAGCCATCACAACTCCTCACCACCTGCTCTTAACCTTACAACACTGTTACGAAAGCACACCCTGATTGTTTACATGTTGCTGCGGCATCGTGGGAGTACACATAATAAACTGGTGACATCTATGAAGCGTAATGAGCTCAGTGACAGACAAACTATGAGAGCATTACTGGCTAAGCCACAGGTACGCTTGCTATGCAGACAGCAGATGATCTGTAACGCTACCAGCTTTGTCCTGTCACTGTGAGCTGCTGGAGTCTATGACAGAGCTCTGTGACAGAAATAAGTTGCAGCTCGTGGGAATCTACTATGGATGGAATGTGACTATGCGGAAGAACTCAGGAATCCTAAACATGCAGCTCACCTGAATGGCACAGCCAGACACAAAAGACTAGAACAGACTAGAATAGACTAGAGTAAACTGTCTTACAGGCGTCTATCATTTTACACTCAGATGAGATGTAAACACAAGAAATATGTTTAGCTTCTTACTGATTCGGGGACTCAGCCAGAGGTCCTCAACTGATGGAGGGGCTCTGTTTCCATTGCACACTATGGGGGAGAATGTTGACTTCAATGGACTTATTAGCAACTGTCAGAGGAATAATATTGTCTCAGCAGACTTCAAAGACTAGAAAGAGAGTCTGGTTTCAGCGTCTGACTGTAGGTGACATTTTGGTATCAGGGGAGGTGAGAGAGAGAGGATGGGTAGACGTGTGAAGAGAAGTTCATAAAGAAAAAGTTGTGTGTATTTGTATTTACAGTATGTGTATACTGTAAAGGTTGGCCCACACTAAAAAAAATTTTCAAATCTTAACCGATTTTGAAAATGTGAGACCCCCACACATAACATGTTATGATAAATTTAACAGTTTTGTTTCTAAATAGTACCGCGCACACTAACACATTCACTGATGAACAGTCCCGACTAAAAAAACGGAAATCTCGCAAAATCTCTTATGATCAAACGTGTAAACAAACACGTAAACAACGTGTAAACAAACATTTTTGCACTACTTTGAACTGAAAATTCACAAAGGTTGGATGGATGGTGTCAGGGAGACACGTTAAATAAACACTCATGTTGTTGCCACAGATTAACTAGTTGGTTCTCAATTTCTGAGCTCTATCTTCTACTACTTTATGATTTGCATTTTGCATTAGCTCATACATCAGCCACGGCTGCCATGATGGCGTGGTTGTCTTTCTGTTTCAGTCAGCTTGGTTCTGTCTTTCTTTCCCACATGATTGTGTCATTGGCTGTCCTCAATTCCCCACACACAACAAGATAACCGATTGAAAATATTCAGTCAGCAACGTAAAAAACACTCTTAATATACCTCACACCACAGGAATATCTAGAAAGATAATCTTTAGAGCCATCAAAAATATCTGGGCTTTGTTGACGATTGTTGGAAGGGGGAATCAGGCCCAAAATTGGCTTGATTCTTGTGTAGCGTGTACCCAGTATTAATGACCAATGGGATTTGCTTAGACATATTTGTGTCTGTGTGTGTGTGTGTGTGTGTGTGTGTGTGTGTGTGTGTGTGTTGAGATGGGGATGTTTCAGACGGATTGGGGTCTCAGCCTTAGAGCAGCAGTGACTTTATTAAACAAACCTGATGGTGGGAATTTGTTTTCTGTAGCCCTTCTCTCTCCACCTGCTGTCTGGGAATGTTAACCAGCTGTGGGAACGCTCTCTCACACACACACACACACACACACACACACACACACACACACACACCCCCCCCCCCCCCCCCCCCCCCCGTCAGACTTGTCATTATAAATCAATAATAATATTCTATGTATAACAATTATACACTGTGCATTTACCATCACATACCACCAAGAGACAGATACCTTATTTCCTAAATTCTAAATTAAGTCTCTCCTAAATACATTAAATGCTGTTAAATTCCAAGTGTATTTGAAACTTTGCATCTTTGACATTTTTAGGCCATTTAAATAACTGAAAATACGGAAAAATAACAGCAAATGAACACATTTTTATTGCTACCATATGTGTAAAGTGTGCCTTATTTCTGTCTTTTTACCCATGGAAGTTTGGTGTTTTTTTTTTCCCCTTTTTCTTTCAGTCTTGATGTTTATCGTGATTAATTGTGATTAATCACAAATTAATCACAAATTTTTTAGCTGTACCTTAAAGGGAGATTTAAGTATTTAATATTCACAGGAGTGGGCAAATATTCTGCTTCATGCAAATGTATGAATATGCTTATTATTGGAAATCAATATACAACACAACAACAATGACAGATATTGTAGAAATGCTCATGGGTTCTGCATTTAGCATAAAAAATATGCTCAAATCATAACATGGCAAACTGCAGCCCAACAGGCAACAACAGCTGTCAGTGTGTCAGTGTGCTGACTTGACTAGACTTGCCCCAAACTGCATGTGATTATCATAAAGTGGGCATTTCTGTAAAGGGGACACTCGTGGGTACCCATAGAACCCATTTTCATTCACATATCCGGAGATCAGAGGTCCAGGGACCACTTTGAAAATGGCAATGCCAGTTTTTCCTTGCCAAACTCTAGCGCAAGTTTGGAGCATTACTCAGCCTCTTTCACCTCCTCTGGTATGACATGGTTGGTACCAATGGATTCATTAGGTTTTCAAGTTTCATATGACACCAGTATCTTCACACTAACTTTAAAACTGAATCTGCAATGACCTAGACGTTGCAAGTTGCATTAATGCCTTACAGAAATAAGTAGCATTAAAACAAATTCTCTAACGCATTATTATTGCATTCTCTTTGATAGCCCTACTTTTTATGATTCTTTTTTGTAGTATTTTTGTGTGTGTGTGTGTGTGTGTGTGTGTGTGTGTGTCTGGATCCCAATGAATCAATATTTCCTTTCAGCTGTAATTCTAAAATAAAATAATAGGTATATATGATTTAAGATATCTGATTTACACATTGAGTCTAAATTGTCCATAGGTGTGAATGTGAGTGTGAATGGTTGTCTGTTTCTATGTGTCAGCCCTGCGATGGACTGGCGACCTGTCCAGGGTTGTACCCACCTTCGCCCAATGTCAGCTGGGATCAGCTCCAGCCCCTCTGCAAACATGAAATGGATAAGCGGTTGCAGATTTTTAGTTTTTTACATTTGACCATTCTACACTGTAATAAATTACTGAGCTATTTTAAAGGCCTCAGTATTCTTGAAAGTCAAATTGCACACAACATAGAGTACGTTGTCTGACAGTGTCCAAAGGTTAAAGCAATTGGTCAGTTACACAGAGACACTTCTCCTCTGTGAACAAATCTCTTGTTCTGACTGCTTGGTAGATTCAAAATCAAGCACCCAAAAAATAATCAAAACTGATTATATGATTTTTATGGGCTTTAGTATTAAAGTAACTTTGCAGTATGTTGCCATTTACACCAGCCGTCACAGGTAAAAGGCTGCATTGTGTCTGTGTTGTTTTCCCAGCACTGCTTGTATATTCAATGGGCAGTTGCTGAAGCCAAGTAAAAACAAACACATTCCTGTGCAGTTGTAACAGGTGTGTGCAGCTACTGGTAGCTTGGCCGGTAGGCCAGAGCCTCCACAGCAGTATCATAACCTACAAACACTGGTAGCCTGTGTGTTTCTATCAGGAGACTGTGATTGAACAGGAGACATCAGCTCTTTGATCCCAACAGTGTCCCACCTCTTAGTGATATGTTCACCCTGAGAGAGGCAGGGGTGGAAGTAAGGAATCACATTTACCATTGTTACTACCTAACAACCCTCAGTCTACAAAGTAGTTTTGTGTACCTGTACTTTTGATTATTTGTTAAAAAAAAAAAAAAAAGAAAAAAAAACAGAGAACTAGAGGCTAACTGGACTGGCTATAGTGGGACAGAGAAGCTGAGTGGATTGGTTATAGTGGGACAGAGAGGCTGAGTGGATTGGTTATAGTGGGACAGAGAGGCTGAGTTGACTGGCTATAGTGGGACAGAGAAGCTGAGTGGATTGGTTATAGTGGGACAGAGAGGCTGAGTGGATTGGTTATAGTGGGACAGAGAGGCTGAGTTGACTGGTTATAGTGGGACAGAGAGGCTGAGTGAACTGGTTATAGTACGACAGAGAGGCCGAGTGGATTGGTTATAGTAGGACAGAGAGGCTGAGTGAACTGACTATAGTGGGACAGAGAGGTTAACTGGACTGGTTATAGTGGGACAGAGAGGTTAACTGGACTGGTTATAGTGGGACAGAAATTACTTTAATTGCTGTTTTTATTGTCACAAGTCAGCATCATTATGCTTCAGGTGTATTTCCACCCAGTACTTGGGACTGCATCATTTAGAAAGTAGATGTCTTAAGGTGTTTGAAAGAAAAAGGCGACAGGCCCTAAAACCACTGAAAAGCTGTATAGCGTTGGATCACATTTAAAGCGCTACAGAAACACACAGTGAAGAGTGGCTAAAACTATGATGTGCATCATTCTCTCATCTTCTCTGCTACTCTTAAAAGGTGTGAATGAATGTGTTTCAATGATCATGCCCTCCACTACATCCATGTTTATGGAATTATTGGAGAAAATGATTATTTCTTGACAACTGTAGCCCAGGTCTGTCCCAGATGTGTATTCCAGTGTCAGTGTTGAGGAATGTATGCAGTTGCCACAAGTCTAAACACTGCCCACTCTCTGCGGTGTGGAAGGGTTTACATTCCCATTACAGGATATGTGTGTGTCTGGCTTAGAGTTCCCTCTGTGTGCATGTCTGACTATGGCATTATTGCCAACTACCAACCCACTCTTGCTGTCTGGTGTAAAGCATGACTCATAACACACACAAACACATACTCTCACACACACAAATAGCACTTTTATGAATGCTTGTATGTGTCAGCTGGGTTTGGTTCCAGCACCTTGTCAGATGATACAGTAGCCAAATAAGCCAGATGAAATACCGCCCTAAACCCTATGAGACCCATGATAGACCCATTTTTATCTTTTATAAGGGGGGTACAGGGAATTTTAAGAGGTAGATAGCAGGTCAACAGTAGATGTCAAATAGAAGTGGTATCCATAAATCTGAAAGATTTAAGATGCAGCTCAGCACTGTGTGTCAAAAGTTGTTCTAATCAAAAAACAGAAATAAAACTTAATTAATTAATTAAAAATAAATGTGTACAAGGGTTTAGAACATAATGGAAGTTAATGTTCTGTTATGACTCATAAGTTGTTGCAACAATTTTTGTGTTGATACCATTTGTTACACAGATTTGGTGATAGATTTTCAATTTTATCACTCGAAAATTGATAAAAATGGTCACTAATACTTGCAAAATACCACATTAAGACACCAAGACTTTGAGGAACACCACTGAAAAAGCCATGGTTTGATTTGGTTAATTTGGAGAGTTTCAATTTGTGGCTGTAAAGTCACCACACGTCATCTTGAACAGTAAGGTCAAGTTTCAAAAATGGCCTCTCTAAAATGAAATGGCTACTATGGGGACTGACATCACCACACATGAATTCAATTATCCTAAATTAGGATCCACGAGAGTCTCAGCTTTACAGCGATACCCAATTTATGTAATTAAAACACTGCGCAGAATGCAAAAATATTCAAATACACTATTTTAGAATAGGCAAAACACCTGATGTTATGTGATAATGATGTGTGTAACGCGATAATCATAAAGTGGATCATAAAGTGGTAAAGGGGAGACTGATCGGTACTCTTAGAGCCCATTTTCATTCTTGAGGTCAGAGGTCAAGGGAATCCTTTCATAATGGCCATGCCAGGTTTTCCTCACCAAAATTCAGCCCAACTTTGGAGCGTTATTTAGCCTCCTTCCTGACAAGTTAGCATGACATGATTGGTACAGATCACACAGGGTTAAAGGTTAGTAAGCTGCATAGTGCCAATGAAAAGGTGGGTTTACTCGCTCTCCATACATGATGGTGTGTAATAAATAACTGGCTATCCCGTGCCTTGTATGAAAGCATGCTTTTGAAGAATGTTTTCATACGTAGATGGATCAGTTCCATGTGTCCACAAAGTGAACAAGTGCACACACACACACACACGAACAACAGACAGTGGTGGGACTTCATCTGATACAACACTGTCAATTATTTTCAGGATGGCAGTTTTACTGTGTGAGAAAATAACAGTTTCAGCAAATTGTGGTGGAATATGCAAAAAGTTGGAATGAATCACTTTTGAAATGAGTAACCATTCGGAAAATATACTGTAGTGTATTTCGACACATTCTCACTCTCAACTCGTCAAATACCTCCACTTGGTCAGTGCCCCTCAGCATCGGAGAAAGATGCAAGTAGCACCCCTCTTGCATTACTTTTGGATGGACCAGGGATTGCATGTCAACACATACATAAGTTTCCTTTCAAAGTAAACTTCCGTTTTCACAGGAAGTTAGATTTAGACAACGCAACCACTTTGGTAGAGTAAGGAAACGGTCATGGTTGACGTTAACTTCACTAACAACTCACAGGACTAAAGGGTGCCTCTGTGTGTTGGTCTGGGGGTGCTGCCCAATCAGCGCTATTTGATGAGTTGGGAGTGAGGACGGTTTGTGTATTTATTGCCTCTGGTCACAACAGAACAGGAACCAGCCAGCATTGACTGTGGTGTGTGATCAGCATCAATACCACAGTCTGCTTTTTACTGGCCCAAGTAAGGATCATTTATATTACTTACATTTACATTTGTTTTTAAAAACTCTATTCTTTAAGTGTTTTGACAGTCTGTGAATTTATGTGAATAGTGACATTAATCTCATATGAACAGCATGTGTTGCATGTGTGTTACAAACCTGTAAGTCATATCTATACCATGGTGGCCATATTCTAACAGTTTCAGTGCTACTGCTTCAGCTTGTCACAAACAAGTATTTTCAAGTCCTCTGCTGTTTTTCCTGACTGAGTGCGAAGTCTGATCTCTGATTCAGTCTTTCCCATGTTTCCAGGTTGTGTTTAGCACTCCATACTCACACACCAAATTATGGTTTTAGTGAGAGCTGCTTTTTCCCCTCAATCTGGTTCCTGGTCTGGCTTAATAACAGTACCATTTTTATACACATCGAACATGACAAGAAGGATAAATGTGAAAGGGACACACAGGACAGACAGGGTAATACAGTAGAAGATATGGTGTGAGAGAATCAACCTGATCTCATGGGAAGGTGTCATAATAACGCCACAGGCTTAACGTTGTGAAATGGCTTTTCATGTGCCATTTAACACCAAGTTGTTACCGTGAAACAGTCACAGTTAAGTTTTGGCAACAAAACCACTTTGTTTGGTTTTTGGAAAAACGGCATTGTTGGGCTTAATATAGCTACATAATCAACCTAAAATACATACATAAACAACATAAATATGACACAAAAAAGATGCCACAAAGGTCACTAACATGACTTAAAAAAAAACCAACAATACTTTGGGACATGAACACTAGTCTGCTGGTTGAAATTGTTTTTGTGGACTCGTCCACCTCCCATCCTTGCCATCTCTATCACTTTTAATTCTACGTCACTAGCTCTGAGTGTAGCATATTCTTGTAGATACATTTGCATTGCAGTCAGTACAGACTACATTGCATGTAAAGACACAGCAAATGCAACCAAGGTTTTGTTATTGCATGCAAAATGACTAACAAATTATCGTGTCATTCATACATCATTTTGTGCAATTTAGCTTGAGAGAATACAGTAATTCTCAGCCTTGGTGTTGTATGACTTGTGCATGTTGGAATGCAAGTGTCTGTGTGAGTATCTGTATAAGCAACATGTTTTTGCTGCAGTTTGGCCGTGGTATACTTGATCAGAACTAGTATGATGTGCTGTCCAAACACATAAGGAATAAACATATTAAAGTCACATATTATACTCCTTTTTAACAAGTTAATATTGGTCTCAGATGTCTCCAAACTGAGTTTTGTTCAAAAAAACAATCAGATTATGCAGTCTAGCATGTCTATATACTCCTCAGTTTCAGCCTTGTTCCAAAAGTGCTGATTGATTTACCTTATAAAAAAAATAAATAAATAAAAGTTCATTGCAGGGCTCATAAAGACAGACATCCATTCACGCTCATATTCACACTGACGGGCAATTTAGAGTCATCAACCTAAACTACATGTCCTTAGACGGTGGGAGGAAGCTGGAGAACCTGGGGAAAACCCATGCAAACATGGGGAGAACATGCAAACTCACACAAAAAGGCGCCAAGCTGGATTAAAACCAGCTACCCTCTTGCTGTGAGGTGACAGTGCCAACCATTCCGCCCTGCAACACCACTGCCATGGTACAACGTATTTATGTATCAACATACATGCCCTGTATCAAGTGATTGATTGGCAATTTAAAAACATTCAAGCTGAATGCACTCAAGATACATTTTAATGGCCATGACTCACTTATCATAAAGCTGCCTTCACATGAAAATAAATTTGCTTACCTTGAGTTAGGATGTAGAGCCTTGCAGATGCAAAGCACAGCACAAGTATAATATGCCATCAACAAGTGCACAAGGAATACCATTCACTGTTTCTAGGCAGAAACAGTTGCAGCTTTTCCAGCAGTATGCACCACAAAGGGTAGCAATGGCACAGCTCTTCCCATTGGAAAACAATGGCACAACCAGCGCAGAGTAATTTTTCTGCTGATCATATGTGGGCGGCTTAAGTCATTTTGCACAATTCATTCTACACAAAGCCTTGATATGCCATTGCTGTCCAACAATCATGGCTATTACCAACCAGCCACTGTTAACCCTAGAACACTAACGTTAAAATAAGTCACACCATCACTAACGTTGGGTATATTTTACCCAATACAATATCCTTGATAAAAAGCAGTTTTATCAATTCGGGTAAATTCCACCCGTAAAATATGTTACTCTCTATCACTAAAGTCGGGTGAAAATCACCCGAACGCATGCCTCTTGAAAAAACCATAGATGGGAGGAGGGAAACAAACATACAATTAATAACATCAGTAAGCAGCTTGAAGCTACCCAAGGACCCATGAAACTCAGACAACGGCAACACAATGAAAATCACATAACAAGAATTGTGTGGGTGAAAATCACCCAACGTTAGTGTTCTAGGGTTAAACTCAGTGTAACGACTGGGATACTGACTGTTCTGGACTCAATAGCATGACTCAGAGAACAGATGACTTCAGAACAATCAGCCTTTTCAATCTTCAAAAAGGGGTTCGGTACACAGGAGGTCAGAATAAGTCGAGCAGACAAATCCAAAACGTTAGGCAGAGCAAGGTCAAAAACAGGCAGAGGTTCAAAAAGGCATGAGGAATCAAACACAAGGAAAAAAGGCTGGAACGCTTCTCACAGAGGACAAAGACACTGGCACAGAAGGAAGGGGAGACACACATTATATACTAGTGAAGAGGAGTGACTGATGAGACACAGGTGGACACAATCAGGGGCAAGGTTGACAATCAGACACAGGTGGACGCTGATGAAATGTAGGTCAGTGTGGTGTCAATCAGTTAGGGAGCAGGAAACACAAGGGCAGGAAGTGAAGTGCTCTGACATGAGGGGGAATGTTAGAATACCAAAATACATCAGGAAGTGCAAATAAAGATGAAAAGACAAAAATAAACATGACCTAAGACCTGACCATTGTGACACTCTTGTGTCACATTGTGTATTTTGAAGCAGATCTAGATCCAGACACAGATAAAATCTCCATTATTAACAGAGGCACACTTCTATGTACTGTATATGTCATAGTATGCTTAACATTGTCTTTGTTTTAAACAGTATCATCGGGTATCCCTATATTTTGTTTGATTAAATGGGTTGATGTGTATTATTGTTTTCTGTGCAAGGTTTGGACAATGTGATTGAACTTTTGAAGTGCCTAATGTAGAAGCCAGCGTGTTTTTGAAATTGCCAGCGACACATCAGGCTGAGCACCGATTTTTACTGTTTTCCTCCGGCAGCGGCAGACAGCAAAGTGGAAGTCCTGGCGCTGGATCCACGGATCGGACTACAACAGAGCGGGTGACAGGGAAAGCCCGGAATAACCCTGTATCAAATTGGACTGGACTACCCAGCACCAAACGTGCTATTGTAACTGCCTTGTGTATAAGTGGGACAGTGTTTTACTTGGACTGACTTTAAGAACAATTTATTATAACAATTATATTTTAAAGTGTTTTTCTATAAATTAAAAAAAACTTGTTTTAAATATACATCTTCTCTTTCTCACTGTGTTTGTGTGGCCAGAAATCCGAATCTTAACAAAAAAGTAACACCATAAGTCTGTTACAATAGTGCCATTGTGCAGGGCTTAGTACATCACCAGAGAATGGGGCCAGGCTAACTAATATGTCTGCAAGTCAACCTGTGATAAATGCAATGATAAAAATTATTTTTTCAGAATGTAACGGGCAGGTCCAAGCAATGTTGAGGGCACAAGATTTAAATGAAGAATATAAAATTGGAGCTCTTGAGGGTGAGGCAAAAAGGGAGGTGTGGCTACTAGACCTAACCAAACGCTGAACTAGCACAGCCATTCTCCATGAATTAAAGAGAATTTATGGACGAGTTATCCCGGTAGCCCAGCTCCAGGCACAATTTTTCACCAACAGGAAGAGGAGACTGCTGCTGCTTATATCTCCGGCTCCTTGAACTCCTCCACATGGCGGCAGCATGAGCCAGCTGGCTCAGCCCAGCATGAGATGACTATTCAAGACCCGCTTGTCCTGAGTTTGAGACCTGGCTTGGTGCAACAGGAGCTTCAGCAGGAGGTACGTTGAAACCCTACAATGTACTTCAGTGAGGTTTCCAGTGAAGCTAGAGTATTGAAGGCCGAGCTGAAGATGGAGTTTGCCTCTGCATTATGTGTCTCTGTACCGCAGTCATGACAGGCTTCTGCAAAACCTTGCCTGGAAGAATGGAGAGAGACAGTAAGAGCTCAACTCAGGAAGGAAATGAAAGATCAGCTGAATATTCTTAAAGAAGCACTAACAGAACCTTTAACTGAAGAGATTAAATGCACAGGGTCCAGTTGTGCACAGGGTCCCAACCCCCGAGAGGGAGAGTTCAGGGGGGCCACTATACACCCTCACCTAGACAACCTCAAATATTTGAATGGGATCAAAAGGGCCAACCAATCTGTAGAGGCTGTGGTAAGGCTGGACATATCCAGAGGCGTTGCCCAGAGAGGAAACAGTTAAACTAATAGCCCCAGCCACTGGGAGTCAAGTGGTTGGGGAGAGGGGGACAGGAAAATCAGACAGACAAGCAATCTATGTTCGAGGTATGTCCAGGGGTTGAAATTGGGGTTGCAGGGGTGAAATGGCCTTGCTTACTTGACACAGGCTCACAAGTTACACTTTTCAGTGAATTTTTCTTCTAGAAGTGGTTGAGTGGGGAACAGAAGCGGAGCCCCCAAGATCTTCACTGGCTAACTCTAAAGGCCGCCAATGGACCATGCATCCCCTAAACTGGGTACGCCATTTTGGATTTCTTGATGGGATGAGTCACTGTGCCAGGTAAAGGAGTCATTATTGTCAAAGATGAGTGCTTAAATGCTGAGAGAGGTATTTTGGGCATGAATGTGATTTCACACTTCTGGAAAGAACTGTTTCAAGGAGTCCACCCTGGGCTGGCTGTATTCGGTGCCACCATGTCCCAAGAACCCAAGGGTGAGTGGGAGCAAACCTTTGTTGTCTGTCAGAAGGTGTCAGAAGCTAAATCTCCTTCAGAGGAACACGTTGGTGTGGCCCAGCTGACCCACCAAGACCCAGTCTACGTGCCTCCTAACAGTGAGATGGTGTTAAGATAAGATGAACCTTTATTAATCCCCGGAGGGAAATTCAGGAAATTCGTGCTGTGGACACAACTGTATGGGGCCAAAAACTCATCTGATTTTTGTGCTTTGGTGGAGGGGCCAGAAAGGGATGATGAATGGCAGGTGGCCCAGACTGTTGTCCAGGTGGTAAAAGGACGCCTCCCCATAAGGGTTTGTAACTTGAACCCTTATCCAGTCTTAATACCTCAACAGCGCCCTCTTGGTAATGTCTTCCAGATTGAACCAAGCCAGATTCGGGGGGAAAAGAACCTTGTGTTGAAGACGACAGACCCAGGTGTGGTTGAGGTGAATGTTCAGGCAAGTCACATTACTATGGAAGACCTGCATCCAGTCAGTCTGCTGAAAGGTGAAGGGCTGACAACCAAACAACAGCAGAAAATGGACTCCCTGTTGCAGCGTTGGAAGGAAGTCTTTGCAGCTGGTGATGAGGAATTTGGACAGACCAGTGCAGTCCTCCATTCAATTCCCACAGGGTCTGCACCACCCAGCAGGGAGCGTTACAGACCAATTCCACCAAGCCTCTACCCCAAGTTGAGGGGGCTTCTCCAAAACATGTTGGACAATGATGTCATCAAAGAAAGCTCTAGCCCTTGGGCAGTGCCCATCTTCCTGGTGAAGAAGAAGGATGGGTCATGGTGGTTCTGTGTGGACTACCGGAAGCTGAATGCCCTTGCACACAAAGATGCCTCTACCCAGGATAGAGGAATCCCTCGCCAGTTTTAAGCAGGCTGCTTGGTATTCCACCCTTGACCTGGACAGTGGATTCTGGCAAGTGGAGATGGATCCAAGAGACAAAGAGAAGACTGCATTCACAACCCCCTTGGGCCTTTATGAGTTCCAGAGGATGCCCTTCGGTCTGTGCAACGCACCAGCAACTTTCTAACGGCTGATGCAGCGATGCCTGGGTGGACAGGGCAATGAGTCTCTCCTCATCTATTTGGATGATGCTGTGGTATATTCTCCTGACTTTGACACCCACATGGAGCACCTGGAGCAGGTCTTTCAAAAACTGCCCATTGCCCATGGCCTGAAGCTGCAGCCTCATAAATGTAGCCTGTTCCAGAAAAAGGTCACATACCTTGGCCATGTCATTTCCAAGGATGGAATATCCACAGACCCTGAAAAGACAGCTGCTGTGAAGGATTGGCCCATCCCTTCAACCATCAAGCAGGTACGGTCATTTATTGGGTTTGTGGGACATTACCAGAGGTTTATTAAAGGTTTCTCCAAAATAGCAGCACCCTTGAATGCTCTCCTAGTAGGCACTGCTAGTACATGGCAAGGAAAGAGGACTGTTGACTGGGCTCCAGACTGCCAGGTGGCGTTCGGCGCCCTGAAGACTGCTTTGGTGGCCCAATTCTGGCCTATGCAGATTTTTCTAAGCCATTCCACCTGTACACTGATGCTAGCTTAGGATTCTTGGGGGCTGTGTTAGCACAGGTGCAGGATGGCCAAGAGAGAGTAATTGCCTATGGCAGTAGAAGCTTACAGTTCTTTTAAACTGGAGTTTCTCACCCTTAAGTGGGCCGTTATTGAAAAGTTTAAAGACTATTTGTGGGCAACAAATTCCTGGCTTTTACAGACAACAACCCACTTTTCCACTTGGACGCAGCACACTTAGGGGCCACCGAACAGCGCTGGGCAGCCCAGCTGGCAAGTTTTGAGTTTGAGTTGAAGTACCGCCCAGGTATTGGGTGCTGCCCCCGAGGTCGGAAACCAGTGGAGACACTGGCAGGATGAAGAGCCTGCATTGGTACAAGTGAAGGAGTGGGTGACAGAAGGCCACATCCCAAAAGAGGAAAGGAAAGCAAGCCTGCCTGTGGTAAGGCGCCTCTTAAGAGAATGGAGCCAGCTACACATCCAGGAAGGCGTGTTGAAGCGTAGAGTCCTGGAGCGCCATACCGGGCTGAATCGCTCCCAAATTGTGGTGCCCACGAGTAGAAACCATAAACTGTGGGAAAAGTATCATAACACCTCAGGCCACATGGGCGTGTCCAAGATGGAAGCCTAGCTGAGAAAAGCCTTCTACTGTCCAGGCATGACCACAGACCTACAGGAATGGGCATCCAAGTGTGTGAGCTGTGTCCAACAGAAGAGGGGCTCAGAGGTAAGGGCACCTTTGGTGCCTATTCTAACATCATACCACATGGAAACTCTTTCAATTGAATATTTGTCTCTTGGCCAACATGGTGACACTTACCCTTATCTGTTGGTCATGACTGACCTTTTTTCCAAGTATGGATGGGCTGTCTCCATCCACTATGGCGCCATCTCATCCAGCCCTGGGGCTGCCCAGAATGGATTTTATTTATTTTAAAATGTAAATTTTAAATATCCATCTGTTTCATTCTCACTGTGTTTGTGTGGCCGGAAATCTGAATCTTAGCAAAAGTAACACCATAAGTCTGTTACATATACACTTTAAACTCAAGCAAAACTGAAAAGACCAAAACTGAACAATGCTAAACAAGAAAAACTTATTCATTGCTTCATGAAATGGGAGAGCTGCCATGTGCTGGAATGAGTCAGCTGTAGGCTAAGCTGTGGGTGCCTCTACTATTATTCATCATAACACGCTGTCAATTTGCAGTCCAATAATATTAATGCTTATAATCAGTCATTAATCAAAGAGCATATTGTACACTTCAGAAGCATTAAAGTGCTGCATAAAAACTTCTGAATTTGATTTCTCCACATGGGTCCTGATGATGCAGGATGACAATTGCCAAACCTGTCCAGTCAATGAGTTACCTATGAGTCTATATAGCTTCACGTTTACTTCTCTGATTCATTTGTAAAATGTCTGTGTGGACAGGAACCAAACCAGAACTACATCCTCACTCTAAATGTCTAAAACACAAACTGGTTCTTAAGACGATCTAAAGAACAGCCAGCTGTGTATTGCTTGCAGTGTTTACTTTGATGACAAACCTGAGATGTCCTTCACATGAATCGTCATTCTGTCAGTCTGCTGACATGGAATGTGATTGTTTGATTCCCTCACCTGATGCATTGTGCAGGTATTTGTTTTGGTCTGTAACTGGCATGGTAATTCCTCTGTGTCTGGCCCCCATCTGGTCCCAAATACTATTACGTAACAGGAGACGTCTGTCATTTAGTGTGTTGTTCTAATCCTAGGTACTTTACAGTTACACATGTAAAACAAAGAACTCTCATGAGCTGATCACACTGTCAGATGACCACAAACAAGACTGTCCAGTCACCATTATGAAGGCTGATGCAAAGTGGATAACATAGAAATACAACAGACCAGAGACAGAACAATGATGGGACTGGGTAAATAAGCAGTGCAGGTTCAAAAATGATGTACAGTATGTAATTCAAAGATATACAACACTGTGAAGAATTTGAATTTTCTGACTCATAAACATGCCTACCTGTAGCTACACTGAGGACATTACTAGACTGTATATACCATAGTATTTTTGGCTAGACCACAGAGGGCCAGCCCTACAAATGCAAAAGTCAGACTGAGTGATGAAGCTACTTCATTGGTCGGCCGAGTGTTAATATTTCCTCATTGACTATAGCTCTTTCAAAATGAAAAGGCGGGAACAGTCCTTTATGCAAATAAATCAGTCCAGCGCAACACATTTAGCTCACAAAAACTAGGAGTAAGCTGTGAAACTAGGTAATCTATTTCTAAAACGATACAAGTGTGACGACTGGTGAGACAGGCAGGTTTGGACTCAAGAGCAAAACTCAGAGAGCAGGCAGTTTCAAAACACACTGGGTCTTTAACGACAGAAACGGGTCGGTACACAGGTTGGTAACATGAGCAGGCAAACAAATCCAGAACAGCAGGCAAAAGGCAGAGTCGAAAAGACAAGCAGAGTAATCAGGCACGAAAGTCAAAAACACGAGGAGAATTGCTGGTACGCTTTTCACTATGGAACAAGACGAACTGGCACAGAGGGAAGGGGAGACACACACTAAATACCAGTGAGGGGAGTGGCTAACGAGAGACAGGTGGACACAATCGGGGGCGGAGAAGACGCTCAGACGCAGGTGAGTGGAGACAAAAGTGCGTCAGTGCTGTCACTCATTCATTCAGGCGGGAAACGGGAGGGCAGGAAGTGAAGTGCTCTGAAACGAGAGGGGATGTTAGGATTTCACAATCAAAAAGGAAGTGAACACTTACAACATGGAAAGACATGTAAACCCATCACCTAAGAGCTGCTGGACATTACAACAAGATTCAGCAGTGGCATAGCCTGTTTCTCACTTAAAATGTTTTCAGAAGTATATTTTGGTGGATTGTTTAGACAGAATAACAGAAAGTTTGTGAGCAGGCCGCCATCTTGCTTCCTGAGTGAAACAGGTAAGCAGAAAACCAGGGACCAATCTGTTGCATTCCATGATAGGGTACATCGCTGCTTAAACAGCCAGTTGCGTGGAGCAGCACATCCCCTAGTGTCCTCGCCAGACCTAGTGGACATGTACTGCAGGATGTAAAATGATAGACATGACTACTGACTATTTGTAAAACAATTTAGCCACAAATTCACAGACTGACCATACACAGTCCAGACATACTCGGTTTTGACCAAGTTTCCACCTGGATATGGCTGGGGAAAAAGGAAAACAGCAGTAAATTATGTGTATCCTGGGTAGTAATTTACAAACAATGTGGTACAAACGGTGCCATGACTTTCACAGGGGTGACAGACCTTGTCATTATGCATACATGGAGCCGATTCTGACAAGGGAAGGCTTACCAAAACTGGGCACATTTATGTAAACCCAATATTGAGTCAGTCAATCTGGTTACAGCAGTCCATCATTGGTACAAAGCCTGGGCCACACAGGAAACATTAGCAGCTCGTGGCAGCAGATGTTTTTTATTTCGGTGTCCATGTTAACAGGTTAGAGCAGCCACACTGCCTGCGTCAGTAACGTGGCTCACGTGCGGCTCAGCTCCATGTCAGCTGCGCTTCTTCTGGAGATTTAAAGTCTAGCCTATTTTTTTCCGCATGTGTTTCACAGCAAAACTATACTGTCTTTAGACACTATATATTTGCCACCTGTCATTTAATACTACGTTGTTACCGGTAAATGATTGTGGATCTGTTTAAGAACAAAACCACTCAGTTAGGCTTTGGAAAAGCATCATAATGGAGCTTAAAATAAGTACATAAAGAAAAACAGAGCACAATTTGGGGAAATGTAATTAATGTAACTCAAAATAACTCAATAACACTTTGGGACAAGAACACCAGTCTCCTGGTTGAAAGTTCCTTGTTTGTTGGACCCATCCACTCCTCTCCCTCCCACCATGAGCAGTCTCACTTTTTATTCTACATCATTAGCTCTAAGCATAGCATGTTCACACAGATGCATTTACACCAGACTACATGGTGTACACATGACATGCCTACAGCAACAAAGGTGTTGTCATTGCACACAATACTAATTTACAGTGTCATTCATATGCCATTTGGTGAGACTGGGCTAGAGCGTGCATGTCTGTGTCAGCGCTGTGATTGACTGGTGACCTGTCTAGGTCAATGTCAGCTGAAATCGGCTCTAGTCCCCCCACAACCTTGTAAATGATACTAGAAGTGGTTACATATAATGGATGAAGGATGTCAGAGTGGTTTTCTGTGTAGTTATTTTATCTAAGCTAATAGATGAAATTCAGATTTAAGTTTAAGGCTATGAAAATGTGAAAAAAAAATCTTTTCTTCTTTAAGTTTGTAAGGACAGAAATAAAGGGCTACAGGGAGGTAAAGCATGCAGCGAATGTATGTATTTCCTGTATGTTATCTTCTTGACTTGCTTCCAGGCAGTAGCTGCAAGACATGCACCTGTTAACACATAATGACACGATTCCCAGCACAGTGGGCAAGAGTGAGGAGGAATAAGAATAACACACATGGGGAGAGAAAACAAGAGATGAAGTCAAAGCTGCAAAACCACAAAGGGAGAGTGATCTAGAACAGAGCAATACTATGTACCTGTCAACTGGATAGGCCAACTGTTGTGTAGCACAAGTAACTGAAATTAAGATAGTACTTTATTGAGAGAATTGGAATTTGGGATTAAAATGAAGCAGTCAAAACAACACAACGTCCTTTAAGGTTAGTGATGTGATACAGTAGGAATTTTATGCAATCCACTCCATTGCACCATTCACCACATACACAATTGTCATTGTGAAATTAAATGCACTAAACTAAGGTGGAGGAAAATAAAAATGTTAAATGTTAATTACCGTACATATAAGCCTCTGCTTTACCTTACCCTCAGTTACACTTCTGATTTCCTTGTTCCATATTCTTGACCACTCCTATCCTCAAATCTTGAAAAATATATCACTGCATGACCCTGTAACATGTCATGTCATTTATAGGTCCATGACTGTACTGTGGAAAATGGCACAAGCAAAAAATAATAACCCACAAAGATTATCTCACATAAAACAATGTGCAAATCATAACTTTATGAAGGAAGAAGAACAAATGGTGATTGGGCCTTTTCTGTCATATGGCCGAGACAGACAGGTAGCATGAGCAATGTGTGGCAGCTGCCTCACTGAACAGCTGCATTTTTCACCAGTGTGGCATCCAAAAAGGTTATGAAGCATGTGCTCATTTCATAGGCGCAGTTTGAACTTCAATGTTGGGGATCACAAAAAATCTAGAAGGAATGTAATGTATACAATGCAGAGAGGTCTAGTGAGAGCCTACATATTACACAAAATGTGACGCAATTGAATGTCAGTGACAAAATCAGTTTGATTACATTTTTTGCTCAGCAGCAAAATCATTTTGAGCTGAAATTTTGTCAGACAGTGTTTCTATTTTGTCCTTATTTCAGCAGATGAGGAACAGCTGATTGGTGAAGTTGAAATAAGGAGTTATCTGATACGATGCCTCCTCATTTCACTACAAACACCTAAATAAGGTGACAGCAGGCTGGAGGGAGATCACCAGGAGCCTGAACATTTACTAAGGCAACTGCTGGCAATACTGTATGTCATTTTCAGTAAATATCGCTGTTTTCTGTTTAAAAAACAGTGTCTGATGTTATTAAAAATCTACCTGCCTATCTTGTTGGTTCCTTATTTGACAATATGAAGACACAACAACGTTGATATTTTTCATTATTACAAAAAATTACCAGTTCTACATTATCATAGAAACCCATAGAACCCATCTTTATAGACAAACCTTTTATAGGCCTCATCCACATACTGTATGTTTTGTTTGTTTTAGTTTGATCGATCTGTGATTGTTCTATTTCATATTGCAATTATTCTAATGGTGTGTGTAAGTGCTATATAACTAAAGTTTAACTTATGTAACTAAAGTTTAACTTCCTTGCTTACACTTTCCCAACACAGCATACTTGAAACTTTAGCTGCCGCCATGTGAGAATGCAGCTATGTTTGTTTCACGGACCAATTTACAGTTGAGAAATCACTGTGGGTTTAGTTTGTGCGGCAATACTGTGTGATTCTGTGCAGAGGACTGCTGACTGTCAAAATGTCAAAACTGAGTTCTTTACATCTCTAAAGTGACATAGCTATGGATGGGTATCGAAACCCGATACTAAACTACTAATCTATTATCAGTAAGCTCCGATGTAAACGGTTCTGTTATCAGTATTAGAGAAATGAAGAAAATTTAGTTCCTATTTATTTAGGCTATATAAATGTCATCTTGCACGTCTTATCTCACAAATTTTGTGATTAAGACATTTGCCAATTAAGCATTTTCCAAACCAGAGGAGAGATGTCTCTCTCTCTCTCTCTCTCTCTCACACACACACACACACACACACACACACACACACAGCCCGGAGAGCCTGCTCTTGGCAACGATGGCAGAGAGAACGAAGTGTGGTTATACTGCAGTTGAGTCAATGCAGACAATGATTGCTGTCAAAAGGGCAAAAAGTCATTTGCTTGACAGCAGAAACACAGATTGCTTATCTGTCAAAATATCTAACAAAAGTGCATCAGATACAGGTGGGGAAATGCACTGCTTTTGACAGACTAGCACGTCGTTTATCCCTCGTTACCCCATCAACCACCATGAAATTAAAGTTTATAATGGGGAATTGTTCAAAACATGACTGTTCTTATACTATAAAATATTTTAATTATAACATTGTAAGTGAGTTCTTCAAAAAACAACAACAAAATGAACTGTTAAGAGAACCGTTAAAGTACCAGATTGATTAGCATTATTGGGAAGAGTAGCTGTACCTTGAAAATCTTAACGATGGCCATCCTAGACATATCAGTGAATGATTACCTAGAGCTTGAGAGCTTGAACCTGGCTTTACAGCTCTCCAGCATCTGCACAAGAAAATCCTAATTTGGACAACCAGGAGCAATCCTGGATGGAGCTGAGATGGCATAATGAAGTGGGAAACACCGTGGCTCACCATCATCATCATCTGAGACACCTGACATCATCATTTAGAGGTGTAAAGATTAACCAATACATTTTGGAAAACATGTACAAGACTCACAGATACTTAGTTCAAGATCAAATTCAAGATCTCAACCAATTTTTTTGTCAAATTAATCTAAATTAATCTAAAATGAATACAATTAGTGAGGTAACGCAGACAGTGGTTTGTTCTGCCCACACATTGTGCAGATACGATTTTTTTTTAGGTCTTTAGCACTCCTCACTGTGCCTGTAATTGATCCAGCTCTGTGTGTTCTGGCGTTTGCCATATGACTCAGTCAGGACAGACATTAATCAGAAACCATAAACCAGTCATGTCAGTGAGCTGCCCAACTCCCATGGGAGTAAAAGTCAATACACCCTTAATCCCCTTGTGTTTATCTATCATGTTTGACAATGTGTCACAATAGCTCTTGTGTCAAGGAACTCACTGAAGGATGTAGACACTCTCTGTCTCTGTTACAGCTTAGTAAGAAAGCTGGCTGCTGTTTGTAAATGTGAAAGAAGCTCTGAAAACAGGTTTTGTGGAATCCCTTTAAATCTGTCTGTGTCAGATTTGACTCTCCTGGCTATGACAGAAAATAAGGAGTAAGTTATTTTGCCAACACGTTCTCATCCCAACCTCCAACACTTTATGATTTTGCAACCGTGATGACTATGCTAAATTAAATAAAACAAAGGATTAATATGGTAATATTGACCATATGAACACTGTTACAACCAGTGTCTGGAATTTACATCCTCCAGATATCCCTGATATAGTTAGTTAAATTGATACATGTGTTTTTCAGGCAGTGACTCGCACTCTGCACAGGCTTTTTAGTCAAGTTTGTATATGATAACCAGCCTGAAGCTGTTATTATCTGGCAGAGTTGACTATGCCTGTATGGATACAGTGCACTAATGTCATCCTCTCAGATTTTTTACATTAAACTTAATCCAGTGGAGCTTTTGTGGTGGCTTTTATTTGCTATTTCTAGCTTCAGAAACACACACAGTATATTGAGCAGCCTTGAGGAAATGACTCAAAGAACAACAGTCTATGCCACATGTGGGGTCCCATCATTCTTCACCCCCTTCTCTTTCTAGGACTGTATATCTACTTCTGTCATTATGTGGTGCGTGCACTCTATTTTTACTTTCTCTTTTCCGCCATGCAGCAGACTCTGATCCTCCATTGCTGGGCCAGCCTGAGTCCTGTTTCATCCATTCCACTTTCCTGCGACCGGACATCAGCCAGGAGCAGGCAGGGTAGTGGGACAGCTCTAGGTCCAAGCTGAGCTAGCCAATCTCTTACACCAACTCTCTTACCTCAAGGTACTTGGTCCAACTGGTCTGGCTGGGTGATCAGAGAATGCTGTGGGCAGTGATCGCCTAAAAGTCTGCGGCACATAATCTAGTCCCTGCACTTCCTTCTCTGATGTTAATGAGTGTATCTCTGTCATAGCCCATGGGTGCTCTAGTAACAAAGACAACAAATTAAAACAAAAATGTAGCTTATTGGAGCTACTGGCCTCTGCATCTGCATGCACCACTGCCATCATGGTCACTGTTGGAGCACCATGGCTGTTGAATTGTTACAGTGCATGCCACACAACTGCAACATCCTTAGATTGATTCTAGTCATGGGTTGTATGACATACTTATACATAGTCAGTACATCACCTATAGTAAATGACATTGTTACACCCTAAGTTTGGAAAACAGACAGGAGTACCAGCTCAGGAGCAAAGATATACTGTATACTGTTGTGGATGGGGCCGGCAGAAAAAACATAATTTAACTATCTAAAAGAAAGGCTCACCTGAAAAAATCATGTGTTTAAGTTAGGGCAGTCAAAGTTAATGTGGTAATTTGTCAATGCAAATTATTTTTAATACTACAAATTTCTTTAAGGCATTTACGCAACTTGCAATTTTTAGCTGTAGTGGGCTCAGTTTTAAAGCTAGATGCTGGTATAATAGGATACTGCAAACCT
This sequence comes from Pterois miles, assembly GCA_947000775.1. Lineage (NCBI taxonomy): Eukaryota > Metazoa > Chordata > Actinopteri > Perciformes > Scorpaenidae > Pterois > Pterois miles. The sequence goes on along the minus strand of CAMQGK010000005.1, from coordinate 1,866,439 downwards.
AAGGAATCCATTGGTACCAACCATGTCATACTTAGATGATGCAACGCTCCAAACTTATGTTAAGTTTTGGTGAGAAAAAACTGGCATGGCCTTCTTCAAAGGAGTCCCTTTTATGGCTACCCACTAGTGATGGGAATGGCTCAGGGAATGACTGTGAATGACTTTAGTTCTCTTCAGTAAACAGTGTTCAGTGTTTGTGTTTGGGGAGTTTATTATGAAGGATGCAGGGAAGCAATGTTATTGTTATTGACAATGCTCCAAACTACAGAGCCTCCGTGTTATTAATTTATTATGATGGAAGGGAGGACACACATTAAATATACTGGTGAGGGAGTGCATAACGAGACACAGGTGGACACAATCAGGAGTCAGTGGACAACGTGGGTCAGGGTGCGTGGAGACACACAAGGGCAGGAAGTGCAGTGAATCTGAAACGAGAGGGAAGGTTAGTGATCTCAAATTAAAACAGGAAATGACAATAATGAAAATGAAAAGGCAAAACAGACACGAGCTAGGATCTGATGGATATGACAGGACATCCCCCCCCCTTCAGGGATAGCACCTGCCATCCCGGGAATATCAGGATATCGTCTGTGGAAGTCATGGATGAGCTTGGGGTCCATAATGTTCTTTGTAGAGACCCAGGATCTCTCTTCTGGGCCATAACCTTCCCAGTACACCAGATACTGTCTCCCCCGACGGCGGACTGCCACGAGTCGTTTTACTGTATACACTGGTCCGCCATCAATGATTCGGGGGGGTGGTGGGGGTCTGGTGGCTGGGACTAGCGGGCTTTCTTTCACGTGTTTGAGGTGTCCTACATGGAAAGTAGGGTGTATGCGCATGAAACGGGGAAGCTGGAGCTGCACTGCCAGCGGGTTGATCACTTTGGAAATGGGGAAGGGACCCACAAAACGGGGAGCCAGCTTTCTGGATTCCACTTGTAAAGGGAGATCTTTAGTTGAAAGCCAAACTCTTTGGCTCTTTGATACATGGGAGCCAGAACATGACGATGATCAGCTTACAACATAAAGCACTTCATAACAGCATCTGACGGACCCCTTTCCTCACCTGGTGGCAGCGGTGGATCAGAGCGTGTGCTGATGGAATGCTCACTTCTTTCTCTTTCACTTCAGGGAACAGCAGGGGTTGGTAGCCGTATGCACAATGAAAGGGGGAAAGACCAGTGGAGGAGCAAGGCAGTGTGTTATGTGCATATTCAATCCATATGAGATGCTTACTCCATTTCGAGGAGTCCTGTTTCCAACTCCTGATTCAGTCTCTCCGTCTGGCCATTCGATTGGGGATGATAACCTGAGGAGAGGCTGACTGACGCACCCAACAGTGCGCAGAACTCCTTCCAGAAACGACGTGGGACATATGTGCCCAGTGGATTACCTAAGAACAGAGAGGGGCCGGAACAAACAGGCGATTAATGGGGCACCCATCAGGCCCGTAACATTCTTTGAAGCCTCCCTGACCCTTCCCTCAATCTCCCATGTTATCGCCTCCACCACACGGAAAGGTGCCAAGATGTGCGAGGGAGACTTGAGCGAAGGGTCGAGACAGGGCATCAGGCTTTATATTCTTAGAGCCAGGGTGATAAGACAACGTAAAATTGAAATGGTTAAAGAATAATGCCCATCTCACCTGACAAGAGTTCAGTCTATTAGCAGTTCGGATGTACTCAAGGTTTTTGTGGTCAGTCCAAACAAGAAAGGGCTGCTCAGCTCCCTCTAGTCAATGTCTCCACTCATCTAATGCAGCCTTAACCATCAACAGCTCCCGATCCCCAACATCATAATTTCTCTCTGCAGGGCTTAACTGACGGGACAGAAAGGCACAGGGATGGAGCTTGCGTAACAGGGTCTATATGTACCATATGTCTATCTTGTTCTTTTTATATATAATTACACAAAATGGGTATGTTTGCACTTTGTTTTGACAGGGAGAGCCTCCAAACTCCCAGATGTGTGATGTTTGGAGCCCCTCCTCCTTCATTTCTTCTTCGGTGGTCAATACTATAAATCCCCTTTGCCCCCTTCTCTCTCCCCTTTTGTACAGTAGGAGAGGTGGGTGTCATTTGTTTTAGCTGATTTATTATCCCTATCCATCCCATTATTTATTGTACTGTTTTGTTTATATTTCTGTTTCCTACTATGTTATAACTTGTTTTCCAATCTGTCAATATATTGATTTCACCAAACTGACTGAAAATAGTTGTTTTGGAAGTGATGCTGCTAGCTTAAAGTTACAGCAAGCTAAACTAACTTCCGTGTTGCTCACTGTTTTTGTGTATGTAGGAGCTGGAGCGGGCAGTAAATTTCACATGGAGGATTTGTTCCCTGTTCTGTTTGTCAGAATAAAAACGGACAACTTCGAAAAGATCCTGGTGTCGTGGTGTCAATCTAAACAACACAACACAGAAATCCACCGGTTACACTTGTTATCTTCTGCCGCATGCTGAGATAAGACAGCTCCAATACCTGTGTCAGAAGTGTCCACCTCAACCATGATTTGCCGCTGCAGGTCTGGGAGAGTGACGATAGGGGCCAAAGCAAAGCTGGCCTTGAGACGCCGGAATGCCTGATCAGCCGAAGGAGACCACACAAACTTGACCTGAGGAGAGGTAAGAGCATGGAGAGGAGCGGCTATAGTGCTAAAATTCCTAATCAACCGTCTATAGAAATTAGCGAAGCCAAAAAAATCTTTGGACCAGTTTGCAGTTAGTGGGCGTAGGCCAGTCTGTGACGGCACTAACCTTAGCTGGGTTCATCTGGAGGTTGTCAGGTGTAACCACAAAGCCGAGGAAAGAAACGGTGGAAACGTGAGGGGGAGATGGAGAGCCTTCGGGAACAGACGAAGGAGGAGGAGACCATCGAACAGGGGAGGAGCGAGAGTGCTGCCCCATCTGGACTGGAAGAGGATTCGTTGGTCTGCGTTTCTCTCTCTCTCTCGTACAGCCGATTGTCAATACGAATGCCAAGGGCTATGACGGAGTCCAGATCAGCTGGGAGATCCAGCAGAGGGATCTGATCCTTGACTGGGTGGGACAAGCCATGGAGAAAGGTGTGGAAGGTGAAGAGGAGGGAGGCGTCGTTCCAGCCGCTGTCAGGGTGCAGAACTTGATGGCATAGTCAGAGGCTCGTCTTCTCCCCTGGCGAGTCCAACCAACGTCCGTGCCGCGTCTCTACCTGGAGCAGAGTGATCAAAAAATTTCTTGAGAGTTTCAGTGAACAAACTCAGGAAGTTACATACCAGGGAGTCTCTAGCCCACTCTGCCATTACCCAGCCTCAGCTCTGCCGGAGAGATGCGTTATTATTAGGGCTGTCAGTTTAACGTGTTAATTAGATTAATTAATTACGCTGCAAATTAACGCGCTATAAAAATTAACGCAATTAATCATGAGTGGCAAGTCAATGCGGAAGCATTTTAAATTTGGCCCATTGAGTGACCCGTAGGCTGCAGTGGCATCACTTCGTACCTCCGCCACTAGTCAAAAGCAGGGTGACTGACAACAGAGATGGACGCGACACAGGAGAGCGAGGCAAGCCCACTCGGACCTTTCACTCGGACTCTGACTCGGACAAGGAGGAGCAGGGGCCTCGAGCCCGCTACAAAGCTGAGCCGTGCATTGGAATGCATGAGTGTCCACTGGAGTGGTGGCCAGCTCACGCAGGAGCTTATGAACAGCTGTCCTCTCCTCCTACCTGGCTACCGCTGCCACGTCTGGGCCATGTGAGAGACTCTTTTCACTCGCAGGTAACATCATTGAAAAGAAGAGGGCAGCCTTACACTCAGACAATGTAAACAAGCTTGTTTGTCTGAGCAACTGGCTCAAGGACACATAGAGTTGTCTGTTGTCAGTTCCTGTAACGTTAGCTGACCCTTTTAAAGGAAATGCTGTTGGCATCTTGCTATTGATGTTGCCTTATTTAGAGGCATGTTCATTTGGGAGGCATTTTGAATTGCTGTATTGAGTCAGCTTTAGTATTCATTTTGATTGAGAGTCTGCTTATGTGCCTATTTGAGACTCAGCCTTATTTTATTTCTGAATTTTATTTATTTTATTTAACTGTATTTGTATTGCATTTTTGAGAAATGCACCTGGCCTAATTGGTTTGCTGATGTGCTTGACCTTTTTTCTTTTGAATTTCATTCATAAAGCACACTTAACCAATAAAAATGTGGATTTCAAATCTTCTCTTCTTGGTGTATTCTATTGATTAGTCATGCACTACAATTTTGTAATGTCCTAGAATTCAAATTCTTTATTGGGGGCCTTTAGCAGGTATGAGATTAAAATGCGATTAATTAGATTAATTAATTACAAATCCTGTAATTAATTAGATTAATTTTTTTAATCGCCTGACAGCACTAGTTATTATGAAAGCTACTTTGGATCATTGGGACGGGAACTGGGCTGCCTGCAACTCAAAATGTAATCCACACTGGACCAGGAAGGAGTGGCAGTTCTCAGTGCCCCAGAAAACTGCTCAGGCTTCTTAGGATGTGGAGAACGTAAAAGAGCGGGTTGCGCTGGTGGTGGGTTGGCGGGAACCGGAACCAATGGTGGGGCAGGTGCCGGAGCAGCAGCGGGAGCAACCACCGAAAAGGACAGGAGGACATCAAAACCACTCATCAGCTTCTGAAGCTGGGAACCCAGATGACCCACCTGCTCACCAACCGTGGCTTTGAACTCCTCCTGGCTCTGGGTGAGCCACTGGACACCAGTACAGACGGTGGTAAGTTGTTCCTCTTGATTGCGCAACTTCTTTCCTTGAGCGCGAATGGCGAAGTGCACTGGGTCTAAGCAGGCTGAATCCAGGCAGACACTAGGAAAACGCCGCTGGAATGTAGGTCACCAGAGAGGATCAACAATTAACTGCCAACATGAGGAAGGGAGGACACACATTATATACTGGTGAGGGAGTGCATGACAATCAGACGCAGGTAAGTAGATGGAAAGTGGGTCAGGGGACATGGAGACACACGAGGGCAGGAAGTGCAGTGAATCTGAAAGGGAGGGTTAGTGATTTCAGATTAAAACAGGAAATGATAATGAAAATGAAAAGGCAAAACAAACATGACCTCGGATCTGGTGGATATGACAGGCACTTTTCTTTTAGATTAGAACTCCCACCATAATATGTAACAAAGTTTTTTGTTCCTAATGTTAGACTACTGTTGAGAAGACAAACAGTTGTTGACTTATTTTGCCAAATAAATGAAAAGCATGTTCAAATTGAAATTGGAAATTGGCCTCCTTACTGAACCATAAATGTACCATACCGAAAACCATGACCCCAAACTGGGATATGAACCGAACTGTGAATTTTATGAAGCGTCCCACCCCTAGTACCTGCAAGTCTCCCTTTTACAAACATGCCCACTTTTGGGCAAGTCATAAAGCGGTTGTTGCCTATTGGGCTTGAGTTTGCCATGTTTTGATTTGAGCATATTATTTATGGTAAATGCAGTACCATATATAGAATATTTTCCGACAGGGAACTGAACTTAAAGTAAAATGGATCTATGGTATTTTTGTAATCTGAGCCTGCTGGTTTTCGAGAGAGCATAGATAAGTTTCACTTTCACTTGGGTTCCCTTTTCTTGTCGTAAAGGGCTGACTGATGACAAGATATAGCAGTGAAAATATTCTAACGAATGTTGAATTTGTTTAGCTTCTTTTAGGTGGCTAAATTATGTTTCGGCTGTTGCCCCAACCACAAAACTACAGTATATTGCTTTGCTCCAATGCTGGTACTCCTGTCTGTTTCTTCACTCTGGAGGTATACTGACTCATCTCCTGTAGGTGACAAACTGCCTGTGGAGAAGAACCTCATACAACCCCACTTCAAAACACTCTACACACTATCCCTTTATGGTGAGAGGAAACCGAGTGGTAGTGTGTGTGTGTGTGTGTGTGTGTGTGTGTGTGTGTGTGTGTTTGTGTGTGTCTGTGTGTGTGTTAGTATGCCTCTGAACTTGTGTCAGCATAAACAGGCTGATTATAGTTGTTTGGGTAAATGGTAGGGTTTAAAACCAACATTTAAGCTTTCCCCATTCTGACCACATTACATCACACACCTGTGTCTGAGACCCCGGAGATGAACCGGTCATACATTAACCTACTGCACATCACTGTAGCATATTTGACACTTGGGATGTTAATTAACTGTTTAACCTTTGAATTGACATTAAGAAGCTAAATGGTTAAAAGAAATATTAAGAACTAATTCAAAAGATGAGAAGCTGAGAGGCTGAGAAGCTAAAAGAGAAAAGCAGCTTGAAAGAGTCCACCTTAAGAGAGTCTGAGCCAGCTCTGCAAGATCCAGTAAGTGCAAAAAATGGTGCTTCTGCAAGGCAATGAGACAATAGCACCAATATTCTGTCCACAGAAAAAACCCTTGAGGACTTTCATTATGAAATGAAAGCAGGAAGTGTTGATATAAAAATAAATCTTTACTTTTTTCATGTCCATGACATATAATACAGACATCTAGACATTGAAACTGATGTGGACAAGCCGTAAGAAGGCAACAATCAGTCCCTCAGTCAGGCAAGCCCTGGTTACAATTATCCATGTAACCATGCCAAGAGTACAGTTGTTACATATAGGCATAAGCTGCCCAAGGCTTGCATTTTTATGTACGTGGATCCTCGCGATGCCTTTCTACAGTTCAGGCTCAATGACGTCAGTAACCGGCTGATGACCTTCTGGACATTGTGGGGCCAAATGAGTTGGCTCCAACGCCACACATCATGGACAGTCCCATCCTGATGCTGCAGTGCCTCACCACATCAAGACTTTTTTACAGTGCCTCCCCTTGACAGCACCTGGTAACTGGGCATCTTGTGACCCCAGGATAAACTGTAAAGGGAACTCGGAGCAGCAAGGGCCCCAGAGGTGCCGTGTACAGGCCCACCAACTTGTGGATATGCCCTGGCACTCACAACTTTGCCCCAGTTATGGATAACTAGCCAGGAAGATAGAGCTTGTAGCTTAGTAAGGCAGTCCATCTAGTAGAAAGGATAACTCTTTCAAACCTGGGTAGACAATACTTCTATGCCTGGAAAGGAAGCTGTATAGGAGAAGGATAACTCTGATTTCAAAACCTGGGCAGGCAGGGCTCATTAACCTTGGTAAGCCACCTGGCTAGGGGAATGGTAACCCTAAACAAATGTCCCTCCAGGTTAGGGGTTGTACATTGGTCCAGCAACCTGGCTATATTAAAAAGAAAAGGCTAAAGAAATATCAGCCCTGGCAGGACCATGATCAAGATCGGCACATGGAAGGTAAGAAAGATGCATGAAACAGGGAAACTCTTACAGGTAACATCAGAAATGAAAAATGTCAAACTTGACCAGCTTGAAATTGGTGAGACAAGATGGATACAGTCTGGAGAAAAGAACCTATCTTCAGGAAAAGCTCATGAGGAAGAAAATGCCCCACATACCCAAGGGAGTAGCACAGATGCTGTCAAAAACTGCAAAGAGAGCACTCATTGGATGGGAAGCCAATGGCCCATGAATAACCACAGCATCCTTCCAAACCAAGGAAAAGATAACCTGCATGAATGCTATCCAGTGCTATGCACCAACAAATGAAAACAAAAATGTAAATAAATATGATTTCTGCACTAGACTACATTCCATTTTAGATAAGTGAGAGAGATGTCAACATCCTAATGGCAGACTTCAATGCCAAGATTGGAAGGGACAGCACTGGGTACCAGGAGGTAATGGGATGTCATGGACTGGGTGAAATGAATGAAAATGGAGAGAGATTTACAGACCTTTGTGCCATCATCAGTAGCAGTGTATTTACACACAAAAGGAAAACAAGGCATCGTGGGTATCACCAGACCATACAACAGAAAATCACATCAGCCACATCCTGTATGCATAACAAAGAAATTCTGACGATCCATGCAAGATGTGAAAGTAAAGAGAAGAGCGGATGTGGCATCAGACATCACCTGGCAGTGACTCAGTTGAATCTAAAACTAAAGAGGAGATGGACAGGAGAACTACCCCAACACCAATAGTATAACATCAAACTTCTGAAGGAAAAAGAAAAGCTCAAAGAATATAAGATCACCTTGAGCAACATGTTTCAGATCTTGCAGGAACTGGGAGAAAATAAGACCCTTGAAAACAAATGGAAGAACATCAAAGAGACAGTAATATCAACATGCCAAGAAGTGCTGGGACCCATGAAATACCCACATAAGGAGTCAATAACTATTGAGACATTATGCAAAATCAAGGAGAGAAAAGAGAAAACGAAGCCTTAAATAAGAGCTGAAAAAATAAACGAGAACGCAAAAGCACAAGAATACACTAAAACCAGCATAAAAGCAAATTAAAAACATCAGAGAAGATAAACACAAGTACTGACATTGAGGGTCTGGCAACAGAAGCGGAAGAAGCAGCAAGAAAAGTGAACATGAAAGAACTTTATAATATCACCAAGAAACTCTCAGGCAGGCATATTAAACCAGAATGTCCATTCAAAGATAAAGAAGGAAAACCAGTCATGGGAGAGGAACAACAAAGAATCAGTAACTGTGCCAGCTATAGAGGGATCGCACTACTGTCTATGCCAGGAAAAGTCTACAATAGGATTAGTCTGAACAGAATGAAAGATGAGGTCAACACACATCTAAGACACCATCAAGCTGTCTTTAGAAGAGACAGATTCTGTACTGATCAGATTGCAGCCCTGCGCATCATTGTCAAACAGTCTTTAGAATGGAATTCCCCGTCTGTCAGTTTCATTGACTATGATTAGGCATGCAACAGTATGGATAGAGAGACCCTATGGAAGCTTCTCCATCATTATGGAGTGCCAGTCAAGCTCGTCATACATCATCGGGAACTCGTACAAGGGAATGACCTGTTAAGTAGTCCTTGGAGTTTCTACTTATGATAGAGTGGATCATGGTGACATCCACAGCAGGAAAGCAAAATGGAATCCAGTGGACACCTTGGACACAACTCAATGACTTGGACTTAGCAGATACCCTGGCACCACTATCACACATCCAACAACAAATTCAGGAAAAACCCAACACCATAGCAGCACAAATTGGCCTCAACATTCACATTAGGCAAGACCAAAATCCCAGAGACAAACACAACCAACACTGACCCAGTCACACAAAAAGGGAAAAATTCACTAACATAAGAATATATAACATCCTTCAACTACCTTGGAAGCATCATTGTCGAGCTGATGTAAGAACAAGAATCGGCAAAGCAAGAACAGCATTTATACAGCTGAACAACATCTGGAACTGTCACTGCAAATCAAGTCAGGCTAGACTACTTGCTGAAATTACGCCTTGCTGACATGTTGTTTGGCCAACCTGTTCTCACTCCCAACTCGTCAAATACTGTCCATTTGGTAAGTGGCACTTGGCAATGGAAATGATGCACGGAGGCACCATTGAGCAACAGTATGTGACAACCCAGGCTTTCAACAAACACCAATGTAAACCCACCCATGGCATTATTCAACGGTCGGAGCCAGTGACGTAGTATTAATAGCATGAGAGTCCGCTAAGGGCAGGCGGTAGATGTGGTGGATGGGTCATACAGGCACAAGACTTTCAACCAGGGTTAGGGTTAGGGACAGGTGTTCATGTACCATGTGAAACTATAAGTAACGTTTACTTATTTTATCACGTCAGTCTTTAATCATGTGACCCGTTGGCATCATCAGCCCCATGCGTAACTAGTCAGTGAACATAACGTCAACCACTGCTGTTGGTGGTTGTGTTACCTCAACCTAAATTTAAAGTTTATTTTGAAAGAAAGTTTATTTTGCAGCAAGCGTATATAGACACGCCTTCTCTGATCCCTCCAAAAGTAATGACAAAAAAGGCACCCAGTGCTTCAGACTCCAATGCAAAGGGGCACTGACCAAGCGGCGGTATTTGATGAGTAAGAAGTGAGTTGGGTTGACAATGAGACATGCAATAAATGCATGGTCAACGAGCAATTAATGCCTCTTGAGGCTTTTTTGTAATGTGTTTTTTGGATCGTGCATTACATTTCGGAGGCGTTTATGGTCCACTTGGCTTTCCATACACAACAGCCGTGTGTGCGGTGTAGGCAGCTATGGCAACACATAGTGATCCCACGCTTGTTGTAATGTTGTTACCTGTGCCTAATAACACCACATGAGAGGCTTGGCTGCTTTTGACACATCCATGACCTGTTTTTGCTGGGTTAAAGGCGCCTTAGCACATCATTCAATAACAAATTAAACTGTCACCTCTGTAGGATGTGTGATCTATGGCTGCAGAATGTAGGTGAGAGGATAAGTTCAAGCATGTCCTCACTGCAAAGCCACAGTCTTGATGAAGGCCAATTAAGCAGTGAATTCCCAGTCTCTCTCTCTCTCTCTCTCTCTCTCTCACACACACACACACACACATACACACCATTCACTTCTCCTCTTAAGCATATAATGGCAAGATGGGACATTTTCAGAAGATTAAGATAATTGTGCTTTGTTACAGCAGGGTTGTGAAATGATGGGGAATGTATTGCACTTGGCAGACTGACAGGCAGTTTTGACTTTACAGCTGTTTTGAGTAAAGTTATCAGTTCAGGTCAGTTCAAGTTAACAGGCTACTAATATTATGATATGTTCACATCATAGCAAAAAAAAGGCAACAAAAACAGGTATAATTTTGCTAAGCTATGCAGGGAACCAAGAAGTTTGTGATGTATTACATTTATTAGGGCTGTCAATTGATTAAAATATTTAATCGTGATTAATCATAGAATTGTCATGTGATTGTCCATAGTTAAACACAATTAATTGAAAATTAACTGCAAAGTTATTGCAAAGTTATTATCTGTATAAAGTGTACCTTAAGGAGAATTTGTCAAATATTTAATACTCTTCTCAACATGGGAGTGGGCAAATATGCTGCTTATGCAAATGTATTGTATGTATATTGGAAATTGGTATTTATTATTGGAAATAAATTAACAACACAAAACAATGACAAATATTGTCCAGAAACCCTCACAGGTACTGCATTTACCGCATTTAAAAAATATGCTCAAATCATAATATGGCAAACTGCAGCCCAACAGGCAACAACAGCTGTCAGTGTGCTAACTTGACAGTGACTTGATCCAAACTGCATGTGATTATCATAAAGTGGGCATGCCTGTAAAGGGGAGACTCATGGGTACCCATAAAACTCATTTTCATTCATATATCTGAAGTCAGAGTTAAAGGGACCCCTTTGAAAATGGCCATGACAATTTTTTTCCTCCTTTCCCAAAATTTAGTGTTAGTAAGTTTGCAATGTTATTTAGCCTCCTTCACGACAAGCAGTCTGACATGTAATATGATATGGTTGGTACCAATGGATTCCTTGTTTTTTAGTTTCATATGATACCAGTATCTTCACCCTAGCTTTAAAACTAAGCCTGCTACAGCCTCAAAATTGACTCACTCTGTCAGTCTTTCAGTTCTGCAAAGAACACATACTGTTAATACTGTGTAGGTACAGTAGGTCCTGTGTAGGTATCTCATACATACAAGGAGCATACTTTCAGTATTCAGTACTACAGTCCACTTGGGATAGTGCATTGCAGTAATCATTGAATACTGTTTTGATAGGCAGTACTATGATATTATTCAATAAAATTCTCATCTTAGAAAGTCCAGACAATGGACGCCACTGTGAATCTGTTCACATTTGGTTGTACTCTCAGCCCAGCCTCCCTCATCATGGTTGATCACACGCTCAACCGAAGTGGCCTGAATCTCTAAGGCCGTCCTTAGTCTTGCTCATCCTCTTCCTCTTCATCCCCATCTCTCACTCCTCTTGCTATGCCTCCCTCTCCTGTAGGCATCCATTGCAGAAAAGCTCACCTGTTGCTCTTTAATTTGTAAAGCTCTGATTGCCAGTTGAACAATCATGCAACATGTGTTTGTCCATGTGAGGAGTCAGAGTGCGTAGTTTGTAATGTAAGATAGCATTCTGAATGGCAGTGAGTTCCATGTGAACACAGAGATTTGATTCATGAAGATTGTGCCAAAAGAGAAAAAGAGAAATGTGTGCAGTGTTGGGAAAAGTGTGGTTTAGAACTGCAATCTGAGTGTCAAACATGAAATGTGCTTGTATTTTAGCAGCATTGGTTAAGGGGTTTGAGAAACAGATTGTTGTCAGTGTCTCAAGTACCAGTGTAACAATGTACCAGTGAAAAAAGACTGTACTGGGAAACAATCAACCAGTATGATAGCGTTACCAATAAATATATAGTATATGGCCAATATTTTTAAACATGAAAATACTGATATATGTAATTCTCACACCTTTTGCTAATTTAAAAGAATAAAAAAACATATTCTCCCAACATGTGCTGGGAAGACATCCATTTGGCAACCAGAAGCACAGATCCCCAATACCCTGCTGGGTTTATTGTGCATTTATGTGCTGTCAGGATAATCACATACACCAGTTTCCCATGAGGAAGCACCTCTTAAACATTTTCCTAATACATGCAGTGAAGAAGCAGGTATCTGGAATATGAATGGGACAAAAATAGGCCTAACCAGACTGACAAATACGTCACTCTGTGTGGTGATGATGAGACATGTTTTGCTATTAGTTACACAGTCACAGTCACAGTCAGTCAGTAATATGTGTTTCTTTGGACAGGAAAAGAAAACAAGGAAAAACCACACAAAAAAAAACAGAAAAAACACATTCTACATACAAAATGGTTTAGACATGCAGCTCATCCAAAATGAAATAATGCAAGCAAAACACTTCATGCAGCATTTCAGGATCAACTCTTGTATCAGAACACTGACAACATGCATTTCTCAACAGTTACATGAACAGTATCATTTACAGTAAGGGGAGGCAGTACAAGAGAATAAGGAGACATTTTATTTTGTACTACTAAGTTTTCTGTGTAAAGATTTTGTTTAAATATGCAAACTAAGCATTATCTAATACTTTTGGTGAATTTAGGTGGCCCAGTCTCATGGCAAAGCATGTAATAGACCTGTCTGTCCACCGGAAGAAAGAGTTTCAGTGTCACAATTTGTGTTGCAGAGATCATGAATATTACTTGCCTGCATTAAGGTGCAGTGTTTTCTAGTGACAGTTGTCTAACTTCAGAGCGCATCATGTGCTCTGCGTAGGGCACCACGTGCTGGAGGAGACACCAAAATTATAATTATGATCATAATTGGGATCTGAAATTAACACTCACCAAGCGCCAAACGTGGGTATATTTTCTGGTTGGAAAGTAACTCTCTGACACTTGGAAAGTAACTCTCTGACACACTGGCAGGTCAACATTTGTTCCAAAATCATGTCAGTCTCAACCATGTCTTAGTATCATTTAATGCCATAGGTGTGCCGCTTCTGTCTGCTCTCTGTGTTGGAGTTCACATACACACACACACACACACAACAGAGCAATGCAACAGTGCTAGAGTTGTTGGGTTTGTTTACTTTTTCTGAGATCCTTTATTGATTTGTTCAAGAAAAGGATTCACTGTGTGGAAAAAATGGAAGAAGATTTACTCATGGAAGAAAAAAACTAACAGAATAAACTGAATTTCTATCTTTTGTTGCTTATTGCTACCTTTCTGAAAAGTGGCATTTCTTTTCTCTCCTTTTTTTTTTTTCTTTCCCTTTCCCCCCCAGTTCCCCTTTTTTTAAACCAATCCAACTGCATCAAATCAAGTTTCAGGAGAAAACCATGAAGAACTATTGTTACGTTTCTGAGCATTGGTTGGTTCCTGTTACTTTGTTGTTAAAATTACATTACATTTCAGTGAAGAGCACATATGGCTTGTTTAGGACTCGAGACTTGAGTTGGGACTTGATTTGGGACTAAAGTGCACAGACTTGAGACTTAACTTTTGACTTGCAAAACAATAACTGGACCTCTGGTAGGCTATACCTGGTGAAATATCAGGAGGGTACACAAAGCAAGGCTAGGACACCAAAATGGCCAGCAGCAGCCCCGGGTGGGTCCAACAAACTCAGGACTTTGAAGCGGGAAACCTGTGTTTGATACCTGTGTTGTCTTTGACATTTGTCACGTGTTTTGTAGTGACGGTTGTCAAGCATTTTCCATACTGGTGTTACATTGTTTCCGTACATTGTTTACTTAAATTACAAAATAATATTAAGCCAAACCATGTCTGCCACAATCTAAATGAGTGGTTTTGTTGCCCCTGCTGGCACTGAACATTACTACAGGTGTGTAATATTCAGGCCTCTGCAAGTTAAAACTTCACACTGACTTTATCCTCAGGTAGACAGATGGGTCTATTACACGCTCTGGCATGATATCATGTGGATTTAGGGGACAGATGCAAATAGACAAAGAAATGTTTTAAAGTTTTAGCAAGGATGCATGTGATTTGGTAGTGTAGTGAGATAAAACATAAATGAGACTTGGATTATACTGCAGAGTGGTGTGAGGGTTTGTAAATGGAAGTTTTGATGCTGTTGTTAAATTCAGCCCCCATTTACTTCATCAGGACTTTTCTCTGTTCTTTGATTTTCCATTCACTGTGGATGCATAAGAGAAAAACTAGGGGAAAGGTATTTAGGCCATAAGGCAGCACTATGCCTTAATCTGGACAAAGTGAGAATAATCAACCCGATTCCTTACAGAGACAGGTCAGTCTTGTATGAGGTTAAAAAAAAGCAAAATCAATGGGACTCATGCATACATACATACTGTGCATACAGTATACTTTATGTTTCACTGTGGTTTGGTGTTGAACTCTACTGCCCTGACACAGCTGGAGGAGGAGATATCAGAATGTTCCAGAGTGAAATCCTTTTAAATCTGTCTCTCTCACTCTCAGAACTGAAAAGCAATCCATGATTATCCCAGCCAAACTGAACTGTTTCCTTGGTAAGCCCTTGGCAGTCAGCAGCTGATCTGTGAAACTGATAGCTCTGGAGATGTTGGGTAACAATTACACTGATTAAACATTAAACCGCTAAGTTGCTGATTCCCTTGGAATGGTGTGTCTTTGTGTTGCACCATTAACACATAAATCTGTCTGTGTGGGAACATCGTGGAGACATGAGTCAAGTCGATTTTATTTGTATAGTCCAATATCACAAATCACAAATTTGCCTCAGGGGGGCTTTACAATCTTTACAGCACTCTTTTACAATACAACCCTCATATTGGATGGGGAAAAAGTTATAACTGGGGAAAAATGGAAGAAACCGCAGGAAGAGCAACTTCCAGGACAGAAGAATATGCATGTGAACAGAATTACAACATAATGAAATTACAACACATATACAGTATATATATATATATACACATATACAGTATATAGACACACTAGGAGTGGGATGGTTCATAAAATTCACTTTTTGGTTCAGTTCACAGTTTGGGGTCACAGTTTATGGTTTGGTTCAGTACATTTAAGGTACAACAAGGAGGCAAATTTCCAACTTCAATTTAAACATGCTTTTCATTTATTTGGCAAAATAAGGCAACAACTGTTTGTCTTCGCAACAGTAGTCTAACATAAGTAACAAAACACTTATTATACACTTATTATCACTTTTTATGGCTGGACTTCTTATCTAAAAGAAAAGTGCCTCTGTGTTATTTAAAAAGAATGAATGAATAAAAACAAATCATCAACAAAAAGTGCAGCATCAGGTCAGCCAGCACTAGAGCTTTTTAAACAACAGTAACATATACTAGGCCAGCATCATATGAGGAAAATCTCCCATGTGCAATAACACTGTTCAATATTCCAATAATGATATGACTTGTGATGAATAAACAAATATAAGTGTGCAAATATAATTGTGCAAATTAGCTATACTTATGTTAGGCTGGCTATTTTTAAAGAAAGATAAAAAATAAAATTTTCCTTTTTTTTTCCCCCGGGAATTTTCCTTTCTAAATAAAATAAATTAGTATATCATAATAGAAAATAGAAGAAAAAGTAAAGACAAAAAAATGTTCCCTCATTCAATGATATAATTTACATAAAGTCATTATTCATTATTCCTTATTCCTGAGTTTGTTGTGAATGTGACTTGATTTGGTTTACTGAGATCTGTTTGAGCACAGCTGCAGGCAGGAAGGACCTCTCCCCCTTCCTCCTCCTCTTTTGCTTTCTCCTCCCTTCCCTCCAGCCCCTCCCCCCCCCCCCCACGGCTCTCCTCCTCTTCTCGGACTCCTTCTCCCTTCTCCTTTACATCTTCCCCCTCCTCCCTCCCCCCCCCCCCCCCCCCCCCCCCTCCCTCCACCCCCCCCCCCCCCCCCCCCCCCCCTTTTTCTTTTCTTCCCCCCCCCCTCCTCCTCCCCTCTTTTTTCTTCCCCCCCCCCCCACTCCCTCCATTATTTCTGACCCCTCCCCCCCCTCATTATAATATTTTTTTATGTCTTTCCCCCCCCCCCAAAATTCCCCCCCCCCTCCCCAAAAATATCCCCCTCCCCCTTTTTTTTTTATTAAAAGGATTTTGTTTTTCTCTCCATTTTTTTTTTTTTATGAACACACCCATATTTTTTTAATATCTCCACCTCTTCTTCTTTTTCCTCCTCATTTTTCCTTTTTTTTGGGGGGGTTTTTTTTCTCCAAAAATCTCCCCCCCCCTCTTTTTTTTTCTCCTCACTTCTATATGATTTCCTTCACCACCCCCCACTTAATTCCTCCCAAGGTTTTTTTTTCTCCCTCCCCCCCCCCCCCTCAATGATCCGGCCCACCATACAAAAATCTTACAAAAATTTTTTACGTTATACATTTTTTTTTTTTTAAAAAAATATTTTTTATATAGTGAAAAGAGAAACAGAGCCAGACCCCTTCCCCGGGGGCCCCCCCCCCCACCACCCCCCCTTTTTTAAAATAAATTCTTTTTTCTCACCATATTTTGGCTGTTTTTTAAGGTATTCCATTATCAAAAATTTTAAATGTTATTTTCCCCCCCAATCTCCATTTTTTCCCCAAAAGTGTCGGCTGGATTTTAAATTCAGAACCAGATGAGAATTGAATATTTAAAATACAACTAGGACACATGTTTCTAGAGCAGCAACAGTAATGTTTACAGCAGCAAAGTCACCATAGAAACTCATTAATATCTCACTGGAAACAATCTACAATTTTAATAAAATAAGTCAGATTCCTGAGTGAAGTTTATAAAGACTGAAGAACACAAACATCAGTCAGCATCAATCCTTCCCCCCTGTTCTGTCCTCCTGCCCTCTGTCCTCCTGTCCTCTGTCCTCCTCCCTCTACTGATGTGAACCACTACAGGTATCGCTCATAGACAGGATGAGCTGCTTTGTCTCAGCCATCTGAGTTTACAACTAAGATACATGACACACTAACTCCTAAACGTTATGAGGATAATAAATTAATAACATGGCGTCTGTAGTTCGGACCCTTTTCAATAACAGCGCACCACCGCTTCACTGCTACTGTTCCACCCGTCACAATAAACTCCCTGAACAAACCCACTCAGCACTGCTGACTAGAAGGAACTAAAGTCATTTAGTTACGCATGTTTACTATCCGCAAGAAACATGCGGTGGTGAGGTCATAACTTTGGTCGTGTAAATACAGTGGTGGTGGCTGACAGACATGAGCAGTAAAATCTGGTCCACCCCCACCGAAACTGAGCGAATCACGGTGCACAAACTCAGCTTGAGTTACACTGCACATGTTATACTCCATACCCCTGTCCGCCATGTTCCAGCCTCTTTCAATAGGCCTTGTTTTCTAGTTTGACAATAAACACAACAAAAAAAAAATACACAATCGGCCTCATAACCTATTTTAAATGAACCAAACAGTACATACACAAACCAAACCATGACTAGCGAACCAAACAGTTTCTTTTTTTTACCTGAATTGTGCCCACCCCTAATACATACACACACACGCACATATATATATATATATATACTCTCTCTCTCTCTCTCTCTCTCTCTCTCTCTCTCTCTCTCTCTCTATATATATATATATATATATATATATATATATATATATATATATATATATATATATATATATATATATATATATATATATATATATATTTAAAAATGTCCAGCACTTTCCAGCCATTGGTAGGTGGTACATGCTGTGTAGGGGCTTGTCCCTCCAGGTTGTCTGCTCCTCCTCCTCCTTTGCACTCTCATTGGGTTTCTGCTGAGACATTCGCTTAGCAGCTCGTCCTTTGGGGCCATTTTCTTGATGTGTTCTTGGATTTTTGATGTTTCATCCAGGACTGTGGTCTTGATGCTTACTAGTCCTTGGCCTCCCTCTTTCCGCTTAGTGTACAGTCTCAGGATGCTGGACTTAGCCTGAAACCCTCCATACATGATGAGGAGCTTCTTTGGCTTCTATCTCCTCTTTTGGCCAGCTTATGATCCCAGCTGGGTATTTGATGACTGGTAGTGCGTACATGTTGATGGCTCAGACCTTGTTCTTACCATTCAGCTGACTTTTCAGGACTTGCTTTACTCTCTGGAGGAATTTGGCTGTGGTTGACTTCCTTGCGGCCTCCTTGTGGTTTGCTTGTGGGATACCAAGGTACCTGTAGCTGTCTTGGATATCACCCACTGGATGTCCTGGTGGTGTGGATCTGAGTCTATTTTTTTTATTTTTATTTTTTTGTACATGTACCTTTATTAATCCCCGAAGGGAAATTCATTTTTTACACTCTGTTGTTAATCTTTACACAGTACACACAGACCTGAAATACATACATGCACAAACAGGACCTGTGTAGATGCATTAATGGAGAGATGTCAGAGTGAGGGGGCTGCTCCTGACAAGCGCGCGAGCCCGAGCAGTTGGGGGTTTGGTGCCTTGCTCAGGGGCACCTTGGCAGTGCCCAGAAAAACTACAGCTCCAGCTACCAGTTCACATTCAGTTCTTGGTCCATGTTGGGACTTGAACCGGTGACCCTTTGATTCCCAGGCCAAGTCCCTACGGACTGAGCTACTGCCGCCTCATTCATTCCAGGCATACAGCTTGATGTCATCCATGTAGAGCGGGTGGCTGATTGTTGCCCCACTACGGAGTTGGTACCCATAGCCACTCTTTGTGATGATCTGACTGAGGGGGTTCAGGCCTATGCAGAATAGCAGTGGTGATAATGCATCTCCTTGGTATATGCCGCACTTGATGTTGACTTGGGCAGTCAGCTTTGAGTTGGTCTCTAGTGTTGTCTTCCACATTCCCATCAAGTTCTAGGTGAAGGCCCTTAGGTTCCTGTTGATCTTATACAGTGCCAGGTATTCCAGTATCCATGTGTGTGGAATTGAGTGGTAAGCTGTCTTGTAGTCAATCCAGGCACTGCACAGGTTGGTCTGTTCTTACAGTCTTGGCGACTGCACTATCAACCAGTAGCTGGTGCTTGGCTCCTCTGGTGATATTGCCAATTCCTTTTTGAGCCTAGCCCATATATTGAGCCACATACTTACTCATCTTAGCCGCAATGATGCCTGACAGGGCCTTCCATGTTGTGTAGAGACAGGTTTGTTACGACTGGGAGAACAGGCAGGCAAGGACTCAATAGCGAAACACACGGAAACAGGGGTATGGCAAAAAACGGCGTCTTTAATGGCAGCAGAGGTTCGGTACACAAGGATCAAACAAGCAGGCAAACACATCCAAAAAACGGCAGGCAAGGGCTAAGTCAAAAAGGCAGGCAAAAGATCAAAAACACGGGCAGTCAGAAAACACTAGGAAGGACACTGGTACGCTTGGACATGAACGAAGCATGACGAACAAGCACAGAGGGAAAGGGAAGCACACATTAAATACTAGTGATGGGAGTGATTGACGATGCACAGGTGGACACAATCAGGGTGGGGAGAAGACAATCGGACGCAGGCGAATGGTGTAGTAACTCGGTCAGAGGGAGGTGCTCAAGGTGCTGAAGGTGCTGAAGGCAGGAAACATGCAGGCGGGAAGTGAAGTGATCTGAAGCGAGAGGGAATGTTAGAATACAAAATAAAACAGGAAGTGCAAACATAAGAGCATGCAACATGAAACACAAAACCTAAGACATTACATTCCTAACAAGGTTATTGGTCGGTAGTTGGATGGGATGGATCATGATCTTCGTTCTAAGGTGAGCAGCTCTTGTATTGAGGCTGTTGGTGTCTGTTGGGGCTTTGTACCCAATTGTGGGGGTGATGATGGCATCCCCCCACTGACCTGTTGTCCTTGCTCCGCCTTGCCATAGCATTGTTGCTGTATTTCATCAATCTCTAGTTGTGAGAGTAGTTTTCAATTCTGAATGTTGGAGCACTGGCTGCTGTCACAGCTGTTTCTTTGTTAGCCTTATACATACGTGGCTAAGTACTATAAGTTAAAGAAAACCTAATAATATTATTAAGTTTTCTTTAACTTATAGTACTTAGCCAATGATTTGTGCATTACATATAGAGACTTTTGCTATTTGAAAAAAAATAAAATTGTTTTTCACACATACCTCTGTGGTGAACGGAGAATGCAATAACTTAGAAAATTCTTGAAGATTTACAGTAAATTAATATCAAAACCTATGTTAAACTCTCACACCCTCCAATAGGCTACTCTATCAAAAAGTAAGCATGAGCCCAATATACGTAGATTTTTCTGTATATTTTTCTGTTTACTTAAGTATAATTTTGTCAAGTATATCCCATAAACTTAACTTCATAAGAAGTAAACTGAAAGCATAGTTTCTTATTTTAAGTCTAAAAGAAGTATACTAATAGCACACTTAAATAAACTTTTCTTTGGTAAGAGAAATCACAAGTCATTGTACAGTATGACCAAACATAGTGCATGTTTTTAAAATAATAATGCTTCATGTTTTTAAAATAATTCAGGAATGAATATGAAGCTTTATAGAAGCCAAGTCCAAACAGTCCTTTTTTACATTTCTTTCAAGAAAATTTGAGAAAATTAACTTTTGACTCAAATGAGGGGATGATCAAAAACTCCTTGTCACTAAGCTGTTTCTTGGCTTCTGACTGGGAACTAAACAAGTATTAATTCTACAAATAAGGACTTAAGGGTCAAGGTCAAGTGGTCTTCAAAACATATTTTGTTATATTTGTTGAAATTCTCATTAGTTCCTGATCAGTGCTTGATGTGGGAAAAAATAAGTGCCAGTAATTTCTTTCTAAACAATTCTAAATGTACTTATGTACTTATGACATTCCCAGCTAAAACTTAGAACTTCAGTTGGTTTGTCAATGAATATTTGTAGCAACACTGCAGACTTCATTATTTAAAAGGCGTCATTGCATATTTCCACTCAGCTGTTAGTGTGTCCACATTATCACAGCATGGAGAAACAAAGCAATATTTTGGACTGTAAAATGCATTTTATGTGCTGAATGCCTTGTGGGAAGGGCAAGGTTTCGTGGTAAAATACAGTAACTGTCTTTTTTTCATATTTCCCTGCGGATGTAATTATACAAACAACATGAGGTGATGCATTAACAATGCTGCATTCTGAGATGTATTATATCAAACATAAACACAAGAGCAGGTGGAATCAATGTTAGATTACTAACAGAAAATCCCATGGAAAAATCATTGTCTCTGTGTGTGAGGCTGAACCCAGTACAGCACTGTTCACTGTTAGAAACAATGTTAGATTTAAGGACAGTGCTCTAGGAACACTTGAACACTTGCATGTATGTGGTATTGAAATAGGGAGCTTCCTCATTGCAGCCAAAATCAGAATGACTGCCTCTGTGACATCGCTGTTCCTGCTTCACAATATTTTCCTGCTGTTGGCCCAGGATGTGATCTCTCACACACACGTTTTTATTGCTGACGCTAAGAAAGTGGCTGATAATCCTATTCAATGTGAATTCTGTAATTTATTTTATCATAGTTCCCACTCATACACATACATATCAGGCATCTAACCAATGAGGCAAAATAAGTTTTTGAAGTGGTTTAACATCATTCTTTTGAATTGATTCAACTGTTATCAGGCCATTAAATAGGAACTGTCAGTCACTATAAGCACCATAGATGTGGGTCATTAGGGGCCTACTACACCTACTACGTTGTAAAAGTGAAAGTGAAACTTTCGAACATGTTGTAAAACTGAATGAAACAATGCTTTGAACACAAACAAAAAAAACTTATTTAGGTTTAAGCAACAAAAACAGGTTTAGGCAATACAAATACAACTTCTTAAGTTTTAGGCAACAAAAAAACATTTGGTCAAGTCTATACTACAGTGCCTTTCTGTGAGCTAACATGGGAATAGGTGATAAAACCTACTTGTGGGCTGTTTTTTCTATCTAGTAGAAAACCTCTGAACCACTGAACTTGAAGCTTAAGTCACCATTTTTTTTAAAGCCTTGTCAAGTCACATTAACGATCACCTAGCTGCTTATTTTTGATGACCTTGTACTTCTTAGTATCCTTCTATTAACTCTAATACCAACCTATTCTCATACAGCGGTTCATATGATATCTTCCAAAAAATGTATTCCTCCTTTTTCGTTCATTCTCCTACAAATGTCAAACAACACATGTCAATTTCCACTTGTTATATGTATGGAAGTTTTTATTGGATTAGTTGTAAGCCACAGAAGACAATCCACAAATGTGTACCATGACTTCCAAATATTTCACTATTCACAAACACATATTTTTAAATCAACAAAAATAAACGGTGATTTGCAAATACGCATAGCTTACTCTGTAAATACGTATTTCAAGGTTTACATGTAAAATGATATATACTCATATATACAATATATATGCATTTGTGCATCAATTTTTACACGTGGAATGATAGCTGCGCATTTGTAAATCACGTCCTGTGCATTTATGGGCTGTGTGACATTTGTAACATTCCTCCTGTTTGTTTGCAGCATATTGTCCACTTTATACTGCAGCACATCTGTAGATAATAGTATAATAGTATAGTAATCCACAGAAGACAATTCAAAAATATGTACTATGATCTACAAATATTTCACTATCTGCAAATATATTTTTGTATTTCTGTTAATTACAGGGTGATCTGTAAATAAGCATCACTTACATGTGAAGTGATGTATATACATTTGCACATCAATTTGTACACGTAGAATAACATTTGCAACTTCCCTCCTGTGTGTTTACATAATTTTGTCCAATTCGCACCCCACAAGAGCTGTAGAAAAGATCTGTAAGTATGAGGTGCATTTACTAGCTCCACCAGAAGGTGGCAACATGCCCTCACATGAGCTCACGGAACTACAGCCTACTGTTGCTGGCAGAAAGCTAGAACAACAGTCAGTCCAGCCACCAGGAGACAACCAACAGCCTGAAAGACATTGTGGAGCACCTTTACTTAATTTAACGGTTGTGATTCAGGATCGAATTAATCATCTCAAGGTGACTGAACTGTGCTGTGCTTGCTTAGCCGTTACTGTCGTTAGCTACAGTCAGTACGGTAGACATAAATCTGTGGGCGGGCATCTGTGAGCGAGCCCAATGTAAACACATGAGTACTCTTGTTCTAGCTTTGTACCAGCAGCTGTAGATTGTAGTTCTGTGAGGCCATGTCACCACATTCTGGTGGAACTAGTAAATGCAATCCTATTGGACAAAATTACGTAAACTCGCAGGAGGGAAGTTGCAAATGTCACGTGGCCCATAAATGCACAGGAAGCAATCTGCAAATGCGCAAAAATCATTCCACATGTACAAATTGATGTGCAAATGCATATATATCATTATAACATTTTTATGTGGCATTAAAATACATATTTACAAAGTAAGTTATGCGTATTTACAGATTGCCCTGTATTTTTGTGGATGTGACTTTACACAACACAAATACAAAAATATATTTGCATTTGAATTTGAATTGTCTTCTGTGGATCACAACTATTATCTACAGATTTGCTGTGGTATAAAGTGGACAAAAGTCTGCAAGCAAACTAGAGGAAAGTTACAAAAAAAATTGATGCATAAATGCGTACATATGATTTAAATATGTATTTACAGAGTGCGTTATTAGTATTTGCAAATCACCCTTTGTTTTTTGCATATAAAAATGTGCTCGTGAATAGTGAAATATGTAGAAATCATGGTACACATTTGTGAATTGTCTTCTGTGGCTTACAACTAATAAAGTCAAATAAAACATTCCATATACATATATGCATACAGCCTTTTCAAAATAAACTTCCATCTTCACAGGTAACTAATTCCTTAGGTTTTGGCAACAAAACTAATTAGTTAGGTTTAGGAAAAGAATGTGATTTTGGCTTTAAAAAAAAAAAAAAGTGGCATTACTAAAGTACGTCAGTTATGTGACAAATAAAACAACGTAGACTAAGCAGGTTAGGTGTTCAGCATGTTACCATGGAGATCTACCCTGGTAAAAAGTGAACCACCATCGTAGGACAGAAAGCCCAGGTTTATATCTGAAGGTACTTCAAGAACTCTAAATCCTGCTTCTGGTCTCCATGAGAAAGTTATTTGGCTGAGGTCAGTTCTGTTGACGAAACCTGAAGTTGCTCAAAGTTGTCCTGTATCGCTTATTTACCAGTCATAACAGCAAAGCTGGTATTGTTTTCACCTTGTGAGTCTGTGTGTGAGATATTATGGCAAAAAAGTGGTCCTGGAGACACCTACTGTGGTGGGAACTATCATGGAAGCAGTTTGAAGAGGCAGGACCTGGGGCTCAAGCCCTTTCTATGTAACATCTAATGCTATAAATATGTATATGCATAGTGTAATGTGCATATACTGTATATACTGCAAATTCCAGCCCCACCAATAAGTTATTAAACCCCAAACTAGCTATTAAAAGATGTTTTACTAAAAAATGGACAGCCAGTGCAATGAAAACTAGAGACCAGAATCAATTGATATTATAATAAAAGGGACTTCACATATAATCTCGTAACTCAAGTAAAAACTTTCAATGGAGCCTCAACTATTTGGATTCTCTATGTGAGATAGACATCTTCCCTTCAGCCTGTGGATCAGTCTGAATCTGACATGTTAGATTAGATTAGATGATTAGATCCTGATTTACAGGTTGGCACCTTGCATGGCAACCTCTGCCATCGGTGTATGAGAATACTATACAGTTTAAAGAGCTTTGAGTGGTCGAAAGACTAGGAAACCGCTGGATAAATGCAGGTCCATTTACCATTTACCTAAATGCACACACACATACATACATACATATATGTGTGTACAGTATGTATACCCACATGGAGTTTATCTGACTGGCTACTTATCTTTGGAGGAATCTCGGAATTTAGAGTAAGGGTTAGCTCTACATCCACACTTCCTTACACTAATACACACATTCACCTACTCACACACATACAAAACACAGTCTCAGACAGATTAAAATAGGCATACAGGCTGGAAATTCGTATGGTCTTGACATGTGAAACTGTTTCAAAGCCACACTCAGTCGCCTGTAGAACACAAGCTATGATTCTGTAATGATAACTATAACACACACACAGCCTCATTGACACACTCATGGCTTTTGTTATGGAAACACAGTTGTGTGTGCTTAAGGTTAGGCATGGGAGTGGTGAAACTGTTGACTCTGTAGGCCCAGCATATCTGAATTTCATTTGCCTTAAATCAGATCTGCTTTAAGAGCAATTAGAGTCAGGGCCCATGGCAGTCCTGCATTGCTAGGGGCAACCACAGGCACTCTGGAAACAATAACACAGCTGTATATTAAAATGTGCTGGCATATGTCTAGTTAGTCAGCTAACATGTGAAAGTGAGTTTACAGAAATTACCTACCAAATTCTGTTCAGCATGGATTGTTTCATGCCAGATACCCTGTTGTTTCTGCACACACACACACACACACACACACACACACACACACACACACACACACACACACACACACACACACACACACACACCACTGTGCCTCTATACTAAACCTTCCACAGTACATTCAAGTCACTTATTCTCACGGCTTGTCCACACCAGGAACGTCATGAGCTTGTGGCGGCTGTTACCTGTTTTGTATTTTGGCTTCCATGTTAGCGCAG
The DNA here is from genome assembly GCA_947000775.1 of Pterois miles. Classification (NCBI taxonomy): domain Eukaryota; kingdom Metazoa; phylum Chordata; class Actinopteri; order Perciformes; family Scorpaenidae; genus Pterois; species Pterois miles. The sequence goes on along the minus strand of CAMQGK010000005.1, from coordinate 1,840,386 downwards.
GTTAGAGCAACCACACTGCCTGAATGAGACATATCTCACGCATGGCACAGCTGCATGTCAGCTGCTTCTCTTCTAAAGATTCAAGGTTTCGCCTGTTTAACACGTTTCCAATCATCATTCACACTGTGAATGCAAACATTTCCCTTCTTTGTTTCAGCTGCTTTAATATCCAAAATTACAAGCTGTTGGTATAATAGCATAATAATCTCAGATCATGCTTCAGTGTCATTCCTTTTTTAATTGCCCAACTTTTTGCACCATTCCCTAAGATAATGTCTCCAGACAACATGGCTTAAAAGTCCAGAATTCATAGAGATTATTGGAGCACAAATAGATTTTAAGTTTGAAAATAACACGGCAGCTGTGAGGTGGGAAGGCTGTAAAGCCTTTTTAAAAGGCCAGATGACAAGCTTTATGAGCTTTACAAATCTCACAGACTAGAAACGGAACAACTTGAAAAAAATGCTAAAAAATAGAAACTCAGTTTTCCAAAATCACTGCCATCAGCTAATTATGGAGCTCCATTAACTGAGAGCTAAATATAATGTTTTATCTACAAATAAGAAAACAAAAGCCTGGTGCATTAAACAGATGCCAGGCAAAAAAGGCAATAAACTAATTTCCAATAGATAAGAGGGTGATAACCTCTGACTTCAATGAAATAAACACCACTTTTCAGGGGGTATACTTTTTAAACTCTTACCATAACTCTAAATATTCAGATTCAGCTCAAAGAATTTCTGGATCACTTGAATTTGTACCCTGAATGAAGAATCCGTAGGCCCATTAGAGCTTAACCCAGTGGTCCAGGAACTGTCTGAGTCTAAGCTAGAACAACTCCCAGACCCAGAAAACCATCAGCTCAATGTGGCTCTTATAGGCCAATCTACCTTCTTAATAATGGCCTTTATAAAAAGCACAAATTTCACAGCATAAGAACATAAAAAAAGGTCCTTAACAGCGTGACATGCTCTCAAGGAGTATGTCAGGGAGATGTCAAAGCTGGAACTGGTGCTGGATGACAACCTGGTGTGGAAACTGGAGCGGCATAAGATGAAGCACTGGCTAGCATGTGAGTCTCTAGCATATTTAACAGTGCTTGTGTCTGGGTTCCTAGCTGATTGACTTGCTCACCGATCGTAGAGCGGAACTTCTCCTGGCGTACAGTAAGTTGTTGAACACCTTGACAGACAGCAGTAAGCTTCTCCCCGTGTTGGTGAAGCCGCTTTCCTTGGGCTGTTCAGAATCGGCTGGGTCCATTGCTGGCCAGTTTGTACTGTTACGACTGGAGTCAGGAATAGGTCTGGACTCAATTGCACGACTCTGAGAACAGGTAACTTCAAAACAATCAGTGTCTTGAATGTTCAAAAAACTGGGCCGGTACACAAAAGGTCAATAGTTGCGAGCAAACAAATCCAAAAAGGGGTAAGGCAGAGCGAGGTCAAAAACAGGCAGAGATTCAAAACACGAGAGATCAAAACACGAGGAAAATGCTGGAATGCTTTACACAATGGACAAAAACTAACTGGCACAGAAGGAAGGGGAGACATACATTATATACTAGTGAGGGGAGTGGCTGACGAGAAACAGGTGGACACAATCGGGGTGGGGATGACGATCAGACTCAGGTGCGTGATGATTTAAAGTAGGTCAGCAAGCTGTTATTCAACCAGGGAGCGGGAAAGACAAGGGCAGGAAGTGAAGTGTTCTGAAACGAGAGGGAACGTTAGAATACCAAAATAAAACAGGAAGTGAACAAAGAAAAATGAAAAGACAAAATGACATGACCAAAGACCTGACAGCTGTAACAGAAGCATGTTGTTAACAGTTAACAGTACATGACACCCCAACAAAAGCTCCTGATCAAAGGAGAATCTGCGTTGGCTTGCTGCTTGCACATTGGTGCTTGATCATTACGTGTGAACTTCTAAAAGATACAATACAAGAGGCTAGCTGACACTCACTTCACTAACACATTCCAGATATCGAGCATGCTAAATATTTGGACCTGTTAGGGACTTCAGCCACAAGCTACAGCCAATGAGAGCAGAAGTTGAGAAGAAACCTGGGGGAGGACAGGTCACCTGTTACAATAAGAACTTACTGTGCAACTCGAACAAAATTGTTGTTGTTGCACCTAGAGGAATAAATAGCAACAAGATGTGACGCATGTAAGGTATTGTAATTTACCATGTATTTCTTGTGTTTTCAGTTTGGAGATGGGGATTCAGCCTGGTGAAAGATCTTATAGCGCGTGAACTCCTTTCGTTAGTCAGTCACGTAGTGTGAAAACCACAACTTCAAGACTCCAAGTTGTGTAATGGAAACAGTACAATGATCTGACGACTTTGACAGACATAGTGTAGGTATAAGGGTTACCTTAAAGGTTAAGGGTATAACATATGTGCACTTTAACAGGTTATCTTCCTTCTGTAAGCTGAAAGTCCACAACAGCATTGTTCCAGAACTAAAAAAAATATATAGAAGAAGAAGATCTACCTTTATTAGTCCCACAGTGGGGAAATTCAATTTACACTCTGTTTAACTCATACATGGTACATGCAGACCTGAAACACACATACATGCATTAATGGAGAGATGTCAGAGTGATGGGGCTGCTCCTGACAAGCGCCCCGAGCAGTTGGGGGTTTGGTGCCTTGCTCAGGGGCACCTCGGCAGTGCCCAAGAGGTAAACTGGCACCTCTCCAGCTACCAGTTCACACTCAGTTTTTGGTCCATGCCGGGACTTGAACCGGTGACCCTCCGGTTCCCAAGCCAACTCCCTACAGACTGAGCTACTGCCGCCCCCATATATATTTTGATGGGGAACAAGACTACCATCTCAGCCATGACTCCTTGGAGGTGTCTCTGGCCTTTCAAGTTCCAATATTCACAATTCACAGGCTTGTCCATAAGGGAGTTGGGGAGATTGCTGCTCTCGGGCATGCCATCATTAAACTGCCTGCTGCTTCAGAGCTGGAGGAGATTGGGCAGTATTTCCAGCATTTGGCCAACAGCCTTGTCTTCTCAACGTGTGTGGGTGCCATTGACAGGTGCCACAATGCGTGAAAACCCCTCCCAGACCCAGTGGCCAGGACACCCTAGGTCTGTACATGACACCTGTGTCCTAGAACAGTGGCATATATAAAGAAGCTCTGTAACCTCCTCTAGGGTATTTCATCGTGGGGCATGGTGGCTATCCCTGCATTGTCCAGCTCTTGACAATCATCATCCTGTACCAGGAATAACTGCTAGGAATGGTACAGAACCGCTTCAACTATGCCAACAGCCACGGCATAATAGAGTAGGCCTTTGGCCTAATGAAGGTGCCTGCTATTCAAGGCCCTGGAGGTGGATCATGCTTTCATTCCTGTGGTCATCACTTCTTGATGTGTCCTCAGTCTGTCCATCATCTGTCTGACTGCAGAAGACATCATCGCGCCCACTGAAGATGTTGAAGAGATTGGTAAACCTGTCCAGCAACTGTATAGTAACTTATCCATGAAGATTCTCATTCATCCAGGTCATCGTTGATGCCATGCCACGCGTGATGCCACGTGATGCCATGCCACGCATCCTCTCAATAAACGCATGGCTCAGCACAGGAGAGCCAACTCCTCAGGACAGGACTCAGCTGTCTTCCTTCATCTAAAAGAGGAAGGACATTCTTTCCAGGATGACAATCTGCAGATTTTGAACAGGGAAGACTGATGGTTTGAAAGAGGAGTTAAAGAAGCAATCTATGTTAAGGTAGAGAAGCCCTCCTTAAACAGAGGTGGTGGCTTAAGACACAACTTATCCACTATCTACAATCAAGTCCTTTCAAAACTTCCAAAGAGAACTCAGCAGAATGGCCCTGGTGAGGTGGCTCCAGCTAATGACATTAGCATTCGGAGCACTTAACGACCACCATCACCTTTGGAGTGCTAACTCAGTCGTTATATTCATGTCCTAACGTCCATCGTCAGGACTTCCTGACGACCATCATTGTTTTCAAGCCAGCTGGCCTCCAGCTAGTTTGGGTCATTATTACATGAATAACACTGATACTCCACACAGGGTTATTTAACTGAGATCCTAAAATCCACAAAACTGATGAAGCCTCTTGGATGAGAGGTGAAACATCTTCAAGAAACCTTCTACGTCCAGTTGACCTGATTTACTATAGTGGATGTATAGTAACTTGATCCAATTTCCCCTCTGGGATCAATAGTATTTCTGATTCTGATGCTAATACTGAATTAATTGACACAAGCCACAGATTTTGCTTATGGTCTGAAATTGTGCAATTGTCAATGTGCTGATGCTCAGTTTCATTATGACCATGATCACCTCTGATGTTAGTGTGAATTTAGGTTGCAATAGTGAAGTGTTTAAACAACTGTAGAGTCAGAGTTTCACATTAAACTCTGTGAGTTTGAGAAAGCACACTTGATGATTGTTGAATTAAGTGTTTTACGATGCTCTGCTATGTACAGCTGATCTCAACAGATCGGGGGGGGGGTGCAATCATTACTTAGGCACCTTGGCGGAGGTATATGCTCTTTGGGTGCTCTAATTTGTCATGTCATATTTTTCTATTTAACAAAGACCTCCTTGCTATCTCTTCAGTATTTAACTGAATTGTCTGGATTTGAATTCCAAATAAAGACTGCATTTTTGAAGTGCTTGCAAAATGCTTCAGTTTAATCATAAAAACTTTATTCAATTTAGTCTTCAAGCAAGCAAGCTTTTAAGAAGAAAAAAACACTATTAAACACGAATAGTGTTATAAAACACTATTGTGTTTTCTAACAAGTTCTTCAAATAGTTCTAAAAATCTCATTGAAGTCTCTGCTTTGCTGCTTCTTTCACCAGAAACTGCAAAATTTGTGGAGTGCTCCTGCCATGGTTTGACATTACATTATTCCAGTTGTGTGTCATGTGTCTTTTATATATGCTGAAAAGACATCTGCAATGGACACACCAGTGTATCACCACTTATAGCTCCTCCATCAAGCCTCATCTTCAATTAGTCTGTCCTTGAGATGGATGGTCACAAGCTGGAGGAGCAAGGAGACGAGGAGGCACTAAATTGAGAAATGAGAAAGACTCTGTGTCTGTGTGGTGTGGCGCTCCTCTCCTGGATCCCAGTTACCACTGATTATCAACACCTGCCCTCCATCAAGCTCACTATTGTTGTATATCAGATCATTGTTGTAACCCCAGTGGTAGGTAGTTATTCCACTCTACTTAGTGTAATCAGAGTTATTTCACTGTGCTGTTTTGATTTACTTGAACTTACTGTGTTTCCTAGTGTCACCATAACCCTGAACTATCGCACCAGCTCAGCTCAATAAGTCCTTCATTTAAGTTGAGTCTGTCTGCATTTGAGTCCACCTACTGATCAGAACACCATTGTCTTGAGTTGCTTGATGTACCTGCTTTGTACCACAGTGTAGCCAACTGGTCTACCAGCAGCCTGTAGTCTGTTAGTGTATTTTTGTAATTGTAGTGTAGCAGTCTGCCACACCAGACAATGAATGGACTGAACTGCTCTCCCCCCTTCTCTAACCACGCTTTAACTGCCTGTCCTGTAACCATCAAACACTGCCACTGGTTTCCTACATGGCTTTGGAGCGAAGGAACATGAAAGGGAGGAGAGGGAGACAGCTAAGGTCCCCACTTCTTCTCTGGATGTGGTAATAGATGGGTAGGGCTAGAGGCTGCTGGTAATTGGTAGCTTGGTGTTTAAAGAGGGGTCCCTCAACTGAAAAACCTCATGGGAGGTCTTTAATTTAAGCAACTAAATACGCCCCTCTCCCCTCACTCCAAGTGAGGATGCAGACGTGTGTGTGTGTATATATATATATATATATATATATATATATAACACACACACACACACACTTGTCCTATGTTACTATGATGGTACTTCTTGTATATCTGTTTTCTACTTGTTGTTATGCACAAATCCACATAAAAGTTGGTTAAACTTTATTTGCATATTAATAGATATGGCAAAAAGAGATATTTTGTTCAGAATTATTCATACCCCTGACAATATCCCAACAAAATGTATGAATCTTTGGCCTGTAGTTATTTCAAGATGTTACAATGGAAAATTAGCTTTGTTGTTGACCAAGTTTTAAACAATGATTTTTAAAAAAAATAATAAATAGCATCTTTTCCGAAAAGTATAAATTGAGGAAAAATGTTCTGGTCATTCCCAATTTCTGGTCATCATGGTAAATTAAGAAAGAGCTCAGTGGAGGACATACAATCAGCATTTTGGCCCTCTGCTGACTCAAGCTTTTATGTTTGGTATTGTCTCAAATTTATACACACAAACACTTGCATCTGTACACAAACACACACAGTAAACTGTGCCATATGTGACACTAAAAAAAGTTTGATGGTTCAGGGGTGAAGCCACAGGTTGGAGTTGCCAACAGCAGGTTTTCTGGGAGGGCAGGGGTGATTCAGGGCCTGCACTCATCATAGATTTAATTTTACAGTTTGTTTTTTAAAAGCACTATTCTGGTGGCATTGTGGTGTTCTGACAGTGTTGTCTGTCGTAGCCACTGAAGAGGTCTACCGACCTTTGTTTTGCTTTTTCTGTTTTGGTGGACTTAGTAAATAAATATATACTAACGATTTCTCATTCCAACTAATCATATACTGACACTTTGTCAGACTCCTCACTTTTTAGGTCACAGTAAACATGTGTTAAATGTTGTGAAGTGGACAAAAATACTTGCTACGTTTGTACAGTGAAAATGACATTAAACATTGTGCATGGGGGACATAAATAAACAACTAACTGTAAAGTGAAACTGAAACTTAACCCAGAGGATACACACAGCAGTGTCCTGGATGAAAGCCTTTTTGCTTTTAAAGCTACACCTACTCTTTTTCAACCACACACACGCAGTTGCCCACTGAGATTTTGCACAAAATGTAGCCAGTCAATCAGGACACGCCTACAGAATATGTGCATCACCACAGTATATAATTATTAACATTATCGTGCCTTCATTATATAGGTCTTTTGTTTTACTTAGGCCCTTATCCATCCAGTGTTTCAATTCCATGTCACGTCTCCCTGGTCTGGAACTCTCATTTTCTCAAACAGGTGAGAAATGTGAAATTTTAGTCGTCCATTTAAAACAGTGTGGGCCAGACTTTTATTGTGGCTTTGAGGAACAGATTTTCTGTATGTTTTGTAAGCATTTTGGTTTGTGATGAATAAAGGTATAAGTACAGTGGAAGTTCTAATGTACCATTCTGTGTGTCTATCCCAGCTGGAACCTCTGTTGTAGTGATGGGTCGGTCGGGAACGAAACAGCTCTTAGAGCCGGCTCTTTGAAGTGAACGACGGGAGCCGGCTCCTGATTGGGAGCCCTGTTTTTTTTTTTTTCTCTCTCTCTCACACTTTTTTTTCTCCTCGCGCCGCACGTAATTGGTCAATATGTGTTTGAGCCTTGTGTTTGCGCTGAGCAGAGGGGAGGGGTTGGAGTTACACTCGCAGCAGCAGTAGCACACGAACACAGAGAGAGAGAGAGAGAGAGAGAGAGAGCCGGGGACAACAAGAAGAGACAACATGGACACATTAGGAAGGTATAGTAAAGAAAATGAGTGACTCCAGGACCATTTCAATTTTATTGACAATACAAAGGCAGAGTGTAGAGTCATATCATATAGAGCCACAAACAACCTGCACAGGCACCTGAGAACAGTCCACCAATCAGTGCAATGGGAAGATAAAACAGTCAGTTGAGTGTGATATTAATGAAGGTGCCAGTGTGTCTACTGCAACTGTTGTTGCTGCTGCTGCTGTATCTACAGCATCATGCTGTACACCACCACAACTACCTAAACCAACCCAGAGCTCCATGAGGCAGTTTGTGCAGAAGTCTGTGACCCCAGCAAGACAGAACTCAGTTGATGAAGAACTGGCAAAAATGATTGCACTTGATTTCAATCCATTTTCAGTTGTGGATGATAAAGGATTCAGGAAGTTTATTCATGCACTGAATCCTATGTCTGCAATTCCAAGCAGAAAAAAAAAAAAATCATCACAGGCCTATATAGCAGAGAACGTGCATCCACTGTAAGAGAGGGTTAAAAAAGCCACAGCAGCATCCTTCTTGTCAGTTAGGTGTCACTTAATTGAAAATTATAAAATGGTGGTCTGTCTTCTGGATGGTTTTGAGTTCAGCGACAGACACACTTCTGAGAACTGAGCAGAAGAGCTGCTCAAAGTGGCCAAAGAGTGGGATGCTGTGTTACCGACAATGCAGCTAACATAACAATTACATTAGTAATTCATTTTGTGCATAATTTTATATTGTTGTTGATAATAAATTAATTAAAGCAACAAAATAACCTGAAGAGCCGTTTGGGAGCCGAAAGAGCCGGCTCTTTTTAGTGAGCCGAGCCGAAAGAGCCGGTTCTCTGAAAAGAGATGAAATTCCCATCACTACTCTGTAGTGGGAAAATAGTACATTGCTGCACAGAGTTGGGCTGCCTAATAATGAAGTTTCATGTCAACAATTATTTTTTTACAATGCAAACATGATGGACTGGCGACCTGTCCATGGTGTACCCCACCTTCGCTCAATGCCAGCTGGGATCGGCTCCAGCCCCCCCGCGACCCCTCACGGGATAAGCATTTGAAGATGGATGGAAGGACATTGATGCATGGTATCATAGAAATAGACGTTGAACATCTCTCTAAAGATTCACCTACTTCTGAATCTGAACTGTAAAAAATCCATTAAAGGCCTGACCTCCACAGCATGAAATATACTGGCAACGACTGGCAGTGCTTACTTTATTAGATCTTATCAATTGCACTAAGATGAACAGAGAGACAGATGATCAAGAGAGCCACTGAAAGAAAAATCTAGGCTGTTTGTCCGCCAAGGCAGAATTCCCCTTTTCGTGCATGAGCTTTCCTAAATCATTGCTTGGCAGTGGGCTCTGGCAGCAGCCCAGAGACAAGGGTGAATAAACATTTGGGAGAAGGGCGGTATACAGCCAGGCCTGTGCACATGGGCTCCCAGAGGGCTTTTCTACCTTTGTCACTCACTGACCTACTACATGTAGTAGATGACCTACAGAATTACTTGCAGAGGAAAGACTTTGAATTCCTGTAGCAAGCTCTCTTTCGCTCCGATTCATTGGACTTTTTTCACAATCAATGGCCAGTTTTTAATTGTTTTAAAGCACTGTTCTTTCACATTTTATACTGTATTAATGTATGAATGTTTTGCCTCTCTGATTGAGGCAACCCATTAACAGAGCTAGTCATTGAAAATCAATATTTTTTTGGAATTAAACCAAACGTGTCAATTTTTGTATAAGTATCAGAACTCGTATCGCAAAATTCTATAAAAGAACCTGGCCAGAGTTGAGCATGAACACGCTAAAAGAGTGAGTTCACAAAACTGCTCACAGTATAATGGGAAAAGGAAGAATTCAAGAATTCACAAGTCTTATGTCCTGTGGTATGAAGCTGTCCCTGAGTCTTGTAGTGTGAGACCCAATGCTGAAAATAGAAATTATAAATTTCTGAAAACACTTTCACATCTGACCAGTTTAAAAGAAAAAAATAAAAGAAATGACTTCGTTTTTTGGGACTGTGAACAAAATTGTTACCTATGAACGTGAATTAGCTCATTTTAATCTGTGTGAACAGAACTTTAAGCTAGCTCTCGTGAATTGTGAACTTGCACACCACAACACTGGCACTGACCTACCACAGGGGGATTCGACCTACAGCCAGTTCATCAAAGTTGCTACAGTTACTTTTACATGTGCTGTAATAGAAAGCTGCATGAATGAGTCCTAAAACCCGGAAATGAGTTTGCATTTTAGCACTTCTTGATCCCTTGTCTGGAAGTCAATGGGTTTTTAGCTAGATGCCTGAAATAAGGTCTGTGGTTAACACAAGCCAAATAGATTTGTTCTATGACATAATATGTATTAATAGATAATCCAATAATGAATTTTAAAGATTTTGTGTCTTAAAAAGGCGATTACTAACAAGTGGCTAAATGAAACCTCTAAACGTCATAATGCTTACTCATCTGCCTCGTTGTGTATACTCACGCTCATGTGACTGCGTTGTACTTTTTTTATATCTATATAACATTAGCTTTTTACTTCTGGAGACTGCATTTACTCTTCAAAAATCATAAAAGTGGCGTTCATTTGCTGAACAACAGCTGTAAGTATTATAATCATCCTCAATCAATCCAGGCCAATCCTGGTTGGCCTACAAAAGTAAAGCATCCCAGGAGCACTCTATATAACAGTTCACACATTCTGGCAATAACATAAATTTGAATATATATATATATATATATATATATATATATATATATATATATAACGGGCTGCACAGTGGTGTAGTGGTTAGCGCTGTCGCCTCACAGCAAGAGGGTCGCAGGTTCGATTCCACCTTGCGCCTCTTCTGTGTGGAGTTTGCATGTTCTCTCCGTGTAAGCGTGGGTTTTCTCCGGGTACTACGGCTTCCTCCCACCGTCCAAAGACATGCTGTTTAGGTTAATTGATTACTCTAAATTGCCCGTAGGTGTGGATGTGAGCGTGAATGGTTGTCTGTCTCTATGTTGTCTGTCTCTATGTGCCCTGCGATGGACTGGCGACCTGTCCAGGGTTTTCCCCCTCTTTCGCCCTATGCCAGCTGGGATCGGCTCCAGCGCACCCGCGACCCCTAACGGGATAAGCGGTTGACGATGGATGGATGGATATATATATATACAGTATATATAACTATAAGGCGCACCGGATTATAAGGTGCATTAAGCGAACAGTCAGATAAGTCAAACTTGATTCTATTAATTTAACAACTCCAATAACTTCCATAACTCTCAACATTTTTCAGTTGGAACACACGAAATACAAAACAATACATTCACTGTCATTTTTTTCAGTTCATTCCTCATCCACAACCCAAACACAAATCCTTCATCATCGGTGTCTGAGTTAAACAGTTGGGCGACTTCGGCATCAAGCACACCCAAATCCGTCTCGTCATTATCCGAGTCAGTCTCGTTGCTGTTATGTAGCTGTTCAGTGATGATTCCTGCCTTCGTGAAAGCTCGGACGACACGATCCATTGGCAGATAGTGGAGTAACTCGCCCAGCGTTGCTGCCCTGTCTTGGTGAAAGTGTCTTCGCCTTCTGTCATCCAACGCTCCCACGCAGCTCACATTTTAACTTTGAACGACCTGTTGTCACCAATATCTAGTGGTTGGAGTTCTTAAGTTAATCCACCCGGAATGATGGCAAGCTCCAAATTACTTTTCTTCACTTTTATTTTGACAGTGTCGGTGAGATGGGCACGCATGGATTTGCAGCTCAATAGGGACGGAGAGTTGTGGAAAAAGCCATTCAGTCTCTTGACATAAATTGCTCTCAGCCACTCACTGATTTTCTCCTCGTCCATCCAGCCCTTTGAGTTAGCCTTGATAATGACTCCAGGCGGAAATGTTTCTTTTTGCCATTTTGGGCTTCTTATACACACACCATAATGTTACGGTGCCTGTATGTTGAAGCACAGTAACAGTATGTATTACTCCATAGGGCGCCTGACTACTGTTACTGTAATGCTCTGACAATCCATCCAGCGGTGCGGCTTTGAAACTTACCAAACTCGTAATAAAACATTTTGACAGATTTTTGAGTGCCCTGTACCACATAAAATTGGTTTGAGGAGGTTAGTAAGCACAACCAGAATTGATATGTAAGGCGCACCGGATTATAAGGTGCACTGTTGATTTTTGAGAAAATTAAAGGATTTTAAGTGCACCTTATAGTCCGGAAAATACGGTGTGTATGTGTGTGTGTGTGTGTGTGTGTGTGTGTGTGTGTGTGTGTGTGTGTGATACACTCCTGATCAAAATCTTAAGACCAGTTAAAAAATTGCAAGAATTTGAATTTTGCACTGTTGTATCTTAAGAAGGTTCTAAGTAGAGTTTCAAAATGCAAAAAGAAGAAATGGGAACAAGAGACCAAATGTTTTGAGCAGGCAATTTATTGAAAAGAACAATTTAACTGAAATAGGCTGTCCATCAGCTGATCAAAAGTTTATGACCACATCCTTTAAAAGCCCAAATCTGTGCAAAAATTTGGATTCCATGTCATTTTCTGTCAAGTAATCACACTGTCAAGACCTCTTGATGGGAAAAGCAAAAAAAAACTCACTGCCTTCGAACGTGGCAGGATTGTTGAGCTACATAGACAAGGCCTCTCACAGCGTGCCATCGCTGCTGAGGTTGGACGCAGTAAGACAGTCATTTTGCATTTCTTAAAAGATCCTGAGGTTTATGGAACAAAAAAATCAAGTGGTAGACCCAAAAAAATCTCACCGGCACTGAGCCGGAGGATCTGAATGGCTGTCCGTCAAGACACGGGACGATCCTCATCCCAAATTAAGGCCATTACTGGTGCTGACTGCAGCCCAATAACCATCAGACGGCATCTGCAAAGGAACGGCTTCAAAAACAAAAAACGTCTTCAAAGGCCACGTCTCCTTCAACGCCACAAAATTGCCCGTTTTGCCTTTGCAAGGGAGCACCAAACATGGGACGTTCAAAGTTGGAAGAAAGTTTTATTCTCTGATGAGAAAAAATTTAACCTTGATGGTCCTGATGGCTTCCAACGCTACTGGCATGACAAGGAGATGCCACCTGAGATTTTTTCAACACGGCACAGCGGAGGGGGCGCCACGAATTTTTGAAGTGATCAACAATAATGGTGGAGCTACTCATTACTGAGTCTGTTTTTGAGACTTTAATTTCTGTTTTAGGGTTTTTTTTGAGCTATGGTCTTAAACTTTTGATCAGCTGATGAACAGCCTATTTTAGTTAAATTGTTCTTTTCAATAAATTGCCTGCTCAAAACATTTAGTCTCTTGCTCTCATTTCTTCTTTTTGCATTTTGAAACTCTACTTAGAACCTTCTTAAGATACAACAGTGCAAAACGTAAATTCTTGCAATTTTTTAACTGGTCTTAAGATTTTGATCAGGAGTGTATTTATATATATATATATATATATATATATACATATATATATAACACATATGTATATATATATATGTGTATATATATGTCCACAGCTCCCTTTTTTACGATTTCTTGTGTCCCTGTGGACAATGAGAGCTTTCCCCCACCTGTGTTACACTATCTCCATTTTTTTTCCTCTTCTGCATGCTTACAAAAGATTGTCTCAATGTCAAGAGTTGCAGCATCATTACCGTTTCAGCATGCAGACAGCTCAAGACCTGGCACAACTTTTTCAGGGATTTAGCATGGATCTATCCTGCCATGATTATTTATGTCTCTTTGATTGATAAATGTCATTAGAAACATCATTTAAGGTTGTTTTGATATTTGTCAATGTGAATTACACTGGGTCATTTGAGGTCTTGTTGGATTTTACTGTTGACTCACTCCCAACATTTTGACTGGGGTTTGAGAGGTTAGGCAGACTCCCACAGAGATTTGGCTCAAATTATTTCTATAATCCTAGAGCATTATGTGAACTTTGGCCAGCAGATGGGACAGGTTTGCTACTTCATGACTATTCCAACTGGTCCATCAGCACAAATGAATAGGGTCTAAAACATGCAGAAGCCCTTAGTCAATTTAATATTTCTGATCATATAGTCCAGAGCTAAATTACAAAAATCTGTCTGTGAAGCTTGCAAAACTGGCTGTAATGTTACTTGTAGAGGTTAGAGGCCTGTACTATGAAGCAGGACTATGGGTTACCTAGGTAATTTCAGGGTTAACAAGGTGAGTTATGCTGAACATCTATCCTGCTCCGCGGCAGGCTATGGATCACGACTGGTAACAGGAGTGAACAGGACTCAAATGCCCGACTCAGGAGACAAATGGTTTCAAAGATCAAAGTCTTCACTTGACATAAAAAGGGTTCGGTACAAAGATGGGCAAAAAGCACAGGCAAACAAATCCAAAGTGGCAGGCAGGGTAAGGTCATTAAACAGACAGAGATTCAAAAGTAGGAAAAGACAAACACTGGGAAAAAGGCTGGGACACCTACTCACTAGAAGACACGACGAACTGGCACAAAAGGAAAATGAGACGCACATTAAATACAAGTGAGGGAGTGGATAACGAGACATAGGTGGACACAATTGGGGCAAGAAGTGAGGAGGTAGTCTAGTTTTCTCTCAGGACACTTGAATTACAATATGGTGAAAGGTTATTATGGGATTTTTTCCCAGTGATGCCAAAAATATTCTGCCTACTGCAATTTTAACTGTACAAGCCAACATACCAAAAAAAATGTACGACAGGCCTGGACCACTCATGACATTTGTTTGTACCTGAGAGAGAGAGAAAAAAAACTTTGATCATCACATGCATTACATTTGTCCTTTGTATTAACTTATCCTAAGCATTTAGGTGCAGTGAGCTGGTTCTAGATATAGGCCCATTCACATTTTCACATTTTCATGTTGGCCACTGTAGTTCTCTTACAAGCTTGGCACACTAATAGATTAAGTTAGTAGCAATCTGCAACCTCACTGCTTGATGCTGCCCAGTCCTACTCAGTTCATATGGGTGTTTCTGGTCCAACTTGTTGCTGCATTTGAAATATTCACTTTCTTCCACACTTTTAAGCATTGAGTCTGTGCTGTGTCTCAATTTGCGTTCTTCTGTACACTAATTACTTTGAGTTCAGAAGTGTGTTCACACTGAGAAGGAGTACCTGGATGTTGTACTCACATTGGTCAAAATGTTGAGTGTAGAATGCTGAACACTTCTCACTCTCAGCTGTTGCTATCTTTGCAACATAGAAGAAGGGGTGAGGCCACCAACCTATTTCAAACTTGTGAAAATGGCAGGTTGTGAAGCTGCAGTGGAACTACACAGATTTAAGTTAAGTTTAAGTTATTTTGTTTCACTATACCACTTTACTGTAGTCAGATAGAAGCCATTATTGGGTTAATTTATCCATCTGAATTCAATTACTGCAGACACAGTCATATACAATCAACAGCCGATCTAACAAGCTTCCTGTGAATTCACATTAACACTATCCTGTCGAAATTCACTCACAATGTTAGTAAGTACATAGTGTGCACAGTGTACTACATGGAAGTGTACTAACAGAGATATCTGAATTGAGACAGCTCTGTTTATCAGCACTAACCCCTGACCTTTGACCTACACTCTGACCTGTATTGTAGACACAATAGTCCAGGTGACCGTGCAGTCCACTCTGATTTACTCAAAAACCCAAACAGAGTTGCCCTCAGTGCAGAGCCTGTCTAACAACATAGACTGATGACTTCCTTAACTCAACTGCCTTACACACAACTCACTCAAGCACAACACAATCATGAGA